>CM066031.1:1686389849-1686989849 GCA_033557465.1 Ichthyophis bannanicus | reverse complement strand
TATCAAAAACCAAAAATCACTCCAATAATACCAACAAAAGGAAAACAAAAAAAATTATTAAGGGATGTCCAGAGCACTCAAAAACAACAAAACAGAGACGGAGGGAAGGTCTCAGAATAGCAGGCATGAACCAGAGACTGAGGAAAACCTCACTCTATAGGCCCAGTTACATCAAGGACCGACCCAACCACCTCACCATTATGTTGAATACAGCTTCATGGCAAGTTATATTAAACACAGCTTCACAGCAAGAAACTCATATCAAATCAAAAGTGAAATTCAGCTTATCAAAAATATAAATGATTTCTCTTTATCGAGTGAAATTCAGCTTAAAAAGAGAAATCATTTATATTTTTGATAAGCTGAATTTCACTTTTGATTTGATATGAGTTTCTTGCTGTGAAGATGTGTTTAATATAACTTGCCATGAAGCTGTATTCAACATTATGGTGAGGTGTGGTTGGGTCGGTCCTTCATGTAACTGGGCCTATAGAGTGAGGTTTTCCTCAGTCTCTGGTTCATGCCTGCTGTTCTGAGACCTTCCCTCTGTCTCTGTTTTGTTGTTTTTGAGTGCTCTGGACATCCCTTTAATAATGTTTTTGTTTTCTTTTTGTTGGTATTATTGGAGTGATTTTTGTTTTTTGATGGGTTCTAAATGGTCAGTGTTATAGTACTTTCTAATGTGCCTAGCGGTTGGCACTGGAGTATAGTAATGTAGAAATCTGGTAGTCTTTCTTTATCCAGACACTCATTAAGAGGTATGTTAACATTACGCTAATATTTATGCAAATGAGACTTCTTATGCAAATGAGGCTCCACAATGAGCCTCCGCACATGGCCCCGCAGCCCCCTTGGGCCGTCCCTGAACCCATGCAGTAACTTTAGGGTCCATCCCTAGGGTGCTCAGTTTGTTTATAAGTCGCCTGTGAGAAGCGGTGTCAAAGGCTTTACTGAAATCTAAATACACCACATCTAGGGCTCTCCCTTGGTCCAACTCCCTAGTCACCCAGTCAAAGAAATCAATAAGATGTGTCTACTACTATTTAACACATATAGCACCACACACGCAGCACTGTACAGACATGCATACAAGAGACAATCCCTGCTTGTCCGAGCTTACAATCTAATCACGACAACAGAAATACACACAGAGTAATAATCTAGTTAGGGCAAAGCCAGATTGGCTGTCTCCCAAAATTACTAGTAGTACTACTGCGCATTTACTACACACACAGTATAAATAAGTACATACCTTACAATTACACCAAGAGTACATTACAACACATCAGGGTTACGTTACAGGCGGGCTGGGCATCATGGCGTACATTACATTACATCAGGGATACATATAATGTATGCTTACATGGTGATGTGGAGACTGAGTCGGTGGAGGCGGAGTGACCATGAGCGTTCATGTTTCGTTGGGGTCATGGAGGCTGGAATAGAATTGGAATACATCTGCAAGGGAGAAAGCCGGCCCCGCCACCGTGCCCCGCCAAAGGGCCCTTTGGCGTGGCCCTTAGGTGCGGCCACGCCTACCGGTTCCTGCTTTTGAATGGAGCCTGTTGTGCCCCGATTGGGCCTTGGTGGGGGGAGCGGGAGGGGCTCCTGCTTCCACCCCCGACGTCCGATCGTCAGAATGGTGGAAGGTGTCTCTGGGAAATCCATGCTGCTTCAGATCCTGTAATTCGCTGGACTTCAGAAACCTCACTATTTTCTCTTTCAGCAGCACTTCCAATAATTTACTCACCACTGAAATTAAACTAACCAAGGGAACAAAGCTTTCCTCACCCATTACCAGACATAAAGTTGCCGCCTCTCTGTCAGCCTTCCTACCATTCCACTACATACAAATCACTCCTCCTCCCATCTCCCCACAAACCTTTTAATTTATGCCAGCATTGTAATTTATATTGTGATTTACTTGTACGTCCCGGCAGATCAGCCTTTGCACTAACCTGTCTGTTTTGTTTTGAAGGAGGAAATATAGCCCTTAAAGCCTAATCACAAATGTACTGCATTTAGTCCAATATCGGCTGCAACTAGTTTGACGACCTTTAGTTCTATGTATTTAGGTGGATTAACACAGCAACCACACTACTAATGAGGATGATAAAGATACTATAGGCATTCTAGCGACCATTGCAATTACCTGTGGAGAAGTTGTACTGTCCCTTTAAATGAAGCAGTGGTGATAAGAAAATGGTCAGTGGAGTTTACAGAGCTGACGGTATATGATAGAATGAAATAGTGTGCTTCTGAAATCTTCAGGAAGTAAATTAGTCACGTATGTGTGTGGATGAGTAATATTTTTCAGGCTGGATTGTGGACACAAGAGGCAGTGTTAAGGGGTAAAGATGGTGGCTTTGCCTGTCGCATTCTCTGAATATCTGGTTGTTTTTGTTAAGTGCTGTCAAGTCCATGTCAACTCATGGTAACTCTCTGGATAGTTGTCCTAAACTGTGTTTGGTCATCAGTCAGGTGGCGCATTGTTGTTAGAGTGACTCCCATAACTGCTGTTATTGTATCGATTCATCTCATTGCTGGCCTTCCTTTTTTGCATTGACCTATCTT
Source organism: Ichthyophis bannanicus (assembly GCA_033557465.1). Taxonomy (NCBI): domain Eukaryota; kingdom Metazoa; phylum Chordata; class Amphibia; order Gymnophiona; family Ichthyophiidae; genus Ichthyophis; species Ichthyophis bannanicus. The sequence continues at coordinate 1,686,987,275 of CM066031.1, read as the reverse complement.
GCCAAGCATGATGTCTTTCTCTGAATATCTTAATGTCTTTTTTTTTTTTAGCTAAAATGAATTGAACACCATGACTATCTCATTTTATGACAGCTGCTATTCAATAAAATCTGAAAAATCAAAGATATTTTCCCTCTGGAGGCGAAAAACACAAGAGAGAAATTAAGCTTTCACTGCAAGGAACTGCCTCTCTCGTCCTAGTCAATAAGGAATCATAACTTGTACTTTAATTCATATTCTGGAAATAATACACTATGAAACATGGTCCTTGTTGATTAAGGGAGTTATTTTAGAAGCCTTATTTGTGTTTTGCATGTGTAAGTACCGGCATCAAAATATGCAAACTACATCCAGGTCCAAACAGTCATTATTGAACAGTCTAAATATATATGTGTTTGCCGTGATCACATCCAATTTTCACAGCATGTGGAGAGGGCGTGCTGGGGCTGTGGTGCTGGGGCTGTGGTCTGGGTGGAACAGAAAGTTACATGTGCATCCCCCATTTCATATAGGGGATGCACGTGGGAAATGGAAATCGTCTACGTGTGTATTTACACCTGCTCTGTGGCACATTTGCAGGCTTAATCCCCCCCCCCCCCGTGTTTATTTCCCCCACCACCACATTTAATCAGATAGATATTGAGTCCTGGGACTGATTAAGAGTGGCTGGATGCCTAAGTTTGAAAAATGGCCACGTTTCATGTGTAAGTGCCGACATGTCCATATGTGTGTTCTGAAATGCTGGCACTTACACTGTACGTTGCTGGCATTCCCACGTCAATTTTTCACATGTGTATGTTTGTAAAATAGTATTTTCCACTGTACTTGGCTGCCCATCCCTGTGTATTTCTGTGCTTCAAAATCCATGTCTATGGTAAGGAGTGGAAATATGTCTATTTTACATTGGACTTACATGTGTCCACCCTCACCTCTAAACATGACAGATTTGTAGACCTTTTCACTTGGACATAAGGACATGGCTACAAACCCATAAATGGCCTTTCTAAAGTATGTTTTCCCAGGTGTAATGAGACCTCTGGTTACTGCCTGTTTTAGATGTTCCAAAAGCTACAGTTCTCACTTGCACGGGGATGTCCACATGCATCCCCGAGGGGGAAAAACAGGGGTGTGGCCAGCTGTGGAGACGTGTACAGGGTATTCTTGAAAGCTCCATGGTGTTTATGGCTTTCCCGGAGACGTGCCTGTTATTCCTGCCAGAGATGTGGAACAAGGCCAGGACTTAGAAAATGTTCTGCTATGTCCTACAATTCATCCCTGCAAGCGAGTGTGTGTGTGGTTTGAGGGTTGCATGGGAGGATCTGGTGTGTTGATCTACAATCCAGGGAGGACATGACTACCTGGCCGCTATCTAGACCTTATAGATGACTGCAGTGTCGCCAGATTTCACTGTGATATAGAAGCCATACATCAGCTGTGCCAGGCACTGGGAGACATGAATGATGTGCCAAAATTCCCCAGATTGTACCATGAGGCCTACATCCTTACCCAGTCCAGGATCTATGCAAGCTGCAAGAGTGGCGATATATCTGGAGGCTGGCTACCTGGTATGACGGCACAGGGATCTCCCCTCCCATGCCCATGTAGGCCAAAAAGCAGACCGTGGGAAGGCAGGCAGGATTGCTCTACAGATGGCAGATGTTTACAGACCAGAATAACAGAGTGAACATTGTATGGGACAGGTGTAGCCACATGTAGGGAGCTGCTGTGAGAAATACCGGTACCCAGATATGTACCAGATGCCATAGCCAAAAAATCAGTCATTAAAAAAGCATGCTTTTGTACCTCAGCAATATTATGCTTCCTTTGGGGAATTGCAAAGTTAGTTTTGGTTATTATGAACCTGGTAAAGGTCCATACTTAGCATTTTAAATAGTGTTTTTAGAGATAACCAATGCAAGAATGACTGAAGCATTTTTATACTGCCAAGTAATTTTTGATGCAAGGTATGTCATGACAAACAGGTTAATATTTACTTTAATTTCTAATGCATTAGAGTGTAAGATTACTTAGCACTTTTCTGGGCATGAAAAGACTATTAGTCTAGTTTGTATCAGCACTTATCTATGATCAGTTTTTATGTCTAATTTGCATCAGCAAAATACTGTCAGTGAGAATAGCAGCTTAGGAGATACACATTTTAACCAAGGAGACGTGGCCGTCAGAGGCGCCATGGGTATATCACGGAGAAGGGAACAATCAGAAACAGGCATTTTTCCAGAATACAGTGAGCACGGGGACATTCAAAACCATTTTGCCATTTCCCTATGCCCTGTAATATTAGTGGGAATGTATTTCTGCATTTCACTGCATGGCCTGTGCCTGCACCTGTGCGCGGTTCTCATTGTAGATACGTGCACGGGCCAGCTGAACAGCATGTTGCCCATGCCATGCTGGACACATCTAGGAGCCGATTCCAGAAACATGGTGCATCTATACACGTGGATGCACAATTAGCATGGAATCACGCCCGTATCCGATTTAAATGTGTCTGCGGGAGATAACTGGCCTATACGGAATTTATTTCCAAGACATTCCACAATAAAGCACCATCAGTCTTCCAGATTGTATGGAAGATTCAAACCACAAAATACTCCAACTCAGCCGTTGGTTTCACCCTCAGTGACAGGCTTATCATATATTATCTCCTTTCTAGAACATGTAATATAGTTGTAATCACATTTTAAACTAAAGAATCTTACCAGCTTGGACATCCTCACATCGAGGACATTTTAAACTCATTTTATATGCTGGCTCCAGGGACATCTCCATGCTTTAGGCATCTGAATACCCATGTTTGGACATCAAAAGCATGAATAGGTTTTCTAAAATAACCCCCATAACGAATATTGTTGTTCACATGTAACCTAAAAGATCACTTAGAATCTACACGGATGCCCAAATATTATACTGTCTCATGAACTGGAATATAATGATCAGAATCTTTAATATAACTGGGGGATCTTAAGTGTCTGGTCTCAATATTACTAATGCACTAGTTTTCTTAAAATTTAGTGTTGGTTGATTTTCAGCACAGCAGAGATTGAGCTCAGTGAGTGGATATCTGTTCTGTATCAGAATGGTGCAGACAGCAACATATTGTCAGCATGAAAGTGAAAGTCACTGTTCAAATCATATAAACTTTTTACTGTGAGAAGCCTTATATAAATTTGAAAAAGATGTACATACAACTGATTCTTAAGAGATACCACAATCTGCCTGCTACCAATCAGAGACATTAGATCTTCCTAACAAAAATGGGGTAAACCATTTCAAAACTATCCTTCTGATACCAAACTGATCTAATCAATTTAATAATATATTAAGCCAAACAGTATCAAAAGTAGTAATCCACAAAAATTAAACGAAAGGCCATATGTCATGTTCCAAGACTGTTCAAAACAGTATCCAATAATGTCAGAAGGAGTGATTCTATATTATGTTGTTTATGGAAACCATATTATCAATCATCCAATAACTTATGAGTATCAACATCATCATCCAATTGTTAATGAACAAATGTTTAATCAACAGAGGTGTGCAGGCCAAATATTTCTGTTTCATTTTGTTTCCTATGTCAGCTGTTGAATTTTTTATTTTGGTTTAATTTTGTAATTTACCTTTTATCAGTAATAGTGCACTTTTGAGCAATAGTGCATGCTATGGAAAATAGTGCACATTGTTGATCTATAGTTTGCATCATTAAGCCAAGTACCTAAGCGTGTCCCTCACCTACAGGCCTTCTAGAGTCACAACTGAACATCTCTCCACGGTACTTGAAGCAATATGTGCACAGAGCAGAAAACACAAACCCCTCATAGTATTAGGAGACTACAACCTAACCTCTGCACCCACCAAGGAAACCACAGCATTCCTAAAAGCCATGGAGTCACTAAAATATTGTCAATCAACGCCCCAACGCACCAGCAAGGTACAACCCCGGATATGGTCTTTATTCCAATGCACTTAGTGGAACAGGGCAAGGCCACAACACCAACAATCACGCCGGTCCCTTGGTCAGATCATCATGTGATTGACTTCACCTTGACTCTGAATAACCCCACCCAACACATGGAAGATGAGACCATAGCCAGGTGTTTCAGAGCCTTCAACAAAGACTCATTCATAAACAAAATCATTCCACAACTCCAGTGGTAATACGACACCCTTGACCTAAGCATAGAGAAATGGAACTCCATAATATCTAATGCAGCATCAGCCTCTACGAGTACAGAACCACAAGCACGCAGGAGGTCCAATGCCCCTTGGTAATCAAGTGATGTCAGAGATGCAAAGCACACTCTCCGAAGACTGGAGAGAAAATGGAGACGGAACAAGTCGCATAACTTCCTGACTCAGTACAGAACCAAACAACTGGAATATAACAACCTGATAAATGAGCGTAAGCAGCAGCACCATACCAACCTAATCATGAAATCTGTCAACAGACCAAGAGAATTCTTTAGCATTGTCCAAAAGCTCACTAAGGACGCCACACAGCACTGTACCCACCATCTTGACCCACAGGAATTTGCGGACTACATGAAATCAAAAAACACCATCCAGACATACTCCATCACACCACAGACAGATGACTATGAAATGAAAGAACAGCATCAAACCTGGGAGGACTTTAGCATACCATCAACACTTCAAGTAGAGGACATAATAAATGGACTCAATACAACAACCTCAGCGTCAGACCCATGCCCAGTGTCTTGGCTCAAAGCCACAAGAAACCAGATCTCCCATCACATTCACAAAATCATCAAAGATTCACTCCAACAAGGATACATGCCACAATCCCTGAAACACGCCATGATACGACCGATACTCAAAAGCAACAACCTAAGCCCCTCTGAGCCAAAATCATACCGTCCCACCTCCAGCCTACCATTCCTTGCGAAAATCATTGAAAAGACAGTGCAAAGGCAACTTCAGGACCACATTGACATGAATGCTCCACTGGAATACTACAAGATGGCTTTTTATAGCAGGACATAGAGAAGCTTGTTTAGTCTATTGGGATTCTTCCATCTCTCAAGCTAGAGTTCTCTACTTTAATTTTAGGAACAGAAATTTTTTCACGAGGACAAGTTGTGTCATTAATCTTTTGAATAGTAGTCACAATTTCATTAACTTCTGGGAGTGCAAATGCTGTCCATAGTTGGCTGCCTAAAAACATATGACAGTGAACAGATTATTGCAACCTTAGCTTTAAAGAATCTCGCCAGTCATCCACAGATGGCATCTCACTAGAATTTTCAACTTACGGTACTTATAATAAAGCTGTTACAGAATTAAATGTATAAGGTCTTACTGTATCTACTTGAGCACCATTTTGTTACTATACATCAGCATGATGGGAGCAAGTGTTGAGGGTGTGAGGGGGTGGACTGCACATGGGATTGTTGGTTTATTGAAGTGTGTTACATGTTATACAGGGTGAAATAGAGATGGGGAGGAGAAGATCTGGAGTAGATACTAGTGTTACTTCATGTTAGAGTGATAGAGGCCCATCTGGTGGTCTTTAAACTGTAAAGTTTTATGCATAATATAGGGGAGGGGGATGCAATAGAGTCTAGAAAATAGGGTTTTTCTAAGCAGCCCAGTTATGTCTAGTAGTTGATTACCATATCTTCTTTTTCTACTGATTTCCTATTAAAATAATGTTTTTAAGAAAAAGAAAAAGTACTTACAATAAACCTGTTACATGTGAAGTATTATGCTCAGCATAATACTTCTTCACTTGTAAAATGACAGATTTTTACTCAGAAGGATCACATAGCTCTCTTTACTATTAGACCTGTTATCCCCTCCACTATTTTCTTTCCGATTGGTGAAAGATATATTTCAAAGACCTAATTTCTTATGTATAGCATAAAGGTGAGGAGAACCTTAGCTGTGCTTTCTATAGCTGAAAAGTAGCATGGTTAATTTGTTAGCTTCATAGACATGCAAAAATTGAAAACCACATACTGGAGCACTTTTTTTCCCTTGTCTCTTCCACTTCAGTCTCTTTTGACTTCACAGGGCTGCTTATCAAGTCCATTCTCTTTTGGCAGACAACTCCTTTGGGAATCTGCAAAATATTTCAGAGAAACACTCTTTCTCCGTTCTGTGAACCCAAGGGGATCCCGAATAGGTAATCTCCAAACATGGCTCTGAAATTTCTCCCTCTACCAGGCATTTCTCCCTCGGGCATGAAGGATAATTTCCATCCTGAGGTTTCTCCTTCTGTGCACTCCGGGCCTTGGATGAAGGAATGCATGTCTATCCTCAATGGATTCCACACCACCATTGGTCAAGGACTGCTGCAATCCTTTCAGCTTTCTTTAGGGTAGAAAGGAGGAAAAACTCACAATCCCTCCACTTTTCCTTTGTCCAGGACCTAAACCAGCAGCCAGGACCCAGCAATCTCAGAGGTTCTATGCTCTCTTTTGGCAGCTTGACAAAAAGAATGCAAAAACAGATAGCTGCTCTCTTTTTCCTTCACCCCAAGACTGGTTTGGTATTTCAAAAGACCTAAGAGTCCTGACTGGTGAGCTCTCAGCCTGCTTCTTGGTAACAAAAATGACAAAGTTCCCTCCTAAACCTCTTAATTGATAATATTAGTGACATTACTAACTCCTCCCTGGTCATTCCCAGTGGGGAGAGCCAGTTAGAAAAAGCTATATTATTACATCACACATATGCTAGGGTCAATGGCACTGTTTCATCACAGCAGGACAGACAAGGCACCGAGATCACTACTCAAAGCGAATTATGGAAAATGAAGAGGTTATGATCTCCTGGGAAATTTTCATTCAGATGGATGAGAAGCTCAATGCAAGGAAACCAGATACGAAAAGTGAATTGACAACAGAGGTCTCAGTGCCGAGTAATTACTTTGTAAATTGTGTGGAGAGGGAAAGGTTCCTCAAGGACCAAGAAATGCAGAGACCAGGAAATGTAGCAGAAAGATACAGAAATATTTCTCATGGTATTGGGTGCCTGATTAAATGCAATGTCCAGTCAAGCCTTACTAAGTTGTCTATGAGGGTTATTTAAAAGCCCTATTCATGTTTTGAACATCTGAAAAGAGGTATATAGATGCCCAAGTCACAACCCCTCGAGCCATTTTAGAGACTGGGTATATGGACAGCACTAACACAAGGACATTTAAATAGAATGGGAGCGTTACAGAGGCATGGCCTGACCATGAATACAGACCAAAAAGGTGTTTATTTCAGGACGGCAATGCTACAAGGGAGAAGAGTACAATGTGCTGTCACTTTCGGTATTTCCTGGGCAAAGAAACCTGCATGTAAATACAAGCCCCAAACAGATGACTAACCTGCCACTACACATTAGAGTGTCTGCAATGTCACTGAACATGGATGTCCCCCTTGTGGAAAATACTAGCCGGGACATCCAAAAAGCTGTTTCTGTGGCCGTCCATTTGGGGACTCTGTATTTCTAAAATCTGGCTGAAATGTAAATGATTCCAGGTTTTTTTCTCAGACGTTTAGCACGGGATGTCCTAGATTGCACCCGGATGTCCTTTCTAAAATGCCACTTTATGGGGAATTTTAGAAAGGAGTCCAAGTTGAATCAGGGATAACCAGGGCAGAACATCTGTTTCTCAGGCTGATTTCAGGAACATAGACATTCCTGACCTGGATGTGCACATGGGCAGCCACATGGATGTCTCCAGTAGGGACACGGGTCAGGAACAGTCATCTCAGGTAAGTTAGCATAAGGGAACATGCAGCGGCATAGCAAAGCAAAAACGAGCCCCCTTCCCTGTCAGCATTTACTGACAGAATGTAAAATACAGGGGGTATATTAGTGTAGCTGCTCCTCCACACCTTCCAGAGATTTGCCTGACAAAATAAGCACTTTTCAGATGCCTGTTCATTCCTGTCCTCGTGCTGGGGACATCCACAGAACTGGCTTCTAAAATGGTTCTGGGGACGCCTTTGTGATTTGGACATTTGCATGCCCATTTGCAGACATGCACGTCACAACGCTGCTTTTAAAATACGTATTCTGAACTCCAGAAGGATGTTCTCTTTGGTACAATGCAAGTACTACGGCAATCATTAGCAGTAACTTTGAGAGAATGAAATCATACACCTCATTCCCTGACTTAGGAGTGAGGATCATTTTTGTCATTGTACAGGTAAAATTAACCCATTTAGAGACATTACCCTTGAGAAAACCCATCATCACTGGGTTAATACTGAAGCACAGGGCATTGTTCCTAGCAAAAAAGGTGCTGGTACTCATATGCATGAGTCAATTTTAGCAGGCAATGAAATAGGTACTTGTACTCTGTACCATGGCATACCCCCTCAAAAAAAGCCCTGCAGAGACACATACATTAAGACCCAAGGTATTGCATGACCTGAGTCACAATTGCAAAAAATGTGATTGCAATATCCTTCTAAAACACACAAGAATGGTCCTCTCTCTGCTTACAGTATTTAACTGATCTTGAAAGTGGAGTACCAACAGAGAAAAAGGATCATTTTCATATTTAGTTACTATAGAAATTGGATGAACTACAACACAGCTCCTGAAATGATCTCCTTGCTGCTTGGAAAAAGCTTTATAATAAATTTCATGTTTCAGTTTTAGTGACTTAATGGATTGCATAGTCGCTGTCTATATTCGGTTTTAATAAAGCATAGTATGTTTTTCCTATAGCGAGGTTATAAATCACATGGGTTATAACAGTAATGTGTTTAATTGTCTCACTTGATAACATGAAAATCTTTGCATGTTTCAGATTATAAGCAATTTAAAGTAGGAAGTACCAGAACTCGTTCTTGTGCTATGAAGCTTGACGTTGTTAAGCCTGGAGAGAACTTGTGCTTCAAAGTTTCAAAATCTAAATTATGCCCTCTGAGCTTGGCAACATGAGCAGTTTCTTAATGGTGTGCACAAGCCTTCAGTTAAACTTCTTTACGTCACAGCAGAAAGCAGAGGAAGTACCATGCTCTGCATCCAAAAATAAAAATGCTTAAAAAATTAAAATAAAACATAGTTGGGCAAATATGATCCCTGTGCAAGGCTATCAAAGGTTTATTAATGCTTCTTAAGAGAGGGGAACACAGAAAGCCCTAAAGATGTTCCAGCCGGTTAGCAGTGCTCAACGGTCAGTGCCACTGAATGTCCTCTCAGAGCGTGTAACGAAGGTCTGTGGGCGGATCAGGAGCTGCGACGGCCAGTATCCGGTTCAGCCACTACCCAGATAGCTAAACCGCTTAAAGTTAGCTCATCTGAATAATTAGCCACTACCTGGTTGGTGTCTAATTATCAGCACTAACCTGAGAGCAATGCTGTTGCTCTGTGAACTTAGATATTCAGCATGAGAAAACAGATAAATTCTGGGATGAATTACAGTAAAGCAACAGCGACAAGGTGCTTTAAAATGCCTAGCCGCCCCCACTGAAAATGTCCCCCGTGTCTTTAAATATCCATTAGCCTTTTAAATGTTCTATCCCTAGCAAACTATTATGGGGTTTATGCTCTAATACACAAGTAAAAAAATCTTTTAGCATGTGGTTTGGGAAACTGTTGCAGGCCAGTAATCAATAGCGGTGGCAACCATGTGATTTTTTTTTTAAACTGTTGGCAGCAGCTTTGAAAAAAATGCCTGTGGTCAGGGCTACCGTATGGATAGGCTGCCACCCTGTATGTGCATAGACAGCAATCCCGCCTGATAGCTGCATTCAGCTGCTATGGAAGTCATTTTATAAATCATTCCCACACGCATGTGGCCACATTTGCATGCAAATGACTTCTTGTAAAACACAGACCGGAGTAGAAGCATCTGCTTTGGCATCAAGGCGTGTACTTCACTGGTGGGTGCACATGGGTGAAGTTTGAGCACAGCATGGGTAGAACATGCAAATACATATGTAGATTCTAAAAATGATAATTTATGCGCAAACTTGAAAAATATAGGAGTGGGCATTTACTCCAGCTGTAGGGCTAGTGTAAATGTCCACACCTGTAGTATTTCATAAAGACACATCGGAACCTACTAACCTTTATAAAACAGACCTCACACAGGCACCTTAAAATGACCTTTAATTAGGTGTCCCCTTAAAAAATTACCCCACAGCATTTTTCTTTCGCTAATGACATCACATCGCCGCTGCCTGCATCATTGAGCAATCCATCCTCACGCCGCTCTGTGTAGTGTTGCAGCAGTTAGATGGATTTTTGGCTGTCCTAGCTGGTCGGTACCACTCATGGTCCAGGGATAGGGCATTTCAGCTTGCAGAGGGTAATTTTATAAACAGGTGCCTAGTTTTAGGTACCCACAATGTGCCTGCCTTGAGCCTATTTTAGAAAGAAAAGCACACACCTAATTTTCTTTTTAAAATAGGGGTGTAGCTGTCTGAAAACGTGGGTTAAATCTAGGCATAGGTATTTATACCAGCACTAGGACTGGTGTAAATGCCTATGCTTAGATTTCTAAAGAATGCAAGGACGTTACATTATTTTATCATTTAATTTTGTAGCTTTGTGCTCTACCCAGGCTCTGCCCAAGCTCCACCCATGTGCACACAGGTCTTGTGTGCATACTTTCAGAATAGTGAATGCCTGATGTATGCACCTAGGGGCCCTGTGCAGGTAACGAGCATCGAGGTGGCATTAGCTGCATCTGCATTACTTGCTCAACGTGCAGGTAGCGTGGCCTACAATTACTCATGCTAGCTGCACCATAGTGGGAATGCCCTGCCCCCCCCCCCCCCAGTCATCATCTGGGATGCAGACTACAACTTTTGAGAACCAAAAACCATGCACCAACCCCGCAGTACGCTTTAGTAAACAGGCCCTATATGTTTCCATTCGCATGCAGAAGTCCTTGAAAATAGGTGATTTATGTGTGACAATGGTGCATCTCTTTATGTAGCTTGTTAACAACATTTCCCCATTAAAGGGTTATTTGATAAGTGTGTGTATTTTCAGGTGACAGGGATAGGCTATCTGGGGATTACTTTAACATTAATACACGTATGTAGCCACATAAGCACATTTATGACTTCTTATACGGAGCAGCATGTTTGATGGCGTGGGGTGGAGTTTGGGTAGAATACCCCAGAGTGCACAAGTATGCATGTATATTATAACATATCACAATTTATGCACACTTTTACAAACATCCAGTTGTGGGCATTGCATTAGCCCTAGTGTTGATATAACTATTTGCTCTTAAGGCACAATTTCTGCTATATAGGCTGCTACTTTATAAAGAGAAATAAGCACCTACTTGTTTTACAAAGAAGGCATTTTACAAAACACTTTAACTAAGCGTCCCATTATAAAATGACCCTCTTCACAGTAAAAAAAACAACCAAACATATAGTGGATGGTGAACCTGCAAAACAATCACCTTCGCAGTATGAGAAGACTAGTTGCCTGCACAGGAACCTACAAAACTACAGTATATCTTCCATGCACGAATACTGCATACATGCCAAGCTGAATACACACACTCCTAGTTTCCTCAGGCCTTTCTGGTTCCCACTCAATGCCTTCTGGGAAGGATTTACAGCTCAGTTGATGCAGCCTCATCTCCATTCGAACACCCATACAGTCTCTACAGTGTTACATTTCAGCACAATCATGGCATTCTACTGGAAACTGTGGGATGGGTCTTTATTTGTATTGGTGAATACGTTGTACCTTATATGCTCTGTACAGTGGTCGTTGCTGAAACTTTGGTTGTCTAAGCTAATGTGGAATTTTATTTTTAAGTTCTGGGCAGAATGTGTGGTCTATAAATCAGTTTAACTAAACAAATAAATAACATAAATGTTATTTAATGCTTGCCCCTAAAAGCCTCACATTCATACATGCTCCCTTTCAGTCTGCATGCTAGGGTCTTTATGCATATATTGCTATTATTTATGCATATCCAATGGCCTTGACATGCCCATTAACATATTGTGCATCGGCTCCTCCGTTGGTTATCTTTTGATTTATCATTACAGTAATTTTCCATCTTAGAACTACATTGTAAAGAAATGTTTCTGTTTTGCAAACTCATTAGTTGAATATGCTCTAACTAGAAATGCTGCAGCTGCGTCTATCACAATCTGACTTTACTTATGCTCTCTCCTCAGAGATCACATTGTGTATTGCTGGTGGCATAAAAAGACTTTTTTTAAACTGAGTAGTTTGCAGGTCTATAGGTACCTTGAAAACTAATTTTCAAAGGTCAACTTCTTCAGACATAAAAAGCCTACAGGCAGTTTTCTAACTTGCTTCACTGCAGATGAAAAGTCTGAGTTGGAATTTAAAATATGCTTATATATGCTCTCTTTCTCATCTTAACCCCACCCTCTGAGCCTGGCCTTCTGACCAACAATTAAAACTTAAAACAAATCTGGGACACCCTGGAAGGGCTGAACTGTGCCAGGAGGGGTGGAGCAGGGGTCCTCCCTCCTTGGACATCTTTTTCCCATATATTTCAAAATGACCAATTTAGGTAGCCTGCGCCGTACCTAGCCCTATGCAAGCGGTGCAGTTGCACAGGGTGCAAAGTCTTAGGGGGCGCATTTTAGCTGCCTGTTGCTGCCCTGCCACAGCCACTTTTTGTTCTCTCAGTGGCGGCGGCACCAGCAGCAGTTGAGCAGACCTAAAATTTAAAAAATACCAAACCATGCAGGTCTTTCCACAGGTCTGGTCCCTCCCTCTTCTGATGCGACATCAGATCTGTTTAAAGTGCAGAGTCGAAAGACCCGCATGCTTTTTGGGGGTATTTTTCTTTTCATTTTAAAGTTAGATCTGCTCTGCTGCTGCCGGCACCACCGTGGAGAAAACAGGGCGGCGGCGGCAGCGGCAGGGCAAGAGCAGGCCGCGGCTGGACAGAGCAACAGAAGTATGTGTGGGGGGGGGGGGAGGGGGCACCCGAAGTACAAGTCACACAGGGTGCAATTTTGGCTCAGTATGGTCCTGTAGATAGCATTCAGTAATTTCAAAAATGTTAAAACAAAACAAAAAACAGATGCAGCCCTTCTTGAATTATAAGCATACATGCATAATTTATTTTTTACATATAGATACATATATTTTATATATTCCTAAAATTCCTTCTCTTTTTTCAGAGAAGCAGTTAATTTTACATCTTCTCTCATTAGAAGGCTAAGCAGGTGAAGCAATGTCCTTTGACTCTTTCCCCACTGAAATCGTGGAAAGCTGGTGGCTGTAGTCCATAGAGCCAGGAATACTACCTCAAAATAGAGGACAATCTCCAAAAACTGGAGACATCTGGTAACCTTATTAAAAGTAGACATGCTTTGAGTGTGTGCTTATATGGCAACCTACTGCGAAGAAAAGGACATTTTTCACCTGCTTGGATTTACCTTAATAACTGCTTAGCTAGGTAAATTCCTTTGAAAATTGTCATCTAAGAAAGTGGTTCTCAACCAGGTCCTCAGAGCTACCAGTCAGGTTTTCAAGATATTCTTATTGAATATGCATGAGGGCTATTTGCATACAATGAGGACAGTGTCGCAAGTATTTCTTATGAATATTTAAGGCACATTTACAAAACTGCACTAACAGCTTGCCCGTAGTTCCGTGCTCAGTAAGGCATACCACTAAAATAGAGTCCAGGGCCCTGTGCAAAAATCCCATACTAAATGGCTAGCGTGTGAATGGGTCAAGACAATATGAAGACAGAACGTGGCTGTTGAGGGCACATTGTGGTTAGTGCAGGTGCTATGTGTGTGGCTAATTTTTTCAATTAGTGCAGGTCTACTTTACGTCACTTCAATGAGTGGTGTTAGGTGCACCATATGCGAGGTTACTCTGAGCCATGTATTATTTATATTTATATGTATCGATTTGTTATATTTATGACTCACACAACCAATAAACTGCTCTTTGTGATGTAAAAATACAATTACATAATAGTACAGATCATATTCTCACACAGCTCCTCCCCCTCCCCAAACACCTGTCTGATGAGCAGAGTTTTTAAAACCTTCCGAAAGTGCTGTAGGTCATCCATCAACCGCAATTCTCTAGGGCATTCCACAAATAGGGGCCTGTATAGAAAAAGACTTATTATGATGGAACATTTGCTTCACCATTTTATGAATGGGCACTACCAGAAACCTCTCCGCCTGAGATCATAATGATTGATGTGGAATATAAGGAACCACTCTTGAGGCCAAATAAGGGGGTGCCAGGGGGAGAAAATCTTAAATGTCAAAATCAATACCTTATATTGTATTGGAAACTTAAGTAACCAATGCAATTCCACTAAACCGGAGAACATAATCATACCTATGTAACCCCTTGATCTATTTTGCGGCCGTTTTCTGCATTAATTGAAGACTCAACACACCAGTAGCAGGGGGATAGACACACACCAGTAACACACCAGTAGCAGGGGGACAGACACACACACCCCTGAAGTTGGTACAGGCCTCCACTCTGGGATTGCAGCCACGCCATGCTGTAATGGTGCTCTTTTTAGTAAATATGCCCCTTACTGTGGATATCCTGAAATACCACACTGCTCAGTTCAATCTATGCCAAATAACTCACATTCTTGGATCCAGTAATCCTTCCAAGATGCACATCTGCACTAAGGCTGGCCAGCTTTCCACTGTTATTCTGAAGGACATTTTGAGGTATGCAGTGGGAACATACAATGTCATAAAACCTAATTGAAATGTATTGGATGGGATGTATTGTTTTGCAGGCCGCAGGGAAAAAATGTCTATTTTTTAAACCAAAATGAGATACTGTCCTTCCAGATGAAAAACACTTGGCCACCCTGTGTGTACTTTCAATTTAAATACTAAGGGATGGTTAGGAATCAAGAGAGGCTTCAGCGGATTAACCCCCAACGCCATCCAATTTCCCTTCACACCTCAAAAAACAGCAACAGCGTGCTATAAGGGAAGTAAGTCATCCCTTAAACATCTGTGTGCCAATCTGAGCTCCAGCTGTGTGCCACTACTGACACATCAGCATTTTGTACCATGTGACAGCCTTAGGAGAGTTTAGGATGTGGATCCAGTACAGAAAGTCCACAGTGCAATTACAAACGAACATGCTTTTTCATCTCTCTGCCTTGCTTTTATCTCCTTGCCTCCTATTTCTTTCCTTTCCTTTATGCATACAGCAATGGTGGGGAATGCTGATGAGACAATATTTGGCCTGATCCCAGACAGTTCTGAGTAGTTAGCTGGGATCTAAACATAGTAACACAGTATATGATGGCAGACAAAGACCAGCATGGTACATCCAGTCCACCAAGCAAGGTGGCAAGAATAGGTGCAACTGCCACTCTGTGCAGGTCACCCCTCTCCATGCCTTTGTTTAAGGGTGCACCCACCTCTCCGTGCAGGTCACTCCTATTTGTTGAGCTATAAGAGATAGGTAAGTTTATTTAGATTTTATCCTGTTGCTATAAAAGGGATCCACTGTATCTGTCCCATGCCATTTTGAATTCTGTCACTGTATTTGCCCCCACCACTTCCATCGGGAGGGCATTCCAAGCATTCACCACCTTTTCAGTGAAAAAGTATTTCCTGACATTGCCTTTCAGTTTACCCCTTGCAGCTTCATGTTATGCCCTCTAGTTTTATAGCTTCCCCATCTTTGAAAAAGGTTTGTTCATTAATTCTCTATTAAAAGGTCTGTATCATATCTCCCCTGTCCCCCCTCTCCTCCAGCATATACATATTTAGGTCTTCAAGGCTCTTCTTATATGTCTTCTGGCGCAGGCAATTGACCAGCGACCCCAACTCAACAGATGAAACAAACATGAAAAAGCAACTCGACCCGCAGGAGATGGCTGACTTTCTCTCTAACAAGCACAGACCAACAACTTCACAGCTCCATGATCCACCTCCACAACAAGACAACACAGATGAAACCTATTTATGGCACAGATTCAACCTAACCGCCAAGAGAGAACTCCGATATCAACAGGATCAATACCACAACATCACCATTGGACCCATGCCCAGTCCCATGGTTAAAATCTCTCCGCAATGAGTTCAATCAGATTGTTCTGAAGATAGTCCAAATATCCCTCTCACAAGGATACCTACCCCCAGCACTCAAACAATCTTCAATTCGACCCACACTACAGAAGCCTTCGTCAGACAGAACTCTCCCCAGATCTTACAGACCAATTGCTAGCATCCATTCCTCGCTAAAGTAATCGAGAAAGCTGTACAAAATCTTCTTCAAGACCATGTTGACTCCTATGTCCCATTAGACCCACAACAGCACAGCTTTCACTCCCAGCATGGCATTGACACACTATTCACAGATCTCTTCAACCGGCTCATCATCGGCCTGGACAAACCTCAACAAGGATTCTTGCAGGTCTTTCTGGACATCAGTGCTGGGTTTGACTTGGTAGCACATCATACTATGATAGACTTAAAAACATTGGTCTGATCGAATGCACCTTAAAATGGTTTACACCCTACCTCTCTGACAGAACTATGAAAGTAAAAGATAGACCCAGCATCTCCAAACTATTCAACCTAACACAAGATATTCCGCAAGGCTCGGCCCTGTATGGTTTACTATTCAACATATACATACAGCTCATCTGCAACCTATTAAGAAATTTGAACATGCACTATCACCTCTACGCAAACTATATCATGTTCTACATGCCATTTAATACCTGCAATCCAGACTTTACTACCATATCTGAAGTCTTCTCTGCTGTCACAAATCTCCTTGCCGACCTTAATCTTACAGTGAACAAAAACAAAACAGAAGTACTACTGATATTCAGAGACCAAAATTTCAAACCACCAGACAAGCTCACACAACATAAGGCTGAAATTACCATAAAAAAGGAAATCAAGTACCTTGGTATTACAATTGACAGCAATCTCAACATGATTTCACACATAAAGAATGCAGCTAGCATAGCATACTGGAAACTTAGACGCCTCAGACTTCTACGCCCTCTTCTACAAGACAATGACTTTAGAGCAGTTTTTCAAACTATCATTATACCCCACCTTGACTACGGTAACATCCTCTATCAAGGCCTGACAAAACAGCTGTTATATCCACTCCAGCTAGTACAAAACAGCTCCAATGAGGTGAAACCTACCTTGTTGCATGATTGTAAATAGTTACCCCAAGTTATCCAAGTTTTTAATTCCCGTTCATTGTAAACAGAGTACCCAAGGAAATGTGTAGTTTCCATGTTCATTGTAAACCGCACTGATGTTGAATAGTGCGGTATAAAAGAGACTGTAAATAAATAAATAAATAAAACACTGTAGCCAGAATCCTAACAGGAAATTCAAATCAATAACTCCTATACTCAAAAGTCTACACTGGCTCCCAGTTGCCCAATGGATCAAACATAAAACCACTACTATCACCTACAAAATCCTCATCCTCTCTGCCAGATGTCTCAATGATCAAATCACAAGAGCATCCATGACAAGACCAAGAAGATCTGTAACCCAAAATCTCCTGTCCTTCCCTTCGCTCAAGACTAAATACACAAAACAGACAAGCAACAGGGCATTTTCGATATATGCACCCACAATCTGGAACTCAGTACCCAAACCATTAGGTCTGAACAGTCCACCAAAGACATGAAGAAATTACTAAAAACACACCTCTTCATAGAACACTTTGGGCCAAATGACATAAGTGTATATACAACAACCATCAATGACCTGTTAACAAACATAATCCCATATTTATCTCCAAGTTGCATTCCCCTTGTTCTATGTAAAACAAATCTTTAGAGATTATGTGCTGTTGTTCATTGTAAACTGCTTTGGTATACAAGTGGTATATAAAAAATGTTAAATAAATAAAAATTTTGGTTGCCTTCCTCTGAACAGTTTCCAGTCTTTTTACATTCTTTGCGAGATATGGTCTACAAAACTGAACACAATATTCCAAGTGAGGCCTCACCAGTGACTTGTACAGTGGCATTAATACCTCCTCCTTTCTGCTGCCAATTCCTCTCTGTATGCAACCTAGCATTCTTCTGGCTTTGGCCACCACCTTGAGATCCTCAGAAACCATTCCGAGGTCCCTCTCCTGGTCCGTGCACACCAACCTCTCGCCCCCTATCTCATACAATTCCATTGGATTTCTGCATCCTAAGTATATGACACTGTACTTCTTCACATTCAATCTTAACTGCCAAGCATTAAACCATTCTTCTAGCTTTTATAGATCTTTCCTCATGTTAGTTATTCCCTCAGGGGAGTCCACTCTGTTGCAGATTTTCATGTTATCTGCAAAAAGACAGACTTTTCCATTCGGTCCTTCAGCAATATCACTCAAATACATTGAACAGTACCAGTCCCAGGATTGATCCCTGTGGCACACCACTAGTCACCTTCCTTTCATCCGAGTGAGTTCTCTTTATTATCATCTTCTGTCGTCTGCCAGTTAACCAATTTCTGATCCATTTCACCAGTTTGGGATCCAACCCCAGGCATCTGAACATTCCATTTACATATGAAATTGGGTGTTAAATTACCAATGGAGATACTGTATACACACTGGTACCTCCTAAAAACATACAGAGCTACTGTGCAAGGAATGATGTTCCATGACAGATATGTTCATGTGGAACAATCTCAAAGGGGTCTTAAGAGCTGGCCCACGCAATACTATGTGGACTCAGAAGATTTTACCCAGGCAACTAAAGAGTTACCTGGATTAAAAGGGTGAAAATGAAAAAACTGCCTATCTTCCCTGCTGGTAAAATGCATTAAATGTAATAAATGTATTTTATATAAAAATAAGAATAGCGTATTTTTATGTCACAAAACACTTTCATTGTGAAACTTCAACAAATGAAGAAGCAGAAGAGAATCAATATTATGGGATATAATGTAGTTAGAAATATGATTTTTTTAGTATTTGAGAAACAATTAATAAGGGAGGTCAATTTAAAGAAACAAAGACATTGTTTTATGATTAATTGCCTTTCGATTTATACAACAAGGTGATGTGCAAAGATACAGTAAGGAATACTGAACTAAAACTAGCCTGACCATAAAAACAATGACACCAACAGACAATGGGCTTATTGATTATTGTCCACCTTTGTCTGCAGCTAAAGTACTTGGGTGTTTCAATAAGGAATGAACTTTTTTTTTTTTTAAATAATGCGGAGACTTCTTGG
Source organism: Ichthyophis bannanicus (assembly GCA_033557465.1). Classification (NCBI taxonomy): domain Eukaryota; kingdom Metazoa; phylum Chordata; class Amphibia; order Gymnophiona; family Ichthyophiidae; genus Ichthyophis; species Ichthyophis bannanicus. Next base: position 1,686,968,098 of record CM066031.1, on the reverse strand, counting down.
AGGGGTGTGGTGGGAAGGGTAAAGAATGGCGCAACACGCACAGTTCGGATTTTACCAAAACACCAGGCGGAGGAGACTGAAGCACGGACAGCAGGCAGCACAGGAAGCTTTTGGCAAGCGCTAGGGTGCTGTTTTCAAGTCATTACCATCACGGCAGATCTGGGAGAGGGGCGGCACCGGTGGGCAATGGGGCACCACAGAAACCTTGGCAACTGCCTTGTTCACTTAATGGCTAGGGCCTGCTCTGTAAAGACGAGGCCTGTATCTGAATTCAAGAAAGCATGAGACAAACACAAAGGATCTCTGAAGGAGACAAAGGGACCGAAAAGCTCAGTAGTTGGTATGGAAGGGCAGACTGCAAAGACCATATGGTCTTTATCTGCTGTCATTTTTTCTGTGTTTCTCTCTGTCTTTGTTGTTCTATGCCACAATATGAAGTACAGAGAAAGCAGCCACAAATCACTGTATGTAAAACTTTATCTTCAGCAAAAAAGGGCACAGTTTTGTTTTTACTATTAGTCCAAACCCCATTAGTAGGAGTATGCCTGGAGTTCGCTCCGACACCCCTACTTTTGATTATTTATCCATGTATGTTCCCTTATGTTAAAAGGAAAGGGATTTATGTTGTTGAGGTCAAGAACAAAAGAGTTAATTCACCCATCTGATGACTAGTAAAGAGCTAGTAGGAGGGACAAATGGATATCTTATTTACCACTCCGACTTTGGATAGCAGCCCCTCAGGAGTCCTGACAGATTATGAGCCTGTATTTTTTATCAGGTTTTTTTTTTATTTAATAGATTTCTTTATGCCCCGTTATCATTTTAGTCAAAGCGGTTTACATTGTAACTTAAATTTGGTAACTTGGACATTGATAACTTGGATTCTTCTGAGGCAATGGAGGGTTAAGGCTACAAGGCGCGCTAGAGGAAATTGAACCTTGGTCTCTTGGTTCCCAAGCCAGGGCTCTAACCATTAGGCTACTCCTCCCTCTACAGGAATACAAAACAGCTCATTTCGAAATAACATGAAATACTTTAATGTGTAAATCAATATTCAGTCTGCCCCTGAATGTAATTCACCTTGAACTACCTAAGCTAAATGCAAATAAATAAATAAATAAATTTGCCTCATGTTGTAACTACCTCAATAGGTTAGTTAGAAGTTTTCCTTAATGTCAGCATTAATTTCCATTTTACAAATTAGACTTTAGTGAGGTAATTGCCAAACTGTGGTATCCCCCTACAACAATTTAGTCATTACCATGTTAAAATACATACATTGCAAAAGTATACAGATTTTGGTTTTGGAGTGGCTTAGCAGACCCCTGTGTGATGTTTTTTTTTTTTTAAATATACAATGAAAGACAATTGTCCTGCTCACTCCGTGTAACATTGGCCCCTCAGCTAGGCAGTTCAGTTAGAAAGTTTCAGTTAAGGAGATGATTCACTGTTCATTTCTTGCACATCTTCTTGATTGGTATCTATTATGATATTTACACAAAGCCCTAATCTCAGGTGCAATACATCAATTTGCATAAAGGCATGAGTTCTTGTTCTGAAGACTTCCATGCAATGGGGGGGGGGGGAGGGGGGCAAAGGATCTTATTTAATAAGGGTTTCCTTCCATTGTGTGTTCATAGGGAGAAGCAGGGCCAGATTTACCTATACGCCATGTACGCCATGGCGTAGGGCCCACAGCCGGCAGGGGCCCACAAAAAAAGAACAAGTTAATTTTTTTTAAATACAATTAAAAAAAAAACCTGCTGGCTGCTGCCGCGGGGCCCCCTCTGCTGCCGCGGCAGCACCTACTGACCCGCGGGGGCCCCCTCTACAAGCTGAAGCCGTCAGTTCGTTCCTCCCTCCCTCCCTCCCTCTGTGCAGGGTGCAGGCTGCAGGCTGTGAGAGACGCGAAAGGAGAGTGTCTCCTCGCGTCTCTGTTAAGCCCACAGGGGCTGATGGGAAATTTCCCATCAGCCCATGCGGGCTTAACAGAGACGCGAGGAGACACTCTCCCTTCGCGCCTCTCACAGCGTGCATGGAGGGAGGGAGGGATCGACGGACCGACGGAGTCAGCTTGCAGAGGGGGCCCCCGCGGGTCAGTCCGTGCTGCCGCGGCAGCAGAGGGGGCCCCGTGGCGGCAGCCAGCAGGTTTTTTTTTTAAATTAAATTTTACTTTAGGCCGACGGGGGGGGGGGGGGGGTAGGACTGGTAATGGGCTATTGGGGGGGCTGGGGCTGGAAATGGGCTGGGGGGGTAGGACTGGTAATGGGCTATGGGGGGGGTAGGACTGGTAATGGGCTATTGGGGGGGGGCTGGGGCTGGAAATGGGCTGGGGGGGTTAAGGCTAGAGGTGGGCTGATGGGGCTAGGACTGGTAAGGGACGGTGGGCTGTTGGGGGGGCTTAGAACTGGCAATGGGCTTTGGGGGGTTAAGACTGGTAATGGGCTGATGGGGGCTGTCTGGTAATGGGCTATGGGGGGGGCTAGGACTGGAAATGGGCTGGGGGGTTAAGACTGGAGGTGGGCTGATGGGGTTAGGACTGGTAATGGGCTGTGGGCTGATGGGGGGGGGTAGGACTGGCAATGGGCTATGGGGGGCTGACTGGAAATGGGTTGATGGGGTTAGGACTGGATGTGGGCTGATGGGGGGTTAGGACTGGTAATGGGTTATAGGGGGGGGCTTAAACTGAAAATGGGGTGATGGGGGGTTAAGGACTGTAAGTGGGTTGATGGGGGGCTAGGACTGGTATTGGGTTGGGGGGTTGCTAGGACTGGAAATGGGCTGATGGGTGGCTAGGACTGGAAATGGGCTGATGCAGGGACTAGAAGGGAATGGATGCTGGGTGAGGCTGGAACTAGAAGGGAGCTGATGTTGGGGGAGGATTAGAATGGGATGGGGCTGGAAGAGTAAAATGGAGAAGGGAAAAATATTTTGTGTGGGAGGGATAAAAAATCTACAATTGGCCGGGTATTGGGAGAGTAAGTGGGGATTGAGGATGGAGGGGTAAAATTTGAGTGGATGAAATAGGAATGAGGAAAGAGCAAAAGGAGAAAGATTAGTATGTTAAAGCAGATGTAGAGAGAGAATGGAAAAAAATCTAGAAGAGAGAAGAAAGGACAAATGGACAGCAGACGATGGAGAGTTAGCAGAAGACACGAAGAAACCAGAAGAAAGTGGCTGGAGCAATTGCAGCTGAAAAAAATGCACAAAAGGTAGAAAAATATCTCTTTATTTTGAATTTATTAATTGGAATATGTCAGCTCTGGTAAATGTGCATCATTAACGTCTGCGCTTTGTTTAGTACAAGAGCAAATTAATGTATAGTTTTATTTCTACAGTGTTGTACATTCCAAGTTTGGCTTTTGGGATTCCCAGTTTAATTATTGTCTTCCTGTTTCTAAATTGTGATTACTTGTTTGGTGATGGTCTATGTTCTGTTCATGTGTAACTGAGCTGAGGTGTTCTGTTTATATAATTCCTATTTGACATTGCCACTTGTTCTCTTTCCCCAGTAGGTCATGTATTGTTGTTCTCTGAAATGTATTGGTTTAATATTTGCAGTGTTGCCTTTTGATAGTTAGGGTATGGTGCTTTGTGAGTCCTGGTAGTGCTGTTAGGATACGGCGGGTTTGCTATGGTTTCTAAATGGGCAGTGTTTGTAGTAGTTCCTAATGTGTCTGGCAGTTGGCACTGGATTATAGTAATGTAGAAATCTTTTAGTCTTTCTTTATCCATACCCTCATTAAGAGGCACGTTTACTAAAAGTTAGTATATGGTAACATTATGCAAATATTTATGCAAATGAGGCCCCTTATGCAAATGAGGCCCCGCACCCCCCTTGGGCCGCCCCTGCTGGGGGCCCACAATTTTTGTTGGCGTAGGGCCTCACTCAAGGTAAATCCGGCCCTGGGGAGAAGAATGCATTATTTCTAGGCCCACAGTCATAAAGAGCGTCAAGAGACAGGATTTAAACTCACAACAGTGTTGAACATCTCAACACATGACAGGAAAAGGGTATTGTTATCAAAAAGCTGCTTAGATTTATGCATGAATAATATGCGCAAATGTAATTCTTTTAGTCATGCCGATGTGTAAATGGGCAGTCACTGTTCGGGAAATATGTATGCCGGGCTGACTGTGTGTATTTTCATCATGGGTGTGTACAGGGGTGGACTTGGGCAGAGCAGGCAAGTGTATGTGCAAATTATACAATGTTGTAATTTATGTCCATTCCATACAAATTTAGATGCCGGCATTTACACAAGCTTCAGTGCTGAAGTAAGTGCTCGCTCCTTAAATCAATACGCCCCAACAGGCATGAGCTATGCATATTAATTTAGGCACTTCTTATAAAGTCATCCTTTGAGGGTACAATATGGATCCTCATTTGCCTACAATATGACACATCTCTGCCACACCTACCCCTCAGGATTCCATTTAGGACATCCTTAGCAGTCAAGTAGTCAGGCCATCACATAGGAGGATTTGCTTTTATGTATTAACATAGTACCATACTAAGTGGCAGCAGTTAAAGACCTGCATGGTCCATATAGTCTGTCCAGTGAGGTGGTGAAGGTTGCACCCGCCGCTCCATGCAGATTATCCCTTTCTGTGCATTTGTTAGAAAGGTTTATTTATTTAAACTGGTCTTCTATACCACCTTATCCTTCAGTCAAAGTGGTTTACATTATGTAATCATTACAAACAGGTACTGGATACATTCCCTTGTCCCCAAAGGGCTCACAATCTATGTGTACCTAAGGCAATGGAGGGTTAAGTGGCTTGCTCAAGGCCACAAAGATGACACTGAGAAGGGCAAAATCAAGCTCTGATGAGAATTAGGAGTGTGAAACGACATGGGAAATGAAAGCAACATTTCCCAAATTCTTTCATGTTGTTTTTATCCTGAAATTTTGTGTTTATTCCCTTCATCATCAATAAATGCATGCCATTATGCAATAGTGTGTGCTATCACTCAGTAGTGTGCACTGTTGCTCAGAGGTGCACAGTAGTGCTCCCTATTATTCAAACACTGTACCCAACTGAGCAATAGGATCCACTATTGATCAACAGGGCAAATTATTGAGTAATAGCACACAATTAATAACATTACCCCTGAAACAAAAACATTTCAGAAAAACCCAAATAAAATTAAAAAGCACATAAATGACATAGTAAAACTAAACAAAACAAAAATGTTTTATCTGTATATTCCTATTATATATGTCACTTTGGACAGGACCCTTTGACCTTGGCTCATGTTAGGAGCGTGTTCTATATGGATAGAAAGCTCTGCTCATCTTGCAGAGTTTATTATAGTACAAGGATAATGCATGTGATCAGATGTGGAGTCAAACATACTCAGGGTAATTTTCTAAACCATTTTTTGCAGAATTAGAATAGAAAAGAACAGAATTGAATTAGGTCAGGCATGGTGCAAGCTGGCACATACTTTTATAGTAGGCTTGAATGGGACGGACTTTGGGCAGAACAGAGATGGAGTTATGAATTGTGTGTGTATTTTATCAAATATGCATGTGTGCATGTAAAGTACATGCTAAAATTTGCACCTGTTCACAGGTAGGTGTAATGTTGCTGCCTGCAATCTAGGCGCGATTTGTACAGGGATTTGCACTTGTATTTAACAAGAAGAAGAAGGTGCCTACTTATCTTTATAAAATACATAGGCTTAAACTAGGCACCTTCCTGTTCACTTAACCTAGGCACCCCATCTGTACCACATAATTAATAGTTGCATTAGGCGATATGAAAACAACTGTAAAAGAAAAAAAGTCCAATAATTCAGCTATATTTGAAAATGTATTTCAATTTTGGCTCACATGTTTTCCAATAGGTTTTGTAGTGTGTTAACATGATTGACAAGAATGCATCAGAGGTGGCCCGAGGGTGATGTGGGAACCATGTGTGGAGACTCATGGTGGGGCCTCATTTACATAAATATTTACATATCCATTGGGCCTTATTTGCATAAACTGAATTAATTTTATTAATTTTTAAATTTATATACTGCCCATCTAAAATACTAGGTAGTTTCCAAACATACCTACACAATTTATTAAAACAGATGCTATAATAAAACAATAAAAATCATAATTTAAAGCCACTTTTGCACACTGCCATAAAACCAATAGTTATAAATATTGGTGTACCAGTTTTATTTGGTCAGTGCTATGACCACCTTATTGATGTAGAGGAGGGAAAATATAAAACAAGAAAAACTAATCTTGGAGTCGGAGTGGTGCCAAAGGACTAGAGAGGCACATGTGGTCCCTTTACACAAAAACGGAAGTAAGGATGTGGTTGAAAACTACAGGCCGGTTAGTTTAACTTCGGTGCTGAATAAATTATTGGAAGCACTGCTGAAAGAGAAAACAGTGAGGTTTCTGGAGTCCAGCGGATTACTGGATCCGAGGCAGTATGGATTCACCAGAGGCAAGTCTTGTCAGACAAATCTGATTGATTTCTTTGACTGGGTGACCAGGGAGTTGGACCGAAGGAAAGCCCTAGATGTGGTGTATTTGGATTTCAGTAAAGAGGGTACAGGTAAATCGATCTCACTCTGAGGAGAAGGAGATTACCAGTGGTGTGCCCCAGGGATCTGTCCTTGGTCCAATTCTTCTTAACATCTTTGTTAGTGATATAGCGGTAGGGCTGTCAGGTAAGGTTTGCCTCTTTGTGGATGATACCAAAATCTGCAATAGAGTAGACAACTAGGAAGGTGTAGATAACATGAGGAGGGATCTAGCTAAGCTTGAAGAATGGTCTAGAATTTGGCAGCTGAGATTTAATGTTAAAAAATGCAAGGTCATGCATTTGGGCTACAGCAATCCAAGGGAGCAATATAGTATAGGGGGTGAAGTACTTTGTCCACTAAAGAAGAGCGGGACCTAGGCATGATTGTGTCTGATGATCTTAAAGTAGCTAAAGAAAGGGTGACCACATCAATCACCCTTGGTTTAGCGATAAATAAATATCAAAACAAACAAAATCACCAAACATACCCCCTAAAAAACCTTTTAGTGAAAATTATTTTTGTCGGATACTGTCGAGGGAGGTAAGAACCACTGTCTATCCCCACCAGACGGCACCATCAATTTTAATCATATTATAAAACTTAAAAAAAAACCAAAAAACTTAGCTTATTAGAAGGACTTATTTCAACATCCCTCAGTGCGGAATCCAAACTCAAGCACGACGTGCACGTTTCAGGATTCTCTCCCTGTTATCAAGTGCTGCTTCCATCAAGTACTGTTTAACCGCCATATAACGCTGAGGTAATATACTCAGCTATTTTTTAACGGGAACACTACTTATCATTGGCTATTGTAAGCCTTCATTCAAAATAGAACACCAATGAAACGGCGGGAAAACCCCACTGCATCAGGGGAAACCCCACCACATCATAGATGACATCAGAAGAGGCTAGTCCAATCAATTTCCTTATTGAGACCCTGAGAAGTCACTGTGTTCAATCTAAATATCCAACTTTGCTCACAACATTGGAGCATGGCAGTCTGATCACCCCCTCTAGGATCCGAGGGAACATAGTCAATCACTGACCATCGCAGGTCCTTGAAATCATGATTATGTATTAAACAGTGCTCAATTATCAGGGCAGACATAATCTTCTGACAAATCCTCGATGCATGCTCGCTCAAGCGAGTTTTAATCACTTGTGTCGTCCTGCCGATATATACAAGACGACAAGGGCAATACAAAACGTAGACTACAAACGATGAATTACAATCAGTCTCCCATCTACATTTAATTATCCGTCCTGTTGTGGGATGCGTCCATATATTACCCGTAAATGTTGTAGCACAATAGTCAAATGCACTCAGATACCCTGGTCAGATCACCACATTATTAAACTAAACCTTACATATCCATCCACTAATACTAACAATTGCATCAGAAATGTCCCAACCACAAGATTTAAAAAGTTTAACAATGATGAATTTATTGACTTAACAATCCCCCACCTCGTTACAACGGAGACGAATTTAGATGACACTGTCAAAAACTGGCATGACACCATCTACAACGCCGCCAAAACTAATCAAATACACAAAAAGATCAACCACTCTAACACCAACGCCAAACCATGGTTCAATACTAGTCTAAAACAGATGAAAAGGAACCTTAGAAAACTAGAACATAACTGGCGTAAATCCAAATTGACGATACACAAAGAAATATACAATAATCTACTCACCAAATACAAAGAAACCTTGGACAGCACAAAAAAATAATATTACGCCAAAATACTCTCAAAATCATATAACAGACCAAGAGAGTTATTCTCCATTGTCAGAAATCTAACCAACCCCCAAACTTCTGACAGTGAAATCACTGACATCTCAGTTCAAACTTTAGCCCACCATTATCAAAACAAAGCAAAATTGCCATCAATGCCTATAAACACTATCATCTCGTCACACCAGCATATAGATGAATGGTCAGAGTTCCATCCCATAACTAAAGAGACACTAAAAAACATCACCAGCCTCAACACCACAACGTCTTATCTAGATCCATGTCCAGTAACATGGATAAAAAACACACTACCAATTTTATTACCCTACATTCTCTCAACAGTAAACCTCTCACTTACCCAAGGCTACCTCCCACCATCTCTTAAACACGCACAAATTCGGCCAATCCTCAAAAACAGCAAAGTGGATAAAACATTCCCTACGTCATATAGACCCATATCAAGCATACCATTTTTGGCCAAAATAATTGAAAAAGTAGTTCAATTACAGACACAAGATTTTCTAGACTCATCCTACCCCCTCGATGAGCAACAATATGGCTTTCGGCCCCGCCATGGAGTGGAAACACTCCTCACAGTTTTAATAGATGCGCTCCTAAGAGAGATTGACAATTCTAAACAGGCATTTATTCTACTGTTCATCGACATATCAGCTGCGTTCGATAGCGTACACCACACAATAATGCTCAATAACTTAAAACAAATAGGATTAAACTCTACAGTACACAAATGGTTCTCATCCTACCTAACTGATAGAATGCAAAATGTAAGAATTGGAAATCAAAACTCCACCACCTATAAGCAAGAAATTGGATTACCACAAGGTTCAGCGCTGTCAGCTCTACTTTTCAATATTTACATAAAACCAGTCTGCAACATATTCAAAAGTTTCGGAGTACGATATCATCTCTACGCAGATGATATTATGCTGTATATTCCATTCACAATTCCCAACCTACCGCTTCAACTCTTATCGGACTGCTATAATGAAGTCACAACTTGGCTAAAAGCACAAAACCTTCACATCAATCACGCTAAAACCGAAGTTCTAATTGTAACCAAGAACAGAACCTATATCCCTCCATCACACATAAGACTCCAAAACCAAGAAATCAAATTAAAAAAGGAAATAAGATATCTAGGTGTTATACTAGATACACACCTTACAATGGAAACACACATCAGCAATACCATAAAGAAAATCTATTTCAAGCTTAAAACTCTCAAACAACTTCGTCCACTAGTTTTCACACAGGACTTTATCAACATAATACAGGCCACAATAACCCCACATTTTGACTTTGCCAATCTAATCCTAATAGGCTTAACAAAACAAAGTATTAAACGATTGCAATTCGCACAAAATGCTGTAGCCAGAATCACATTGAAAATCAACTCCCTTCAACACATATCACCAATACTAGCCTCCCTTCATTGGTTACCAATTCAAAGTAGAATAATCTACAAAACAATAATAACAACATTCAAGGCCTTATATGATCTGGCCCCATCCATGTTATGTAACTTAATACACAAAGAACCATCCAAGCCTACACACAGAAAAGGACAACTAAACAGATTAAAAATCCCGAAAGATTTTACAAAAGCTCACAAATCAACAAACAATAGAGCATTTTCGCACATAGCCCCTACTATCTGGAATTCCCTTCCAGAGGAGCTACGAAAGCTAACAGAGATCACAGAACTCCGCAAGAAACTGAAAACCTATTTGTTCACCAAACATTATAACATAGATAACTCATTATCTACACTAGACAAAGGTTAAACAGACAATCGGTTGCTCCATGCAATAAACCTTTAACCTATACAGTTAGCACTCTCCAATGATGATCCTTTGACCTCCCCCCAAGTATTCCATATATATATATTCATATATAACTTGTATATAGTTTTCACACTGTTCGGTATTATACCACATTATTTGTTCTATATTTTATATGATGTTCCTTGTAAATAAGTTTTGTTATATTTCAATGTTCCATGTAAAACAAACTTGATTTGTTAATTATTGTTAACTGTAAACCGCAACTGAACCTTGGAAGATGCGGTATATAAATGTGAATAAAATAAAATAAATAAATAAATAAATATATACATGATCCACATGAGGTATGACCCCGATTTTGTGGGGATGGCAAGGGTGGTCTATGAACCAGAGCTGTAGGGCGAACTAGAAGATCTCTCAGATTAGAGCCTCGGGAATATGCAATCATAAGGGGTTTCTGAAAACATGGATGCAACCCCAATATGGGCCAGTATTTTTTTAGTATTCTGACTATTTCTGTACTGAGAGAGTCGTGTATGGGAGAACACCAACAAAAGCTTCTGGGGTCTCATCAATTCTCTGACTTCTCAATGTATCATCCAATAACCATTCTCGTTGCACATGTAGAGCCCGACGGTATGCCATCTTCACTATGTTCATTGGATACCCCATGTTAAGTAGCCGCTCACATAAATCCGCTGCCTGATGTTTAAAATCCATAGATGATGAACAAAGGCGCCGGAGTCTTAAAAATTGCCCGAACGGAAGTCCTCTCCTTAATGGGCCCGGATGAAAACTCTGATATTTGAGCAGACTATTACGTTGCACACTCTTCTGATACAAGGAGGTTCGGAAACAACCATCCTCCTTAAATATCATCACATCCAAAAATTCAATTTGGCTCTTCTCAATGTGTGCAGTGAAGGTTACATTAGGTTTTAAATTATTTATCCAGGATAGAAATTATTTCAAGGACCTGCAATGGTCAGTGATTGACTATGTTCCCCCAGATCCTAGAGGGGGTGATCGGACTGCCATGCTCCAATTGCGTGAGCAAAGTTGGATATTTAGATTGAACACAGTGACTTCTCAGGGTCTCAATAAGGAAATTGATTGGACTAGCCTCTTCTGATGTAATCTATGATGTGGTGGGGTTTCCCCTGATGCAGTGGGGTTTTCCCGCCGTTTCATTGGTGTTCTATTTTGAATGAAGGCTTACAATAGCCAATTATAAGTAGTGTGCCCTTTAAAAAACAGCCGAGTATATTACCTCAGCGTTATATGGCGGTTAAACAGTACTTGATGGAAGCAGCACTTGATACAGGGAGAGAATCTCGAAACGTGCAAGTTGTGCTTGAGTTTGGATGCTGCACTGAGGAATGTTGAAATAAGTCCTTTTAATAAGCTAAGTTTTTTTGAAAGTTTTATATGATTAAAATGAATGGTGCCGTTTAGTGGGGATAGACAGTGGTTCTTACCTCCCTCGGCAGTATCCGACAAAAATAATTTTCACTAAAAAGATTTTTAGAGGGTGTGTTTGGTGATTTTGTTTGTTTTGAAAGAAAAGGTGATGGCAAAAGCTAGAAGGATGCTTCGGTACATAGGGAGAGGAATGGCCAGCAGAAGAAAGAAGGTGATAGTGCCTCTGTGCAACCTCATTTGAGAACTGTGTGCAATTCTGGAGACCACACCTTCAAAAGGATATAAAAACAGGCTGGAGTCAGTACAGAGGGTGGCTACCAAAATGGTTAGTGGTCTTCATTATAAAGCATATGAGAACAGACTTAAGGATCTTAATATGTACACCTTAGAGGAAAGGCGGGATAGAGATGATATGATTGAGATGTTTAAAAACCTCCATGGCATAAATGCACAGGAGGAGAGCCTCTTTCGATTCAAAGCAAGCTCTGCCATGAGAGGATATGGGATGAGGGTGAAAGGGGATAGATTCAGGAGTAATATGTGGAAATATTTCTTTATGGAAAGAGTGGTGGCTCCATGGAATAGTCTCCCAGTGGAGGTGGTAGAGATGAGGACAGTATCTAAATTCAAAGCAGCATGGGACAAACACAGAGGATCTCTAAAGATAAAATGGGGACTGTTGTAGTGTTTGTTTTGGAAGGGCAAACTAGCTAGGCCATGTGGTCTTTTTCTGTCAATGTTTCTATGTTTAATCTTGTTCGCCATGAATTAAACATAACAGTGCTTAGGCTGCATTAGACTGTGTTATTACTGGAAAAAAACAAGAAATCAGCAGCAGTGAAACCATCAGGCTACTAAACAAAATTAAACTGATATGCTCCCTAAAAGTTAAGTTTTCCATGAATTTGAAATGACAAAATATTTTAAAATTTCATACTGGCAGGATCAAGAACATACAATTGCAAATTTTCAAGACAATCCATATTCCACTAACCTCCCCCCCCCCCCTCCCAACCAACACCCTACGGTTGACTCCACACCAAGAACCACAGTACAGGACCCAAAGAGCAAATCTACCATTCCATAAGAGCACTGAACTCCAAAATTTACCCAAGAAGCGTAGCCAGAAAAGAGCAGCACCATAGATATTGCAGTGGAACCGAGAATGTCCAAATACCTACTGGGAAAACTGAAGAAGCCAGATTCCTGCATAGAAATTCCATGCTAACAGAACAGCTGGCCTCAGTCATACACTTTGAAGATAAATAGACCCTCATCAAGTACTGAATAAGTGACTACAAACTAAATATGGATATTTTTTTGACAAAAATTAAACTAAAGACCTCAAGAAGCCACACCTGAGAAATAGGAAGATGCATGTAAAGAAAAAAACATGTAAATTACAATTAGTGGCATATTCTAATCAGCAAATTGATTTTTTTTCTTTTACCTATATTGTCTGGTCATGTGGATTTCGGTCCGCTGGTTTCTGCTTTTCTGCATCTTTTGTTAACTCTTTCCATGATCTCATCTGCTACTTCTCACCTCTGCATCCACCTCTGACATTGATCTTTTTCTTTTCAGCTTTCTTCTATGTATTTTTTAAATCTCACCTTTTTCTTACCATCTTGCCTCAATCTGCTACTTTTCAGCCTCAACCCCAACCCCACTATGCCCCATCTCTCTTTCTACAGCCTCTTATTCCCCAGTCTCTTTTCATTGCTTTGCCCACATCTCTTCTCTCCCTGTATCCCCACTGCCCAACACCTCTCCCCTCCCTCTGTCCTCACAGTCCATCTTCCCATCCAATATCTGCCACTCCCAGCTTCCACACCTCCATTTCATATCCTCCCTTCTGTATCCAGTATCTCTTGTCTCTCTCCCTATCTCCCCATGTCCAGCATTCCCCCTTTCTCCCTTTCTCCCTATTTCCTCTCATGTCTAGCATCTCCAGTGCACCTCCCTATTTCCTATCCAGTTGCACCCTTCTGTAGCTCTATGACCTTCCCCTCTATCCAAAAATTATAATATGATTTTCAGCAGGAGCATTCCACAAGGAGCTACAAGTCACGATTATCAAGTAACATCTGTTAACTTTGAGAGAACAACAGTGGATTTTTAAACTTCATACGATTACTCCTCAGGGTCTTAATAGTGAGACTGATTGTCATCGGTGCTGTAATTTGCAATCTGCTGCTTATTGACTCATTAGCTAGAGTATCCTTGGTTGCTTAAATTGTGATATCCCTTCCATTTTTCAACAGTGCAGTTGGATGAGTGTTTTTTCCACCAGCAGAAATTCACTGTGAGACACGCATACGTATATGAAAGAACACTGAAAAAGATTCCCATGAAGCAGGGCTCCAATGCAACCTGAAACATTAATTCATATCAGGATCATTGGTTGGAATGGATAACAGCTAAAAGATAAGTGATTTTAAATGCAAAATATACATTTATTTTAAAAATAGGTTGCTCATTTATAGAGACTGATAATGGTGCACATGTTCATAATATGTGTTTTATATACATGCCAATGCCAAGACTGAGGGCTTTTCTTATGCCCAGCATCTCCCTTCCTCTCAGCTCTCCCCATGTCCATGATTTTCCCTCCACCTCTCTAATCTTACCTCTCTTTTGTTCAGCACTCTCTCTCTCTCTGTCTATGACCCCTCATCCAGCATTCATCTCTACCTCCCTATTCCCACCTCCACAATATCCAGCATGTCTTCCCAATCTTTATAACCGCCCTTCTTTATATTTCTTCCCCCTTTGTGTTCAGTAGATTTCTCCAGCGACAAGCGGGAGGGGAGGGGGATGCAGGCAAACCGAAGGTAAAGTCAACAGACTGAGCCTTGTGCCGGGTCTCTCAAAGCTCAGAGAGGTTTTGTTGCCTCTCTGAGCATGTATGCCTGCTTCACCCATGCTTGTGGCCAGAGGATCATTTTTTTTCTCAACCACACATAGCCTACATGGGTCTCTCACTTCTCTTCAATTGTTTTGCTTGCTTTTTTGATTTTTGCCATCTTCTTCCTCTGCCATGGGTTTTTTCAGCACTTTGGCCTTTCCTCTGATGTTTCCTCAATGCCCCAGCAAAACGAAAGTAAACAAAAAAAAGCTCTCCTCACACATGGGAACGTGTTATTGCAGCCCAGTGGCTTTTCTCATCCCACGCTGCCTAATCAACACCGGGAACATTCAAACTACAAAGACAAAACAAAAGTGAAACTACCTTCAAGAAAACATAGCCTGGGACAAGCTTTGCTCTGCATTACTGCCTCTGCGGGGCCATTCCCATCATGTCCGATCATTCCTCCTCTCTACCCCCATTGGATCCAGCATCAGCCTTGAGGGGGGTGCTCAGAAGGCAGTCAAACTACCACAGCTGCAATCCATGGTTATGGCTGCCGGGTCAGGGGTCCCGCTCAGCTCTTCTTGCTATCAGAGGCCACCCCTCCCCCACCGGAGATCACACCTACACCCTCAACTTCTTCCTTAGACCCTCTAGGGGAACTGCCAAGGCCAGGTCAAAAGTTGAAGGGCAAGCACAAACATCTGCAGCACTCAGCTTTGGCCCCATCTGGTAGAACCCGCACTAAGTGCCAGCCCCTTCCCACAATGACTGACAGTCCTCCTGCCCCTCCAGAAGCATCCCCCTAGGTCCCAGCCCATCCAAAATCCAGGAATCTTTCCCCTCCCCCCTTCCCCCAAATCCTCATTTCCAGTCTTCCCCCTCTCCATCCTCCACCATCTCCAGTCAGGTCCTCTATCTTTCTCCCTGTCCTCCATATTTTTTCCCCACTCAGCATCCTCTCTCCTCCATGGTAATCCTGTTCTAGTCTTCTCACCTTCCCTTCCCTTCCCAGGTATCTGATTCTCGCTTCTCTCTCCCTCTGCTTAATACAAATCCTCTCTCTTCTCCCACTTTTCCCATCCAGGGTACTTCCTCTCACTCTCCTCCTTGCCTTCATCTCATGTCTTTATCTCTTCTCTCTCTACTTAACCCTGTTTCCTCTCCATCACCTTACCCCTACCCAAACTTCTTTTGCCTTACCTTTCACCTTTCACTTCCTTTACTGAGTTGAATCGATACCCTCCCCCCTCTAGGGTTCTGGGTCAACTTTGAATATTGGGGTTCCCCATAACCTTTCCTTATTGTTTTCTTTTCGAAGACCCCCTTCTCATGTTGTCTTTCTTCTTCTTACTCTTACTCCCGTGACTTTTTCCAAGGTCCTTCCCCTTATACCAGATTTCTACTTCCCCATGCCTTTTCTCAGGTTTTCTCTCTTCTACCCATTTACCGCTTCACATGATTCCATCCTAGGTCTTCTCTCTTTTTCCTTCCCAGGTTCTATCCCTCTTGCCCTCATAGCTCTTTTTCATAAGTCACTTCCTATTCCAAGGCTTCTTCCTGGGCTGCTGACTTCCCCAAATTCTAATCCCTTGTTCCCCCTCTATCAGGTATCCTCTCTCACTTTTCCTCCTTTCCCTGCCCATTCTTTCTGTCTTACTTCCCTCATCCCAGGTTCTCTGCTCCCTCTTCCCTTTCCCTTGCTCTCCTTTCTGCATCTCCTTGACCATCCCTGCAAAGATTTCTCCATATCTATCTCTCAATTGCCCTGGAAGGCTCTTTCCACATCTCCTCAACCAATGATTCCTGCTTATCTCTGCCTCCAATGAAAGGACTCTCTGGACCTCTAACTTGGTTTCTGTACTCCCCATTATGACCTACTATCCCTTTCTTCGCAATTCTCCTCTCTACAGGCCAACAGTTAATAATGTGCCAACTTCCTGCACTATACAGGACTATTCTTGCTGTGCCTCTTTTTACTCTTCTTCCATGTGCCATATGAATAGAATAATCAAATGGTGCAAGTATAGAAGGTATACAGTTAAGATATTTTTTTCCATGTGAGAGAAAGAAAATATCAACATTTAGCCAGTAGATATCTGGTTAAAGATAGTCAGATAAGTAATCCAGTTCTTTTTAACAGAATATTTACATGCAACCCCTCTGTGGCATTTTCAGGAAACATGACATCAATTACCACATCTACGCAGACGATATTATGCTGTACACACAATTAGATGCCGCAGACACTAAATATAATCAGCTCGAAACTTGCCTGGGCGAGATGTTAGGATGGTTACAACAAAACAATATGACGATTAACCACAAAATAACTGAAGTGATGTACATATCCAATAAACCAGACTTTGAACCTCCTCCAACAATCACTCTGTGCAACACCACTTACAACACTAAGAATGAGATCAAATATCTGGGAGTCACACTGGACAGCAAACTTAAGATGGAAAAACACCTGAGCAAAACCAACAAGGCCATTTTTCACAAACTTAGAGTGCTACAACCCCTGCGGAATATACTTGAACCATGTGATTTCCGGTCTGTTGCACAAGCACTCATTATGCCTCACTTAGACTACTGTAACGCCATCTTACAGGGTCTGCCAAAGAAAACGATCAATATCTTGCAATTGGCACAAAATGTGGCGGCGAGGATCATCATGCGATCAAGCATTACTGAGCACATCACACCCGTATTGATTGAGCTACACTGGCTACCCATTGCTGCCAGGATACAATATAAAGCATTGGTAACAACATTCAAACTCATACATAACCTAGCCCCATCATTCCTCTCCACCCTTATCTGCACGCAACCTGCCACCAGAGACAGGAGAGCTATCAACTCAGACACGCTACAAGTTCCAAACATCATCAGACAGGTAAAAGCCAGTACTAGCCGCAGAGCATTCTCATTCTATGCCCCAACCTTATGGAACCAACTACCACATGAGCTGCGAGCAATTAAAGACATAGTTGCTTTCAGGAAGAAATTAAAAACGCATCTATTCCAATGTCACTACAACCAGATATGAATCACAGTGGAATAAAAGACGAAATGAATAGTTATATGTAAAAATATAAATATGAAAACTACAATCTCTTTTGTAAAATATGTAAGTATGTTAAGGCCAATCTTTAGACCCTATTCTGTGTGATGTGTTTTACCTCTGTACTATGTATATATGCCCCAACTTTTCTGTCTTGATTTTTGACAAATCCCAAAGTTGTAATCAAACCTCTACTGATCACTGGAAGTAGCGGTATATAAGTGTTTACTAAATAAATAAATATTGAAAAAGATTGCCAGCTAAGTCTGATTGTTTGAAAATGCTTGGTCAGATTTGACAGGCATTTGTTTCTACCAGACTTGACCATTTAAAGTTAATCAAATAATGCTGAATATTAGAGCTATTTGGTTAACTGCTAGTCATGACCTCCAATTAAAATTTAAGTGATGAGAGGACCAGATAATTCAAATGGAATGATTTATCCAGTTTTAGGATCTAAATATTGATACAAATTTGAACAAATTTTCTCAAATTTAATGTTCAGCTAAAGAGAGGCCCAAACAGAGTTATTCCAATAAGGCAGGAGTAGAGGACTCCGAGAGTTGAATGAAACCTGCATAAGTATGTGAAGACAAAACAATATTTTTTGGGTGGGGGGGGGGGATGGAGCTGGCTTGAGGATGCAGCAAAAGGTCACAATGGAATGTCTATAGCAATTTTACCACCTGCTCAACCAGAATATATATTTTATCAGGCTTGAGTAGTTCCTAAATAGATTTTTCTTTAACAGAAGTTATCTATTGTGATATCTATTGTAGGACTGGTGCCCGGTGGCCTGAACCAAATGAAATGGCTTCTTGCTACAGAAACTTCTGATGTGTCCCTGGATTCCAGAGACCTGCTGACACTTTAAGGCTACTGCCTGCCAATTGTTAATTTATCTATTGTTTCTAGCCTAGCTTATATTCAAGGGAACCAGCTTCCTAGGCTTCTCTCATCTACAGACTGCTTCTACTGGCCTTGGAAACTTGGTGAAACTGCATACCATATTCTACTGCATTTTGTCTCTTATCAAGGACCCTACGAATATAAGAATATAAGAAATGCCATACCTGGTCAGACCAAAGTCCATCAAGCCTAGTATCTTGTTTCCAATAGTTGCCAAAAGGCACACAGGTTCCATAATGCTCATCCTGGGGCAAGCAGTGGATTTTCTTGGTCTTCTTTAATAATGGTTTATGGCTCATTGCCAGAAATTCTCACTGAAGCATCAGGTATGAAAAACATCAGATTTCCCTAGGCATATATTATCTTATTTATCTGCTAATACTCTCTACAATACACTATCTATTCAAGAGCAGCTGAAAACCTCAGGGTAAATGAAACCTATTGTTTACCAAACAAACAACCACTATGGGGTCTATTCTGTAATATCAATAGTGGGGATAGATGTCCCATTGTCCATCTCTTCCATCTCTCCAATTCATCCGCCTTTCCTGTCCCTGCCAAGCCTCCCCTTACAAACAAGGAGTTTGGATGGGGATGCTAGACGGGGGTGGGAAAGGGGCAGAGCGGAGGCACAGTTAGTCGGGCAGTAGGTGATCTGCGGCCCTGGACATATAGGGTCAATTCTGATGTTGGTCCTGTACGTCCGGGGCCGGCAGACAAGATGGGGAACTTATTCCTTCTCTAAGGTGGAATAAGTTCCCCTAGACATCAGGGGATGGCAGGCCTGGGCAGCGGAAAAGGTAGGAGGGGGTGCAGGAGATTTCCTGCAGCCCGTCCCTGGCCATGGGTGGACAGATCAAGGGTCGGGCTGTGGGGGATGAAAGAAGAGTTCGGCAGCCAGGGATCGCAGCTCCTGGATGGAGCCATGGTGCCATGGCAACTGACACCATGGCGCCATGGCTCCATTCAGGAGCTTTGACTGAGTTTGCCGGGCAGGTGCCTGAATGTGCAGACTGACCGGAATTGGGTCCGGGCCTGCACATACAAGCTTAGATGGGACTCTGATCCCGAGGGGGCTAGGACATGCCCCACAGGATCAGAATCCCTTCTACCTCTGTGCGTCTGGTTCCAATCGGATACAAAGAGGCCTGGGACGCACATCTTGGAATATGTCTCCATGGGGCTAATTCCATGTAGTGCACATGGATAGCTACACACTAGAAAGACATGCAAGTCCCTGTTCTCAATAACTTATGATCCAAGCAAAGTCTCCTCAAGGAGCCAAAATAGACGTAAAAGAATACTCAAAAAGACCCCAACAAGGCGCCTAGAGAAACACATTTTTATAGAACCCCCCCCCCCAAACCCCCCCCCCCAGACATCAAATGAGAGTTTCCAAGAAAAAACACACAAGCAACATACATATAGAAATAAAATTAGAGGATGTGATAAGGAAGCTTATCATAGCTCAGGAAGGAGCTATAGAAAAGGTGAAGTGTCTCTGAACAAGCAACCTGTCAGTGCTGGTAGAAATGAGAAAACAGAATTTTGCCATAAAAGACTACCAGTCCCAGAATGCACCAGGTTTCCAACAGCCATTAGAGGAGCTGAAGTGGGGAAACGTGTGTTCAATCAGGAGGGCTATGAGGTAATCCCTAAGCACTCATCTCAAAGGGCAGCGCCTGATTCAGCACAGCTGCGCTGTATTAGGGAGGAGCACTCATCCAAGCAGAATAAGAGTAGAGTTTATTCTACAGATGACCATCTTCATGATCACCTTGGAGATGCAGAGAAGGATCATCAGTTTCATCTGAAGGATCAGCAGAAGCAGAAGCCAAACCGGACGGATAGAGAAGGAAAGAAACCCTCTGGAAGGAAGAGGAGAAAAGCCTTTGAGAGGTCTAGAAGAGTCCAAGGCAGTACGTATACTGGGAGGTATTCCAAGGGCCAGCATAGACCATTGGACTGGGGAAAGCCAGAGGAATGGTGCTGCAGAACAAGGAATCACCAGAGGCTACCTGTGAGGGAGATGGCTGCACGTGGAAGGGACTCTAAGACCTATGCCAGAAGGTATGTGAAGAGAGATCCAGTGTCCAGGGATCAGGACTGGAAGGCTGGACATAAGAACTGGACTACATACTGGCCAGGCTATATAGAGGGGAACTATAGCAACAATGGAAGCTCAGGTATGAACACTGATCTATGCCCTAGCTATAACCTTGAAAGACAGCAGGGAAATAAGTGTTCTCCTGAAAGTGCTCCATTGAAAGATTCATCTGTGCCAATTCATGATAGTGACCCTATGCTTGTTGATAAAGGGGAAATAATAGCAGATCAAGATATTGTTTATATGGACTGTTCTCTATCCAAACTCCGTTGGTAACTTTCTGTGATAAAGCACAGCAGCCATCACAAAGAAATATAAATTTGTTCTTTATTCCACTAAGAAAAGCTCCTGAAGCAGGATTTGACTCACACAGTAGAAAGCCAGCCTGCTAAAGGGTTTCAGCTGGATAACTGATAGCAATTGAGCTGCACCTAATTGCTTGTGATCTAGGAGAGAATTA
This sequence comes from Ichthyophis bannanicus, assembly GCA_033557465.1. Taxonomy (NCBI): domain Eukaryota; kingdom Metazoa; phylum Chordata; class Amphibia; order Gymnophiona; family Ichthyophiidae; genus Ichthyophis; species Ichthyophis bannanicus. The sequence continues at coordinate 1,686,947,200 of CM066031.1, read as the reverse complement.
CTTCTGGATCTGTGTGGAAAATAATCAGAAGTTAACCTTACAAGAACAGTTTATTTCTTTCTTTGTGGCTTTTCGTTTGTTAGAGATATGCTAAGAAAACATTAGCTAATTGCCTGACAAGTTTGAAGGTTGTTTTCCTGATTTTGATTTTTGACTCTGTTTTACCAAGTTAAACACTGCAAGCAAGTAACCTAATTTATGTGCTACCAAGCATATCTGTGTTGGGAGAAATAACCCCATAAATAAAGAAGTATCTTATTGGCTTTAACACTTGTGCACAACTAAATTATTGTCAGCAGCTGTGTCCGGTGTGAATGAACTACATTACCCACAATACCTTGCAAAAATCATATAAATATATGAATTGTCAAGACTGTGAAGATTCTCACCCAGGCAGCCGTCTGACAAATGGCGTAGTTTTTCGGATTGCTTTTGCACAAAAGGGGATTTACTTGCTGAGGATTACAACTACAGTTCAAGTTTAAAGCTGGAAAAAAAAAGATTTTCCCTCAACTGCACTTTGGAGGAGAGGAAGCTGTCCCAGGAGGAAAAGACCCTGTGCAGAGCTGGATTCATCACTGAGACAAGGTAATAAGTACCTGGGCATGTCTAGTGGTGGATGGGAGTAAGCACAGGGTAATTGAGAAAAAAAGAGTGTAGAAAAAAAAAAACACCTGTTTGGAAGGTGGTGCACTGTGTTTTTTTTTCTTTGTATTTTCTTACAGTGTTCAAGATGGATTCAAAGGAACTAGCTCAGTGGATGGCAGCCCAGTTCAGCAGGCAGCAGGAGCTAGCACAGCAGGCTCAGGACACTGCTATGAGAGCCTTAATGGACCAGCAGAAGCCAGTGCTTGATCTGGTGCAAGCCCTAGTTGAGCTGAAGAACCAAAGTGGAACAGATGCAAGACCAGCACTGAATACTGGTACACCACATGTGGACAGTGTGGGACTCAATCAAGGGATTGGGGCATTTAGTTTTGGGAAGCTAACTCCAGATGATAATGTTGATGATTTTCTAGAGTCTTTTGAAAGAGTGGCACAGGCATTAGCATGGCCAGAGACCCAGTGGGCAGTAAGGCTGGCAGCCTCATTAACTGGAGAGGCGCTTGCAGCTTACAGAGCAATGCCAGCAGCCCAGGCTTTAAATTATAAGGATGTAAAGGCTGCTATTAGGGATCACCTAGGGTTGTCTATTTCAGAGTATAGGCGAATGTTTAGAGCTACTACATTGAAAGTGGGTGAAACACCCAGGGCTCTGAGTCAGAGAATCAGAGGTTTAGCTGTAAAATGGTTGGAGCCTGAGCAAAAGACGGTAGAAATGTTATTAGATATTATAATGCTTGAACAATTTATGTCTGGGGTGTCTAAAGATTTGCACACTTTCCTTATACAGCAAAATTGCCAAAATCTTGGAGAGGCAACCATGCTAGCAGAGAGATTCTTGGAAGCCACGCAGGCTTGCCATAGAATGGGTGGCCCTCTGAAGATTGGTGCTGAGGCTAGATGTGCTGTATCAGAAAAGAAAATAATTAAAAATGTTTCTGAAAATGAATGTACTGTATCAAACCAGATGACACAGTGGAATAGAAAGAAATGTTTCAAGTGTGGAAAATGGGGACATTTAAAAAAAGGATGTCAGACACACACTAGCTTAGTGGGTGTGGATTTAAAACAGCCCAAAGAAGGATTTCTTTTGATGGCTGATGTGCAAGGAATTACCACAAATGCTCTGTTAGACTCTGGGGCAGACCAGAGTATGATGTCAAAAAGGCTTTGGAAGAGGATAGAGGCCCAAGAAGGATTTGTGCCTAGAACCCCTGAAAGCCAAGTTCACATCAGATGCATTCATGGTGCTGCAACATCATATCCCACCTATAGGCTAAAGGTTAAGTGCCTGGGGGGACAAGAGGAAGTCCTGTTAGCAGTGGTGCCTAGACTACTCTTTGATTTGGTTCTAGGAAGAGACTGGCCAAGATTTAAGCAGGGTCTAGGGGAAGGACTAGGAAAGAAGGAGGGAGAAGGTTTAATGGTAATAGCTCCCGGGCCTTTATTTGGAAGTCCTCAGACCCCAGCTAAAAAGATGGCTAAGCGTCCAGAAGACCAAGCTACCCCAAAGCAGACATTCGTCCTAAAGTACCATAGGGTCACAGAGAAGGCCCAAGCTCCTAAGCGGGCAACCCCTCAAGCTGCTGGGTTTGACCTGTGCAGCATAGAAAATGTGACTGTACCTAGCCAAGGGAGAGCCCTGGTGGACACTGGTCTCCAAGTGGAAATACCTATTGGATGTTATGGGAGAGTAGCCCCAAGGTCCGGATTAGCCCTTAAATATTTCATCAATGTGGGTGCGGGAGTAATTGATCCCGATTACAGGGGCAATATTAAAGTTCTGTTATTTAATTTTGGACAGAATGATTATCACGTGAAGACAGGAGACAGAATTGCCCAATTGATCTGTGAGAGGCTGGGTTTTCCACCTGTGGAGGAGGTCACATCCCTGGAGAATTCTGAACGTGGAACCAAAGGCTTTGGTTCTACTGATGTCAAAGGGGTTAAAAGCCTAGCTGCCACCTGTGCCCAAGAGAGGGAGGTGAATGAAGAGGAAGATTTGGGACCCCAGGTATCTGATTGTAAAGAAAAATCAGAGCCCCAAATAGGTGAGGACCTGACAGTGGTACAACAGGAAGAAATTAGGAAGTTGCTTAAAGAATTCCCAGATGTATTGACACCCATACCTGGGGAGACACATTTGGTTGCCCATGAAATAATAACTCCACCTGGGAAATTAGTTCGTCAAAGGCCATACCGCTTGCCTGAAGCCAAGAGACAGGAAGTAGTGGCACAAGTCCAGGAGATGTTGGACATGGGAGTAATAGAGGAGTCAAAGAGTCCCTGGAATAGCCCCATAGTCCTGGTGCCGAAGCCTGATGGATCTTTAAGATTTTGTATTGACTTCCGGCAGGTAAACGCCATATCAGTTTTTGATGCATATCCAATGCCAAGAATTGAAGAGCTGTTGGACCAGCTGGGTCAGGCTCAATACTTAACCACCCTTGATATGACAAAAGGATATTGGCAAATCCCTCTCACCAGGGAGTCGAAGCCGAAGACTGCGTTCAGCACCCCCGTTGGCCTTTTCCAGTTCAAGAGGATGCCTTTCGGACTGCATGGAGCAGCGGCTACCTGCCAAAGGTTAGTGGATCAGGTACTTCGACCCCACCAAAATTATGCTTTTGCATATATGGATGATGTCATAATCCATAGTAACACCTGGGCGGAGCATCTGAAGAGGATCAGGGCATTCTTATGCTCCATGAAGCAAGCGGGAAATCACTTTAAACCCGAAGAAGTGTGCCTTTGCAAATAGGGAGGTAAAATACCTGGGCCACCTAGTGGGAAGAGGAAAAATTAAACCTCTAATAAGTAAAATAGATAGCATCAGGAATTTTCCTCCTCCAACAACAGAGAAACAACTAAGAAGTTTCTTAGGACTTATTGGATACTACCGCAGGTTTATACCGCAATTCGCAGAGAAAAGTGCCATTTTCACGGATATGCTGCGGAAGAATTGTCCAAACCAGCTAAAGTGGACACCTGAAGCTGAAAAAGCGTTTTCAGTCTTAAAAGAAAAATTGTGTACAGGACCGGTACTGAAAGGGGTGGACTTCAAGAAACCCTTTCTGGTTCAAACGGATGCATCGGATGTAGGGCTAGGAGCGGTCCTATCCCAGTGCCATGATGGGGAGGAGCATCCTGTGATGTACCTGAGCAGGAAGTTGTCACCGGCTGAACAAAAGTATTCCACAATAGAAAAAGAGTGTTTAGCTATCAAGTGGTCAGTGGAGGCGTTAAGGTTTTACCTTACAGGGAGAAAGTTCCAGTTGGTCACGGACCATGCCCCACTTAAGTGGTTGCAGCAAATGAAGAACCACAATGCCAGGTTGACACGCTGGTACATGGCCTTACAGGCATTTGATTTTCAAGTTGAACATCGTGCTGGGAAGTTACACAAGAATGCGGATGCCCTTTCCCGGATTACGGACTGTAGGAAAGAAGTTTCACCAGTTACACCAGTCCGTAATAACTTAAGCAGGGGGGTATGTGATAAGGAAGCTTATCATAGCTCAGGAAGGAGCTATAGAAAAGGTGAAGTGTCTCTGAACAAGCAACCTGTCAGTGCTGGTAGAAATGAGAAAACAGAATTTTGCCATAAAAGACTACCAGTCCCAGAATGCACCAGGTTTCCAACAGCCATTAGAGGAGCTGAAGTGGGGAAACGTGTTCAATCAGGAGGGCTATGAGGTAATCCCTAAGCACTCATCTCAAAGGGCAGGGCCTGATTCAGCACAGCTGCGCTGTATTAGGGAGGAGCACTCATCCAAGCAGAATAAGAGTAGAGTTTATTCTACAGATGACCATCTTCATGATCACCTTGGAGATGCAGAGAAGGATCATCAGTTTCATCTGAAGGATCAGCAGAAGCACAAGCCAAACCGGACGGATAGAGAAGGAAAGAAACCCTCTGGAAGGAAGAGGAGAAAAGCCTTTGAGAGGTCTAGAAGAGTCCAAGGCAGTACGTATACTGGGAGGTATTCCAAGGGCCAGCATAGACCATTGGACTGGGGAAAGCCAGAGGAATGGTGCTGCAGATCAAGGAATCACCAGAGGCTACCTGTGAGGGAGACGGCTGCACGTGGAAGGGACTCTAAGACCTATGCCAGAAGGTATGTGAAGAGAGATCCAGTGTCCAGGGATCAGGACTGGAAGGCTGGACATAAGAACTGGACTACATACTGGCCAAGCTATATAGAGAGGAACTATAGCAACAATGGAAGCTCAGGTATGAACACTGATCTATGCCCTAGCTATAACCTTGAAAGACAGCAGGGAAATAAGTGTTCTCCTGAAAGTGCTCCATTGAAAGATTCATCTGTGCCAATTCATGATAGTGACCCTATGCTTGTTGATGAAGGGGAAATAATAGCAGATCAAGATATTGTTTATATGGACTGTTCTCTATCCAAACTCCGTTGGTGACTTTCTGTGATAAAGCACAGCAGCCATCACAAAGAAATATAAATTTGTTCTTTATTCCACTAAGAAAAGCTCCTGAAGCAGGATTTGACTCACACAGTAGAAAGCCAGCCTGCTAAAGGGTTTCAGCTGGATAACTGATAGCAATTGAGCTGCACCTAATTGCTTGTGAGCTAGGAGAGAATTACTTCTGGATCTGTGTGGAAAATAATCAGAAGTTAACCTTACAAGAACAGTTTATTTCTTTCTTTGTGGCTTTTCGTTTGTTAGAGATATGCTAAGAAAACATTAGCTAATTGCCTGACAAGTTTGAAGGTTGCTTTCCTGATTTTGATTTTTGACTCTGTTTTACCAAGTTAAACACTGCAAGCAAGTAACCTAATTTATGTGCTACCAAGCATATCTGTGTTGGGAGAAATAACCCCATAAATAAAGAAGTATCTTATTGGCTTTAACACTTGTGCACAACTAAATTATTGTCAGCAGCTGTGTCTGGTGTGAATGAACTACATTACCCACAATACCTTGCAAAAATCGTATAAATATATGCATTGTCAAGACTGTGAAGATTCTCACCCAGGCAGCCGTCTGACAAGGAAAAAAAACCTCAGTGTCCCCCTGTGCATAACTCAACAGAGAAGGTGTGCCAGTCGAACCGCAAAAATAGCATAAAGCTAATGCCTAAACAATTGACTAAACCCAAAAGACATCAACGGTGAAAAACCCCCCTCTATAATGGGGAAACTGCCAAATATTAACAAAAAAAAGAAAAAAAAAAGAAAAACTCAGATATAGCCCCTGAAAAAGCAAACAGAAAAACAAATGTTGCCTGGTGTATGAAACAAAATATCATTAGCAACTTAAATCAATATGCTATTTGTGCTATTTTTGCTATTCAACTGGCTCACCGTCTGTTGAGTTATGCACAGGGGGACACTGAGGTCTTTTTTCCTCTTTAACTTTATTGTTTTCTATGTGTATGTTGCTTGTATTTGATGTCTGGTTTTCTGTTTTTTTTTCTTTAAATATATTGTTCCTCTAGGTGCCTTGGAGTCTTTTTGAGTATTCTTTTACCTCAATAACTTATTTTATTTATTTATTTGTACATTTTTTCTATACTGCCCCTTCCAGAGATCAGGGGCGGTTCACAGCGAACAGAACAGCAATAATAAAATAAATTATTATTATTTTACAAAGAACAGTTTGAAACATATGTTAACATAAAACAAAATTAATCTGGTCAAACATCAAAGAAACAATTGTAACAAAAACTACTTACAAGGAACTATTTACATACATATAAATTAATATGTGGTTCAATTTGTCTCTATGTGAAAATACCTGGGCTGACATATTGGATGCACTTATGTACATGAATGTTCACTTATGCACGTGCCTTGGGTGGTCATGTCCTATCATGCAAACTTTGCATGGGGATGGTACTTGGGCAGAGCATGGGGAGGACTAACTTCACGTGTGTTTGTTATTCAATACAATAATGTATGTACGTTACTTTACCAATCTAGTTGTGAGCAATTATGCACATGCAAGCATGTCTACCACCACATGCTAAAATGCACGTTGATTAATGATGGCGCATTAGTGTTACCAACTGCCACATGTTAAAATGCACGTTAATCAGCTAACGAGCTATAGCAAAACGGGCCCTAAATGTCAAATTGGAGAAATAATAAAATGAAGCTACTGGCAGGACTGCTAAGCTATGAAGATTTATCAACCTGTTCAATAGAGAGAATTATTTTTATTAAGATTTTTGTAATTACTCTCTAAAAGAACTCAAATTCTGAAATATAAAAACTGGGACCAATGATAAGAGCAGAGCCTGGCTCAGTAGCCTAAGATTGCTCTGGAATTAGCTTGCCTGAGATTCTTTTACTCATTAAATGCGAGTCCAATAATATTTTGTTTGATTTAATATAGCGAATAATTGATGATAATCTGGTGTTTACACTTTCACCTACATAAAGATGGAGTTACTTTGATATTTTATTAAATAAACATATGCACCTATGTACCTCTATAAAATAGCCTACTTGAAAGCTCCCACAGGGCTGAAAGTGCAACATTATGTGTGCATATGGTGGCATATATGTTATAAAACATAGGCATAGGTGACAGTCCTGCTCCCACTTGATGAAATCTGTCCCTGAGAATGCCCACACATACAGTATATCTCATGAAAGTAAGCACTATGGGCCTGACTTATATGTTAACTGGCCATCCTGTAAAAGTTTAAGTCCCCTGGCTTCTTATTTTCAATGGTACTATACGGATGGTGCCAGCAAAAATTATTCTAACTACTTCAGCATATAGTACACATCATAGTCAGGTGGACTATGGACAGTAAGGCTTAGCTATACACGTAGGGACTTATACATTTGAATATTCCACCACTATACATGTGGAAGTCAATTCTGCTCGGGGGACGTCCAAAATCTGGATGGGCCAGATTAGACCCCAATTCTGCACCCGTGGGAGCTAGACGTTCCCGCAGGAACAGAATCAGGGCAATTGGACGGGCCAGATGTGCCCCAATTCAGTTGTGGGGAATATTTTTATTTATTTATTTATTTATTTATTTAACAGTATTTCTAAACCGCCTTATCTTAATAATCAAGGTGGTATCACAGCAAACAATCGGGTAAAGTGAGTGTGTTATACATGCAGTGAGGGTGAAATTGAGTGAGTGTTGTATTGTGTGCTAGATTGGTGTGAGCTATGTACAGAGTGGGCTATATACAGTGGTGCAAAAAACATATTCCATACATACATTGTTTAGGCGGTATCTGTGCTGTTATGCATTCTCTGAGGTTATGTGATGTGTCCATAGTGTTCTATGAACAGCATGGTTTTTAGCTGTTTTCTAAAGTCTTTGAGGTCTGTAGTAGCCCTCAAATCGTCCGGGAGTTTGTTCCATATTGTTGGAGCAGCCATGGAGAGTGCTCTGTCCGTTGTGTCCTTGCGTGTGTGTTTGTATTCCCTGGGGGTGCTGACTCGGTTGTGTGTTTGTTTTCTTCTGGGACGTGTGCTGGTGTCTGGTTGTATGAGGGAGTGCAGGCTGTTGGCTGATGTGTGCTGTTTTATCTTAAATAGGTTTATGATAGTTTTGTATCTGATGCGAGCACCGATTGGAAGCCAGTGTAAGTCCTTTAAGGTAGGTGTGATGTGCTCCTGTCTTGCAGTTCCTGATATGATTCGTGCTGCAGTGTTTTGTGCCAGTTGGAGTGGTTAGAGGGCTTGTTTCGGTAGTCCAAGGTATATCGGATTGCAGAAGTCCAGCAGTGGGGTTATCAGTGCTTGACAGACGGTACGGAAGTGTTCCGGGGCGAGTAGCGGTTTCAGTCTCCTGATGATTCGCATCTTGTAGTAGGCTTTTTGGATTGTTTTGTCTATGTGTGGCTTGAGATTGAGTTTATTGTCCAGAGTAACTCCGAGGTATCTCACTTCTGATCTTATTGGTATAGTGGTGCTTTGTATCTTTATATTTGGTGGGTGTATGAAGTTTTGGTTTCGAGTGATGATTAAAGCTTCGGTCTTGTTGTAGTTTATTGCGAGGTTGTTGTTTTGACACCAACTTGCCATTTGGGTAAGGCAGTCTGTTATCTTACAACCAGTTTCCCGGCTAGGCCTCCCCATGCTCCTGAATGGAACCTCGGTGACGTGGCAGCCCATCTCCCGGGGTGGAATAAGTTCCCCATCTAACTCCTCCAAGCTGAAAGTACAGGGAAGTGACCTGAATTGGCGCTGTACAACCCGGTTCTGCGCCCCGCCCCCATGCCACCCAATTTTCTCCCAGTCGCCGCCTCCTCCTGCCCCCGGTCTGGAGCTCCCCGCATAATGACTCTATATGTGCAGGGAGCTCCTGGGGCAGAATAGGCGATCAGTGAATAGCCGGAATTGTACGTCCGTATCGGATATACACCCCCGCTATTTGCTGTGTGGAATGACCCCCATAGCCACTGATGGTGACACCGCTTATCTGTAGAGTGACTATGTTTATAAACACTATGGCTAGCATTTAAAAAAAATATGGTCATTGCCAGGTCTGAATACGGACCCATATTGTTATCTGAGCGCCTACTTTTATGTGCATACATCCTCGGGAAGTGTTATAAGCTCCTACTTGAACACATAAAGGGGGTCATTTTATAAAGTCATTCTCATGAGGATGTGGCCTCTTATAAAATATTGACTGGCCTAAAAGCATGTGAATTAGCATGAACACACATACCTTCCTGTTAGGTACTGCTAAGGGCATGGTCTGGGTTGAACATAGGTGGAGTTTGCAAGTTCATGCTTTTCTTATGAAATACCCTTAATGCACGCACATATTTGCAAACCCCCATGTGTGTTCATTTCTACCAGCTCCTAACCTAGCGTTTCATAAAGACCTATTTTATAAAGAGTGCCTAAGTAGGTGCCTACTTGCCCTCTTAAGTTGGCTGCCCTCTTATAAAATTACCCTTCACATGCTGTTCTACATGCTCACGCCACTTAGAAAGTCACAGCCTCAGAGGGTTATTTTATAAAGTCATGCCTAGTTAACACGTGTCTTTGCATGTATTTATTATGCCTATTTTGTAAAGTGAAGTGCACATAAAATAGGGTATAAGTGGTGGGGTACACACGGCAAATCTAGGAATAATAAGTTATACACCTTTGTGCTCTGCCTCTATCGATGCCCACCGTAAAACCTCTCGCCATTGGCCTGAAGCACATACTTACAAAATAGTGACTGACTACAGTGTGCACATAGAGGCCCATTCATGTGCGTAAATCACTGAAAATAGGTACTTTATGTGTGTTGATGCCATATAGCTTTACACAGCTCCTTATAAAAATACCTTCCAGAAGTCTAAAGATTTCTAGTTATATGTTCGCCAGAATTATCCGACAGTTTAAGATCCAGAAATACTGAAGGACCAATTGAAACCTTTTCTAGTGCAGAATAATTGAAAAGGCGGCTTTTCCTCATCAGAAAGAGGGGGATTGGCCCACATGGGGGCTGGTTGGCTTAACCAGGACAGCATGCAAGCTGGGAGCCCATTAGCCTCACTGGTGGGGGGGGGGGGGGATGGCGCTGGTGGCGGAAGCCAATGGTGGCAGGGCTTTAAGTTTGAAAGTTCTGCTGGCGGGAAGGGGATAAGCCTTTATCAACTCCATTGGGAAGCCAAGTAGGGAGCTGGAAGACCTGAATAATAAGGGCCAGGGGGCCAGGAAAGGCAGAACAGGTTAAGGAGAAGCCTCTGCCTGCCCTCCCCTCCCCTCCTCTCACTTCAAAGGACAGAGCTGGTGAAAGGGTTGTCACAGCAGCCAGAGAAGGGGACCTCATCAGCCAAGCAAAGGCAAATAAGGGGCTCAGGTGCCAAAAAAAAATTGGGCATCTGGGCCGGTTGGCCTTTAAGATGGGGGAGGGTTTAGTGAGCCATACATCTAGGATGAATTGCTCAGGTCCGAGGGCCAACCTTGGCTGCAAAAGGTTGGGGCCAAGGGCAGTGAGGCTTCTGGCTAAGCAAACAGGGGCAGCCGGGAGCCAGGTTTGAATGCAGCTGACTGTACCGAGCAGCGGCCAGCTGTAGGCTCTCCTATTAAGGCAGTACGCCATGGAGCAGATGAATCATCAGAAGGGGCCCAAGTAAATGGTTGGATAAAAAGAACAGATCCAGAGACACAGAAAGGAATCTCCCTCCGCTTCCTTGAGCTTGGTGAGGTCATGGGAATCTATGCTAATGTTGATGTTGATTTATTTAATTTTTTATCATGTTATAAATAAAATCTGTGGCTGTTTGATCCCACTTGAAGAAGCAAATCTGGTCTGGAGTCCTAACAGGGCTGGTAAAGAACAAAAGGGGGAGGAGAATGGGAAAGAAGTGGGAGGAGTCAGTAGGGAAGTTGGGGAGGGGCGCACAGCCCAATAGCACTGTGACTGGTTAAGAGACAGCTGGCCAGTCTAAAAACTTTCTTACCTTGGCACTGCAAGGGGTAATAAAAATCTAGACTGGGCCTCTAAATCAACAACTAGTGTGCACTACCACATTATTCATGGACCATGCTGGTCTTTATCTGCCGTCATTTACTATGTTACAATAAAGCACAGTTACTTACCTGTAACAGGTGATCTCTGGGAACAGCAGGAATTAGTCATCACATATGGGTACGTCGGTACCGACGGAGCCTGCGCGGGAAAGCTCCCCAGCTTTTCAAATGAAAAGCTTTTGGGGCCTCCCACTGCACATGCGCGCTGCCTTCCCGCCTTCCTGACCAGCTCTCCTCAGTTCGAGTTTAAAGCTGAGACAATAGAGAGAGAGGACAGGAAGATAGAGGAATAGAGAGACAACTCCTAGGGGAGGTGGGTGGGTTGTGATGACTAATTCCTGCTGTTCCCAGAGATCACCTGTTACAGGTAAGTAACTGTGCTATCTCTAGGAACAAGCAGGAATAAGTCATCACAAGGGTAACCATCTTCGGATGGATCTCAGGCATCCATTCTGGGAAGGTGGGCAGGAGTTGTTTAAGTATGGAACAGGTGTTTGAGGACAGCCAGACCAAACAAGGCATCCCGGCGGGAGTCCTTGTCCAAGCAGTAATGGGCTGTGAAGGTATGCACCGAGGCCCAAGTGGCTGCTCGACAGATCTGGTCTATGGAAACAGAGTGGACATGAGCCATAGAAGTGGCCATGGCTCTCACATTGTGAGCCGTGACATGGCCTTCCAGAGAAATGTTCTTACTCTGGTAAGCAAAGGAAATACACTGAGCAATCCAGTTGGAAAGTGTGCGTTTGGTGACTGGAAGTCCCAAATGAGAAGGATCAAAAGCCACGAAAAGCTGAGAAGACTTTCGATGTGGCTGAGTTCTATTGAGGTAAAAGACGAGAGCTCTTTTACAGTCAAGAGTATGAAGGTTCCTCTCTGCACTGGATGCATGAGGAGCCGGAAAAAAGACAGGTAGATATACCTCTTGATTAAGATGAAAAGGCGAGACCACTTTAGGCATAAAGTGGGGATTCGTCCTAAGGACCACCTTATCATGATGAAATCTGGTATAAGGTGGATTCGCCACCAAAGCTTGCAGTTCACTGATGCGGCGAGCCGAAGTGACTGCAATAAGGAAAAGGACCTTCCAAGAAAGAAATTTCAGGGAGGTAGATACCAATGGTTCAAAGGGTGGCTTCATAAGTTGACCCAGAACTAAATTCAAGTCCCATGCTACCGGAGGAGGCCGGATGAGAGGCTTAGTGAGGGTTAGGCCTCTCATGAATCTTGCAATAAGAGGATGAGAGGAAACAGATTGTCCATTTATAGGTTTCAAGGATGCTGTAATAGCACTTAAATGGACTCGTACTGAATTCGTCTTGAGGCCTGCATTGGAAAGATGCAGGAGATAGTCTAGTAGAGAATTCAAAGGAAGTGCCAGAGGGTCAAGACCCTATTGAGCACACCAAATGGAAAAACGTTTCCATTTAAAAGCATAGGAACGCCTGGTTGAGGGTTTCCTAGAGGCATAAAGGATATCTTTCACTGGTTGAGAAAGATTAAACTCTTGAAGGCTTAAGCCTTCAGTAACCAAGCTCGGAGATGTAGGGACTTGGGGTTTGGATGCCACAAAGTCCCCTGCTCCTGAGACAGAAGGTCTGGTGCAGCTCCCAGGTCCAGGGAGGAGCCCTGGGAGAGCTGTAGAAGGAGAGGGAACCACACTTGGCGTGGCCAGCGTGGAGCAATGAGGATCATGGATCCGTGATCCCTCTGAATTTTGAACAGAGTCTTGGGAATCAAAGGAATGGGTGGAAAAGCGTACAGGAATTCCTGACCCCAATGCAGGAGAAAGGCATCGTTGGCCTGAGCTCCCTGACATGGAGTCCTGGAACAGAACCGGGGAAGTTTGGCATTCCACGGACTTGCAAAGAGGTCTATGTCCGGGGTCCCCCATTCCTGGAAGATTCTGTGTATCTGGTCCATATGCAGGGACCACTCGTGTGGAAGCAGAACTCGACTGAGTCTGTCTGCCCGAGAGTTTTGAACTCCTGGAAGATATACTGCCAGAAGATGAATTTGGTGCTCTCTGGCGAAGGCCCATAATCTGAGAGCTTCGTTGCAAAGCGACAGAGAGCCCATCCCTCCTTGTTTGTTGATATAAAACATGGCCACCTGATTGTCTGTCTGAACTAGGACAGTCAGGTTGGCAAGGAGGGTGTGGAAGACTGTGAGGGCAAGGAAGATTGCTCGCAGTTCCAGAAGATTGATATGAAGGGTGGTCTCTTGGGGAGACCAGAGTCCCTGAGTGGAGAGATGTTGAAGATGAGCTCCCCACCCTGTTTGGGAAGCATCTGTTGTGAGGGTTGCTTGGGGCAACGAAGGTTGGAAGGGGGTCCCCAACAACAGATTTTTGGAGGATGTCCACCACTGGAGAGACCAAAACAGACGTTTTGAGGTGAGTACCTGGTCTGACAGCAGTCCCGATGCTTGAGACCACTGGGTGGCCAATGTCCATTGAGCTGCTCTCATATGGAGACGAGCATAAGGTACCACATGAACCGTGGAGGCCATGTGGCCGAGAAGTTGCAGCATTTCTTTGGCTGACAAGTGATTTCTGGACTGAGCCTGGGAGGCCAAGCTTATTAGCCTTTGGCCTCGGACCAGAGGGAGGTAGGCCCTTGCAGTGGTGGAGTCCATTTGGGCCCCTATGAATTCCAGGGACTGAGTAGGGATGAGTTGGGACTTGGGAATGTTTACCACAAGTCCCAGATATTGAAGAATACGCCTTGTGCGGTCCAGAGAAATCTGGGCTTCTGACTGAGATGGAGCTCGGATGAGCCAGTCGTCCAGATATGGGAAGACAAAGATTCCCATGCCTCTGAGAAATGCGGCTACGACTGCCATGCATTTTGTGAAGACTCTTGGAGCAGAGGCCAGACCGAAGGGTAGTACTCTGTACTGGAAATGTTTTCCCTGGAACAGAAATCTTAGATATTTTCTGTGGGATGGATGGATGAGTATATGAGTGTACGCATCCTTGAGATCTAGAGAACAAAGCCAATCTTGACTCTGAAGGTATGGAAGGAGAAGGCCCAGAGAGAGCATTTTGAATTTCTCCTTGAATAGAAACCTGTTCAATTCTCTCAGATCTAGGATAGGTCTGAAGCCCCCTGTCTTCTTTGTTATGAGAAAGTAAGGGGAGTAGAAACCTAACCCCTGTTGTGGAGGAGGAACCTCCTCTATTGCCCCTTGGGCAAGGAGAGAAGAGACTTCCTGACCCAACAGGGTCAGAAGAGATGGGGGAGAACTGAATTGCCTCACCATGGTATGGGGAGGAAGGCTGGAGAAATGAAGTTTGTAGCCTTCTCGGATAATAGAGAGGGTCCATTGCTCTGATGTTATTTGCTCCCATCTGGGAGCAAAGTGAGCTAGCCTTCCAGGAATGGTGAGGGGCTCTGGCTGTGCTAGAGCCAGAAAGGGCAAGTTCTCTAGAGGGAAGTCAAAACCCCTGAGGGGGTTGAGCCTGCTGGGATGTAGCAGACACTGCAGGCTTTGACTTTACCTGCTTAGATTGTTGTCGCTTAGCCGCAAGGCGAAGCTGAGCAGATTGCTGGCCAGTATTCGTGGGAAATCTGGTCTTTTTATAGTAAGGCCTTTTAAAAGGCTTCTTTGTGGTAGGGGTAGAAGTAGACTTGGAAAGTCTATCTAGAGTGGCATTTTCTGCATCCATTTGAGCAGCTTTAATCTGCCAGTCTTCCCCAAATAAGTTCTCACCGGTACAGGGCAGATTCCTGAGGCCTTCTACAACCCAGGGTTCTAGGTTAGAAGCCTGGAGCCAAGCGAGACGTCGGGCTGCAATAGCAATTCCCGAAGCTCTGCCTGCAACCTCGAAAGAATCAAAGGCTGCCCTGTTGGAGAACTTGGAGACCTCTGAAAGTTGTGTCACCATATAAAAGAAGTCCGCCCTTTGATCATCAGGGATAAAGGGGGAAAAATTCTGTATTTTTAGGGCAAGTTGCCCAAGATACATGCCCATATAAAGGCTATAAGAGTTGATCCTGGCTATAAGCATACTAGCCTGGAACATCTTTCTTCCAAAAGAGTCTAGGTTCTTACATTCACGCCCTGGAGGGGTAGAAGAATGCCTCTTAGGACTCTTTATTTTCTTCATAGCAGACTTCACCACAATGGAGTGGTGAGGCAGCTGAGTTTTTTGGAACCCAGGCGAAGGAGGGACCCGATACATGGTGTCCAACCTGCGGGAATGGGGAGACAGTGTTAAAGGAGTCTCCCACAAGTCCATCAAGTGTTCTTGAAGGATTTCATGGACAGGCAGAGTGACTGCCTCCTTAGGAGCTTTTGAGTATCCTAAAATGTCCAATTTTTTTGATCTGGGTTCTCTTTCAGAAGATGTAGTAATAGAAAGTGCTTTAGCTGGGGGCGGAGCCTGATGTCCAGCGGGTTAGACGCTTCGCGCTGAAGCTCCCGAGAGGCCTACACAGAATCCTGACTTAATACCTACATAAACTCAATTTTTTGCTCCGAACTCGCCGGGGTACCTCGGGGGGGATGGCGGCCCATAAACCAGCGCGCTTGGACTTCGGGTCTCCTTCTTCTTCACACGGAAAACGCTCCAAAACAGAGGTGTCTTCCCCACAGAAGATGGTTCCACTTCGGGAAAACCCCGAAATGCATCAGGAGCTCTTAGAGGAAATACGCGGAGTGAAGGAACTGGTGCAGTCCAACGGAGAAGCGCTTCGAGCCATGCGAGAAGACTTCGGTGTGCTCCAGGACAGACTTGAAAGCCTTTCATTACGGCAGGACAACATGGCGGGGGTCCTCGACTCGCACGCGGTGCGCTTGGTAAAGCTGGACAAGGCTGAGCGCCAGATACAGAATCTTCAAAAAGAATTAGAAGATAGCAATAATCGAGCCCGTCGCAACAATGTGAGGCTCCTTGGAATACCGGAGGGGGCGGAAGCAGGAGATATCAGAGAATTCCTGCTCAAAACTCTTCCCTCCTTGTTGAAGATCACATTTCATAGAGACCTGGAAATTGATCGAGCACATCGTGTTCCTACCCATATGGCGCTCAACCGAACGACCCCCCGGCCTATTATCTTTCGATTACTACGATATCAACAAGTGGAACAAATTCTAAATGCTGCCCGGGCGAATCGTCATCTGGAGTTTGAAAGCCATAAAGTCTCCTTCTTCCCTGATTTGGCAAAGCCCACAGTTGACCGTCGGAAGAGACTCCTTGCTTTTCGCCCTCGACTTCAACAGTTACAGGCTCGCTTTGGCCTGTTGTATCCAGCGAAGCTCCGAGTGACTCTCCACAACCAAACTAGGACATTCGAAGATCCTGATCTACTATCAACATTTCTAGACTCCAAAGAAGCAGAGCAGATGCGTTAACTTAACAACTTGGACTTATTATCTGCCGGCTCTGTCCGCCATTTTGAAGGGCCCGACGCGGTGGTCATCGCCAAGTACAGAGACTGCCTGGACTTTTCTTTCTGTCTTTATATGACTTACTTGGTCTTCTATCCCTCCATGATGTGTGCCTCGGTTGGATTCGGAGCACGCACAGTTATACAGGTTATATGTTTTCAATTTCGGCCTTCTCTGGGGTTTCTCCCCGCAGACACATGGTCGCCAGTAATTTTTGGGGTTCTGCTTCTTCTCTACCGCGCTGCGGTTCTTATTTTTTAATGTGGGGCGCTTCATTGTATTACATTAGCTTATTTTCTATCATGTCATGTGTACAGCCAGATACAGTTACTATGAGGGACATTGTGAACCTAGGTGCGCTATCATGTTCTCTTTCAGAATTTTTAACCTTGCTCAATGGCCTTATGTAAGATCTTATCACTTAACGTAAAAGGCATCAATAGTCCAATCAAAAGAAAGAAAATTCTTAGCTATCTTAATCATGAGCATGCTGATTTAGTGTTTCTTCAGGAAACGCATCTAAATTACGCTGAAACACTGAAACTCAATGCTAAACCTTACCTGGTGGCTGCCTATTCTCCCGCCGTTTCCAAACGGTGTGGGGTGGCCATTCTGGTTAAGAAGTCTTTGCAAGCTACTGTAATAGATACTAGCTCTGATAAGGAGGGTAGATGGACCCGTGCACATCTTAAGGTTGGAGATAGTGAATTCACGTGTATTTGTATTTATGCCCCCAATGTGGATAACCCTGCTTACTATGCCAGTATTGCGCAGTTGGCACAGGCCTCTGCCAATACTCCGTGGCGATTTCAATCAAGTGTTAGACCCTTTGATAGATAGACAACCGCCTAGAACGAGTAATCCACCCAAGAGTCTTGCTACCCTTACAGCTCTGATGCAAGACCTTGCGCTAGTAGATATATGGAGGCTGCTTCACCCCTCTGACTTAGAGTACACCTTTTTTTCTGCCCCCCATCACTCACAATCTAGAATAGATTTTTTTCTCATTTCCAAAGCACTGATTTCTCAAGTGGACACGGCTAGGACTCATCCTCTCCATATTTCTGACCATGCTGCCATATCCTTTTCATTGCATGTCACTTCGCGGGATGATCATCCCCGTGCTTGGTTTTTTGATAGATCCCTACTGGATCAAAAAGATTTTCAGGTTGACATCAAGGCCGCTATCCAAGATTATTTTCATTTTAACTCACCCCATGATACAGCGAGCTGGGCTTGGTGGGAGGGTTTTAAGGCATCTATCCGGGCTACTATAACCAGTTATCAAATTCGACAGGGGAAACAAAGAAAGCAACACTTACTGATTCTAGAGCAACAGATACAAGCTGGGGAGCGTCTCCTTACGTCCCGTACTGACCCATGTATTTTACTCCGTTTACAACGCCTCCGCTTTCAATACAATCAGCTTTTATATACTGCTGCTGCTAAAAATATTGAATCACAACAAGGGTTGTATTACCGGGAAAATAACCGTGCTGGCAAATTATTAGCGAATGCCCTGAAAGGTAAAAAAGAAGCCAAGCGTGTTACCGCTCTCCGTAATCCGTCGGGGGGGGGGGGGCCTGGTCACTAAAGATACAGAAATTTTAGAACTCTTTCGTGATTTTTATACTCGGCTTTATCAATCTGAATGTGATTTTGAGCCAGAAGTATTTGAACGATTGCTCTCAGGGGTACAACGACCGACCCTATCTGACGAAGATAGAGAGGCCATGGACAAACCATTCACTTTATCAGAAATTCATTCCGCTCTCAAAAGATGTGCCACAGGTCGCGCTGCCGGCCCGGACAGTCTCCCTGCTGAATTCTACAAAACCTTTAACGCTGACTTAGCTCCAGTTTTGAAACTTTATTTTTCTGCTCTGGCCGAGGAGGGATCTCCTTCTGGGTCCTTTTCTATGGCAAATGTAGTAGTTTTTGAGAAAGAGGGGAGAGATCCGCAACTAACAGCCAATTATCGTCCAATTTCCCTCCTAAATGCGGACTATAAAATATTTGCCACCATTCTTTCCACCCGACTCTCTGATAGGATGTCTACTTTGATACACCCAGATCAATGCGGTTTCATTCCCGGTAGATCAACCGCTGACAATGCTCGGACTCTATGTCATGTACTGACTACCGCAGTTAATCTTGATCGACCATTTGTCGGCCTCTCACTTGATGCTGAGAAGGCCTTTGATCGCTTAGAATGGCCTTTCCTGTTTGCAACTCTCCGCTGGTATGGATTCGGAGAAGGTTTTCTCCGTTGTCTCCACGCCATGTACGCACAGCCTACAGCCAGTATCTGTGCTAATGCTTTAAAGTCTCAGCCATTTCCCCTTCAACGCGGTACTCGTCAGGGATGCCCACTGTCTCCACTTCTTTTCGATCTTGCACTCGAACCCTTAGCTTTACTAATCCGGCAATCGGAGGAGATTCATGGAGTCCCCTTCTCTCATAGAGAAATTAAAATTTCAGCATATGCTGATGACCTTATGCTCTTTGTCTCTTTAGACTCGGTGCCGGCTGTCCTAGAGCAAATCGGTAAATATTCACAACTTTCGGGGTATAAGATAAATTGGACCAAATCGGTAGCCTTCCCATTAAACTCTCTGATTCATCAAGCAGATATGCAATCCTTTCCCTTTTTATGGCAACCTCGCATGGTCAAATACCTTGGGGTCCACTATTGCTCTCCTTTGGAAGATGCTATCTCCTTTAATGCCAAAGACTTAACCTCTAAAGTCCGGGCGCTTACTCACCGTTGGACTCCTTTAACACTTACCTGGTGGGGTCGCCTAGAAACCATAAAAATGATGATTGTTCCTAAAGTGAATTACATTTTAGAAATGTTGCCCTGTCTCCTACCTCGACGTACATATAAAGATTTAGAGGGCCTTCTGACTAGATACTTATGGCAAAACAAGACACCTAGGATAGCGAAGCATAAGTTGCAAGCTGATAAGGAAAATGGGGGTGTCCGATTCCCTGATTTCCTGAAATATCACCACTCTTTTCTTCTCAAACAAGGCGCTTGTTGGCTGGAAGATCTAGCACCGAGTAGACCTGTGTGGCTAGATATAGAGGAGAACCTTTGCAAACCGTTTCCTCTTACTTCTCTCCCTGGTATGACTCTCCCATCAGACTCCCACTATCCACCAATGCTTTTAGACACTTTAGGTGCCTTTAATACTCTTATTCAATCTTTAGACTCCCGATTCTGTCCGTTAGACAGACTCCCGCTCTGGTACAATACTCGATTTCAAATACAAAATAAACCGATGGCGTGGAGCCCCTGGTACACTAGGGGCATTTGGACCCCTACCCAGTTGTTCCATGATGGTCGCTGGAAAACTTTTAGTGAATTGCAAATTGAATTTGGTCTCCCAGCGAAACACTACTTTCAGTTGGTGCAACTACAGCATTGTCTTCGGAGTGCTAAGGTGCTCCCGCCATCGGAATCCCCTACCCAAGACTTGTCGGAGACTATCCGATCTATCGGGAGCTCACCGGGTGTAGCATCTAACTTTTACAAAACCTTAAGTACTGCTGTAAATAGAGGTACCCCTATAGCACAGAAAGCATGGGAGCGGGAACTGCATGTAACTTTGACCCCGGAGCAATGGAGCATTGTCTGGAGTAGAGTGACACGGGTCTCCAGATCCGCCTCACTCACTCAGACACTCTTCTTTCTAGCCCACCGGTGTTTCTATACTCCTGACAGATTAGCCAAATGGAACACCTCCCAGGGCAATAAATGCTGGACATGCCATGCGGCCATTGGTTCACTAACTCATGTTATGTATGAATGTCCCGCACTACAGTATTACTGGCGTCGGGTCTGGGGTCGTATCCAATCTATTTTGCACTTTCAAGATCCCCTGTCTTGGAGGATAGTGGGACTCCGCTCAGCTGCGGGGATCCCCTCTCTTCCAAAATCGGCTTACTTCCTTTTAGACTTCATGTTGGGCATTGCTATTTCCCTAATTACGAAATACTGGAAAAATAGCTCCCATCTGAGCCCCAATGAATGGTGGAATCATGTCTGTCTCTACAGTAAATATGAACAAATACCTCGTATGTTTGCTTCTTCCGTTCAGACCCCCCATCATCTGTCTAAATGGAAGATGCTCAATGACTATGTTCACACCGCTAAATGCTCTCATCTGACTGTTTAAATTTGTATAAATCTCTGTCACATGATCATTCTGTATCGCAGATGCTATTTATTTTCGTTTTGATGTACAATCACTGTTGTTTGGAAGCGCTCACATGCTGATACTGTCGACTCAGAGAAGAAGCAGGGGGGTGGGGGGTAATAGGGTTTGCTTTTCCTTATTGTATACTTGTTTTGTCTCCTTTGGTGTGTTGTTTCTTTTGTTTGTTGCAAAATGAAAATAAAAGTTTAAAAAAAAAAAAAAGAAAAGAAAGTGCTTTAGCTACATCAACAATGAAATCCTGAAAGGATAAATCCTCTGGGGGAGACATCCTCCTCTTGGGAGAAGAGGGCTCCTCAGGAAGAGTAAGCTCAACAGAGTCATCAGAGGAATTAAATTCATCAGAAGAATCTGAGTACTCTTTCTGTGCTTCCAATGTACGATACGCATACCGATCGGTATCGACATCGGGCGTATCGGGCATGGGATCGGTACCGGGCGAAAGCCGGAATCCGGTATGCGAAACCGATCGACGTTTAGAAGTCGATGGTCTCGGTTCCGGTGTAGATACCGGAACCGGGGTCGGTACCGATGAAATCGGTACCGAGGGCGTCGCAGCCTTAATGAAGGCCAGTACGGCCTGCTGCATGGTCTGGACAGTACTGCCCATAGACGCCACTACTGCCTGGATGTCGGTACCGGTATGGGCCGGTACCCCAGAGCAGTCCAACAGGTGATCTGTCGAGGCCGTGCCATCGATGTCAACCTGTGACCCCATGATTGCTTTGGAGGCCGGAACCTCCCGCCGGGGTTTTTTGGCCTGGGCAGAATCCTCGAACTCAGAACTGAGAGCCTCTCGATCTTTAGAAAGAGATTTGCTTTTAGAGGATTTGCCCACAGAAGTTTTGGTTACCTGAGATCCATCCGGAGAGGAAGACCTGGATGACTGTGATGCTTCTGAAGGAAACAGCACATGGAGCTTGTTAGCCCGGTTCTGCAAACCGCGTTTAGACATCTGGGTGCAGGATGGGCAGTCCGGTATGGAGTGCTCAGGTCCCAAACATTTGAGACACCATTCATGGGTGTCTGTGACAGAAATAACAGCACTGCATTTGGTACATTTTTTGAAACCAGGGACTGGCTTCTCCATGAGGAGAAACTGTGTAGGCCTTAAGGCCTAACACCGGGTACCAAGCTGTGCTGAAGAAAAATAAAAAAGTCTTTTTTTTTTTTTTTGTATATAGAAAGAAAGAAAGACCGGCGATACCGGTATCGGTATGGGGAAGGCAGGTACGCGGTCTAAAGAAACAAACAAAAGTAACAAATTCTTCAGCGGTGACAGGAACACGACCTGCTGGCTCCGCGGAAAAAGAAGAACTGAGGAGAGCTGGTCAGGAAGGCGGGAAGGCAGCGCGCATGTGCAGTGGGAGGCCCCAAAAGCTTTTCATTTGAAAAGCTGGGGAGCTTTCCCGCGCAGGCTCCGTCGGTACCGACGTACCCATATGTGATGACTTATTCCTGCTTGTTCCTAGAGATATAAAATACCATTAGTGTGCATTATTAGCAATTAAATATCATTGCATGAAATGGGACCTGTGGTAAAATAATGCAAGTTAGTGAACAGCATTAGCATGCACTAATGTGATAGTGCATGTCAGTAACTAGCTGTTATTCTTTTAACTTTATATCTGGAAAACATCACATAATATCATATAGCAAAACAGTGATAAGGTACAAGTCTTGCAGTCAGCTTTTCCTTGTTTCATTTGAGATATTTAGCAAGAAAAACGAAAAGAATGTTAAGTAAAACCCTTGGCATTCCTCTTTTGTTTGTGAACTCTGTCCAAAGGCTACTGTCAGCACAGCAGAAAATCTCCGTTGAATCAAGGTAAGGCAACCACAAAAAATCAATTGTCCTTAGCAATGGTTAAAATCCACATAGGATAGTAAGCTAGATATACGGATAGATACATAGATTTATAGAGAGTAAATCCTTTGAAGAAATAACTATAAAACCTTTGTTCCCATTGTTAAGTGGTCAGTCTCATTTATTTAACTTAATTCATGTATCTATGTACACCCTCTTATCACCGTGTATATTGATGGAAATTTATTGGCGCATAATTATAATGGCTAGCTGGACAAATGTTTAGTACAATTTCATCAGAGTGAATTCTTATGACAGTACTCTTTTGCACATCAGATTTCACAAAATCTGTAGTGTACCAGGAATCGCCTAGTTTGATCCAGGCATAGTAGAGGTAGTGATTTATGCATCCTCTATTTTCCTAGTTAGTAAACAGCTTGAATTAGTCAGAAAATGAAATGCTGCTTCTCTACAGGTTTTTTTTTTTTTAAAGTCATGCACATGATGCAGGCAGCTTTTTCAGCTAATTCTTTCAGCCAATGCCTTTGAGAACTTGAATGCATGTAGTTCCCAACAATGATTATATGCACGTGTTCCATCTCATGCCAAAGTACACCCATTATGAGAGATTAGTACAGTTGTGCTTATGATGTATTGAGGTCGTCTGTTACTGAATATTTCTACTGTCAGTACAACAAAAGTGTGATGATCACAGTTAAAGCCTCACAAAGGAAACGCTGTCAGGCAATTAGTGAGTTGAAGTCAGCAGTACCAAAGTGAAATATATCATGTTTGGAATAGTACATTAGTTTGCGTGTGATGAATGCCGAAAGTACGCCAGATGCATAGACCATCTCTTCCAACCTGACGACAAAGTTCTGAGGCTGCTAGAAAATGATCCATCAGCTGGGTTGCCTACAAAATTCTTTTGCTTTTATTTCCTGCAGTGTCAGTTGCATGTGGGTGAGTGAGGGATTAGATCCAGTAACAGCCACACAATCTGGCTTTTGTACGTAAGGAAGTAACATCATACTTTGAAAATGGACATTGCATTGTGAAGATGTATCTGTGTTTGAAAAGGAGGAGAAAAGAAAAGAGAAAGCTGGGAGGATGGGAAGATTTTAAAGTGAATGGTACAGCAGTCCTCCAAGTTTCCTTTTTCATGATCTTTACAATGCACACTGAGGTTTAAAAAAAAAAAAGATTCAGCCATTTAGGTTTCACCAAGATTTGAGAGAGCCCCTCCCCAGTCTAAAAATCTCTTTTTTTGTGAGAGGTAATTCAGTGGTGAACGTTCTAGTGGAGCGGCTCCCAAGCAAAACTTTGCTGAGGGCCCCCCATTCTTGCCCCCCCCCCACAGTGACTCTCCATTGTTGCCTCCCATCCCTGGTGACTCCCCCACAGCCACTGCCCCCCCCCCTTCCCTGTGCATCAAACTTACTTTGATTTACTTGCCGCATTGCTTGCGTTCCAGGCCCAGCAGGGGTTCTTCCTGGGCTGGTCTCGTGGTGCAGCTGCTATTGTGAGACTTCAGCCCGTGAGCAAACAGCCGCTGGGCCTGGAATGCAGGCAGTTTAGCAAACAAATAAAATTAAGTTTGCCATGCTGCCGTGTGGGCCCCCTTTCTGCCTGTCCTCCTCCCCCCACCGCACCCTCGCATTGCGGGGCCTGCTTGGGAGGAATTTACACCGCTGAGGTAATTTTATAGAATCATTAATGAGCGTATGTGGCAGTTTACATCCATTGATGGCTGTCTGGCGTAAATGTAGAAGCTCTGACATGATGGCGAGTACTTTGCCAGCAGGCGTGCACAGGGGGTGGAGCATCCAAGTACTTGTGTTGATTATAAAATATCTTATTCTAGGAGCATACTTGCAAACTTTACATGCATTCATTTACACCTGAATTTAAGGCACAAACTCTGCCCCTTGCTTTAGTATTTTATAAAGACAATTAGGTGTCTACTTGTCTTTATAAAAAAAGGCTTAAAATAAGTACATTTTGGCTGCCTTAACCTAGGCGCTCTATCATAAAGTTATCATCTTTCTGGGTAGGCAGCATAGCTTATTTTTCCTTATAGAAATCACAAAAACAAAAACCAAACCAGAATCAAAACAATCACACTTCAACAAGGATTCCAATAAAAAAAAGGGAGAGGGTTCCTCTCTTATTTTTTTGTTGGAGTTGGCCAGCCAAGTGAACAGAATTAGTCTACACATCACTGTGGCTTCTCCTTTTTAATTATTACTTAATTTAAGAATATAAACGCTGTACTTAGCTTTGCTGATGTTTAAACAGACAAGTTACTCGAACTTGAAAGAATACCGTCAAAAATCAGAAATGATGACGTGCCACGTTTCGGGCTTAACAAAATCTTCAACCCTGCTTCAGGTGAATCTCATCACAGTAAATACTGTCTCTCCTAAAGGTCTGAATGCACAAATTGACTGGTATACGATCATCTAACTCCTTCATTCATTTTTTGGCTGTAAATGTGATTACTCATTTCCTTTTGTGGGTTTCCCTTGTCAGTGGGATCCCCCTAAT
Source organism: Ichthyophis bannanicus (assembly GCA_033557465.1). Classification (NCBI taxonomy): domain Eukaryota; kingdom Metazoa; phylum Chordata; class Amphibia; order Gymnophiona; family Ichthyophiidae; genus Ichthyophis; species Ichthyophis bannanicus. The sequence continues at coordinate 1,686,922,147 of CM066031.1, read as the reverse complement.
GTATAGTTGGATCACATTTTGATTGGCTGATGGCTGGTATTTGTCATCAGTGATGTCAGACGCTGAATTCAGTTAAGAGTGATGTTTCCTCCATTTTAGTTTCATTAAAGCTTTGGATTTACCGTGATGAGATTGACCTGAAGCAGGGTTGAAGATTTTGTTAAGCCCGAAACATGGCACGTCGTCATTTCTGATTTTTGACGGTATTCTTTCAAGTTCGAGTAACTTGTCTGTTTAAACATCAACAAAGCTAAGTACAGCGTTTATATTCTTAAATTATGTAATAATTAAAAAGGAGAAGCCACAGTGGTGTGTAGACTAATTCTGTTCACTTGGCTGGCCAACTCCAACAAAAAAATGAGAGGAACCCTCTCCCTTTTTTTTATCGGAATCCTTGTTGAAGTGTAGCTTACTTTTCCAGCATCAGTCTTGCAAACCTGTGGTAATCCTCTGCTATAGCAATTGGTCATAGGTCACAACACACTGCATAAGTGACTAAAAGCCCAAAGTTAGTTAGATCTTGCATGTGCACCTGCAATTTTATCTCTAGAAATGGTCACCACTTGTGGCAAAAAGCAGACGCATGTGACCTCGCAAATTCCACCCTTCTGCTTCTTATTCTAAGCTCCACCAAACAGGCTTGAGTTTAATATAGGCTACAGCCTAGAACACAAAATACCTGGGCTAAATGGGAGCCTGATTGCACATGCTTTATTGCTGGGAGGAGAAATCTCTCTTCCCCGCTGCTCTCTGGTCCTGCCTATGTGCACCAACATCTTAAATCTGGCTCTGGGCCAAACAGTCTTCTTTGGCAAAGAATATCCATTGTGCATATTTTTGTATCATTCTTCACTGCCCTCCTATATTGATATCAATGCCCAAAAATTATTATTTCTAACTACTCTCCTGCACATGCCATCTCTACATATGTGCTGAAACCAATCAGATTGTTTTTCTCCTATTGCCAGCTGGTTATTCAGGAGGATTGTTCCTTTACAGCTGTGGTGAACATTATTGGCGCCCTTGCAGTTCAACCTCTTAAAGTCCAATATCTCCTAAAAAGAACTGGCCAGTGAAATGGTTTTGGACTATATGTGCACACATGTTTGACACAGAAAAGAATAAAATAAAATAAGACTATTTGCGGTAAAAAATGAAATAGTAGGAAATAATATAAAAACTGGGACATTGCCAGGACATGATTATTCCAATCACGAGCAGCAAAATGCAACCCCTTAGGCAAAAGGTTCAACAAGCCCTAATATAATAAACACCTAGAGGGTGAACTCAAAGAAACTACTTCCCTCCTTCAAAGTGAAAAGATTTGTTGTCGGACCAAAGGTCCCATAACCGAAGCTACCATTTAACAAAGCTACGGTAAAGGAGACCAAAAGTCCATTTTAATCACAAGCAACAATCACAAATTAAAGCCACACCATTTGCATGGCCAAAAGAGAAATTTACTTAGCTGCAATTATTGGCGAATCTTGGCAATAAGTATTCCTTCGTATTTTGGAGCTAAATGTCAGGAAGCTAGGTCTGGTTCAAAGGTCATGGGTCCTCCAGCAGGATATTGACCCAAAACATACATCCAAAAGTACAAAGGAATGGAAACAGGATACTGGGCGTTTTGGCCATACCGGCCTTCTTCAGGAGGTGCAAACCTCAAAACATATGTAAACCAATAAATAAATAAACAAATATGGAACTTAAAATCGCAATATCTAGCACACAAAGTCAATTTAGGAAAGGAGATAAAAACAGCCAATGCAAAACAGACCAATAAAAGTAACAAACATTTGAAGAAGCACATAAAAAGGTATAATACCAGAAGTAAAAATCAACATAAAAGACTAGAGCACAAAAAACTCATAAAAAACAATAAAAGAGCCCACTGTGGACAGTACAAATATAAATGAACGCAGCATCACTCAGGACAATGCCTGGTAGACCAATCAAGCAATTATCTTTGTCTATGAGGGATGGAGGAGGACATGGCAGCTAAACACAGAAATTTTTTTTTTAAATAAAAAAAGGGGGGTAGTGCCTAATTCTTGCAAAACTATCACTGAAGAGGAAGAATAAAAAAAAATACCTGTATTCTAAAGCCACCATGAAGGGAGGTTCTAGAGGCTAATCATGTAGCTTGTCTTTTGAAGACACCAACGTTCAGGTGCAACAGGCTGGTAACTGTAGTTCTATATTGTAGAACACATAGGGAAACATATGAGAAACATAAGTTTAAACGGATACCATAATGTGTTGCCATAACAAAAGAAGGCAAACCTAATATTAACTTGCCTGCAGATCTAGTAAAACCACAAGTGCTGTCGAACGCTGAAAAGGGAGACTGAGAAACTGACAGTCTTTAAATACCAACGCTCAGTTTCACGCCAAAGGGAGGTCAAGGTTCAAATTGAATTCTTTTAGGACAAAATGTCAACACAGTCAAAATTGTGATAATACCTCGGGTGACACAGAGTCCTTATTTAGTGTGAATAAGCTGCTATCTGTAATGTGTGCATTAACTGCACTGTAATAAAACCTGCAGTTTAAAAAAAAAAAAAAAAACAGTGCTCAGTTCCGCCAGGGGGAGGTCAAGCCACTAAAAACATGAGTGCCCTTACGATAAAAGTGTCAGAATAGTCAACTAGCAAGTGTGAATTAGTTACGCTAAGAGCTGCAATCTATAAAAGGTGCGACTGTCTGCACGATACTAAAACATGCTGCACTAAAACGGGACTTTAAATGTTGGTTGACCCGTATATGAGTCCTGCTCCAGATGTGTATGAATGTTGATGCTGACTGTACTGCAGCAATCGTGAGATACAATAAAAGAACAGAAATTAAAACCAAAGGGGGATAGCGGGGGCCATCACTCCAAGCCATGGAATAAAATGAGTAGGGATTAAACAGAAGAGTGTCCTAGTGATCCTCATGTACTCTGTAACGCACATCATCGCATTAAAGGATGGAGCCATGGACCGGTAAAAGCCATTCTAAATACTGTAAAAATTATATAACTTAAATTGATGGCAATAAAACCCAGTCCCAAAGACAATATAGCGAACCCTTAAGAATAAAAGCCCCAAAACAAACCATAAAACTGAAATAAATAGTAGACAAGACAAAACATACCGTGAGTCATGTTAAATAAAAGGACTACCACAACCAGAGGTTCACAACTATGTAGTCTCTCCAAAAATCAACCTGATAATAAAGAGCCTGATAAACATGGCCAGGAGATGGCGGGGCAATCCATAGGGGCACATTAAGACCACAGGAAACAAAACTACTTAAGGAACACACAAAATACTACCCGGAGGCTGTATAGTGAATAAATAGGGACAAGAAAAGATATGTAATATCAAGAGAAAGCTAGAAATAAAAGCCATCATTAATAACCAAATAAATAAAAAAACATCTGTGTTACTACTGGTCAATAAAAGGGGGGTGGGGGGGGGGGGAACCAGACATCACAAAACAATAAGAAATTTTAAAAAATATATATGAATAAGAAGTATTCAAAACTTGCTAAAAGGACAAAAACAGCAAGCTAACAAATTGCCACAGTACCATTAGAAAGAACAGCAACCTTATTATCCAAGATTTCACTAGACTTGAACCTGCTAACGATGTCTTCAATTTTAGTGTAACAAAGATCTGCAAACTCTGTTGAGAAGGCATCTCAAAGTCCACTTTACTTGAGGGATCCTGTGTTACACTACAATCATAAATAATTCAGTCAGTTGAGAAAGTATAACATTTCTTTACTTAGTGAAATAATGTCTTTTAGCATCAGCAATTACAATTTTACATTTCTTCATTAAGTCAATATGAGCTGTTCTTGTCTCAATAGCATATTTCTATCGCTAAGGACATTTGTGTGCTGTGTGGAAAAAACCCGCTACGATTTGTTTTCAATCTGTGGCCATTAGTTTCACGGAGTGTCCTCCTGTTTCTTGTGGTGTTTGACAGGTTAAGCAATCACTCCCCATTTAGAGTTTTTGGGATCCGTACAAGGTGTACGGGGGAGGATGGGGGGGGGGGGGGGGATAGGGCGGAGGGTGAGCGCCGGGTACAGATCCCCGGTTATGATTTTATAAACTTTTATCATTACCACTCTTGATCTCTTTCTGCAAGCCAAAGAACCCTAACTTGTCCTGAGATATCCCCCAGCAAGTCAGGTTTTCAGGATATCCACGGTGAATATGTATGAGAGAGACGTGCATGTACGGCTTCTTCTTGCATACAAATTGCTCTCATGCATATTCATTGTAGATATCATGAAAAGTTGACCGGCTGGAGATCCTCCAGGACAAGGACCACTGCCTTATACCTTTTATTTATCCCCTTGCTCGTTGAAGGCCATCCAAACCCTAATCCCTCCCCCCCCCTTTACCCCTGGAATAGCTCCTTCCACCCACCTCATCGATGTTCATAGGAATGGGAGAATATTCATGACCCACTTGTTCATGGAAAATAGCACCTGCCCAACCTTGTGCAGTCCTTTGTCTAAGAGGGACAGGGAAAAGGGTCAGAACGCCCAAAAGGACCTCATGTCAATGTTTAGAAGGAACATCATAGCTACAGTACTGAACTACACCTTGGAGTAATATAGTTTGAGTTACTATTCTAAGCACTTACCACATATTTTCATGTGCAGTAACTGCCTTCTTAGGCCCATGGTAATTTAACTGGGGGTATGACAGTTTCTGCACACTGATGGGTGCAGAATGGGTAGTACAGCGGTGGTGAGTAGGTGTGATCAACACATTGCAGTTATCACAGAGAGACATATCACCTGCTGTCAACGTTTGCCATTAGTGAGGGTACACCTAATGCCACCGCAGTAATAGCGCCATCTTTTAGAGTACTCAGTCGTGCGTTAACTATTAGGAACATGCTGGTCAGGTCCCCCATTGACTTCTCACTTAACACACATTAGTGTGCTAGTTTTAGTGCTAAATGTTCATTAGGTGCAAACATCTAATACACTTTAATAAAAGGTCCCCCTAACAATTTAACATTAAACAAACTGCTTCACACATTTATGTTAGTGTTTACTCTATTTACATAACAATGAACTGCTCATTAATATGTTCATTGCATTAATTCACATTAGTGTTGTTCTAACATTTATGTGGACTAAAACACAAAGGCATTAAGGCTCATGCAATAATACTAAATATTATACATGTGTTAACACAGCTTCAACATGTTAACCCTGCATGAGCCTTTAAACCCAGCTACAGTAACAGCTTTTACTACATCTTCTGGTAACGAATTCCAGAGTTTGATTACATGTTGAATGAAAAAATATTTTCTCTTATTAGTCTTAAATGGGTTACGTTGTAACTTCATTGCGTGTCCACAAGTCTACTTTTTGATGGCGTAAAAAACCAATCTACGATTACTCATTCCATCCATTCAAGGAACCAGCATAGCAAAATTTGCAGTTGGGAAATGGGCAGGGTGACTTGTTATAACACCAAAATATGTCACACACACCCCCCCCCCCCCCGAGCCCAACTTTTGCCTGTTGAGAGCCAAATGGCCATGGGAGTAAGGAGATCCTGGATTCTCTACAGGGAGAACTATTCAGGCAATTGGTAACAGACCCCACACGTGAAGGGGCCATACTGGACTTGGTGCTTACCAATGGAGAAAGTGTTTCTGATGTTGTAGTGGGAGATCATTTTGCATCCAGTGATCACCAGATGGTGTGGTTCAGTATTAGGACTAGGGCTGTTAGAATCCATTCCAAGGTGAAGATCTTAGACTTTAGGAAGACTAACTTTGCAAAGATGGGCCAATACCTCAGGGAGTCGTTAGTGGGATGGGAACAGCTGGGGGATGTAGAAAAACAGTGGGCAAAACTGAAAGGGGGTATTTTAAAGGCAACCAACCTTTTTGTTAAAAAGGTAAATAAAGGCAAAAGGAACAGGAGACCGCTATGGTTTTCGAAGGAAGTAGCTGAAAAAGTGAAGAAAAAGAGGGAGGCCTTCATGAAATACAAGAGATCACAGAGAGAGGAAGACAGGCATCTGTATTTGGAAAAACTTAGAGAAGCTAGCAAAGTAGTCAAGAAGGCAAAGATTCAAAAGGAGGAGGAAATAGCCAATGCAATAAAATGGGGGGATAAGACATTTTTCAGATATATTAGTGAGAAGAGGAAGGGCAAAAGTGGTATTGTCAGACTCAAGGGTGCAGGGGGGGAATATGTAGAAGCTGATAAGGATAAAGCGGAATTGCTTAACAAATATTTTTGTTCTGTGTTCACAGATGAAGAACCAGGAGCAGGACCTCAGAAAACACCCACAAATAAGAACAGAAGCGAGGGACATCTTGAACAATTTTCAGAAGACTGTGTTCGTGAGAAACTAGCTCAACTTAAAGTAGACAAAGCGATGGGACTGGATGGGATACACCCTAGAATACTGAGGGAACTTGGGGACATTCTAGCAATTCCACTGACTGACCTTTTCAATGCCTCGTTGGAGTCGGGAGTGGTGCCAAAGGACTGGAGAGAGGCTCATGTGGTGCCTTTACACAAAAGCGGTAGTAAGGATGTGTTTGAAAACTACAGGCCGGTTAGTTTAACTTCAGTGGTGAGTAAATTAATGGAAACGCTGTTGAAAGAGAAAATAGTGATGTTTCTGGAGTCCAGCGGATTACAGGATCCGAGGCAGCATGGATTCACCAGAGGCAGGTCTTGTCAGACAAATCTGATTGATTTCTTTGACTGGGTGACCAGGGAGTTGGACCGCGGGAGAGCTCTAGATGTGGTGTATTTAGATTTCAGTAAAGCCTTTGACACTGTTCCTCACAGGCGACTTATAAACAAACTGAGCACCCTAGGGATGGACCCTAAAGTTACTGCTTGGGTTAGAAATTGGTTGGGTGGGAGGCGACAAAGAGTACAAGTAAATGGAGCTCACTCTGAGGAGAAGGATGTTACCAGTGGTGTGCCCCAGGGATCTGTCCTTGGTCCGATTCTTTTTAACATCTTTGTTAGTGATATAGTGGAAGGGCTGTCGGGTAAGGTTTGCCTCTTTGCGGATGATACCAAAATCTGCAATAGAGTAGACACCCAGGAAGGTGTAGATAACATGAGGAGGGATCTAGCTAAGCTTGAAGAATGGTCTAGAATTTGGCAACTGGGATTTAATGTTAAAAAATGTAAGGTCATGCATTTGGGCTGCAGCAATCCAAGGGAGCAATACAGTATAGGAGGTGAAGTACTTTTGTCCACTAAAGAAGAGCGGGACCTAGGCGTAGTTGTGTCCAATGATCTTAAAGTAGCTAAACAGGTAGAAAAGGTGACGGCAAAAGCTAGAAGGATGCTTGGGTGCATACGGAGAGGAATGGCTAGCAGAAAAAAGGAGGTGATAATGCCTCTGTATAAGTCTTTGGTGCGACCTCATTTGGAGTATGGTGTGCAATTCTGGAGACCGCACCTTCAAAAGGATGTGAACAGGATGGAGTCGGTGCAGAGGGTTGCTACTAAGATGATTAGTGGTCTTCATTATAAAGCATATGAGGACAGACTTAAGGATCTTAATATGTACACCTTAGAGGAAAGGCGGGATAGAGGTGATATGATTGAGATGTTTAAATACCGCCGTGGCATAAATGTTCAGGGAGAGAGCCTCTTTCAATTGAAAGCAAGTTCTGCAACGAGGGGACATGGGATGAGGGTGAAGGGAGATAGATTCAGGAGTGATATGCCGAAATATTTCTTTACGGAAAGAGTAGTGGATCCGTGGAATAGTCTCCCAGTGGAGGTGGTAGAGATGAGGACAGTAACTGAATTCAAAAAAGCATGGGACCAACACAGAGGATCTCTAAAGGTAAAAAGTGGACTGTTGTAGTTGTTGTTATGGAAGGACAGACTAGATGGGCCTTGTGGTCTTTTTCTGTCATCATGTTTCTATGTTTCTATGTTTCAACCCGGCCCCACCGCTGAGCCCCCTTTTGCTATGCTACTCCTTGACAATCCCACTCTAGCAGACATCTGGGTCAACCACAGGCTGATATCTTGTGTCCTCCATGACATATGTATATTCTCTTACATTTTATCCCGAAATTTCTCATCATATTTAAGCCATGCCCAGCTCTTGTGGATCTGGAAGGCTTCGAGAACTGAATCTATATAAGCCAGGAGGAGATCATTCTGCCCTGGAAAATGATGCCTCCAGATACTTGCCAACCTAAAGAATACCCTCATCCAATTCACAATATTCCGAGACACCTTTTTCAGCCACCCATTCTTCTCCTCCTTCTTGCATTTCTTCTGGATATTACCCGACCTCTTTCTGCCATCCAAAAACTGAAAAATGGCAATGTACCGGCACTTGCAGATCTTGCATCGCAATTTATGGGGTGCCCCTTAATGTCACCAATGCTGGTGCTCCCCTACCTGAGGGGTTCGCATTCACCCTTCCCAAGCACCTGAAAACCGAGGCTCATCCAAGGAGGAGGACAGCAAAGAATCAGAGTGCGAGGAAGATAACAATAAATTAGAACACAGTGTTGCCTGCATGAATACCTTCGCTACTTGGAGCCCTTTCTAGTCCCCCCTATAAGAGGATGCACCACTGAACCTGGTCCCTGACCTTCCCCTGCCCCAGCCCCAGCCTCACCTTTTGGTAGAATCTGAGTGCCACCCAGACCAGAGGCAGATCCTGATGGCCTTGGATGGGGCTCAACAGCTTCCACCGACAATGGCCCCTTACAGCTCCGCCCCGCCTCCATCAGGCCAAGGCCTTCACACAGACCACTGTGGCCCAGATGCCATCCACTCCTGTGTCCCTCTGCGATTTCTCCGTTGGAGCCTGTGTAGGGAAACTAAGAGAAACACCACCAGTAACCTGCAGTGGGGAAGCTGGTCAAAGTTCTATCAGAACCACTACCCCAGCTCCACCTCAAGGAACCCTAACCCCAGACCCACAAGGCCACTGCCTGCTGCCCCACCAGGAACTATAGCAATCAACCCTCATTTGATGTATGTCATGACAGGGGTTGTCAAGTCTTATCATATTCGCATCTCCATTGGGATGTGTGATGTTTTGAGGGTTTGGGATTCCTTCCTGGAAGAGTATAATGGGACTTCTGTCCTCCAAGCTTAAGGCAGTTTCCAGCGTTGACTTGTAGTTATTTTCTGATGCAGCTGAGGGTGTAGGCTTTGGCCTCTACTTTCAAGGTTCTTGGTGTGCAGAGTCCTGGCCCACTCAGTGGCATGCATCTGGGCTGACACGTAATGTCACCTTCCCGGAGCTTTTTCCTATTATGTTGGCGTTTGCAGTTTGGCTGTACTGCTTGTGGAATCTCCGCAACTTATTCTGGTGTGACAATACAGTGGTAGTGGGGGTCATTAACAGACAGTCTCCTCACTGTGTGCAGGTGGAAGTTTTGAAATGTGCCTTTGTCTCGTCTTGTTTGCACCTGAATGTGATGGCTAGGGTGCGGCATGTCCCCGGTGTGGTTAATCACATTCCTGACTCTCTCTTTCATTTTAATTGGTTCCTGTTCGGAACTCTGGTGCTAGGAGAGGATGCAGAAGGTGCTGTGGTTCCAGTGCACCTATGGTAGCTTGGAAATCTAGGAGTAATGGCACTGCTGCAATCATTGGTATCTCATGCCACTTGGACATTTTATTTAAGGGGTTTTTGGAAGGTGGCTGAATATCTGGAAAGAAAAGGGTGGCATTGGTGGGAGGGTTCCTGATGAGCTGCTTGGTCAGTATATTGCCTTGGACAAGACTATGGGTATATCTAAGGCAGCGGTTCATTTGCATAAGAACATAAGATTTGCCATATTGGGTCAGACCAAGGTCCATCAAGTCCAGTATCCTCTTTCCAACAGTAGTCAATCTAGGTAACAAGAACATAGCAGTTTCCCTAGAAACAGGTTCCATAATGCTAGTATTTGGACAAGCAGTGGATTTCCCAGGTCCCCTTTAAAGATGGTTTATGGACCTTTCCTCTTGGAACTTATTCAAACCTTTTTTAAACCTAGTTACACTAACAGCTTTTATTACATCCTTCAGCAACAAATTCCAGAGTTTGGATTACATGTTGAGTGAAAAAAATATTCTCTCTTATTAGTCTTATATGGGTTACACTGTAGCTTCATTGCATGTCCCCTAGTCTTTCTACATTTTGATGGCATAAACAATCAATCTACGTTTACCCATTCTACTACATTCATTAACTTATAGACCTCTATCATATCTCCCCTCAGCCATCTCTTTTCCAGACTGAAGAGCCCTAACCTTTTTAGCCTCTCCTCATAGGGGTATCCTTCCATCCCTTTTACCATTTTGGTGGCTCTGCTCTGTACCTTTTCTAATTTTGCTATATCCTTTTTAAGATACGGTGACCAGAATTGCACACAGTATTCGAGGTGTGGTCGCACCATGTGGTTACTCCATTTTCACATCCCCACCCGCTCCCTCCGCTCCGTCCACATAAATCGCCTTCACCTCCCCTCCCCATCCCTCGCCCATTTGCAATCCACACGTTCTTCCGCCTTCTTCTTTATTGGTCCAGCCTACTGGAATTCACTACCCCTTTCCCTCAGGCTAGAACATTATCCCACATTCAAAAAAGACTTAAAAACACACCTTTTTTCTGCTGCTTTTGACCTCCCCCTGCCTCCTATATGACAAGCCTCTCCCCCTCCCTGCCCTCCCTTTCCTCTCTCTCCTGTAGTCTCGTCTATTTAAATGTCTTGGGTGCTTTCCTGTCTTATATTGTAACTTCCTTTCTTTTTCTTTCTTTCTCCGACCTACTGGTCTCTCTGTGTAAGGTTTTGCTTTACTGTACACCGCTATGTTCTAAATGTAATAGCGGTATATCAAGTGCAATAAAACATAAAAAATGGAATGATACAGAGGCATTATAATATCCCTTGTTTTATTTTCCATTCCTTTCCTTATGATACCTAGCATTCTATTTGCTTTCTTGGCTGCCACTGCATACTGGACAGAGGGCTTCAAGGTGTTATCCACGCTGACGCCTAAATCTTTTTCCTGGGTGGTGGTTCCTAATGTGGAAGCTTGCATCGTGTAACCATAGCATGGGTTGTTCTTTCCTAGATACATAACTTTGCACTTGTCCACATTAAATTTTATCTGTCATTTGATTGTCCAGTCTTCCAATTTATTAAGTTCCTCTTGCAATTTTTCACAATCCTCAAGTTTTAACAACTTTGAATAATTTTGTGTCAACTGCAAATTTGATTACCTCGCTCGTTATTCCCATTTCCAGGTCATTTATGAATATGTTAAAAAGCAGCAAACCCAGCACAGATCCCTGGGATACTCCACTATTCACCTTTCCCTGCTGGAAAAATTGGCCATTTAGCCCTACCTTTTACTTTCTATATTTTAACCAGTCCCTGATCCACAATAGTACACTGCCTCCTATCCCATGACTTTTTAATTTGGCCACAGTCTCTCATGAGGGACCTTGTCAAAGGCTTTATGAAAATCCAGATACACTACATTGACTGACCCACCTTTGTCTACCTGTTTATTTACACCTTCAAAAAAATATAACAGATTAGTAAGACAAGACCTTCCCAGGCTAAAGCCATGTTGGTTGTCTCCCATTAAACCATGACTATCTACATGTTCAGAAATTTTGTTCTTAATAATGGATTTCTACTGCTGGTACTGATGTCAGGCTCACTTGTCTGTAGTTTCTTGGATCACCCCTGGAACCCTTTTTAAACACTGGCATTATATTGGCCATCCTCCAGTCTTCAGGGATTACTGATGATTTTAATGATAGTTCACAGATTACTAATAGTAGGTCTGCAATCTCATATTTCAGTTCTTTCAACGCTCTTGGATGTATATCATCTGGTCCTGGTGATTTGCTACTCTTCAGTTTATCAAATAGTTATAATACATCTTCCCAGTTTATCGATATTTCTTTCAATTCTTCTGCTGCATCAGCTTTAAATACCATTTCAGGCAATGGTAACATCCCTACATCTTCTTCAGTAAAGATGAAGCAACAAATTTATTCAGTCTCTTTGCTATGGCCTTGTCCCCTCTTAGTGCTCTTTTTACCCCTCTATCATCTAATGGTCCAACTGACTCTCTCTCAGGTTTTTTGCTACAAATGTACTTGGAAAAGTTTTTATTATGCGTTTTTGCTTCCACAGCTAACTTTGTTTTCAAATTATTTGTCTGCCTTATCATTGCCTTGCATCTAATTTGCCAGTGCTTATGTTGTTTCCAGTTTCTCATGTTGCTCCTTTTTCCATTTCCTGAAAGATGCTTTTCTGTCTACACCATCTCTGACGTCACCTTTAAACCATGCTGGCAGTTTTTTGGACTTCCTTCTGCTTTAAGAAAAGTGTGAAATACAGCTGGTATGGGCCATCAAGATAGTATTTTTAAACACCTCCCATGCTTGATGTAAATCTTTAACTTTTGCAGCTGTTCCTTTTAATTTTTTCTTAACTGTTTTCCTCATTTTACTTAAGATACAATTAAATAATGAATCAACTAAAACCAATTTGTCTATTAATAAATGAAAACTCTAAATTCCAGTGCTAATATGAAGTAAGGAGCTAAAAAGTTTGAAAATTTTGACTTTCCAAATTGAATGGCGAATGCATTCTTTGGGATGTAGATGGAAAAAAAATTCTGGCTTATTGATTAAAATTCTGGCAGTAGAGTTTCAGCATTTATTGGCTGCTTGAGGGATAAATCTTTCCTCCTCTGTGGGTTTTCAGGGCGTGGATAAAGCAGAATGTTCCAGACATTTGATTCAAAAGATAACATTCTCTTTCTCTGGGGCAAATTCAGTGTTTGGGTTTAGCCAAAGAAAGATCATTTTAATGCATAATAATCACAGAAAATATGTATATCAAGATGCATAAAAAAAAGATTTGCGTTGTTTTGTGACGATTTCCAGAGAGAAAAGGCCTAAGTAACACATTTAAAGTTTGAGTAATTGTGGACTTTTGCGAGTGGGGAATATTTGTTTGGATGGAGTTTGCAAAACAAAATTGATAAGCGTACCTAGCGAGATGTTGCGAATGACTGACTTTATGAAGATTCATGACCATAGAAAGTTAAAATTACTTTCTTTTAGTTTCCTTTTTTCTGATTGGTTCAATACAACTATGTATTGAGAGGGTTTCTTTTGTAAAATGTACAGAGTTAACTTAAATTGAGAAGCTATAAACTACAGTAATATGTTAACATGCTTTGACCAGAAACCATAAACTAAGTGGATCAATTGATCATAATGAATCTCACCGATATCAGTGAGGTAAGGAATTCTTTTAGGTATCTAATCATGCCTGATTTATTTGTTAATGAATCTCTGTATACTTATGTTTAGAATGTATTTGGAAATTTAATAAAAATATCTTTTTAGAAAGTTGTTCTTCTTGATACTAGTAAGAGTAAAGAAACCTGCGTAATATTGTTGATAACAAACAAGTCTTATTTGCATAGTTGCTGAGCTGTGACTGCTTGCTGACTAAATTATCTGAACCTGGAGCAGTTTCTTATTGCAAATGCAAATGCTTGATCAGTTATGCATCTTCTTACGAGCAACTATAATTAAAAGGTTTGTTTGTTGTTTGTCTTAATTTTCTCCAGCATTTTGTTTCCTAAATTCTTTGCTTCCTTTGGAATTTATTTGCAAACAATATAATTGTTCATCTTTATCCTTAGTGATTGAGCATTTTTCTTACAAGCGATGTTTTACCATATGGCAATTAGAAATTCCTACCGGAGATGTCTATATTCTGTTTTTAAGATGCAGCCTAGCTGAAACTTTCATACACAATAGCTGAGCAGTTCACCCTCTAGTCTTTTTGCCTGTTGGATGCCAGTTTTATAAAGGCAACATAGGTGTCTATATAAAACAGGCTCCCAGGACCAGATTGCCCAAAGGTCTTGCACAAATACACACCTACTTCAAAGAGGCATACATGTGTGTGTTCTTTTTGGGGTCTGTTTACTAAACTGTGTTTTATTTATTTATGTTCATGTAATATAGCGATCTTTAGAACAGAATGCACAACAGGGCGGTTTACAAACTAAACAAAAATGAATGACCAAAGCAGATAACAATTAACATGCTTAGGAGAGCGTTTACTAAACTGGGCTAATGGTTAACATGCATCATTTGTAACTAGGTCCCATGTATACCATTAGTCCAGCTTAGTAAATATGCCCCTTATAGTTAATGCAGGTGCCACTCTAACTATACCTTATCAATTAACATTGTAATTTCCTTACTCATAGCTAAGGAAGAAAGGAGTGGAGCCCTAGGTCTAAGGTAAATTTTTATTTATTTTATTTGAAATTATGCACATCGCATTCAAGGAGGTTTGTGGATATTAGTTGAATGACACTGCCATATGGATGATTTGAAAACTTGCCCTCGCTCCTCCAGAACCCAGTTTATATTACTACTACTACTGCTATTACTACTTACTTATCACTTGTATAACACTACAGGGCATACGCAGTGCAGTGCTGCACATATACATATAAGAGATCATCCCTTCTCAGTAGAGCTTACAATCTATTCATGACAGACAAACACAACAAACAGGGGACTAGAGCAAAACTAAGAGGAAATGCTTATAACACTCATGCATGGTTAACAGAAGAATAATTGGGCCATTCAGATTTTTAGTCCGACACTATCCATATGATTTTTAAAAACATACAGATAGTGAAGTTATACAGCAAAGCTATACATTCACCAGCTGCTAGTGAATGTATTACTTTTTTCTTTTTGCATATTGGCCTGAAAGTAAACAACAAATATTCAGAAGGGTTTATGCCAGTGGTTCCCAAACCTGTCCTGGGGGCTCCCCAGCCAGTTGCGTATTCAGGATATCCACAATGAATATGCAGGAGGTAGATTTGCATGCAGTGGAGCAGTGCATGCAAATCTCTCTCATGAATATTCATACTGGATATCCTGAAAACCCAACTGACTGGGGAGCCCCAAGGACAAGTTTGGGAACCATAAATCCTGGCAATTCCGATATTCAGCAGCACGAACCAGACAGTGCCATAGAACACCTTGACAACAATGCAGATAGTGCTGGAACAGTCCATGGTCAGTCCTGGCACCTAGCTGATTAGCAATATTTGGCCACTAATCAGATTGGCAAACCAATCAAGTTAAGATAGGTCAATGGCTGTCTTAACCTTCTATTGATCTTATTTATTTATTTAGTTTACACTTATATACCGCTACTTCCAGCGATCAGCAGCGGTTTGATTACCAATTTGGGAGATGTCAAATCAGGACAGGAAAATCGGGTCATATATACATAGTTTTAGGGTTTGGCACAGCATGCAGGGTTAGACACTTCAAAAGTTAGGTTTACAATATTTACATATTTACAGTTCTCTAATAATTACATTTACACAGGTCGGCACCATGGTGTCACTTTATTACATCAGGTTATAGTGACATTTAAAAAGATAGGTTTTTATTTTCCTTCTGAAGTCATTTATGTCTTTTATAGCTCTCAGTTCATGTGGTAGATGATTCCAGGTTATCGGGGCTGAGAATGAGAATGCTTTGTTGCTGGTGCTTGCTTTTACTGTTCTGATATTATTAGGAACTTGCAGTGTGTCGGAGTTGATAGTTCTCCTGTCTCTGTTGGTTGGTTACTTGTTGACCAGTGTTGAGAGGAATGAGGGTGCTATGTCATGTATGAGCTTAAATGTGGTTACCAAAGTTTTGTATTGTATTCTGGCCGCAACTGGTAGCCAGTGTATCTTGCTATCTGGTTAGCGGCTGAATAGGGTCTGGTGCTGAATATCCAGTTTCATTTTTGGCCATGGCGGTGAGGAGCTGTAGCAGTGTTGACTGCCATGATCTCAATATGGGCCCCATAGTTTTTAAAATGTTTCTTTGCATTCTATATGGAAGTTACTAACATACGATTGGTATGAGTGCAGGAGTATGGTTGCATTTATACAGTATGGATACAGGAAGTGTTAGTATACGGCCCTGTTCCCATGATTTTGACCAGGAGAAAAGAAAATAATTTGAACAGATTTTATCCCATTAAATATAATAGGAGTTAGGTGGCAAAAAGGATACACAGTCAGACTACTCTTGTCTTAGGCAGAAGTAAATATATTAGCGGAGAGGTTATTTGGAATGGGCACGATGCAGAGACACAAGTAGTGGGGTTGGACATCCTGGTAGAATATCCAACCACCATTCTGGCCCGGCACTCATTCCTGAATCCAACCATCCCTGCACGTACCGAGTAGTGCAGGGAGCACTGGATGGGGGTGGGAGGGGGAGGGCTGGAGGCGGGGAGTGGGCAGAGCAAGAGCAAGCCGAAGCAATCAGATGTATAGGGCCTATTCAGGTCACGTCCCTGTACGTCCGGTGGGGGAGAAATAGATGCGGGACGTATTCTGCCTCAGAGGTGGAATAAGTCCCACCAACTGCAGGGTTTCGGCCAGGCAGCCCCATCAAACCAGCCGGGCAGATGCAGGGGTGTCCCTACCACCTGATCCCAGCTCTGGCTGCCCGTGCCAAGGATCGGGCGGTGGGGAAATGAGGGTTTCCTCCGTTGTAGCATTTCTGCGCTCCTGCTGGGCATCCTGGTACCATGGTGATGGGATGCTACACCACCGGCACACCAGCAGGACCATAGGGTGGGCTGGACAGGCTGTAGGGAGGATGCTCTGCACCACTGAATCGGGGCTATGATCCATTTGGGGTCATCCATTTTTTGGACATCCCGACAGCCCGGACGTGCTCCTGTTGGAATGGGGCTCAATGTGAATAAAACCTGAATAAGCATAAAGGTGGATCATTCATAGAGTGGAACAGAAGGACATAATGAAGAATTTATGGCAGCCTTACTCCTGCTCACTAATATCTTTGTTTAAGCTGTGCTGAATATTTTTTCATCAGTCCTAAATATCTTCCAAATACAGCCTTTTACAACAGTCATTATTCAGGAAACCTGAATATTGGTTGAATTCATCAGCTGAAGGCACAAGATATGGTGGGTGAATTGACCCCACAGTAAATTTCTTCAAAAATAATTTGTGCCAAATGTCATGGACACCTTATATATAAGTGACGTTTTCTATAATAATGACATTAGAAGTATACAGTGCTTTGTAGTGAAGCACACAGACTTAGCAAACAAGAAATGTCTGAATTATAGCTTGCAGAATCAATAATATAATATAAAACATATCTCCATTGCACTCTACTTGATTGAAACGACATTTCTTTCAGTACTTGCCAGGAAAAAGAAGGAGCATGGTTACATAATTCAAATGCCTATTTTTTTTAATCTGCATGACCTGTTTAAGAGCTAAACCAAGTTTCATTAAAAATTATTGGTCTCATAACTTGCTTCTCCTTAAAGAATCCCATTTGGAGCCAGTATCATGGAAAAAAATAAAGGAAACCAGTTACTCTCTCATCTACTATACAACAAACAATGCCTTCACTTTTCAACCATTAATCCTTTATAAAGGTATATGGGATTGATATTATTGGCCCTATCTCTAATTCACCTGTATAAACTAAGATTATGGAAGCATGTGTAGCCTCCCAACTACAGGATATATTTCAGTCTACCCAAGGACTGGATATTACGAAGTCAGATTTCCAGAAGCTTTAGAACTGAAAAAAGTTCCTCCCGTGGAGCCTGTACCTGCTGTTCCTGTTGGTCCTATGCAATGTTCCCTCTAATTTTCTGTAGGCTGTGTGCGCATAAAATATCAGCTGTGTGCAGCTTTTGAAGGAAGGTTAAATTTTTGTGCCCCACATAACGACACTCGGAGTTATATACTTTAAAATTTGACTACACGTCAGAATATAGTATGTACACCACATTGATTTTAATCAAATTAAATTAAAATAGACGATTACTAAATGAAGCGGGAAATTTCTAGTAATTACAATCATAACTTTTAAATTTTAAGACGTCTGTGTTGTTTTCTATCAGAATCAGAGCTGTAATTTTTGTGTGCTCTGTTGTAAAGTATGTGCGCTCGCTCGGCGAGGTGTGCGCGCGCGCACACGCGCACTGCTTAGAGGGAACAGTGGTCCTATGGATCGTTTCGTTCAGCTGATGGAGCTGCAAAAGGGAGAGATTTGAGCGGGCGCTACACCGTCGGTTGTGGTGGCTTCGGCGTTGTCTGCCCTAGAGGCCTCTCTCTCTCCGGATGAGCATTTGCCACCTTCACGTTTGACCTGCCCGGTGACCCCTCCCACGAGAAGAGATGCAGTTTTGACCGGAGTGGGTGGTGCAGAGTCTTGTGAGCGGGCCTTGCCTGAGGAGAGTCCCGGAGATCAGCCCACGGTATCAGGGGCTGTGGATAAGGTCCCTTTTCAATCTTTGGAGTCGGATATACTTCATCACCAAGTGGATGGAGCTGATGGGAGGGTACTCCCCTCGTTAGCTGAGCTATCAAAAGGTACTTTTTTGAAACGCCCAAAAGAGATCTCTCTTGAGACTAGCTGGGAGGCGATTTTACAATTGTCTTCTGCTGTCAGCCAGCAAGTGGAATTAACTACTTTGCGATTGGAAAAGTTGGAAAGTATGTCTTCTGGATTTAAGGGGGAGTTGGCTGATCTTCAGTTGAAGATTGACGCTGGGGAACAGAAAGTGACTCAGGTTTCAATAGTAACTGACTCTATAATAAAAGGTAATGTTGCAATAAGAATGAAAATAGAAAATTTGAAAAATGTAAGGGCTTCTAATATTTGTTTGTTAAATTTTCCAGTTGTGTCAGAGATTTCCCCGGTTGAGCTGTCTAAAAAATATATACATGAAACTTTAATGGTACCAGTTAATTTAACCCCTCCTGTTGTTCAAGCTTATTTTTTGCCTAGTGGTAAGAAGGAAGGCAAGATAACTGTGGGCCCGGTGGATATGGATATTTTAGATGTATCAGCTCTTTTGCAGTCACCTAAAGAAGCAGATTTATTAGTTTCCACTGTTAGTGACCTTTGCAATTTCATCTGATAGGGACTGGATATTAAAGCTTTACTTTAAAAAACATTCTGCTTTATTTATGAGGAAGAGAATTGTGATGTTCCCAGATGTCTCTAGAGAGACTCAAAGAAGGCGTAGAGCTTTTTTGTTATTAAGGCCTGGTGTTATTCAGATTGGTGCTTCATTCCTATTACGTTTTCCTTGTAAATGTATAATTTTCTTTAGAGCGAATAAGTATGTTTTTTTCAACCGGAGGAGTTATCCTCGTTTGTCAGTTCCCATTTAGTGACATCTTCTCCTCTGTGAGTAAGGTCTCATTATAATTATTATTGCTCTGTCCTCCGCCTCTGTTTAGATTCTGTGGTTTCCTTTTCCTTCTATAGATGAATACCGAGGATCCACCTATCCTTGGTTGTTTCTTTTCTAATGCTGTCTCCCCAGTGATTGTGGGCTAACTATACTCTTGTTTGCTGAGTTTCATTGTATTATTTCTTTTTATTATTGCTGTACAAGTAGTTGTTTTCTGTACAATCGTTGCTTGATTATATGCTGTAAAATCGCATAAACAAATAATTTAAAAAAAACCCTGAAAAAGTGCTGGTGGCTTTAATGGATAGTTTCCGGTGGGGGAAACTTTGGATGGTAAGACAACTTCGAATGGTGAGGGGTAAACTTCAGATGGCGAGTAAAAACCGAGTATAGCTGGGTTTAAAAAAGGTTTGGACAAGTTCCTGGAGGAAAGATCCATAAACCATTATTAAAGAGGACCCAGGTAATCCACTGCTTGTCCCAATACAAGCATTATGGAACCTGTATGTCCTTTTGGGAAACTGCTAGGTACTTGTGACCTGGATTGGCCACTGTTGGAAATAGGATACTGGGCTTGATTGACTTTAGTCTGACCCAGTATGACATTTCTTATGTTCTTATGTTAACTTTGCCCACTGCATAGGCAGTAGAATGTTTGCACAGTGATGCAGATAGTACTGATAAGCAATCTAATCTACTGTAACACTATTTGGGTTAGCTGAAGAGCCTTCTAGCTCGATTATAATGAGTGCAAAACCTAGCAGTGAAAATTATGTCTGCTAAAGTGCCATGGGATAGTGTGTCCCCACTCCTTTGGAACTTGTTCCCAAAAGAATTCTGAATTAGATTTAAAATCCTATGTTTGGTATTTAGAGCATTTCATTTAGTAGAACCAATGTATCTGCAAAATTAAAGTGGCCAAACAGGTAGTAAATATGAACCTCGGTGACATTTAAGATCTAGACAGGCTAACAATTTAATGATGGCTGGTGCTAAGATGATTAACACCAAAAGAACCCAAATGAGATCTATTTCCTTTATGGTTCCAGATATTTGGAATGGTCTACTAGCAGAGCTGAAAGGCCAGGCAGCCTTTCTGCAGTCTTGAAGATCCTTAAAACATAAGGGGTGGGGGATATTCAGCGGCAATGGCTAGCTGTCACCACTGAAACTTAAACCTGGATACTCAATGTCAGTGTCATATCTGGACCCCAGCATTGAATATCTCGGTTGCCTGGATTGCCAGGAAGCTAACTTGACAGCGGAAATCTTCAACCGTTGCCTGGTTAACCTCTGTGGTGAAAGTCAGGCCAGTCTTCACTGTGTCTTACTTCTGCAATTTTGCCATAACTAGACAGTGGCTCGATATCGCTGCTGCCCAGTTATGGCTGGTTGCTGCTCCTGGAATGCCTCAGAAGATCCTGATGTTAACCGGTTAGCATCGGGACATGCGGTATAGACACCCATGTTAGTGCCGCCGAATATCCTGCATAATGGTATTAACATCGCTAGTAGGTCTGCTAACCATGTTAATCCCTTTGAATATCAGGCCCATGGTGCTTTGAGTCCGGAAGGGAAATGTGGGGCTGTAGGGTTGACAGACGAGTATATTCTAGAACATTTTGCTTTTATGGAATTTGTATTTTATTTTATTTTTATTCTGTTTTCTTTGTTATTTGTTTCATCAATTCAGGCTTGAGTATAAAAGTGGAATATAAATTTTAAGTTAAATAAAATTGAATTAAAAGGATAAGATTTATGTGGTTAAAACTAGTTTTTAGCCACCTATTTTTGATCAGTTTAGTGTACCCCTTCTGATCACCTAAATCACATGCACAAAATCACTGTGCATAAATTACGCTGTTTTTAAAAAAAGGGTCTGGGTCAGGGCATGCCAGGGGCGGGCTTTTCAAATGTAACTGCTTAGCATGACATTCAGCTCTAATAGGCTAAATTTGTGTAGACAATTCTGTCCAGACAAATGGCTGACTTGGATCTAACCACAGAAATTTTGTCTGTTTAGATCTAAGCAGATATTGCACACTTAACCCAGTAAAATGTTAATCAGCTAATTTTCCCTGGTCTCCATATACTGATTTCCAGAAGCGCATTGCTTTATACACTTTTCACTAGATGAACACAATGCATATCCTTGAGCTTGGAGTGTGCTAATGCTGTTTTAGCTTTCCTAAGAGCTGATATGATCACCTGTTTTTGCACTACAAGCTATTTTAAGATCCAAGAACCTTATGATAAGCTATATTTCATTGACACGGAAACACCGTCAGAATATCTGAGAAAACAGCACAGATGCTTCTCCATAAACTGTTCCATTAACCATTGTATCAAAACTCATAAAACATTTATGCAAATCCCAAATTAACAAAAGCTAAAGGAATCATTATGGGCTATGGAGGGAGACAATGTGAGAACTTCTGCTTTTACCTCGGTATTTCATGGGCTTATACTGATTCTTTAGATTTCTCTTTCAAAAGACACATGAGCATTTCAGATTTTCATCTCTTCTGCTTTTCGTTTCTACTATCATTCCTTCCAGCTGATTTCACATTTTATGATGCTAATAGTGGGTGTATGGTTTTGAGTTTCTCTACTGTCAGCTGGTCAGTAGGTCCGGGGGATATATTTAATGGAATCTGACAGCTGATGGAACTGATCTCATTGAAAGGGGATTTGATATGTGGGATGAATGTGGTGACCCTCAATTCGCCATATTAATGGCCATTATTATTCAAACTCCAGCAGCCAATATAACTCTTTTAAATGGACACAGAGTACATGTGTATAAAAGAGATGACTTATGGATGAGTTAGTATGTATACTGATTTGAGTGCCATTTAGAAAGCATGTCAAAACAGATTAGCTGTTTTACCCTGCTCCAAAATTAGAGGGAAAAACTCTTTGTGAAACTTTGTAAAACAAATTCACATTCAACTATAATTAAAGTGACCACTGAAGTATACAGGCTACGTTTCTTGCAACTGGTATCACCCATATCAAGCCAAAAAGGTAGCTGTTTTAGATTTCAGATAATGGAAATAAAATCCAAAGAATTCCATAGTCTAATAAATGGGCATTCTGTTTTTCTCTATCATTTCTAAATAGCAGTTAGGGGTCCTTTTACTAAAGTGCTGGAAAAGGTCTGCAGTTACTGCATGTTGAGAGCAAACAATGTGTGGAAAGTGCAATGGCCATGTCCTGTCAGGAGTGTGCCCAGCATGTCCTCGGTAGTGCATTTACAATTAACCGGGTACACCTTATGCCACTCATCAAGGTATCATTGAGTGCACCCATGCTAAATATGCCATATTGACAGTGAACATGCACACCTGTGCTAACTGCAATGTGTTGTCTGCCTCTAATCCCTCTTTCCCCACCCCACCACATGATAGGCAATTAACACACATTTTAGTGGGCAGTAGCTGTCATACCTGTGTGGTTACAGTTACTGCAGCCCCTATGCTCATGGTTACTGCATACTAAAATGTGTCTTAACCGCATAGGGGGCTTTAGTAGAAAGGGCCCCTAAGATCTTAAGTAATCAGTAAGAAAACTTGAGGAAGGTATTTTATAAATTTTTTGAAAATGGACATTTCTTCAGTTTTTAGAACTGCAGATGTAAAACTGGATTTCAGAGATGAGACAGCCCATCTAAGCCACCAGGAATGTGCATTTGTTTCATTAGCATATCTTTAAATATGCAAAGGCACATTTTAGATATTATATGGAGGTGATCATAACTCATGATCTTAAGGTGATTATAGTGCCTCTGTATACGTTTCTGGTGATATCTCACTTGGAACACTGAACGTTTCTGGAGGCCACACCGTCAAAAAATAGAAACAGAATGGAGTCAGAGTAGAGTCTCGCTACTAAAATGGTCAGTGAGCTTTGTTGTAAGGCATATGGAGATAGACTCAAAGATCTCAAAATGTATAACTTTGGAAGAAAATCAGGAGAATGGAGAAATGAGAGAGAGATTTAAATATCTCCATGGTATAAAAATGCACAGGATCCTCTTTTAGTTGAAAGGTAGCTCTAGAATGAAGAGTCCTAGGATGAAGGTGAAAGGGGATAGACTCAGGAGTAATCTAAGGCAATATTTCTTTGCAGAAAGGATGGTGGATGCATGGATGACCTCTCAGCAGAGGTGGTAGTGATAAGGACTGTATCCAGGGCTAATGCAAAGCCCCATAAAACAAATTTTTACTAACACAAAATGAAGTTTTGCCCCCAGCGTAACGTATGTACTGCACTGGAAATATCAGACACATTACATTTTGTTCCTAATAAATTTTTTATGGAATAAGCAAATCGATTTGCTGCAATATTAGTAAAGGCAGAGCAGGGTAGTCACTAGATAAACGGCACCCCAGGCGAGGCTTGCTTTTTGTATGCCCCCTTCTTTTTCAGGTTTACTTGTTAACAGACTCATATATTGACTCAAAAGGGTAATGCGGCACTCTCCCTGACTTGGTGCCAGGATTGCAGCAGTGAGGAAGATATGTCCATGATTAACTCACAGGGCTATGTCTACTAAGCTGGGCTAATGGGTTATTCAATGAGACCTAGTTGCAGATAGCCCAGGTTAACCGTTAGCCCGGCTTAGTAGACATAGCCCCACAGTGTTATCGCAGATGTGCTACTGCATTTTCCATTTCTCCTGAATCTGTAGAATAAAAGCTTGATCAAATGAGCAACGATATATTCTACATATGTTTGATGATTTCTCTTATGTAGCACTGTAGCACAATGCACTTATTAATAAATACTCAGAGCATGATACAAAAAAAAAAAAAAAGCTGTGAATGATCAGAAGTACCACGAATGAACAGTTGCAATGCTGGGGTGCAGAGAAAGAAAACGAGAAAGAAACCAGGTTGTTAATGGGTAAAGAAATTAATTTTCAAAAGCTGGTTTTGATTTTAAGTCTGGGGAGGGAAACAGATCAGATATTAAATGGACGTACAATTCAGAAATATGGAGGCAAGCAATTAAAAGGTAACAAATAAATAAATAGAGAAGCAGAAGAAGCGTGAGGGAGACAATCAAAGGGAACAAGCTGGTTAAAAGAAGAGATCAGTTTCCATACAGAGAGAAGACTATTTGAGCGAAAGGTAGAGCGAGTACAAGCAGCATGAATTTGATAGGAAGAATAATATATAATTTATTGCGTCTGTTGTTTCCCTATGTAAGCAGTGTACAAAAACTTCCTGTAACACTACTGCTCATGCATCACACTGATCATTAATAGTAACAAGGTGATCCCTCATTCATATTACAGTAGTCCTCTGACTAATGTTGGCATAGAGACAATGAAACCAAAGGAGCACAGTCTATTCTAAAATGAAGAGAAAAAAACCCTTTAGTATGTTTAATACAAATATCTATATAAGAAGAAAAAATAAAACATCACCATCCATTGTTGTTGTTAAGTGCCGTTGAGTCGGAGTCGACTCATGGCGACTCTCTGGATAGCTATCCTAAATTGTGTTCGGTCTTCAGTCAGGCGGCTCATTGTTGACAGACTGGTACCCATAGCTGCTGTTATTGTATCGATCCATCTCATAGAAGGTCAACGCAAAAGAGGAAGGCCAGCAATCTTGCCAAGCATGATGTCCTTCTCTAATGATCTCTCTCATCGCATGATGTGTCCAAAGTATGAAAGTCAAAGTCTTGTCATCTGAGCTTCTAAAGAAAGCTTAGTTTTGATCTCCTCTAGTACCGACTGGTTTGTTCTTCGGGCAGTCCATGCTATACACAGTATTCGCCGCTAGCACGATAATTCAAAGGCATCAATTTTCTTCCTATTTATCTTTTTCACTGTCCAGCTTTCACATCCATATGATGTTATTGAAAATACCATGGCTTGAACAAGTCGAATCTTTGTATGGAGAGAGACATCTCTGCTCTTGAGAATCTTATCTAGGTCTTTCATAGCCATTCTGCCAAGAGCAATGCATCGTCTGATTTCTTGACTGCTTCTTTATTGATAGCTGATCCAAGTAGGTTAAAGTTGTTCACGATTTCAATTTCTTCTCCTTCAACGATGAACCTGTTGATTATGCCAGTTGTCATGATCTTTGTCTTCCTTACATTAAGGAGCAGGCCCATTTTGAGACTACGTTCTTTGATTGTGAGAAGCAAATGTTTCAGATCATCTTCACTTTCAGCCAGTAATGTGGTATCATCAGCATAGCAAAGTTGTTGATGAGTCTTCCACCAATCTTCACACCTCTGTTGTCTTCATACAATCCTGCTTCTCTGATGATTTATTCTGCATATAAATTAAACAGGTAGGGAGAAAGTATGCAGCCTTGTCTTACACCTTTGCTTATTTTAAACCATTGTATTTCTCCTTGTTCCGTTCGAACTGTTGCTTCTCGATCAATGTACAGATTGTGCAAGAGTATGATCAGGTGTTCTGGTATACCCATGCTTCTTAATGTGGCCCGGAGTTTCTCAGGGTTTACACAGTCAAAAGCTTTGCTATAGTCGATAAAGCACAAATAGATATCCTTTTGGTATTCTTTAGTCTTTTCATGGATCCATCTCACGTCCGCAATGTCATCTCTCGTTCCTCGCCCATTCCTGAACTCTGCTTGCACTTCAGGTAGTTCTTGTTCCAGGTATGGTTGTAGTCTCTTTTGAATAATCTTCAGTAGAATCTTGCTGGCATGTGGGATCAGAGCGATTGTGCGATAATTTCCACAGTCAGTTGGATCACCTTTCTTTAGTATTGGTATAAACACAGATCTTTTCCAGTCAGTTGGCCATGATGTTGTCTTCCATATTCCTTGGCAGAGACTTGTAAGTACGGTAACAGCTGCATCAGATTGCTGTAATACGTCTATGGGAATGCTAGCAATGCCTGGTGCTTCGTTCTTTGATAAGGCTTTCAATGCTGCTTTAACTTCTTCTTTCATCACCAATGGTTCCCGATCATAAGGTACAGGTTGAAACGGCTGTTGGTCCACTTGATCTTTATCATATAAAAACTCTGTATATTCCTTCCATCTTTTCTTGATCTTCTCAGCATCATTCAACATAGAACCTTGAGCATCTTGTAACATTCCAATTCAAGGCTGGAACTTTTTCTTTAACTCTCGTAGCTTTAGGAAAGCTGATCTTGTTCTTCCTCTAATAGAAACATAGAAACATGATGACAGAAAAAGACCACATGGCCTATCTAGTCTGTCCTTCCATAACAACAACTACAACAGTCCACTTTTTACCTTTAGAGATCCTCTGTGTTGGTCCCATGCTTTTTTGAATTCAGTTACTGTCCTCATCTCTACCACCTCCACTGGGAGACTATTCCATGGATCCACTACTCTTTCCGTAAAGAAATATTTCCACATATCACTCCTGAATCTATCTCCCTTCACCCTCATCCCATGTCCCCTCATAGCAGAACTTGCTTTCAATTGAAAGAGGCTCTCTCCCTGAACATTTAATCCACGGAGATATTTAAACATCTCAATCATATCACCTCTATCCCGCCTTTCCTCTAAGGTGTACATATTAAGATCCTTAAGTCTGTCCTCAATAGAAACATAGAAACATGATGATAGTTTCTGCTTCTATTTCCTTGCATGCGTCATTGCAGTACTTTTCCTTGTCCTGTCTTGCTGCATGTTGGAAATCTCTCTTCAGTTCTGCGATTGTCTTTCTTTCTCCTCTGGCTTTAGCTTCTCTGCGTTTTTGGGCAATTTTCAGAGTTTCTTCCATCATCCATTTTGGCCATTTTTGCTTTTTCACCTTTTGTAGAGACTTCTCGCTTTCTTCCAACACAACCTTCTTGATGTCATTCCATAACTCCTCTGGAGCTCTGTCATTTGTATCTAAAGCAGAAAATCAATTTTGCAGGCAGTCTTTAAATTCCAGTGGTATATTCTCAAGGTCATATTTTGCTGCATTTATGAGTGGTTTGCTCTTTTTCAACTTTAGCTTGAGTTTGCATACTAGTAGTTGATGTGTACCACAGTCAGCTCCAGGTTTTGTCTTTGTTGATGTTATAGAGCTATCCATCCATTATAAAGGATATTAATTCAGCCTGTAGTTCATTGACTAAAGTTCTTTGATTTCCGCCTCATGGGTTATGCTGTACTAAGAACCACTCATGGGTATTAGAAGTCCTTACATGGCTGTCCTCCATGCCAGCAGATTGGCAACATGACCATTTCTCATCTTAGTCTAACCAATCAGGGACTTTTTTTTTCAATTTAATTCTCCTACTTTAAAATAAAAGCTAATTTGTATTCTTAAATATATTTTACTATTCTAACAGTTGTGACTGCCAGTTCAGGGGGGGGGGTGTTCTAATAAACACAATTTATAGAGGTCACTGTTCTGACCTTCCTTTCATTAGTGAGCAGAGAGAATAGAGACTCCGTATAAAGAAAAATACAAAAAATGTCATGGTCTCAGGATCAGAGTTAAACGACCTCCCATTCCTATGAATACCAATCTGCTTGGGTTTTTTGGATATCCCTCATGAATATGCATGAGATAGGTTTGCATGCAGACTGCTTCAGTTGTGGATTGGTGTCAGAAGAGAGAAGTTTCTAGAGGTGTGCAAAAAGTCAGTTCTTCACAAAGCTTAATGAACATCTGCTGCTGGCTTTTTTTGTGGAAAGGCTCGCCACTGCATTCATGTAAGCAGGCATCATCTGCAAAGCATTTTCATGAAAGGCAACTTTAAAAGCCATTAATGCAGGAAAATTCACATTTAGACACTTAAGTTGAAGTAAAATATCACATTTTACTGCAGCCTAATTTACCATTGGAGTCACTAACCTGCAGCAATTTAGTAATTTGGCAAATGAATACTACAACTTGCAATCAATCTTGCAAACTGTGTTATTTATTTATTTATTTATTTTATTTTTTATTTATTTAGACAGTTTTGTATATCCTTCAATCAAAGTGGTCACAACACAATTGGGGGATACATTTAACACGTGGGGATATGAGACACATACACAAATACTTACAGGGAACATGGGCAATGGATGGTTAAGTGGCTTGCCCAAGACCACAAGGAGCATCTGTGGGACTAGAAACCCCAGTCCTTCCGGCCCAAGGTTGCTGTCCTCTAGTGGGATTTGAACCCCTGACCTTCCGGCCTGAAGTACCTTGCCCCAACCACTAGGCTACTCCTCCTCCCTGTGTTATTCCACTCCCTGGGAGCATCAGACTACTAGCATGTGAACCAAAACTCCCAGGGAGTTCTTTAAGCAAAATGACCCTACGTACAAGACCTTAGACTTCCTCTTCAAGACCCCTGAACTCCCAAAGGCATCTCTCACTTTCTGGAAGGCCTCTCTCACCTCCTGGAAGAGATCCTACCACCCTATAAGAGCCTTAAATCCTCTTCACAGCCCCTTACCCTCCCCAAAGACCCCACCCACCTTCTGGTAGCTTGACCTCCTAGCAGTAGTACTGCGAGAATACTGCTAAGGGCTGAAAGGTGCCATTTTGAACCCATAGCCAGACCACTCATAACATATACCCCTAGAACACCAATGTTTTCTTTATCTTTATCTTTATTTACATTTAATATACCGCCCTTGTCGAAACGTGAGGGCGGTTTACAATAAAATAATATAAATAAAAGCGTTAAAAAGGAAAGGAAATCCATTAAAATAAAGAAAAGAAGGACCAAAGAGGTCACAGAACAAAACAAACAATAGACAAACCAGACAAACCATGGGTAAGCAAAGACAAACAAAACAATTAGACAGGACTACTGGGAGGGGAGATCATATGCCTGTTGGAACAAGTGAGGTTTTAGTAGGTTTTTGAAGTGTTGGTAGGAAGGCTCTAGACGGAGAGAGGAAGGAAGAGAATTCCATAGTGAGGGGCCCAAGAAAAAGAAAGCGGCGTGGCATGTCTGTTCAAGGTGAGCTCGTGAAGGTGGGGGGAGAAACAGACGGTTAGCGTGTAATGACCGGAGCTGCCGATAAGGAGTGTGAAGAGAGACTAGATTTGCTGGTTTTCTGAGGTAGGCTTGGTAGGGGGAGGGGGAGGGGGAGATGGGTGGGATCTTTGGGGAGGGTTTGAGGTATGCATTCAGGGCAATAGGAATGGTTGCATTTTGGGGGTTTGGGGTATTGCGGATGGTCTAAGGTTTTGTGGGCAAGAGATGCCTTTGGAGGATGAAGGATCTGATCCAGGGGTGCTGTACAGTATCTTTG
This sequence comes from Ichthyophis bannanicus, assembly GCA_033557465.1. Classification (NCBI taxonomy): domain Eukaryota; kingdom Metazoa; phylum Chordata; class Amphibia; order Gymnophiona; family Ichthyophiidae; genus Ichthyophis; species Ichthyophis bannanicus. The sequence goes on along the minus strand of CM066031.1, from coordinate 1,686,892,637 downwards.
CTTCATCTCCTGAAAGCATCAGGCTGCATGTTAGTGGCCCGATGCTCCCAGGGAGTAGAAATAATGCCAACTGGTGTTATTGTTCCAGGAAGAACAGCTTGTGAAATTCAATGCAATTTGCATTATTCGATTTGCATAACAACGAGGTACTTTGCATACATTTACATGCTTTGCATCTCAATATTTGTTAGCATGCGTTGCTTTAAAGAACATGTTATGCTAAAATAACACACAATTTTGCCTTTTAATACAGGTAGGAGGTAAATATCATGCACTACTCAATCAAAACACAAAATGAACCACCTTCCTTTACTAGTGCCATCATGTGATTGTCATCCAACTTCAAGAGACTCTCTACAAAGCTAAGATTTCTAAGTTTACTATTTTGGCTCGTTTTTTATATAAAACTTTCCCTTGTCTATTGCTTACCTGTTTCATTCTCTTATAATATTTCTTAGGCAAATATGTGTTAGGGTAATTGCACCAAGGGAAGGGGACAAACACAGAGGAAAAACAACAAGAACAACTTGCTACTCCTATCTTTCTGTCTCTAACACATTTCTATTTATGAGCAATGTTGCTGAAGAACTGAATGGAAAAGTCTGCTTTTTGCAGATGACACAAAGATTTGCAACAGAGTGGACATTTCTGAGTGAGTGGACAACATGAGAAAAGATCTAAACACACTGGAAAAATGGTCCAATGCTTGGCAGTTAATATTTAATGTGGAGAAGTGCAGTGTAATGCACTTGGGATGAAGAAATCCAAGGGAACTGTATGCGATAGGGGGCAAAACGTTGGTGTGTACAGACCAGGAGAAGGACCTTGGAGTGATTGTTTCTGAGGATCTCAAGATGGTGAAACAATGTGACAAGACAGTGGCCAAAGCCAGAAGGATGCTGGATTGCATACAGAGAGGAATTACCAGCAGAATGTCACTGTACAAATCACTGGTGAGGCCTCACTTGGAATATTGTGTTCAGTTTTGGAGATCATATCACTCAAAGGATATAAAAAGACCAGAAATGTTTCAGAGGAAGGCAACCAAAATGATTTGGAGCCTGCACCATAAGACATATGAGAAGAGACTTGAAGACCTAAATATCTATACACTAGAGGAGAAGAGAACAGGGAAGATATTATACAGACCTTTAAATATTTAAAGAGTATTAATGAACAAACAAATCTCTTCCAAAGACGGGGAAGCTGTAAAACTAGAGGGCATAACATGAAACTGCAAGGGGGTAAACTGAAAGGCAATGTCAGGAAAGCATAGTTACTCACCTGTAACAGGTGATCTCTGGGAACAGCAGGAATTAAGTCTTCACATATGGGTATCATTGGTACCGATGGAGCCTGTGCAGGAACGCTCCCCAGCGTCCAAAAGGAAAGCTTTTGGGAGCATCCCACAGCGCATGTGTGCTGCCTTCCCACCTCACTGCCTCTCTCACTTCAGTTGAGTTTAAAGCTGAGCCAAGGAGAGAGACCGAGAGAGAGATAGAGAGAGAGAACTCCTAGGGGAGGTGGGTGGGTTGTGAAGACTTAATTCCTGCTGTTCCCGGAGATCACCTGTTACAGGTGAGCAACTACGCTATCTCCAGGAACAAGCAGGAATGTAGCCTTCACATATGGGGACTCCCCCGCTGAAAGATGCCAGAGGAATGACCCCAGCAAGCTGTGAACCCGTGTGAACATGGTCATACTTCCTCCCATGGATCCCTGGCATCCTACCGGGATGGAGGGTAGGAGTTGTATTAAGTCTGAAAGAGATGCTGTAGGACAGCCTGGCCAAACGAGGCATCCCGAAGGGAGTCCTTGTTCAGACAGTAGTGGGCTGTGAAGGTATGTACTGAAGCCCAAGTAGCCGCTCTAGAGATATCATCTATAGACACAGAGCGGAGATTAGCAACCGAGGCTGCTATTGCTCTGACATTATGAGCTGTAACATGGCCCTCGAGGGAAAGACCTTTACTATCATAAGTGAAGGATATGCAGTTTGCAATCCACTTAGATAGGGTTTGTTTGGAATCTGGAAGTCCCAAATGACTTGAATCAAAAGCAACAAAGACTTTGAGAAGACTTCCTATGTTGCTCAGTTCTTTGAAGGTAAAAGCCTAAAGCTCTTTTACAATCTAAGGTATGAAGGTTCCTTTCTGCACTGGAGGCATGTGGCCTAGGGAAGAATACAGGAAGGTAAACCGACTGGTTTAAATGAAAAGACAAAACCACCTTTGGCATAAAGTGTGGATGAGTCCTGAGGACTACTTTATCATGGTGGAACCTTGTATAAGGAGGGTCAGCCACTAAAGCTTGCAGTTCACTAATGCGTCTAACAGAAGTTATTGCAATTAGGAAAATGACCTTCCTGGAAAGGAATTTTAAAGTTGTAGTGGCTAAAGGTTCTAAGCTGTCCAAGAACCAGATTCAGGTCCCACGCCACCGGTGGCGGCTTTATGGGGGGCTTTGTCAATAGTAGACCTTTCATGAATCTTGACACAAGTGAATGAGAAGAGATTGGTTGTCCATCTTGGGGCTTGTGAAAAGCCGCAATAGCACTGAGATGGACTCACACTCAATTTGTCTTAAGACCGGAATTTGAAAGATGGAGGAGATACTCCAGAAGTAACTCCATGGGCACGGAAAGGGGGTTAAGCCCCTTTTTTGAACACCATATAGAAAACCTTTTCCATTTGAAAGCGTAGGAATGCCTTGTGGAAGGTTTTCTCGAAGCTTGAAGGATATCCTTCACTTGCTGAGAGAGGTGGATATGTAAAGGTTCTATGCCTTCAGCAGCCAGGCCCAGAGGTGCAGGGACTGAGGATTGGGACGCAGAAGCTTCCTGTTCTCCTGGGAAAGGAGATCTGGAGCATAGCCCAACTCTAGAGGAGTTGCTTGAGAGAGACGCTGAAGCAGAGGGTACCACGATTGCCTTGGCCAACGTGGAGCTATGGGAATCATATAACCCCTGTCTCTCTGAAGCTTGAAAAGAGTTCTGGGAATTAGGGGAAAGGGTGGGAAGGCATAGAGGAAGTCCTGACCCCAATGGAGCTGGAAAGCATTGTTTGCTAGACAGTATTGAGCCAGAATTCTGGAACAGAACCGGGGAAGTTTGGCATTCTGTGGACTTGCAAAGAGGTCTATATCTGGTATTCCCCAGGTTTGGAACACTCGAGCTAGTTAAGAGACCACTCGTGTGGCAGCAGTATTCGACTGAGCTTGTCTGCCCACAACTTTTGAATGCCTGGAAGGTATACCACTAGAAGGTGAATTTGGAGCTCTCTGGTGAGGGCCCATAGTCTCAAAGCTTCGTTGCATAGTGACGGAGACCCCGTTCTGCCTTGTTTGTTTATGTAAAACATGGCAGCCTGATTGTCGGTTTGGACCAGAACTGTCTTTTGACTGAGCTGGGCCTGAAATGCTATCATAGCATTGTAAATGGCTCTTAGCTCTAAGAGGTTTATTTGAAGAGAGGCCTCTTGTGAGGTCCAGAGACCCTGAGTGGAAAGATCGTGCAAGTGGGCTCCCCAACCCAGCTTGGACGCATCTGTTGTCAGGGTGATCTGGGGCAGCGGTTGCTGTTAGAGGGAACCTACCAGGAGGTTCGAGGGACTGCCACCACTGTAGGGACAAAACGAGACGTGTCAAATTCTTGATTTTGTCCGTTAAGCGACCTGTGGCTTGTGTCCACTGCGAAGAGAGGGTCCACTGAGCCGCTCGCATGTGTATGCGGGCATAAGGGACCACATGTACAGTGGATGCCATATGCCCCAGCAGTTGAAGCATTTCCTGGGCAGTTAGGAGGATTTTCTTTACTGCTTGGGAAGCCAATTCTATTATTCGTAGACAGCACGGCTGTGGCAGGAATGCCTTTGATTGCTGCGTGTCTAAGCGAGTCCCTATGAACTCTAGGGATTGAGAAGGGGTGAGGTGAAACTTTGGGTGGTTGACTACCAAACCCAAATGTTGGAGAATTCTCATGGCATGAGAAACAGCTCGTTCTGTTTCTGGAGCTGTTGGTGCTCTGATGAGCCAATCGTCTAAGTAGGGGAAGACGAATATCCCCAGAGTTCTCAGGAATGCTGCTACTACAGACATGCATTTTGTGAAGACTCTTGGGGCAGAGGCCAGCCCGAATGGAAGGACTCTGTATTGGAAGTGGTTTCCTTGAAAGAGAAATCAAAGGTACTTCCTGTGATTTACATGGATGAGGATATGCGTGTACGCATCTCTTAGATCTAGAGAACATAACCAATCCTGATTCTGAAGGTATGGTAAAAGTGTTCCGAGGGAGATCATCTTGAACATTTCCCGGAACAGAAATTTGTTCAATTCTCTGAGGTCCAGGATAGGTCTGTATCCCCCTGTCTTCTTTGGGATAAGAAAATAGGGGGAGTAGAACCCCTCCCCCTTTGGGATATGGGTACCTCTTCTATTGCTCCCTGAGCAAGAAGTGAAGAGACCTCCTGACACAGGATGTCAGTGACAGGGCCTTGAGAATTGGATTGTTTTATTACTGTAGGCGGGGGCATGCTGAGAAAGTGAAGTTTGTACCCCTGTCCTACAGTGGACAGAGTCCAGTTTTCTGATAGGATTTTGACAAAAGATGGCAACAAACAACAACAAAAATAAAGTGAAAAAATCTAAATGTGTGAGCTAGCATGTCAATGTATTTTTGTCGGAAGATCAGCCATGAGGTTAAAACAGCCTCTCGAAGCTGTTACTTCCATTTTACTCAATTGTATTAATATATTAAATAAGCTCACAATGGAGCCATGAATAAAGGTGAAAAATCACCACAATTTGGTGCCACCTGTAACAAAAGCTTAATTGAACTTGTGCATAGGGATTGAAAACCAGGCAGACCCATAGTGTCGTGTCATGGGTCTGTGCTAGAGCCTCTAAGTTTTGTGACAAGTTTTTGCAACCATGTGCTCAGCTTGTGCCGTCGGTCCTAAAAGATACTTCTCACTTTATCATGAAACTTCAACAAGTTCAGGGTGATGTTAGTTCTTGGTGGTTGGTTTCATTGGATGTCACCGCGATGTATACCAACATTGACCAAGATGAAGCTTTATCGGTTATTTCTCAATTAAATATCCCTTTACCTGATCGGATTCCTCGCTCGTTTTTTTTGGGGTTATTGAATTTCGTGCTTACCAGGAATTATTTTCAATTTGAGCGCCAGTTTTATCATCAAGTTCAGGACATTGCGATGGGGGCCACAGTGGCCCCGTCCACAGCCACATTATATATGGCTGAATTCGAAGCGTTTCAAGTTTATCCTTCGCCATGGTTCAATCATATCCCTTTATGGGTACGATTCCTGGATGATATTTTTTTCTTATGGAAAAGTATGGAGACTTCTTTACATTTATTTTTGCATTGGTTAAATTCCTTGCGACCCAATTTATCTTTCACTATGCACCATCATCAGTTTCAATTGGAATTTCTTGATGTTTTAGTTTTCAAATGTAAAGACACAATCCATACTACTTTATTTAGGAAACCTGTACAGCAAAACACGCTGCTCACTTTTACTAGTTTCCACATGCCGTCTTTAAAGAGAGGCCTCCCATTTGGTCAATTTCTCAGGATTCGACCGATCTGTTCTGACTTTGAGGATTTTCTCAAACATGCTCATGAATTATCGTTTCGATTAGCCCAGCGAGGATACCCTAAGAAGGTCATTAAGCAAGCCTTTTTGAGAGCCAAGTATACTCACAAGGAATGGTTGTTCCCCCCATATACTCCGGATCACTTAAGCGGCCAGGACTCAAGTGTCCAATCTGATGTGATTGTGGGAGTACTTCCATATATGTCACATACTCATCACATCAGAAGGATCCTTGTAAGACACTGGCATGTGTTACAGCTGCATCCGTGCTTTCAAAGACCATTATGGATAGCGCATTCTAGGGGCCCTAACCTTCATGATTTTGTGTGTGCCACTCCTTCCTCTTTGGACAGATGCATACTAGAAAGACCTTCAGAAGCAGATCATTTTGGATGTACCTCCTGTATCTATTGTTCACAAGCTATAACGGACATTGAATGGAAGGTACCCAATTCTGATCTAGTCCATAGGGCTCGATGGTACACCACTCGTCTAACGTCCTTTGTGGTATACGTTTTGGTTTGCCCTTGTGGCCTTTTATACATTGGTAGGACGGTCCATTCTGTGCGGACCCGTTTGAGTGAGCATGCATCTAGAATCAGGAATGGGATAATCTCAGCTCCCATAGTTCAACAATGCTTAGATTTATATCATACATTTGAAGATTTAACTTGGAGAGTACTTGATAGGGTGCCGGAAAATCCAAGGGGTGGAGATCGTGAGCACTTGCTCCAAACACTTGAACAGAGATGGATTTTTTCTTGGTCTACAGTTGAACCATTGGGACTTAACAAAGAACTGGACTGGATCAGTATTCTTTAATTTTTTTCAAAAGAATTTCTATGACCGATTCGTGAAACAGTTTGGAGGGGGACGTCTGCTCAGTTGTCATTGGTTATCGGCATTATTTAATGGCTGGATCTTGCTGCTGGGTTCGGTTCATCAATGAGCATGCGCCAGTGTCTCGGAGAGGTGGAGAAGCTGTATGATTAATTTTTGGCAGTCCGTTCAAGCGTTGAAACAGGGCATTTAATACATATTCGCCCGAAATGCAGTGCTGTGTACTCTTTTCTTCTGGCAACTGCTGCTGCTGTTTATTTGCCTTGAAGTGCAAGGAAGATGTTTTAAAACTGCTGCCGCAGCCCCCTCCACGTGAAGTTGACAAAATACAGGGGGACAGCAGTTGAGATAAGTACTGGTTTTCAATCCCTATGCACAAGTTCAATTATGGTTTTGTTATAGGTGGCACCAAATTGTGGTGATTTTTCACCTTTTTTCATGGCTCCGTTGCGAGCTTATTTAATATATTAATAAAATTGAGTAAAATGGAAGTAACAGCTTCGAGAGGCTGTTTTAACCTCATGGCTGATCTTCCGACAAAAATACATCGACACGCTAGCTCACATATTTAGATTTTTTCACTCTATTTTTGTTAGGATTATTCTGTGTAGAGTGGTGGTTATTTTGTTATCTTTTGGCAAAATGGCATAATCTGCCTGGAAAGGTCAAGGGTTCTGGACCCTTCAGAGGCAAAATGGTTAAGTTCTCTAGGTAGAAGTCAAAGCTCCTGTGAAGGCTGTACTTGCTGGGCCGGTTCAGCTCTTTGAGCTTGCGACTTTCTTTGTTGTCTAGGTTGCTGCCCTTTCTTGGAAGCATTAACTGGACAGTGAATTGGATGGGAATAAGAGTGGTAAGAATTTTTTCTTTTTGTTAAAGAAAAACCTTTTGCCTGTTTTTTTTTTTTTTCTTTGATGGGTTGGCTGTAGACTTTGATAGTCTATTCAAAGTGGTATTGTCAGATTCAATCTGATTAGCCTTGTTCTTCCAATCCTTCCCAAATAAGTTTTCATCTGTGCAAGGAATGTTTCCTAACTTCTCTTGCACCCACTCCTCTAAATCTGATGCTTGGAGCCAGGCAATATGCCGTGCTCTGATAGCAATAGCAGAGGTTCTGCTAATAGCTTCAAAGCAGTCAAAAGCTGCACAGTTCACAAATATGGAGACATTTTGAGTGTGCTTGAGCAGAGTGAGGTACTGAACCCATTTATCTTCAGGAAGAAGAGGGCTCATGCATTCCAGATCCGCTGTAACCTCCTCAAGAAACATTCCCATGTAAAGGAAATATGAGCTAATCCTAGCTGCTAGCATGGAGGATTGAAAGCATCGACGCCCAAAGGCATCGAGTGTCCTCGATTCATGGCCTGGTGGGTTGGAAGAATGCGTTTTAGCACTCTTTATTCTCCGCATGGCTGATTCCACTACCATAGAATGGTGTGGTGTGGTAACTGAGTCTTCTGAAACCCTGGAGAAGTTGGGACTCGATACATGGTATCGAGGCGTCCAGAATGCGGTGACACCATTAAGGGACTTTCCCACATTCTGAACAAAATATCTTGAAGGATCTGATGAATGGGCAGCATCACTGCCTCTTTGGGAGCCATAGGGTATTGATGAATTCTTAGTTCTTCTGCCATAGGTTCCTTTTCAGGAGAAACCGTGATTGAAAGCCCTTTAGCTACATCACGTATGAAATCCTGAAAAGACATGTCTTCTGGAGGAGACATTCTGCGCTCAGGAGGAGATGGATCCTTCAACAGAACTGCTCTTGTATCGGTAGAGTCATCGGAATCGGAAGACTCATTGGAGCTTTGCATCGATCAATGCTAGTACTGATGAATATCGGTACCGTGGCGTTTCGGTTCCAACCCCTCGATGCCGGAGAAACTCTCGAGGCTCGGCATGGGAGGAAGCCGTCCCACCTGAGTGGGTGCCACTGGAGCCGGTACCGAGGCAGCTAAGAGGGACGCTAGACTGCGTTCAATAGCAAGGATTCTCTTATCCATTGCTAATGCCGATGCCTGGTCGGTACTGGTGGAAGCAGCTACAACCCCAGAACATGGCAACAGAGGTTCTGCAGAGGTGGAGGCCTCTGGAACATTCTTTGACCCCATTTGTGCTTTGGAGACCGAAGACTACCGCTGGGGAAATTTTGCCGGTGTACTTTCCTCGAGGGTAGTGCCAGTGGCATCTCGATGCTTTGTAGGAGATTTACCTTCAAGGACCGGCTAGTCTTTACAGACTTTTTAGTTACCTGAGATCCATGACAGGAAGATGAAGCCCTGGAGGACGTCGATGCAACTGACATCATATCAACCGTGAAAAGAGAACCAGCCTTTGCAGCTCTGTTCTGCAGGCCCCTTTTGGTCATCTTTCTACAGGAGAGACACTCTGCTGGACAATGTTCAGGACCTAAACATTTGAGACACCATTCGTGAGTGTTGGTGACGGAAATAATACCGCCACAGTTTGAACATTTTTTAAAACCACTAGTTGGCTTCTCCATGTCTGGAGATTTTGGGGCCTAGTGCCCAAAATGGCGCCTAACCCCAGGAGGGTTGAGGCACTGAAGAAAAGAAGGGTTTTTTTTTTTTTTTTTTTAGAAGAAAATAATAAAAGAGAACCGGCAGTACCGGTAGGTGTCGAAGGCAGATGCGACCACAAAAAACAAGAAAGAAGATAAAGTTTTCTGCGGTGACAGGAGAGACGTCCTGTTGGCTCCGCGGAAAACGAAGAACTGAAGTGAGAGAGGCAGTGAGACGGGAAGGCAGCATGCATGCGCTGTGGGATGCTCCCAAAAGCTTTCCTTTTGGACACTGGGGAGCGTTCCCACGCAGGCTCCGTCGGTACCGACAATACCCATATGTGAAGACTACATTCCTGCTTGTTCCTGGGAGATATATTTTTTCACTGAAAGGGTAGTGGATGCTTGGAATGCCCTCTGGATGGAAGTGGTGGGGGCAAATACAGTGATAGAATTCAAAATGGCATGGGACAGAAACAGTGGTTCCCTTTATAGCAGGCGTTCTCAACCCTGTCCTCAGGACCCACCTAGCCAGTCGGGTTTTCAGGATAACCACAATGAATATGAGAGATTTGCATATAATGGAGGCAGTGTATGCAAATCTCTCTCATACATATTCATTGTGGTTATCCTGAAAACCCGACTGGCTAGGTGGGTCCTGAGGACATGGTTGAGAACCCCTGCTTTATAGCAATAGGATAAAATCAAAATAAACTTCTCTCTTATATCTCGTATCTCAACAAATAGGGGTGACCTGCACAGAGCGCTGGGTACATCCCTAAACAAAGGCATGTGGAGGGGTGAACTGCAAGGAGCAGCAGGTGCACCTACTCTTGCCACCTTGCTGGGCAGACTAGCCCATACCTACTTTTTGTCATTCTATGGTGGGCACTTTTCAACTAGGCCAGTCTAACTAATATATATTTATTTACCAGGAGAAATACCTTTCCAGATTCTTTCCCATATTTTTCTGGAATGGCAACCTTAGCTAAACAGAACAAAACTGAGCTGAATTTATAATTCTCAGATTTCTCTACATTGCAGTACATTTACATCAAAAGTGTGTAGTTTGCACTGAACATGCAGAGGGAAAGGGAAACAGATATATATGGCTAACTTGTGCAATAAAAATGTATATATTTCTAAAAATTGTAGAAGACAATAAAGGTGAGAATGAGTATTTTTTTCAAAAGCATTTTCTGGATTTTTAATATTGTTCACACATCTTTCACAACTTCCCCACTACTCAGTTCTATAGGCATGAGACAATTATTACAAATACCACAATAGACAGATTCTGCCTGAGAGCTTCTAAGGAGGTTTGAGATAAGAGAAGAGATGGTATGAAGTAGACAATCGCTAACAAAATGCATGCCAATGGAATGATGTCTATAGAGCAGATCCCAGATAAACAGACAAAGGCAAGAGGTCAACATGCTTTGATGTAATTTACAGCTTGCTTTGTGGTGACACAAGTGCAAATTTGCATACATAATTCAACTGTGACATAAAAAAAGACAAGAGTTGTTTCCATCAAGCCAGAGCTATTCTCCATATCTGTGCAGCAGCATGGTTTCAAAGTCCAGTTACTCTTAAGAAAGCTTGGTTCATCTGAATTCTGGCATGTTGGAAAAATAGGAGAATAAATGGAAAACCATTGTCTGAGGAAATGAGCTCATGGCAGTAAGACTTTTCTCTATTTAATGTATACTTTTGTATATAAAATATCTTCTCGCAATGGTCTTCTTCATGAGTGATTGCAACTGCCCAACTCTTTCGTGTTAACGCTCAATTTTGAACCAACAAATACCAAACTCGGTTACTTATTTAATTGTTCAGTCGAAGGTCTCAGACTTATCTTAACACTTTTATGGACCAAAAATGTCAAACATTTAGTGTTTATATTGCATCAATGACCTTCAACTTCTTTTAAGTGGATTTCTCTCCATGATGTGCACTCTGAAATCATAATATCTTCTTCAATATTGAGCATTTGAACATTAGTACAACTCATAGTGCGCATATTAGAGTTTAAATTTTGAAAAGAAAATGTTCAAATGCTCAATATTGAAGAAGATATTATGATTTCAGAGTGCACATCATGGGGCTATTTTTATTTTTGAGCCAAATGGAGAGAGAAATCCACTAAGGTCTTATTAGGCTCCCAATAGTAACGTTTTTAGTCTTGACTTAAAAGAAGTTGAAGGTCATTGATGCAACATAAACACTAAATGTTTGACATTTTGGTCCATAAAAGTGTTAAGATAAGTCTGAGACCTTCGACTGAACAATTAAATAAGTAACCGAGTTTGGTATTTGTTGGTTCAAAATGGAGCGTTAATATAAAATATCTTCGGCAAGGTGTGTGTATGGAAGCCAAAGGACAGGGCCAAAAGAATTTAAGAGCAAATATGTAGACAGTAGAAGAGAACACGGAAAGGGCAGAGAAGGGTGCGAGAAAAGAACAGGGGTTGTGACAATTTCTTTTCAGCAAGCAAAGCAGATGTACATAAAGGAGGCACTTTTGAGTGGCTTGTCTAATTTCAAGGTATGCATGCCCGTACACTTTATGTGCATACTTTTCCATGCACATATATATGGTCAGTATCAGCCCAGCCATCAGGCGAACCAAACTGGGGGAGGGGGCGGCAAAGAGCAGGGCATACAAAGCTAAAACAATGGATTCTGACAGTCGGTGGGGGTGGGGGGGGGGGAGGCATAAGGCTTAAGGTTACTCCAGGCACCAACCCCTTGAACCAGTTCTTGGGCCGGCCCTGTAAATGGTAGACATTTTTTGCACCTCCTATTTCTGTGGGTGATGACAGGCAAAAAGAGCTTGGTTGCTTAGAACTGAGAATGGCAGTCTATATGTGCTGTTTATACCCTAGCCAAAACCTCTCTTTAACCTGGCTATAAATATTCACAATGTAAAAGCCCATACCTACTTTTTGTCCTTCTGTGGTGGGCAACTTTCAACTGGGCCAGTCAATTGAATGTACATTTACATCACTGCATCACATTTACATCACCGCAGTACATTTACATCAAAATATTTAAGAGTGTCACTGTCCCAGCTGAAGGTCACGTTTTGCACACTGTTAGTAAGGGCATTTTATTTAGTATTCCTGCAAATCATTACAAGACATGCTTACTAAAGTGTGCTAAGGTTTGGAAGGTGAAATGGTCCAGCAGTCACTGTTGGGAGCGTACCCAGCATGTCCCCCTGCAGTTACCATGGTGAGAAGCACCTCACTGTGCTATTATTTATCACAGCGGGTGCACTTAACATCACCCATTAAGATGGTGTTAAGTATACTCAAGGCCAGCCCAAGGATTTCTGCTGCCCTAGACAGGCCTGGTGCACGCCCCCTCACCCCCCCCCCCCATTGCTGGCAGTTCAGCCACTACTTTGAAGAGGAGGAGGTGGCTGTACCACCCACCAGGTCTGCCAGCCTAGGCAACCATCTAGTTTGCCTAGTGACGAGCTGGCCATGAATACTCCCACACTAACTGCAATATGCAGTCAGCATCCACCCTACTCGGTTAACTTTCAGGCCCCTAGTCCTCCATATCTGAGATCTTTATAATTAAATGCAACAGTAATGATCACTCCATCACCACCTCTCAAACAGAACTTCATATTTAAAAGCACAATATTCAATTATGCATATTAAAAGATTATTTTGTGAGAGTTGGTGTTCTCTGCCCCCCCCCCCTCCTCCAGAAGCTGCAACTCTAGGCAACTCCCTAGTCTTGTTGAATGGTTATGCCAAACTTTGTTCAGCTGCTAACATTTTCCAAGATGATGGCATGTAGAGAGGGCTGCTGCTGCATGTCTCCCCAGACCTTGCAAATGTAATTGGTTTGGGGGATGTCTGCTCCACCTCAGAAATCTATTGTCAGAGCATGTTCCTTGTGCCTCAGCTAGGGTTGCCCTGGTTTAAGATGCCTGGGACAGGGGAACCTAGCCCAAGATGCCTTGCATCATATGATCCTGGGAAGGGGGAGTTTGGATGAGGGTGGCAGGGTGTGATCCAATCCCTGCTCATGCACCCATAGGAAGAAAAACATTTTACTCATGATGTAACCAATAGCTACATTTATTTATTTATCTGTTAGGATTTATTGACTACCTTTACAAAGGGATTCAATCAAAGCAATACAGCAGGTCTTCCCTGACATAAACAACTTGCACAGTAGTAGTAGCAGCTTAGCAATAGACCCATGTCAGCATCGTAGACAACAGTGAGATAAGCTTCAAGATAAGCAATAATAGTAATAATATGAAAGAATGTCAATGTACACATGAAGACAGCCTAGTAGAACAGTAAAATAACAGAAATATGATACAATGGCAGCAGAATACAAATCCCACGTCAGTGTTACTTAACAATCCCGGTGACTTTAGTATCCAAAATTCACAGCAAACTATCTTTATAAATTTGTAATATTTGAATTTTTAAATTTTTGTCGGACTTACTGAATGTGAAAGCCGCTATATATCAGCTGCTACCATTAGCCATAGTCCTTTTTATTATAAAGCAATAGAAACTGGAGAGCTTTTGTTACAGTTTTCCTTTTGCCAAACTTTCATAGACCTCTTCTGATCCAACTGTCTCTCGCCATCATCAGTACTTGTATAGACCACACTTCAGTGATTCAAAGTTATATATAGTTCCTTCTGCATCAAGACAATTCTGTTGTGATCAAAATCAAAACAATCAGATTGAGTAAACACATCTCAAAATGCATCTTGTCATACCCCTTGCCTAGGGCCAATGGCTGAACAGCAAAAGGGCTGCCTTATTTGTTTTCGAGCAATGTCTCAAGCCTAGTGTGCCAGCAATGGATGCTGGGACTTGTAGTTTAATTACTCTCCAACAAAGTATTGTGACCACACAGGGTTCAAGGCAAACAAATAAATTTTATTCAGGGTTTTCCCCCTCGCATAGAATTCTTAACTCAAGACATGTCATGGATTATTTCTCCAAAATAATAGGATAACAGGAACAACTGAAAGTTGAGAGTCAAAAGACAGTAGTACTGTTTCATTCACAGCTCTGCTCAGGCTTCTCTGCAATACCAGCTTTCCACAGCCAAGGCTGAAGAACTGATCAGACAAACTTCAAAGTTTCAACAAAATGTCTTTCTTTCTCAGGTTTAGAAACAGCTATGCACTTCTCTTCACATAAAGAGCAATCCATTTCACATACGTCACTATCAACAGGTGTTTCATCAACATCTATTATCATATCTTCACAAGCTCCATTAGCATTCTCTTCTAAGGAACTTTTATAATCAGGTTTAAACTGAAGCTTATTTAGAATCTCTTGCAGTTGTCCTATAAACTGCTCTCTCTGGTTTTCACATACACTGCTTAGGGAAGGAGTTTGATTCTCTTGTAAGAATTTGAACACAGAATCTGAAGCTGTCTCAGGGCACTTACTTGGAATACTTTTACTCCTGGCTGGAGTTGGTTTTACTGCGTTCCTGTCCTGACTTTGCTCAGCGCTGAACCTTAGCTTCTTAACAATATCCTCAGCACAGCTCTTGTTAGGGACTGAAGCACACGTACCTTTCCAATGTGCAATGCTTTATCTACAGTCAGAGCTGTTTCCCCGGGTAAAGGTAAGCCCTTCTACCTTCTCTCTGGGTTGCTTTGGCAGAAGCTTCAGGTTTGCTTTCAGTGCTCCTTGGGAATAGGGATCAGCAGCCTCTCCAGAATCCTCCTTAGCTTCCTTAGCTTGTTCTGAGTTCCGTGATTTCCCTGCTAGTTCGCTTCCTGGTTCACCTCCTGGCTTCCTTCCTCCTGGCTTCCTTTCTCCTGGTTTCCTTTCTTCCCTAAACTCTGAGGCAGCCTTAAAACAGCTTTTCTCACCAGCCACTCCCTCCTTGCTGCACATGTGAAGTTCGTTAGGGCTCAAACTAGCTCTTACGTCACTGCTGGGGCAGGGTTTAGCTCTAGCTAGTACATGCTCTGAAAGCTTGTGGTTTCCATAGGAACCCTGTTTGCCTTTACTTTTAAAGGTGTATCCCTCATTTCCTCCCCATTCCATTTGGTCCACACAACTCTCCTTATCACAATCTCCATTCATTACTTCAACAGAAACAGTCCCATTAATTATTCTCCATCTGAATATTCATAATCTTCAATGATTATTCCTGCTGCTATACTCTGTTGGAAGAAGGCAAAGTGGTTGGAAAATATGGACTTGGTGACAGAAATGAAACTGGAGAAAGACTGATAGAATTCTGCAAAACTAACCATCTCTTCATCTCAAACACCTTTTTCCAGCAATACAGGCAGCAATAATCTTTTAATATGCACTTGCCGCCTTTGGTGGTATTTTAGTCATTTAGGTATGTATGTGGCCACACGAGCATATGAACGGCCTCTTATAAAATCCCGACCAGCATAAAGACATGTATTCATAAACTGGAAAATACTCTGTAAATACCCACTGATTTATCTACCTACTGATCTACCTACTGTATATACTTACTGATTCATTGCAAGTATTAATTGTTTAACTCAGTATCTATTCACTGTTCGTCCTACTGTATCTACTCACGGATATATTGCAAGTAACAAATTTTAACCCAGCTGAATACACTGTTTCTCTTGCAATAGTTGAAATACTGCTGTCTAAACAGCCATTTACCTGCACATGTCTCTCTAGATAGCCTACTACAGATATACTAAAGTCTAGATAGCCATTTGTTTATTTAATTATCACTACCTAGATAGCCAAGCTGAACTCATTGTGCCTACTCTTTAATTACTGTACACACTATTGCATAACCAACCACTCCTTAGCCACTATATCTGATTAACTCCACTCTGGGTTTTGTCCATCCATCCAACTAACTGCAGACCTGGGGCCTAACACCAAAACGATGCCCTTTTTCTTATTAAGTAGAGAATACCTAAGATCATCTATCAATCAACCCAACCATGTGGACATCCACAATGACCATTTTTCACATCACGCTCGCTATCTGCTGCATATTTCTAGCCCTAACACATAGCACCCTAGCCCTCGTATCCAGGCACAATACCATCTTGGTTCTACCAGGTGCATGGAGGAGCTGGGAAAATCCTCCCTACCACCAGTCAAATGCTTCAGGACACCCATCAAGAGCACACCTAATTTACGTAGCCATCCAGCAAAGCAAATCACCCCGAGGGGTATGTAGCACCCATCCCTGCAACTTAAATTTGCACTCGTTAATGCACGATCAGTCAGGAATAAATGGCCTGCAGTGGCTGATCTAATCTCTACTCATGACCTGGACATCCTTCTCATCACTGAGACCTGGCTGTCCACATCTGACTTCATCATCCTACACAATCTGGTCCCTCCCAACTTCAATGCTCACCCTTGCTATAGATCTGATAGAAGAGGGGGAGGTTTACTCATCCTAACAAACAAAATTTACAATTCCAGATTACTTCCATCAGTAGCACCACTAACCTTGATGCCATCACCATCTCAAATAAATATAACAACATCAGTTTGTTCTATAGAGCTCCATCACCCTCACCAGATGATTTATCTACCATTATAGACATTGCTGGAAACCCCCAGAATCCTCGTGCTCTGAACTGGGTGATGGGAGATTTCAACCTCCCCACTCTTAAGGATAATCACGCAGAAGCCTTCACTGAGGCGCTTACGGAGTTAGGCTATGTCCAACTAGTAAATGCCCCTACACACGTAAAAGGTAACAAACTGGACCTGATATTCGCCCCTAAAGATATAATCAATGCCATGTACAAGCTTGACCTCACCGTAAGCCCTGTACCTTGGTCTGACCACAGTCTTATAATTTTCCAGATTCCATCACATCTAGTACAAACCAAAAGCCATGCCTCAAATGAATCCACTGTTTCTTTCTCAAAACGGTTCCGGCAATTTAATACAGAGGTCATTATGGAGAGAATTCAGCCGCTCCAAAACCCCATAGCTCAAGACCTTGACGAAATGATCAACTCATGGAATGCATGCCTTGATGCTACAGTCAAACTACCTATCACCAAGAAGGTAACAAGAAGAAAGAGAAATGCACCCTGGTTCTCCCCAGAACTCCGAACATCTCTTCTTAAACTCAGAAAACTCAAAAGAACATGGCGGCGATCTTGATCACCCGAGAAGCTGGAATTATACAACATACACTTGAAAAGACAACGAGCTGATGTAACACCACGAATGAAACAATATCATGCGGAGATACTACAACGTTCACTAAACAAGCCACACAAGCTATTCAGCCTAGTTAAGACCTTAGCAAAGGAGCCTGCGCCCACACAACCAAACCTCCCTGACCCCCAAGAATATGCCGACTTCCTGCATGCCAAGTTAAGCCAATCCAACACACCTACCACTGCTAACTCACCTCCAACAAAACTACAACATACTACAACAAGTACCACCATACAAACCATCACTGCATTCTCTGCCCCATCGGAAACAAACATACAAGATATCATCTCCTCCATAAACACCACCACAGCACCCAATGACCCATGTCCAGCATTCTGGATAAAATCCCTGCAGACCGAACTTAGCCCTTTTCTTTCCAGTCTCTTGGGACTCTCCTTTTCAACGGGGACATTCCCCAAAAGCCTGAAGCAGACAGCAATAAGACCACTACTAAAAAACAGTAAACTGGACTCTGCACGGATGGATTCATACAGGCCAATATCAAGTATCCCACTCTTGGCGAAAATCATTGAGAAGGTGGTACAACAGCAACTTCAACATCATATTGAGACAAGTGCACCCCTTGACCCCTGCCAGCATGGCTTTCGTGAATTGCATGGGGTTGAAACACTCCTAACCACATTATTTAACACCCTTATCATGGGATTGGACAACATTAAACAAGGTTTCGCACTTGTCTTCCTGGACATTGCAGCTGCCTTTGACACTGTATGTCACGAAATACTTCTCTCCCGCCTCAGCAAGAAGGGCATCCAGGGTAACGCCCTTACATGGTGTGCATCATATCTAACAGATCGATGGCAACATGTGCACGCTGGCCCCTCCACCTCTGCACCTTTCCTACAAGAAAAAGGCGTGCCTCAGGGATCATCACTTTCAGCCCTACTATTTAACATTTACATGCAGCCCCTATGTAATCTAATCCATTCCTTCAACATTAACTGTCTAATTTATGCCGATGATGTTCTCCTCTACATGCCTTTCCTGTTAGAAAAACCAGACTTCACACCCCTCTCTGCCTGTTTCGATGCTGTTACAGACTGGCTACTCGCGCAGAAACTAAGAATAAATTTTAAGAAAACAGAGGTCCTTTTCCTCACAAGAAATAAAACTTTCATACCACCTAGCTCCCTGAAGGTCAGGGATGCGGAACTCCTAAGTAAGCCTTCAATCCGATATCTCAGAGTTATCCTTGACCAACATCTCAACATGAAGGACCAGATAAGCAATATGGTTAAGGCAATATACAACAAAATCAGAACACTTCGCCACCTCAGACAACTGCTGGAACCAGAAGATTTTCGGACAGTGTACCAAGCTTTAGTGACCCCGCATTTTGATTACGCGAACGCCATATTACATGGCCTCCCAAAAAACACCATAAACCCGCTGCAACTAGCCATGAATGCAGCAGCCAGAATTTTGCAAGGGGCATCAAGGAAGGAACATATAACACCAATCTTAAAAAACCTTCATTGGCTTCCAGTCCAAAGCAGGATTGCGTTCAAGGTGCTGACACTGTCTTTCAAAGCCATAAACAAATGCTCCTCTTCATCAGTCATAGATCTCATTCAGCCTACACCCCCCATCAGAGTTAGAAGGTCAACCACTATCAATACTTTGATCCTCCCTAGACAGATCACAAAATGTTCACAAGCAACCAGGTCAAGAGCCTTCTCGCTTTATGCCCCTACATGCTGGAATGCCCTACCATCCTATATCAGGTCCATCAAGGACATCACCCAATTTAGGAAAGCATTTAACCACCACCTGTTCCTACAGTGGAGGAGTGGAGGAGTGGCCTAGTGGTTGGGGCAAAGTACTTCAGGCCGGAAGGTCGGGGGTTCAAATCCCACTGGAGGACAGCAACCTTGGGCCGGAAGGACTGGGGTTTCTAGTCCCACAGGTGCTCCTTGTGGTCTTGGTCAAGCCACTTAATCCTCCATAGCCCATGTTCCCTGTAAAATAGTTATCTCCAAGTTATAATGCCCTGTTCAATGTAATTTCAGTTTGTTCAATGTAAACCGCACTGATGCAGAATAGCACGGTATATAAGAGAATGTAAATAAATAAATAAATACAGTACTACATGGATCAGGGACACCCTCTACATCAAACCACGTGCGACGACCTATACAGACAACTCTCGAAAAACAACCACGTAATTCTGAATCCAAGCCCGCCAGACCCTGAGCCCCCTGACAAGTAACAACACATTCTCCTCAATTTCATCAAGACCCTTGATGAGCCAATTTGTACTTAGATTTATGCCATGATATATGATGTTAAGCTACTTGTATATAGTTACCCTGTTAAAATCTCTGCATATCCCAATGTTTCATTGTAAGTTCATTGCAGTTCAGACCTCCTGCACTGCACAGTTAAATTGCTTGTATACAGTTACCCTGTTAAAACCATGTTTTATTGTAAGTTCAGTGCAGAGCTCCTGCACTGTTCAGTTTGTTAGATGTAAACCGCACTGATCCCAAAGAGCGCGGTATATAAGAAAGCTAAATAAAATAAATAAATGCTGCTTTTTAACATTTCCATAAATGACCTGGAAATGAGAACAAGTGAAGTGATCAAATTTTCAGATGATACAACATTATTCAAAGTTGTTAAAACACAAGAGGATTGTGAAAAATTGCAAGAGGACCTTGAAAAACTGGGAGACTGGCATCCAGTTGGCCATGAATACAGCAGCCAGAGTTCTATATGGGGCTTCAAGGAATCAACATATTACTCCCATCCTGTTTGAACTTCATTGGCTCCCAATAACATGTAGGATCTTATACAAAACCCTTCTCTTGACCTTCAAAGCGTTCCATCAAATCTCACCATCCTCGCTTTCTGACATCCTTCACCACTCTCAAAACACCAAATCTAGAAGATCTGTAACAGAAAACACACTAATGGTCCCAAAGGACCTAGCAAAACTCACGCAGACGACTACCATGAGAGCATTTTCATCCTTTGCCCCCAGATGCTGGAACATGCTGCCACCTAACATCAGATCACAAAAAGACCTGTCCCAATTCAGAAAATCTCTAAAAACACACCTCTTCCTTCAACACTTCTCCCAAGTCATTAGCTCCCCACCTCCTCCCCTTCCAACCAATGTTCCCTCTAATTTTCTGTAGGCTGTGTGCGCATAAAATATCAGCTGTGTGCAGCTTTTGAAGGAAGGTTAAATTTTTGTGCGCCACATAACGACACTCGGAATTATATACTTTAAAATTTGACTACACGTCAGAATACAGTATGTACACCACATTGATTTTAATCAAATTAAATGAAAATAGACGATTACTAAATGAAGCGGGAAACTTCTAGTAATTACAATCATAACTTAACTTTTAAGATGTCTGTGTTGTTTTCTATCAGAATCAGAGCCGTAATTTTTGTGCGCTCTGTTGTAAAGTATGTGCGCTCGCTTGGCGAGGTGTGTGCGCGCGCACACGCGCACAGCTTAGAGGGAACAGTGCTTCCAACCCAATCCAATGACTATGGTTAGTCAAGTAAGTCCCCTAAACTCCTTTGCTCGCCCCAGATTAAAATCTCGTGCATCCCTAATCTATGAAGCTCAAAACTTATGCTAATTTGCTGTAAATAGTTGTGAATATTTGTTATTATCTTATCTTATCTTTAACCCCATTTATCCCTGTTTTCACTCCCTGTTATCTGTAAACTTGACGTATGTTTTATGCTTAAGTACAAGGTTGTTAAAATGTAAACCGCACTGATGATGAATAGCGCGGTATATAAAAACTGTTAAATAAATAAATCCAAATGGCAGACGAAAATTAACGTGTACAAGTGCACTTAGGGAAGAACAACCCAAATTACAGTTACACAATGCAAAGTTCCACATTAGGAATCACCACTCAGAAAAAGGATCTGGGTGTCATTCTGGATAGTATGTTGAAACCCTCTGCCCAGTGTGCAGTGGCAGTCAAGAAGGCAAATTGAAACTAAAACCAAGGATATTATAATGCCTCTGTATCACTCCATGGTGCAACTGTACCTTGAATATTGTGTGCAAATCTGGTCACCATATCTTACAAAAGATATAGCAGAATTGAAAAGGTATAGAGAAGAGCAACCAAAATGGTAAAGAGGATGGAAGGATATCCCTATGAGGAAAGGCTAAAAAGGTTAGGGCTCTTCAACTTGGAAAAGAGATGGCTGAGGAGAGATATGATAGAGGTCTATAAAATAATGGAGTGGATGGGTAAACGTAGATCAGTTTACTCCTTCAAAAAGTAGAAAGACTAGGGGACATACAATGAAGCTACAGTATAACCCGTTTAAGACTAATCGGAGAAAATATTTTTTCACTTAATGCGTAATCAAACTCTGGAATTCATTACTCGAGGATGTAGTAAAAGCTGTTAGTGTAACTGCGTTCAAAACTGGTTTGGATGAGTTCCTGGAGGAAAAGTCCATAATTAAACCATTAAAGAGGACTGTGGAAATCCACTGCTTACTTCTGGGACAAGCAGCATGGAATGTGTATACATTTGGGAACACAACAGGTATTTGAGACCTGGAATGGGCATGTTGGAAACAGGATACTGCACTAAATGGATCCTTGGTCTGAACCTTTAGGGCATTTTTTATGCTCTTATGAGTAACAAACTCTCCATTTCCAGCTCTTTCTTACAGAATCTGTATGTCTGTTTTACCAATTTTTGTTATACTCACTGAGAACCACTATCCTGGGCCACAATATCAGTCTGTCTTCCTTAGTTTTCCATCTGCATATCCTTAACCATTTAAATGATATCCTGGAATGTATTTCCCGCTATATTCATGTATTTGCCATTTATTTTTCCTTGTCACTTGATCCAGTTATCTGAAGAGTCTTTTTCTCTTGCTTTGCAAATTCTATTGTGTCCTGCTGTACATGTGTTGGTGGATTCTATCCCATCCTTTCTACTCTTTAGAGTGTTTGTCCAAATTTAATGATAGAAAAAGATTTTGGATATTTGTTTTCATATTTAAGCACTTTTGAAGTATTTGGATCAAAAGATGCTGTTAAATAGACCTGAAGCAGCTCTGTATGTATAACCATGAAGCAGCTCTGTATGTATAATCATGTTCTATGAGGCCCAGTCTTCCTTCAGCTCTAGGGATAGAAACATAGAAGCTAGTTGGCAGATCAAGACCATACAGCCTACCAAGTCTGCCCTTCCATACCAACCTCTACAGGCCCTTTCTTTTTCTTTAGAGATCTTCTGTGTTTGTCCCATGCTTTCTTTATACTACCTCCACTGGGAGACTATTCCATGCATATACCACTTTTTCCGCAAAAAGGTATTTCCGCATATTACTCCTGAGTTTGTACCCTTTTACCTTCATCCTATGCCTACTCATAGCAGAACTTTCTTTCAATTAAAATAGGCTCTCCTCCTCTGCATTTATGTCATGGAGGTATTTAAACATCTCTATCATATCTCTTTCTCCTGCCTTTCCTCCAAAGTATATATTTTGAGATCTTTAAGTCTGTCCCCATATGTCTTATAACGAAGACCACTGACCATTTTGGTAGCCACCCTCTGCACCGACTCCATCCTGTTTGAGGATGTGTTCTCCATAATTGTACACAATATTCCAATGAGGTCTCACTAAAGACTTATACAGAGGCAACATCTCCTTCTTCCTGCTGGCCATTCCTCTCCCTATGCACCCAAGCATCCTTCTGGCGTTCACTGCCACCTTTTCCACCTGTTTAGCCATCTTAAGATCACTAGAAATAGTCATGCCCAGGTCCCGCTCTTCTTTCATGAATGATATTGGTATCATCTGGAAAGAGGCAAACTATAGCCGTCAGCCCTTCTGAAATATTACTATGAAACATGTACAGTATAGTCTTAGTATATAAAATTACTTCACGGTTATCAAGGAGTTCTTTTGTTCATACATCCAATTTCTCAAGATCTTTAAGAGGCCAGTTTACAATCTCAAAGCTATACTGTATAACAGCACAGGAATTTCAGCCGATTAATAGCTTGTATCTTATTCTATGATGTTAAAGAACTCTTCAGTAAAAATATTACTCTCCTATAATATTCCTTACCAATCCTTCCACTAATACAACCTCATCCCCATTTCGACATGCTGTCTCCTTTCTCCCTCACACCCTTCTTCTCCTTCTCCTTCTGTCCTCTGATGACATTCTGGTCCCCCTTCACTTCTCTCTCATTCCTATATTAGTTCCTCTCTCCACATTCCTCTCCTTTTCCCCCTCCTCTCGCCCCTTCTCATGTGCTTTATGGAATGTTCATCCATTTCTAATAAACTTCCCTTTACCCATGGTCTCTTTATCTCTCGTGCTTTCCATCTTCTTGCTCTTACTGAAACCCAACTGCTCTCTGATGACACTGCTTCAGTTGCTGCCCTCTGTCACGGCGGTTATTAATTCTCCCACTCTCCTCGCCCCAATGGCCGTGGCAGTGGTGTTGGGTTTCTACTTTCTCCTTCTTGCCAATTTCAACCCCTCCTTTTCCCTTAGTCTCAATCCTTTCCCTCCTTTGAAGTCCATTCCATCTGTCTTTTTAATCCCCTACCTCTCTGGATCGTTGTCAACTAGAGACCCACTGACAAATCTTCTTCTACCTTCATGAATGATTTTGACTTTTGACTCTCCTTATTCCTGGATTCTTCTCCCCCTCCCTTATTCTTGGTGATTTTAAATTTTCATATGGATAACCCTTTTGACCCCTATGCATCTAAGCTCCTTTCCCTTACCTCCTCTTTCAATCTCCAGCTTTGCTCTTCTGCTCCATATCAGGCTGTTCATTGCCTTGTCCTTGTTTTCTTCTCTAATTGTTTACCTTCTAATTTCCATATCACTGCTCTTCCCTTATCTGACCATCACCTGTTAAGCTTCACTCTTCATCACTCCGCCCCTCAATCTCCTCCTATCTCCTCCTATCTTTTTAGGAATCTTCATGCCATCGATTCACTGACTCTATCCACTACTGTCTCATCTCTTCTCTCTTCCACTTTGTCCTCTAAGTCTGTTGATGAAGCCATAGCTTCCTATAATATTACTCTCTCCTCTCCTCTACTCTGGATACCCTTGCTCTGCTCATTCCAGATCCTGTGAAGTACACTTCACCTCAGCCCTGGTTGTCTTTAACTAACCACTAACCACTATCTACTACCCACTTCCTGTGCCCACTCAGCTAAGTGCACTTGGCTCAAATCCTGCTGTCTCTCTGACTTTCTTCACTTCAAATTCATGATTTCTTTCCAAACCACCATTGCACTCACTAAGCAAGACTATTTTTTCCATTTGAGTAACCGTTTTGCCTCTAACCCTAACCATCTCTTTTCTACTCTCAATTCTCTTCTTAAGGAACCTCCACCCCCAACCCCTCCTTCTCTCTCTGCTCAAACCTTAGCAGACTGTTCCATAATGAAGTACATAAGATTACTCTTCAATTTCCCACTAAATCTTCTTCACCGCCTCTTCCCTCTCTCCATTACCATCTTTCTCCTCAACCTCTATCAGCCTTTCATCCTTTCCTATAATCTTTGTTGAGGAAACCTCTTCCTCTTTCATCCTCTAAACTCACTATCTGTTCTTCTGATCCTAACCCCACCCATCTCCTCAACTCTATCTCTACTGCGTCTCTTTCATCTCACATATTCTTAAACTTTTGCTTTCCAATGCTACCTTCCTTGCAGCCTTCAAGCATGCTGTAATCACTCCTCTCCTTAAAAAAACCCTCACCTTACCCTACTTGTTCTTCCAACTATTGAACCATCTCCCTTCTCCCATTCATTTCCAAAATTCTTGAACGTGCAGTTCTCCGCTGCTGTCACAAATTTCTCTCCTCTCAAGCCCTCCCTGGATCCACTTCAATCTGGTTTTAGTCCATTTCAATCTACTGAAACAGCTCTTGCTGAAGTCTACAGCGATCTGTTTCTCGCCTAGTCTAAAGGCCTTTATTCAGTTCTCATTCTTCTTGATCTTTCTGCTGTTTTTGCTGTTGAACACCTCCTCCTCCTTGACACTTTATCTTCTCTTGGTTTTAGAGGCCCTGTACTGTCCTGGTTATCTTCTTATCTCTCCAATCACTCTTTCAGTGTTTGTTCTGGAGGTTCCTCCTCTACTGCCATCCTTCTCTCAGCTGCTGTAACTCTCTGTACCCAGTCCCTTGGTGCTCTCTTCTCTTCCCATGGCTTTTAGTATCATTTTTATGCTGATGACTCTCAAATCTACACACACCTGACATCTCTCCTTCGCTCTAAACTCTTCTCTCTACTTGCTTATCTGACATCTCCTCCTGGGTGTCTCACCACCACCTAAAATTGAATATGACTAAAACTGAATTTCTTATTTTTTCCCCTAAACCAACCTCCCCTCTTCTTCTTTTCTCTATCACTGTTAACAACATTTTTCTTCCTGTATTCTCGGCCTACAATCTTGGGGTCATCTTTAGTGCCTCCCTTTCTTTCTCCACACATATTCAACATATAGTTAAAATCTATCATTTTGTTTTCTCTACAACATTAACAAAATTCATCTCTTCCTGTCTGAACACACTACTAAGGCTCTTGTCCAATTTTTGGATACCTCCCATCTTGACTATTTGCAACTTCCTCCTTGCTGGGCTCCCTCAATGCTATCTCTTTCCTCTTCAATCTTTCTAGAATGCTGCTGCACAGCTAATCTTCCACCAGTCCTGATTCACACATAACCCCTCTTCTAAAATCACTTCACTGGCTCCCCTTCTGTTTCTATATCCATTTCAAACTTCTCTTTCTAACTGCATTCACTCTACTGCCCCTCATTACCTTTCCCCTCTTCTCTCTCCCTACACCCCCCTCCCCTCGTGATTTCTGCTCCTCCTTTGGCTTTCTTCTCTCTATGCCCTTTTCTTCTTCTGCAAACTCCAGACTTCAATCTTTTCATCTTGCTGCTCCTTATGCATGGAACAAACTTCCTCTACCTTTATGTCAAGTCTCTTCTCTCCTTCTCTTCAAATCCATACTAAAGGCTTACCTCTTTAAGGCCGCATTTGGACCCTAAACCCTTGTTTTCTTTCCCTATTTGGACCCCCTTGTTTCTCCTATTGTTCTGTCTGTCTTGATTAGCTTATAAGCTATATTAGCAGGGACTATTTTCTTTATATATTTGTACAGCACTGTATATGCCTTGTAGAGCTATATAAAATGATTAAAGTAGTAGTAAGCCTCAAGTTTTATAAAAACAAAACAAAACCCTTTTCTCAAAATATTTTGTAGCAGTATTTCCCTGTTCCATTTACAAGCATCTTGACAGTGCCTTAAGTGCATTAAATTTACTTTTTATGGTTGCCTTATTATGGTTCTGTTTCCACTGTTTTTATGATATATATTTTTATTCATGCCTTTTAAAATTTTATGCTTTTTAAAATTGTAATGTTTTATTTATTTTTTATGTTGAAGATTTGACCCCCTGAAGAAATTTCACCAAAACACTGTCAGTGTAGGGGTTGGTTTCAATAAAGTTGTATTTTCATTGACTAGAGGATTTAGCCTTTTCTTTCACCTTGCTCCTGTTTGCTGTACTGTGTTGTCTTGCGAGTGTGAATGCCTTGTTGTGGACCCTTCAAAACTCTATCATTCATGATAAACTAGCCTTGGAATACATTAGTATAGTATACACACTAAAAATAGCATATCTGCATATGTAAATGAAGAAATATAATATGCAAATTAGGATTTATCAGATACACCTTAAATAGGAGATCACGTTTATTTATTTATTTAATTTGACAAGTTTTCTATACTGCCTTACACGTCAATCAAAGTGGTTTACATTGTAACTTCAAACACTTTACATAGCAACAATGTGACAGGGAGGGGGAAACAGCATGAGGGAATTGCAGAACAATATAACCTATATACCTTATGGACAAAGCGGTAGCAAAGGATCGTGGGAGATTAGCTAGTGTGGCTTAAGATCATCTTGGAGCCCAGGGGCACCAATGTGAGAGAAGTTACTACATGCTAGGTAATGCTACCAAAGTGCTCCGTGTATAGAAGTGTTTTCAATTTTTTTTCTGAAGTCCTTGATGTTTATGGTAGCTCTTAAACGTCCAGTAAAGAGGTTCCATAGGGCTGGAGCAGCGAGGGAAAATGCCCTTCCAGATGTGGACTGTTTAGACTTTGTGTAGGCGCTGGGTGTGGTAATAATGTTCGACTTGTTATGCTTTCTGGGTCAATTGTCCAGGTCTTTTTTGATTAGACTTTTCAGGATGTCTGCCGATGTGTTCTGTAGAACTTTGAAAATGCTGAGCCTCATCTTAAACTTGGTGCGGGAGTGAACTGGGAGCCAGTGTAGCTGATTCAGAATGGGCGTAATATGATCGTATCTTGCTGACCTGTTGATGATGCGTGCAGTGGTGTTCTGTGCCATCAGCAATGGACAGATAGTTTGCTTCGGGAGGCCACGGTATAGGGAGTTGCAGTAGTCCAAAACAGGTGTAATAACAGCTTGGCATACTGTACAGAAATGATCCTGGCTGGGGAGAGACTTCAGCCTCCTGATTATTTTCATCTTGTGGTAAGTGTTCCTAGTAGTCTTGTTTACGTGGGATTGTAGGTTCAGGTTGCGGTCTGGCATGACTCCTAAGTATCCAATTTCTTCCTTTACAGATATGCTCTTAAGGGGTAATTTGATTGAATGTGGGGGTATAAATAATGCTTTCCTTGTGATAAAAAGGGCTTCAGTCTTGTTGTAGTTATGTATAAGTTGTTGTTGGTAGGTCAATTGGTCATATCCTCCAGGCATCCTATTATCATTGTGTAGTCCGGCTTGTCTAGGTTGATTGGGATGTAAATTATGATGTCATCAGCATATACCTTTCATTGAATATTGTGCTTTTTGATGACCTTGCAGATAGGCTGTACGTACAGGTTGAAGAGCAGCACTGATAAGGATGCCCTAGATTATGGGGAATGGAGTGGATTTGATCGCTCCACATTTGACTAGCTGTTGTCTATTGCTTAGGTATGTTAAAAGACTTGCATGGTTTCTACATTTGTACCAAACAGAACAAAACTGCAGAGATCTAATTTGAATCACCAGAACGGAAGTGTGATCGTAGCTTTCTTTTTTGTTACAAGACCAGAGACTTATCAGCCCCCACCCCCCTCATACATAGTTGTATTTACAAATAAAGTATCTAAACATGTAGGATCCAATATTTATCTGGGCAGGCTATGTGCCACTATAGTGCATAGCCCTACCTGCTAACCCCTAGCCCCAGCATTGAATATCTGGGTTTGGCACAGAGAGGAAAACATGGCCGAGCCTAACCGGGTAGTTGCGATATTGCACCTCTACCCAGTTAACAACTGTGGCAAAAACTAGGCAAGCCAAAAGCTGGCCTAGTTTTAGCCACAGATTGCTAACCAGGTAGTGGTGGAATATCTCAGCTACCCGGTTAGTGGCAGTCTCCGCCTCCACTCTGGAACGCCCCAACATGCCCCGATGCTAACCAGATAGCATCAGGGTGTGTAGGGAAGTTAGAAGGCGAGGTGTAAGTGTCGTTGAATTTCTCCATTTAAGGCACTTGCACGGTTTACTGGGCTGTAAACAGTGTAAGTGCCTTTTGAAAATCAGACCCATACATTTTAGAAAGATACTATTTACAAGTGTATATCTGCAGCACACAAAAGGGCCTTTTTACTAAAGTGTGCTAAGGTTTTGTGCTTAGCATGTGTTTGAAGCACAAACACACACATAGTACGTGCATCAGCCCCATGCCAACTGTCATGGTGTGCCCAGCATGTTCCCGGCAGTTGTTGTTAAGTGCCATCAAGTCTGTGTCGACTCATGGCGACCCTCTGGATAGTTGTCCTAAATTGCCTTCGATTCTTCGGTCAGGTGGCTCATTGTTGACAGACTGACACCCATAGCTGCTGTTATTGTATCAATCTATCTCATTGCTGACCTTCCTCTTTTGCGTTGACCTTCTACCTTGCCAAGCATGATGTCTTTCTCTAATGATCTCTCTCTTCACATAGTGTATATCCATTGGGTTTTCGAGGCAAGATACAGAAGTAGATTTGCCAACTTTCTTCTGTGCAGTTAATTACAGTGTTGTTGCATTTGTCACAGAAATATGATCCTCCGCTTACAACACCGTCCCATTCTGCTGCTGCCCAGATGGGTGGTTTGTCTTAGTCTGGCATCTCAGCTGAGACCTGTCTATCTTGGGAGACCCTGCCAGTAGCTAAGCTACCGATAACTTAGCTCTCAGCATCACTGATGCACGCAAGCCCTCACAGCATGACAAACTGCAAACCAAGTGAGGGTCCCGGCAGTTACCACACTGAAAAGTACCTGTGCACTTAACTCTACCCATTGAGGGGGCATTAAGTTTACCTGTGCTAACTACAAAATTTACTATTTTTTTTTTAGTGCCCTAAAGTCAGTGCTGACTTCTGGCGACCCAGCTGCCTGTGGGTTTTCTTGGCAATGTATGACCAGAAGTAGATTGCCAGGCCTTTTCTTCCGAGGCAATGGAGGGTAAAGTGACTTGCCCAAGGTCACAAGGAGTGCCAGTGGGAATCAAATCCTTCATCTGCTGGGTACTAGGCAGTTGCTCTTACCACTAGACTACTCCTCCATGCTAAAAGCAATGTGCTGTCAATGCTCAGTCTCCACCACTAACCCACCCAGTCCCTGGCCCATCATGCGTTAAGCAGCTAGCTGGTTGTTTTGAGTGTGGGTTAGCAATTACTGAGGTCCTGCACTTTAGTCCAAGGATCCCAAAATTTTCAAGGGATCATACTGTGCGTGTTTGGAGCAGGCCAGAAACACGTTTGTATATTCAGTTTTACAACAGAAATACATAAGGTATTTTTAAAAATCTGAACATTGGCATTTATACCTGCTCGATGGCAGGCCTAAGTGTAAGATAAGTGTTTGCTTCCATTTGGAGGTATGCACCAGTGACTGAGGGGCAATTGTGCCTATCTCAGTAGAGTTTAAGAGCACATCAAAATGTACAAAAACAATCCCAAGAATTATGTCACTCTACTCATTTGTTGGCTCTTTATGGATGTCCAGTTTTGTAAAATCTGGCACTAAGTGCCATCATTTACACACAGTCCAATATTCAAAAGCACTTATCTGTACAGCAACAGTCTCTAAGTGGATAGGTGCCGTATATGTGATTTTTCAACAGTCTATATGGAAAGTGAATCTGAACATTCTTACAGAGACCATTTAGATAGTGCCAGGGCAGAGCAAAAAAGGAGCATGGACATTCCACCTAATGGCTAGTTAGCAATATTCAACTGCTATCCATATAGTTATGTGATTTAATTTAGAACAATTGAAACCACATAACTATAGAGATAAGAGACTAAAGATCTTCATTATCTATAGGGCAGCAGTGGTCATTTCTCTATAATTCTATTCAGTACCGCTGCTTATGGGGGTTATTCCATAAACCAAATAGACCGTTTGCACGTGCACGGGAGATGGATATCCGCTGAAAACATCTACCCTTATATTCTGAGACATGGCTCCAGTGCATGTCCACAGCACAAAGACAGGCATCTCGGAACATGCCTGAGAGGGGCAGAACGGGTGCATGGTTTGTCGCAGAGACGTATATAGCATATTCAGGAATGGCACATGTATACATTTCATGTGTTCCCCATAGACGTGGAATAAGGCCAGTACTTAGAAATTATTCTGCTGTGTTGTATAGAGGTTGTGACAAGTATGCTGCAAACTGGTGTGACTGCAGTCTGTAAAACACTACAAGATGCATTTATAATGAACAGAAATCAGGGGTGAGGGAATTTCATAAGCTAGAGAGGCATTAATGATTACCCTTAAATACATTTTAAGAAGAGCAATTGTGAATATTCTGGCTATGCTGACATTTGCTATTTGTGCTAAAGGAACTAATCTGGGGGAACCTTCCAGCGTTATGTAAAATGGGATGTTGATGTAAGAGTTGTATATGTGAGTGAGCAAGCACTAGGATCTTGTTTGAGTGAGAAAGGGGGTTCACATTTGTAGGTCTGGGACTCAATGCTATAATGGTATACCAGCTTTTAGTTATAGGTGCTGAGCATCTTTTTCCCTGAATTATGCATTTTCTAACTGAAAATGAGAGGATGTGTGTGTGTGTGTGTGTGGTTTGAGGGTTGCATGGGAGGATCTAGTGTGCTGATCTGCAAGTCAGGGAGGTCATGAATGCCTAGACAGTACTTGGACAGTATGGATAATTGCAGTGTCACCAGTGCCAGTTTGATAGGGCAGCCATACATCAGCTGGACCAGGCACTGGGAGACATGGCTGATGTTGTGCCAACAGTTTCCAGATTGTGCCATGCAGCCTACATCCTTACCCAGTCCATGATCTATGCAAGCTGTGAGAGTGGTGATATATCTGGAGGCTGCCTACTTGTTATGATAGCAAAGGGATCCCCCCTCCCATGCTCACAAAGGTCTGACCAGGGGAGGATTGCCACTTAGACTGTGGGAAGGCAGGCAGGGTTGCCGCATGGACAGTTGTATACAGACGAACATAAGCCAGGACAGAGCATGGCCACTGTATGGGACAGACATAGCCACATGTAGGGAGCTGCTGTGAGAAATGCCAGTACCCAGATATGTGGGAAACATATGTCATAGCCTGACAGTCAGACATTAGAGGAGCACAGATATGCCACTCAGCCATGCAATGCATCCTTTGGGGAATTGCAAAGTTAGTTTAGGTTTTTGTGAGGTTGGTAAGGGTCCATATTTAGCATTTAAAAGAGTGTTTTTAGAGATGACCAATACAAGAATAACTGAGGAGTTGTTATACTGCCATGTAAGTTTTGATGCAAGGTATGTCACGACAAGTATGTTAATATCTACTTGATCTTTTTATATCTTAGAGTGCACTGAGATTACTTTGCAGTGTTCTGGGAATGAAACAGACTAGTATGTGTAGTCTAGTTTGCATCAGCATTTATATCTCATCAGTATTTATGTCTATAATTTGCATCAGCACAACATTGTCAGTGAGAGGAACAGCTTAGGAGATGCACATTTTAACCAAGAAGACATGGCCATCGGAGGCATTCATGGTTATATCGTGGAGACAGACAGGATCGGAAACATGCAGTTTTCCACAACATGGTGAGCGCGGGGATATCCAAAACAATTGCATCGTTTACCCATGTTCCTTAATATTGGCGGGGATGGGTTTCTCCACTTCATTTTATGGCCCATGCCTGCACCCGTGTTCGAACGTCATGCTGGATATGTGCACAGGCTGGCTGAACAGCATGTTGGACATGCTACGCCAGACACATCTGGGTACCGATTCCATAAACGCAGGCAAGTCTATACCCGCAGATGCAGAATTTGTATGGAATCATGCTCGTTTCCGAAATAAATGTGTCCGCGGGCCGGACGTGGATTTTGTGGACTAGGCCTCCACGTGAATAGTGGTGCTGAATATATGCATAAATCTGTAAATGAGGACTGTGGTGACTGGCAATTTACTAGATAGGGTGGCAATTTACTAGATAGGGTGCAAATTCAGCATTTACACAGGCAAATAGAAACACTTATTTCCAAGAGTGGGAGCAATGCTGATTTTTTTTTTAACATGATTCTTACTGAAATGGAAATTCCTATTGGAGTTCCCTCTGAGAAGGATGTTTACAATGGTGTGCCGCAGGGATCTGTAATTGGTCCAATTCTTTTTAACATTTTTGTTAGTAATATTGAGGAAGGGCTGTTGGGCAAGTTTTGCCTCTTCGGATGATACCAAAATCTGCAAGAGAGTAGACACCCATGGAATTGAAGATAACATGAGGAGGGAACTAGTTAAGCTTGAAGAATGGTCAAACATTTGGCAGCTGAGATTTAACACTAAAAAATGCAGGGTTATGCATTTGGACTGCAAAAATCCAAGAGAACGGTACAGTATAAGGGGTAAAGAACTTCTGACCACGGAAGAAAAGTGGGACCTGGGTGCGATTGTTTCAGATGATCTTAAAGTAGCTAAACAGGTAGAAAAGGTGACAGTGAAAGCCCAGGAGGATGCTTGGGTGCAAAGGGGGAGGAATGGTCAGCAGAAAAAAAAAAGGCGCTAGTGCCTCTGCATAGGTTTTTGGTGAGACCTCATTAGAAGTATTGTGTGCAATTCTGGAGACCACACCTTCAAAAGGATATAAACAGGATGGAATCGGTGCAGAGGGTGATCACAAAATGATCAGTGGCCTTTATAATAAACCATATGGGGACAGACAAAGATCAGAATATGTATACTTTAGAGGAAGGTGGGATAGAGGGGATATGATGCAATGCAATGAGTGCCTTCAAGTCAATGCTGACTTCTGGTGACCCAGTAACTACTGGGTTTTCTTGGCAGTGGAGTCTATTCTGTCCATCCCCACTATTTGCCCCCTTCCATCCCTCGCAGAAGCCTCTCCATATGAACAAGGAGCTTGTACGGGTTGGGGCAAGAGGGAACATTCCGGAGGTGGAGCGAGGACAGGGCATGGGCAGTTTGCGACCCCGTACGTGCAGGGCTGATTCTGAAGTCCACCATGTATGGCCAGGGTCAGCAGACTGGACGGGCGACTTATTCCACCTCGGAGGTAGAATAAGTCCCCCTAGATGTCAGGGGATGGCAGACCCAAGCAGCATCAGTGAGGTGAGGGGGTGAAGGGGGTTCTCTTTAGCCCAACCCTGGTCATGGAAGGCCAGATCGTGGGTCAGTCTGTGGGAAAAGGAAAGTGTGGTTGGC
Source organism: Ichthyophis bannanicus (assembly GCA_033557465.1). Lineage (NCBI taxonomy): Eukaryota > Metazoa > Chordata > Amphibia > Gymnophiona > Ichthyophiidae > Ichthyophis > Ichthyophis bannanicus. The sequence goes on along the minus strand of CM066031.1, from coordinate 1,686,858,666 downwards.
GGCTGGGGATCGCGGCTCCAGGATGCCATGGCACTGTGGCTCCATTCAGGAGCCTGACTGAATTAGCTGGGCATGGGTCTGTACATGCAGGTCGATCGGAATTGGGTCCCGACCTGCATATACAGACCCTAGACACGATTCTGATACCATGGGGCATGTCTAGCCCTCACAGGATCAGAATTGGGTCTACTTCTGTGCATCCAGATTCCAATCGGACACACAGGGGGCCTGGGTACACATATTAGAATGTGCCTCAGTGTATCCAAAAGTAGATTGCCAGGCCTTTCTTTTGAGGCAATGGAGGGTTAAGTGACTTGCTCAAGGCCACAAGGAATTCTTTTTTTTTTTTTAGAACATGTTTTTATTGGCATTGTGACATACAGGAAATGACACCGTCTGAAGCACTAGAACTACAAAGTTCCACAAACAACAACATAATTTCACACAAGTTAGTCACTTCCCCCATCCCTCTGTAGTTCCACCCGAGATAGTACAACACAACTAGAGGACAACACTCCCCTCAAAACCACCCACATGTCACATTCCACTTACAAACTTCAATTAAACAAAAACAATCTCAAACTCTGAAACCAACTAAGTATGTGTGTGTGTGTGTGATTGGCAGTCCCCCCCGCCCCTCCAGGCCGGCCCGCAATTCCCGGACCCCCCCCCCCTTCTCCAGATAAATATCCCAAATCTTATGGAACCTCCACTCCTGCCCCCGCAGGCGGTAGGTCAGCCAGTCAAAAAGCACCGCCGCTTCCACTTTACCCTCCCAGTCTCCCTCCGAGGGGCCACTCACACTCTTCCACTTCCCAGCTATGGCCACTCTGGCAGCCAAACGCAGCTTTTCAGCTAGTAACTCTCCCGCCACCTCCCTCGCCGCCCCCCTCCGGGGATCCCAATAACCAAACCAGGCTCTCACGGGGTGCCCCGGACCTCTCTTCCCCTAATATCTCCCCTACGCGACACTCCACCCTATCCCAAAAGGACTGAATCACCGGGCAACCCCACCACATGTGGAGGAAGCTCCCACTCCCCCCACAGCCTCTCCAGCAGGTGTCAGAAGGGCTCCCCCCGGCCAGGAACAGACGCCGCGGCGTACAGTAAGCCCCATGCAGCAACTGCAATTGAGTCTGACGCCAGGAAGACACCCAGGTGCCCCTGTACAACCCCGCATAGATCCCGTCCCACCCCTCTTCCCCCAATTCCCTCCCCAGCCACCTATGCCACCATACCTGATGCAAGGGGGGCCCACTCTCTGTCCCCTCCTCCAGCAAAACCCGATAAATTCGAGCAATAAATCCCCTATCGCCCGTCCCCTGGAACAACACCTGCTCCAGAGGCGTGCCGTCTCTCTGGATGTGAGCCAAAACGTCCCCGCTACAAAGGAGGTGACGCACCTGAAAGTATTGATAGAACGGGATCCTATCCTGCAATGCAACCTCTAGATCCCGCTGGGACCGGATGATCCCCCCGCCACAAAGTCCCTTAATTTATCCAGGCGTCCCTCCAATAACTGGCGCCCCTTCCGTACCCAACCCACCTTCCCCAGAGGGAGGAACTCCCCAAGGGAAGACCAGGGGGAGAAAGGGCTGGGAAACCACCCCCGCCGCCGTCCCAGCGCAGCTACCTCCATCATGGCATCCAGAAATGGATGCCCCAACTTAGCGTGCCTACCACCGCCCTCTACTCCCTCCACCAACCATTTCGCCCAGGAGATCGCCCCCAACACCGTCCGCTCCAACTCCACCCATGACTCAACCCCCTCCCCCCCGGCATGGTCCCGCCACGCCCGCAGAATGCAGGCCTGATGATACCACCGCAACGAAGGGAACCGCACCCCTCCCCGGGCTTTAAACTGAAAGAGACTACCCCGCCGAATCCTCGCCGCCTTCCCCCCCCACACAAATTTCGCCAACCGACTCTCCCACCGTTTCAACATGGTCCCCGGGACCCCTAGAGGCAACTGCGAAAATAAAAACAAAAATTTCGGCAGTACAGTCATTTTAAGCGCTTCCACTCTACCCCACCAACTAAGGTGTAGGGCAGACCACCCATCCAACAGCGAGGATATCCGCCCCATCAGCGGCCGATAATTCAAGTCAAACAACTGCGCTGGGTCCTCCGCTATGCGGACCCCCAAGTATTTGATGCTCCCCGCCGCCCAGCGAAAAGGGAAGTCTGGAAAGGCCTCCCTCCGCAATCCCCCCAAAGCCAAAGCCTCCGTCTTAGACAAATTCACTTTAAAACCCGATACCGCCCCAAAATTCTCCAACTCCTGTAAGAGCACTGGCAGCGATTCTTCCGGATGGGTCATAAAGATCAATGTATCGTCCGCATAAAGAAGGATCTTATGGGGCACTTCCCCCGCCAGCACCGGCCGTATCCGGGGCTGGGCCCGGATCTTAAGCGCCAGGGCCTCAATCACGATTGCAAACAGCAAAGGCGAGAGGGGGCATCCCTGCCGCGTACCCCGCTGCAAATAAAACCGTTCCGATACCTGATCATTCACCCAGATGCGCGCCGCCGGCCTCTGGTACAGAGCTCTCACCCCCTGAATAAAACCCTCCCCTAGCCCCATCCGTCCCATAACCTGAAACAAGAACCCCCACTCCACCCTGTCAAACGCCTTCTCCGCGTCTAATGCCACACATAGCGCTGGGGACTGGCGATTCCGAACTAAATGGAGCAACCCGACCGCCCTACGCACATTATCCGCTATCCGCCTCCCCTTTATAAATCCCGTTTGATCCGGATGGATTAATCCTGGCAGACTGCTTTCCAATCTGGTCGCTAAGATCTTAGCGTACAATTTAGCATCACTGTTCAGAAGGGCAATGGGGCGATAGCTCTCACAGAGTTCCGGAGGGCGTCCCTCCTTGGGTAGCACCACAATATTGGCCTGCGCCATCGACTCCGGGAGCCCCTCTCCCTTCAACAAACCGGAATACAAGCGCGCCAAAAACGGGGCAAGTTCTTCCCTCATCATATGATAATATTCCGCCTGGAACCCATCCTCCCCAGCCGCCTTCCCCTTAGGCAATTTCTTAATACCGTCCAATACCTCCTGAACCCCGATCGATCGGCCGCCCCAGCCAGTCCGCCGTGCCCTCCTCCACCCTAGGAAAGACGATATCCCTCAGATATGCCTCTATCTTTTCCACACATACCCCGTCCTGTCGCTTATACAACCCCTCATAAAACCTCCGGAAGGCCGCGCAAATATCTCGGCTTGCAACGGCCCGGTCCCCCCCCCTCCCACAATCTCTCGCACTATTCTGCCCTCCCGTTTCTTTTGTAGTTGGCGGGCCAGCACCTTCCCCGCCCGATTCCCCCCTTCCATAAAAGCCCGCTTAGTAGCCCGCATCATCCGCTCCACCTCCTCCGATTCCAGAGCATTAAGCTTCGCCCGGAGTCCCGCCAAACGCTGCCTCACTGCCTTAGACCCTCCTCCACTGTGCTCCGCCTGCAATTGCCCCATTTCCTGCATGAGGCGACCGCGTAGCGCTTCCCGCTCTTTCTTCCGGCGACTCCCCAGTTGTATCATAATCCCCCTCATATAAGCCTTCCCCGCATCCCAGAGCGTGGCGTCCGCTACCTCTCCACAATCATTCCACTGCATATAGTCCTGCCAAGCCTTCCGAAGCGTGGTTTGCCCGTCCTTGGACTGGTACAGGGACACATTACCCCGCCACCCCCCTCCTCCCCCTCCCCTCCCCACCCACTCCCCTACCACCATCCCATGATCCGACAACGTAATAGGGAGGATCTGGATGTTCTGCAGCACCCCCAACTGGTCCTGTCGACCTAAAAGGATATCCAACCGGGAGTATGTCTCCTGCGTCGCTGAATAGCAAGTAAATTCCCGGCCCCCGGGGTTCTCCCACCGCCACACATCTACCAGGGCAAAATCCTCCATACACCTCTGTAGCTCCTTACCCTCCTTCCCATGCCTACTTCGGCAAAAGTTGGACCTGTCCCTCTCCCCTACCACACAGTTCATGTCGCCCCCCACTATCCAGTCTCCCTTAGCTTTATCTTGAAAGACCCGGAGGGTGTCTTTGAAAAAGGCCCCCTTACTACCGTTAGGGGCATATATATTTAGAAAGGATACCTCTCGCAAGTCCACCCTCCCCACCACCCAAACCACCCGCCCTTCCTCATCCCCCCCACTTTCATACGGGATAAAGCGAGCATTCTTGTGTACCAAAATCGCCACCCCTCTTTTCTTAGAGTTATAAGAGGATCCATACACCTGTTCAAACCCCTGGGACTTGAGCTTCTCCAACTCCCCCTGCAGCAGATGCGTCTCTTGAATTAATGCAACATTCACCCGCTGTCTGTTAAGCTGCGCAAGCACTCGCTTCCTTTTAATTGGACTATGAAAGCCTCGAACATTATAGGAGGCTACCTTCAAGCCCCCCACCCCCAACCTACCCATCAGCCATTCTCCATACCCTCCCGGCCCAGGGACCAGGAAACAGGGACCCCGCACACATCACACAAACGAACAAAAAGAACCAAACAACCACAACATAACCCACCGCTCATACACCCCCACTCATGCCACAATTTTTTGTCTTTACAGACCTCCACCAGACCACGCTTCAGTTGCCCCCCCTCCCTCCCGCTGCTGCCCCACCCCCTTCCCCCCTCAGCCTATTTCCAGAAATCTGCCCCCCCCACTATCCCACTCCTCTACCCAGATCACCGGGGCCCAGGGGGGACTACCCCATTCGCAGCCCCCCCACCACCCCCCAATCGTACCAAGCACTCCCCTACAGCAACAAATACAGGGAACCCAGCATCATAAACAGCACTTTGAAGTCCATTGACCCGATCACGGCGATCCGCCGCTGCCTGTTTCTGCTGGCACCACCGCCGGACTTCTTCTCGGCGATTTCTCCCGCTCTCCGGCCCAGTTCCCCTGCTGTGTACTCAGAAACTTTTCCAGGGTATCCTTCGTGGCAAAAAAACGGCGCACTCCGTTCACCATCAGAGTAATCTTTGCCGGATACCATATCGCCACCTGCACGCCTCTCCGGGCCCAGCTCTCTTTCCATTTAATCAAATCCTTCCTGCGTTTGACAGTCTCCGAGGCCAGGTCTGGAAAAACATAGACCTTCCACTCCTTAAAAGTCACAAAACGAGATTTCCGAGCGGCCCGAATCACATGCTCTCTGTCCTGGAATCGGAGAAGCTTTAAAATGAGAGCACGTGGCGGGGCCGACTCACCCGGCTTAGGCCGCAACTCTCTGTGAGCTCTCTCCAGTTCGTACGCTGGGGTGGACGGGGCACCTGGAAAACAAGTCGCCAGCAGCTCCCCAGTAAATCCGAGAGGGTCTCCAGCTTCCGCCCCCTCCGGCACCCCAAAAATTCGCAGATTCGATCTCCTGTCTCGGTTTTCCATCTCCTCCGCTTTAGCATGCAACCAGCTAAGCTGCTGTTGCAACGATCCCATCGTGCGCTGCATCTCCGCCTGGGAGTCCTCCGTCGAGCTCACCCGGGCTTCCACCTCCTCCAACCGCTGCCCAAGCGCCGCAAACTTTTCCTCCAGCTTTTGGGACACTCTCTCCACAATTTCATCTTTAGAGTCCCGAATCTCTCGCAGCACGGCCTCCAGCTCCGTAGGGGGAGCGTCCTCGGTCTCCCCTACCTCCAGACCCTCGGATCCGCTGGGGGACGTCGGCGCCTGCTGCGCCCGTGGGCCGGACCCCACCGCCTTCCCGGCTCCCGCCTTCGCCGCATACATATCTTTAATTGGATTCGGGGGCTTTGCCTTAAGCACCTTCGGCATGTTCTCGGTGCCGGTTGGGGGGCTGTATCTACCCGAAGATAACCGGGGCAGCAGAGAGCTCACTCAACCATGTCTGCTCTCCTCCGTGGCTAGACCGGAAGTCGGCCACAAGGAATTCTAATTGGAATCAATCCTAGTCTCTTGGTTACCAAGCCAGTGCTCTAACCCCTAGGCTGCTCCTTCACTGGGGAATATGATAGAGACATTTAAATACCTCCATAGAATAAATGCATAGGAGGAGAGCCTCTTTCAATTGAAAGTAAGCTCTACAATGAGGGGACCATAGGATGAGGGTGAAAAGGTATAGACTCAGGAGTAATATGCAGAAATATTTCTTTATGAAAAGAGTGGCAGATGTATGGAATAGTCTCCCTATGGAGATAATAGAGACAAGGACCGTTTATGAATTCAATAAAGCATGGGACAAACACAGAAGATCTTGGAAGGAAAAAAAAGGGGGACTATAGTAGTTGACATGGAAGGGCAGACTAAATAGAAACACGATGGCAGAAAAAGACCATATGGCCTATGTTTCTTTGTGCTGACACACATGCACGCTCAAGAGTCTTTATATGTATTTTACAAAAGGCTCCGTGTTTAGCAGAGCCTTTTGTAAAATTCCTGACTAATCGAAAGCTCTCTTCCCTGTACCAGTGTCTCATACAGTTTGAGACTCCAGAACTCTATCTGCCTCTTGGGTCCTGCACGTGAAACGGGGATCATTTTTGAAAATGCTACCCTTGAGGTCCTAGGGATTTCAACTTTCTATTTTAAAGCCTAAATATGGCTCCGAGAACTTCCCTTCCACATTTTCTTATGTCATTCGTTCCCACATGTATCAAGACAGCTGATCTATCCCCAGCACTGTCTAGAATCCTATCTAGGTAACACCTGAGGTCCATCATCTTTATACCAGGTAGGCAAGTGACCAAGCTATTATCACATACACTAGCAACCCAGCTGTCTATATGCCTAATGATCAAATTACCATCTAAAATGGTCACCCTAACCCTTCCCTCCTGGGAAAACGTCCCTGGAGACACATCCTTGATACGAGAGGATATTGCATCCCATGAGGGAAGGTTCTGGCTACAGGATCATTTCCTGCCTACCAAGGCGATGCTCTCTTTCTGCCAAGACAGCACCAAGGCTGTCAGACTGGAAGTGGGACTTTTCTACCTTGCCCCTGTAGGTTTCCTCTGTCTTCTTCAGCTCCTCCATATCTGTTCCTCTAGCCTCCAGAGAGAGTGAAATTGGTAAATTTTATGCTATTATGTGCGTTTGCTTCACAATCAACTGCTAATTATCTGTGAAGGGTTAATCACTTCTTGATGAATAGACTATGTTGTCAAATTTTGCTTTCTCTTTTAATTGGGAGAGCTAACAAACTAACAGATGTGCCTAGGGTGGGTCGGTAGGAAAAAGTCTAACTACCTCTCTGTTTTCTTTTAAGACTATAAAGGGCCTACCTAAATCTAACAGAAGTGAATTTAAAACATGTAAAGCAAGCAGCACTAATATGGCCAAGCAGGGCCAATGCAAGTAGATGAGGTGCCCTAAGCAAACTTCATCCCTTGCACACACACCCCTCTGGTGCCCTTTGCAGTGGCAGCAATAGCTGCAAACAGCCCCGTGATGATAGCTTAAAACTTCAGTGCCATGGGGCTGTTTGCTTCTGCGCCCTTTGATGCCAATGCTGTTTTCCTGTTTGCAAACAGGAAGTCAGCATCAGGCGGATCATTGACGCTCTAGGTGGCGACCTAGTTCACCTATTGGTCAAGCCGGCCCTGTTGGCTCTGGTTAGTACTTAGATGGGAAGCCATCATGAAATATCAGATGCTGTAAGCTTACTGCAGAAAAGAAAGACCTAACAATCTATTTCCTGTCACTCCTTGCCAATAAAACCCAGAGGATATTCAGAACAGAGACAAATATCCACAGGGTCATCAGGAGTCAGCACTGACTAAGGTTACCAGATGTTCCCGATTTCCGGGGATTACCCCCGATTTTGAAATAGTGTCCCTAACTCCCTGAACTATCAGTGAGGAAAGAGGCAAAAGATTTTGCTTCTCCTGCATACCCTCTGATGTAGTCTTTTCTGTCCTGGTGAGAGGTGGTGTAAAATTAACTTATTTTCTGAAGAAAGTGGAGGACCTTTAGAAATGCATAGAATATTTAAGTATATACGTATGTATGCATGCTTATAACTCGAGAAGGGCTGCTACTATCTTTTTTAGACTTTTGAAATTATTGACTGCTACCTACATTTGGGGGAAAGATGCTCAAGGAGGGAGGACTACTGCCCCTCCCAGCCCAGCTGAGCCCTGCCCACGTATCCCAGATTTGCTCTCCAAAAATCTGCTTATCCATGCATTGGCTTAACAACAAAGCAAGCTGCTATTTGCTGCTTGGCTCCCACCTAAATCTAACAGAAATTAACAAGAATTTGGAGTGATAGTCTCTGAGAATCTCAAGGCAGTGAAACAATGTGACAAGGTGGTAGTCAAAGCCAGAAGGATACCAGGTGGTATACAGTATAGAGAGGAATAACCCAAAGAAAGGAGGAGGTGTTAATGCCCCTGTATATGTCATTGGGAAGTATTGTGTTCGGTTTTGGAGACCGTATCCCACAAAGAATATAAAAAGACTTGAAAACGGTTCAGAGGAAGTTTACCAAAATGATTTGGAGCCTGTGTCAGAGGAAGTTTGAGAAGAGACTCAAAGACCTAAATATGTATACCCTAGAGGACAGGAGGGGTAGAGGAAGATATGATACAGATGTTTAAATACTTAAAATACAAAAAAATGTTTTTTCAAAGAAGGAGAAACTATAAAACTGGAGGGCATAAATAGAAGCTGTAAGAAGGTAAACTTAAAAGTAAGATCAGGAAATACTTTTTCAGTAAAAGTGTGCTAGATGCTTGGAATAACCACCTGATGGATGTGGTGGGGACCAATACAGGGACAGAATTCAAAATGGCATCGGACAGATGAAATAAAAACAAACATATATTTTATACTTCAACAAATAGAAGAGGCTGACCTGAATGAAGCTGTGGGTACAACCCTAAACAAAGACATGTCGGGGGGGGGGGGGGGGGTGATCTGCACAGAGAGATGGTTATAACTACTCTAGCTACCTTACTGGGCAGACTAGATGGACCATACTAGTCTTTATCTGTCGTCATATACTATGTTAGTTTGTTAATTTAAAACCTCTATAGCAAGCTCTTGTTTGCTTAACTTTCTTTACTTCCTTTAAAGATTTTAAGGGCCTATTTAGTTCTAACAGAAATTAATTTAAAACCCCGACAGCCAGCTGCTATTTGCCTAAAACCTCTAATGCAAACTAAGAACTAGTTTTGCGTTTTTAATGAAATAAAAATAGATTTTTCCAAATATGAGGTGAGATCAAAAATTAATCGAGACTTGTTGTACAGCTATATAAGAATGCATTGTATCATGATTCTATTAAGCCTGCAGTGACCTAGTTATGTGCTTTGCATGTACAGAATGTAGCATGGCTGCAGCACCCTGTACATTTTTTAATTACATGATATTTGGTATTGTGTAAAAGCAGTATGGCAGATTTACAATGAGTGAAAAAATTGAACAGCAAATTTGCATTAAATTCTGCTAGAAACTTGGAGATTCGTGCAAAGAGACTTATGATGAGTTACAGCTAGTGTATGGTGATGAATGCATGAGTTCTGCTCAAGTTTATGACTGGTACGTTTCCAAGAGGACTACCAAAGTGTTGACAATGACTAACGTTCTGGAAGGCCATCAACCAGCCCAAATGAAGACAAAGTTGAAGCAGTGCATGCCACAATACACTCAAATCGTCGATTGATATCAAAGAGCTAGCTGAGTACATGGACATTAGTTTTGTGTAAGTACAGTCCATTCTTACTGTCAATTTGGGGATGAGACTTGCATCTGCAAAATTTGTACTGAAATTCCTGTCCACTGACCAAAATGAAGATAGACTGACTGCAGCCAAGGAGTTATTGGAATGCGTTGAAAATGACTCCGATTTCATCAAAAAGATTATTTGCTGGTATTGAATCATAGGTTTATGGTTATGACCAGAACCTAAGGCTTAATCCTCACAATGGAAGACTCCAGACTCTCCCAGACCCAAGAAAGCCTGTCAGGTGAGGAGCAATGTCAAGGTCATGCTCACAAGTTTTCTTTGATTACCAGGGTATCGTTCATCATGAGTATGCTCCAAAAGATCAAACCATCAATAATATGTACTATGTCCAAGTTCTGAGTCATTTGAGAGATGTAGTTCATCGTAAGAGTCCAGAGTTGCACAGGAATAGTGAATGGTTGCTTCATCACGATAATACCCCAGCTCACGCATCATATCTTATCCAGCAGTTCTTGGCCAAACAGCAAATCGAGCATATCCATCAGCTTCTGATCTCAACTGACCTCCCACCCTGTGACTTTCTCATTTCCAAAACTGAAATTACCACTGAATGGAAGGAGATTCGACAACTAGGAGACCATTAAGCAAAATTTGACACAGCAGCTTCACAGCATAACAAGTCATTTCAAAATTGTTTCCAGCAGTGGCAGGAACGCTGGAGGAAGTGTATTTTATTGGAAGGGGACTACTTTAAATAAGACTGAGTGCAATAACTGTCAGAGCTATACTTTTTAATTGCACCTTGTAAACCCACAAGTTCACATCTATCCCACACTTGAAGTCAACAAGGAGGCTTCATCTACCCTTAATGTTCCCTCAGTGTGGTTAATTTCAGCCGGTTACCACACACACATTGAAAACTGACCTGTAAGACTCCATTCGGTTAGTATCCTATAGAAGGTGAGATCTTCAGAATTGTACTCACTACTCCAAATAAGATCTGATTCAGGACCTAAACAAATGCAATATTGCCTTGCTCTTCCTGCTGGCTATTTCACTCAGGATGCATTTGTTTGGCTTATCTACTTCTTTAATCACCTTAAGACTATCATGTTGTTTACACCTTAATTCCTTGATATGAATAAACAATCTATATGAGAAACATCAATAAAACTTTTGAGAAGCATCTGAAAAGGGACTGTAATTAAATCATGAAATTATGAAAATTTACATTTGTTTTTTATATTTTTAAAGCAGGCTAATGTGATTTTATCTTAATCACTGTAAAGTTTGTACTGCATATATACTTTTATGATTGGCAATGATTCACAGAAGTGCCTGAGTGGAATAAATAAATAAAACATTTAAAGTTTTCCTTAGGAGGTTATTTTAGAAGTCACTGTGTTTTAAACATGAACGGAATGGCAGAAAAACACGCATGCCACATCCATGTGGAAAATGTTCTGCAAACCATGTAAATGCTTTTGAATATTGAGCCCATCGTTGTTTGCATGTTTCCATGAGAGGCATTTCGGGGGCACGTATGGGTGGTGCTGGTGTTTGCATGTCGTTCACATATTTCACATAAGCCAGTGACCTGCTGGGTGGAATTTTTGCATGTGCCAATTTACACCTGCTAATAATTATGAATACTATCCAATGAAAAACCCCTCCAATGGTGGTGAAATTCAAACCAACAAACCACAACCACCTAAATAGTACAGAAATCTCAAAAAGTTTACCCCCCCCCCCCCCAAAAAAAAAAATTGGAAGAAGCACTGAACTTTGTTGCTGTCTTTTGGCACTGCTTGTGCCATTGGTGACTGGAGCACTGAAGGAGCTTTGCTTGTGATTCCCTGGCCTAACCGTCATATGTGCTATAGCAAGGAAGGAATCGTTTATTAGAACACTCTTAAAACATACCCATAATTCTGTTGTGCTTTTCCTTGGTTGAGCTTTTTGCTCAATGGTGTATAATATTGGAGTCACCCGGTTAAAAAGGTCCTCTGCTCTCTCATTGTAGTAATCATGGTGTGGCAAGGTACAGAGTATAGAACACACAGGTATGGTTTTAATATGTATATAATTTTGAAAGACTATAGGTTATATTGTTTTTTACTTATTGATTTGTTGTGTCACGTTTTAAGGTGGTGTAAGGAGTTTTTATATTTTTTTGATACATATTTATAATTATGAATTATTGGTATGTTTTATATATGCATATTAATTTGTTTATTCATGTTCCAATGTGAGATTTTATGCTGTACTTTTAAATGCATATTTATTTATTTATTTTTTAGTTTATTTGATTTGAGTGTATATGCTGTTTTTATGGTGCTTTTATGATTTGTTTCATATATGTTTATAATTGCTTTTAATGATTATGGATGTTTTTAATATGTTTTTATGTGTTTTGTAGCCAAAAGCCCCTGATGAAGGCATAAACGAAACACGGCCTGTGTCGGGCCTGGCTTTAAGAGTAAGAGTGTTCTAATAAACGATTCCTTCCTTGCTATCCACGTTTTCTGACTGGGTGTGTTGATTGGCACGTGGATTTGTGCTTTTTCGTTGGACTAACCATCATCTTTGTCCACATACAGTAGGCATCTTTTATGCTACCTCCCGTTTTCCTGAACTACTTCCTGTTCTTTTCAAACCTATCCTTCACTCCCTTTCAAACTTCCAGAAACTTCATTCTCCATGAACCCCTCAGCCATGGAAGTCCTATACTCGGGACCAGCCTGTCCATTGTGTGGGAATGTTGCCCGCACAAGGCCCTGCACCTCTAGGGGCCTCGTACCTGACCAGCTACAGAGGGAGCCAGGGAGGACCAAAGCGCCGCTGACCTCTGAAAAGCTGTGGGAGTAAAGAGCAGCATTTCGCTTCTCTCCCATGGCTGTGATAAAAAGGAACCTGCAGACACACTACATGCCCCCATTTCACCTCCTGGCACTCAGCGTGCCAGCAGGCTCCTTTTTATCACAGCCAAGGAAGAGAAGGTGAACACTGCTCTTTATTCCCACAGCTTTTCAGAGGTCAGCCAGGGCTTTGGGCCTCCCTGGCTCCCTCTAAAGACAATCAGGCATGGGACCTCTTTTGGTGTGTGGCTGGTGGGGGGGGGACTGGGGGCTAGAATGGGAATGAGAGGCTAGAATGGAACAGGGGCTACTAGGGACTAGAATGGGAATGGGGGGGCAGGACTGGAAATGGACTGATGTTGGGGAATGGGAGACTGGGACGGGAAGGGAACGGTTGCTGGGAGGGACTGGAAGAGAACTGATACTGGGGGTTAGGACTGGAAATGGGCTGATGCTGGGGGACTGGAAGGGAGCTGATGCTGGGAGGGACTGGAGGAGGATTGAGACTAGGAAACTAAGACTGGAAAGGGGCTGATGCGGGTTTAGGGAGGGGCGAATGGGACTGGAAGGGAGTGGATGCTGGGAGGGGCTCAAACTAGAAGGGAGCGAGGCTGGGACTGGTGGGAGAAATAAAAATAAGTTGGGGGAGTGAGGATAGAGAGAGGAATAGATATTTTGTGTGAGAGGGAAGAAAAATCAATGATTGGTTGAGTATTGGGAAAGTAAGTGGGGATTGAGGATGGAGGGGTGAAATTTGACTGGATAAATGAATAAAGATAGAAATGAAGGAAAGAGCAAAAGGAGAAAGATCAGTATGTTTGAGGCAGATGAGGAGAGAAGAGAGAAAACAGGAGAAATGGACAGCAGACAATGGAGAGTTAGCAGAAGACATGAAGAAAGCAGACAAAAGCAACTGGCAGAAAAGCAACTGACAAAAGCAACATGAAGAAAGCAGACAAAAGCACTTCCATGTATATGCTTATGTGTATGTATAGGTGTATATATACATATATATGTATGTGTGTATATATGCGTGTATGTGTATATATATATATATATATATATATATATATATATATATATATATATATATATATATATATATATACACACATATATATAAAACTGTATATAGTTTAATCTGTTCTATATTATCTCAAATTGTTAAGACTGTATATGCTATATAATATGATGTTCCTTGTAAATATGTTCTGTTATAATATGACGTTCCCTGTAAAACAAACTTGCTTTGTTAATTGTTGTTCACTGTAAACCGCAACTGAACTTTGGAAGATGCGGTATATAAATGTATGTATAAATAAATAAATAAAAAACTGGGGCAATGGCAAACAAAAAATAAAATGATCAGACAACAAAAGGTAGAAAAAATATTTTATTTTAAATTTATTTAATTGGAATATTTCATCTCTGGGAAATGTGCATTGCTAACAATTTGAATTTTGTTTAGTACAAGAGGAAATTAATTTATAGTTTTATTTCTCCAGTGTTGTACATTTCAAGTTTGGCTTTTGGGGTTCCCAGTTTAATTTGTCTTCATATTTCTAAATTGTGATCCCTTGTTCTATGTTTGGTGATGGTCTTTGTTTTGCATGTGTAACTATGCTGCAGTATTCTGTTCATGTAGTTTCTATTTGACAGTGTCACTTGTTCTTTTTTCCCCCCAGTAGGAGATGTATTGGTATTCTCTGAGATGCATTGGTTTGCAGTGTTGCCTTTTGATAGATAGAGTTTGGTGCTTTTTAGGTCCTGGTAGTGCTATTATGATATAGCGGGTTTGCTATGGGTTCTAAATGAGCAGGGTGTATAGTACTTCCAAATGGAATATAGTAATGTAGAAATCTGGTAGTTTCTTTATCCTTACTGCCCATGCAAATGGTATTGAGACACTCATTAATGTGCACTAATGTTCACAGGTACACTAAAAAAATTTTTTTTAAACTGCCTCTAATGTTTCGATTGATTTTTTCGTTTTTTGGTGCGCTGAATCCAAATCTGGTAACCAATTTGCTCCATCACGTACAGATTTTTTGCTACATTGGGTTAGCAGTTTGAGGTGAACGTTTCAGATTGAGTGCGATCGAGATAAAAGTTTCTTGGATGAAATCTTTATACTAATTGTTTAGTAGTTATTCAAATAAGAATAAAGAAAATTGTAACAAGGCAGCACATAAGAATAGAGTAATGTCAACAAAACACACTGTGATGGTAGCAAAATTGTCTGCACTTAAAACAGCCACATACATGTGCACAAACATTGAGCATATAAGAGCGAGGTTAGACACAAAGCAAAGCAAAGAAATGTGCAAAAAATGTTGTACAGGTATGTATGTAAGAATAGAAAACGCAAACCGCACCATTGCAATACATGAAGACAAACACCCGATGGTGTGAAAATAAAATTCTAATAAATGAGATCCGACACTGTGGTAATAACTAGCAAATTTTTATTTCAAAGTTTAGTAAAAACACGATATTTGTCAACACAGTTTAGATTTTAAAGTCATTCTTGGGTCAATCAATCTCCTGGTGGGCCCGTTTCTTCTTCCCCCGAATGCTTCTCTTGGTGCGCTGCTTGGCGTTTTTTTCATCTGGGGTTTCCCGCAGCAGCAACCAGCAGAAATCAGCCATCATAGTGGTGTTCCATCTTCCTTGGTACCTTCTCCCTGCGTCCTTGATGTCCTGGTGAAACCTTTCACCTTGTTCTTCACTGTACGCCCCCATGTTTTTCGGGAAAGTAGTTCACATGGGAGTGCAAGAAATGGACTTTCAGGCTCATGTTACAGCCTTGTTCTTTGAAGGCATTGAGCATCCTGACAACAATATCCTTATAGTTCTCATCCCGCCTGTTCCCCAAGAATTTGAGAACAACATCCTTGAAGGAATCCCAGGCTTCTTTTTCCTTCTCAGACATCGTTTCAGCGAATGCTCCATCTGAAATGAGTTTCCTTATATCAGGGCCAACAAACACTCCTTCCTTTAGCTTTGCTTCAGAAAGTCGGGGGAACTTTGAGCAAAGGTACCGAAAGCACTCACCATCTTTTGGAAGGGACTTGATGAATTGCTTAATGAGACCCAACTTAATGTGGAGAGGTGGTAATAGAATTTTATCACGAGGTACCAAGCTCTCATGAAGAACATTTTTCTCACCGGGTCTCAAATACTCCCGAATTGGCCAGTCTTTTTTCCCCCAGTGTAGGTCGCGGGCCCGGCTATCCCACAAGCAAAGGAAGCAGGGATATTTGGTGAAACCGGATTGCTGCCCTAATAGCATGGATAGAATTTTAAAGTCTCCACAAATCATCCACTTATGCTCATCATAACGAATCTTCTGAAGAATCAGGGCCAAATTCTCGTATTTTTCTTGGAAAAAAACAGAGTGAGCAATAGGAACTGAAGCGAATGTGTTGCCATTATGAAGAAGAACACCTTTTATGCTGTCTTTTGACGAATCAATGAACAGCCGCCATTCAGCAGGATCATACTTGAGTTTAAACTTTTCCATCACTCCGTATATATCGTTGCAAAATACCAAATCTTCCTCTTTGCTGAAATACTTCAAAAATTGTGTCTCGCGGTTGCGGTACCAATAAAAAGTTGTTCCTGGTGACAATAGATTTTTCTGTTTAAGCCGAGAACCTAGCAGTTGGGCAGCATCTTTTGGGAGTCCTAAATCCCAGACTAAATCATTCAATTCAGCTTGAGAGAAAAGTTCAGGTTTCGGATCTGGTTCAGTTTCAAACTCGGAAGTTCTGGACTCATTGGGAAAAGCCATCTGATGAGTCTCATCATGATCAGAACCGTCCACACAAATATGATCCAAAGATTTTGGTGGTTCAGGCACAGGTACTTCGTTGCTATGAGGCATAGGCCTAATTGCTGAGGGAAGGTTGGGTAACTTATTACGTTCTTATTTTTTAAGTTGTATCCCTTCACAATGCAAGAGCAAAAATAGCAGTCACTGCTGTGGTCTCTTTGTTCACGCCACATCATAGGTATTCCGAAACGAAATGCTTGTTTTTTACCTTTCATCCATAAGCGTAGATCTTCCTCACATGTCTTGCACACTTTGTGAGGAGCCCACGGTTTGTCTTGATCGCCTAACTTCAAACCGAAATAGGCGAAATATACTTTTTTAATAAATGCAGAAATGTTCCTCTGCCGCTTTTTCACGGTATATTCCCCACAAATAAAACAAAAACTGTCCGGAGAGTTGACGCAACCTCTGGCTCTGTGAGCCATCACAAATACACAGCACTGCAAACTACAACTGTAGTGAACCACTTCGGAATAAAGCTGGATTACGACTGAGCAAACAAAAGGTAATAATGAACTTGCAAGAAACTGAAATTTGACAGAAACGTTCATGTCGCAATCACCGTGTTTGAGCGAGCGAACGAGGCGAGGCGAACAGGAAAGAACATGCGCCAGCGCGAGTACTGGATTTAGCCCCCCGCCTCCCAATTGTCCTGTTAATGTATAAAATGAATACAAAACACTCTAAAATATCATGAGGGTGTTTCTAGTTAGTTAACCATTACAACCTCTATTTTGGGCCAAGAAAATAAACTGCAGTCGGCTAAAAAGAAATTATGTGAACATTCCTTATATGGGTAAGAAATCTAATTTTGCAAGAAACGTGACGTGATGGAACATTTTGGCTATTTTTCCTGGATTCAGCACCCCAAAATCTATAGGAATCAGTTGCAAAACTGGAGGCAGTTTTTTGGTAGAGTACCTGTGTGTTTAATAGAAATGCCTCTTAACATTTCAGAATGTGCACATTAAATTCAGCAACACCCATTTATTTCTATTGGCACAGTGGCACTTAATGAACATTAATATTTAGTAAACATGCCCCTGAGTCACTGCAGGACAAAAGAGAGGCTTGTGAAGGGCCCCTTTGAAACTGCCTAAAATTTTAGATGGAGCGTACCGAGGGAGGAAAGGAATGGAACTCCGTCCACACCAGTTGGTAAGCTTCTTTTATTCAAAGTAGGTTCCCTCACCTTAGATAATTTTCAAAAAACGTTACTTATCTGAAAGCCCCATGTTTCAAGTAAAATGTTCAAGGCACACCACTGTCAATCGCCAAAACTTTCACACGACATGCACATTTCGAGATAGAATCCCTGCTTCAAGTGCTTTCATCACGAAGTATATGGGCAACTGTGCCAAAAAATCACAGTCAAACAGCTAAGGACTTCTCCATGTTGAGCTCAGGCTGAAAGGTCTAGCTTATAAGGAGAACCAACCAATAGAAACAGGGAATACCCTACTGAAAGGGGAATCCCTGATATCATTGGTTAATCTTGCCATAGAGTCATATGAGAGGTCAGCTTGAACAGCACTGGATTTTTAATTTGAACACCATGCACCCTCACAGTTTAAATCGTGAAATTGATTGGACTAGTCTCATATGACTGTGGAAAGATTAACCAATGATATCGGCGTTTTTTTGGCACAGTTGCCCATATACTTCGTGATGAAAGCACTTGAAGCAGGGATTCTGTCTCGAAAAGTGCACGTCATGTGAAAGTTTTGGCGATTGACAGTGGTGTGCCTTTAACATTTTACTTGAAACATGGGGCTTTCAGATAAGTAATGTTTTTTGAAAATTATCTAAGGTGAGGGAACCTACTTTGAATAAAAGAAGCTGGGGAGGAGTCTGCTGTCTTGGTACATGTCGGTACCAATGACATAGAAAAATGTGGTAGGGAGGTTCTGGAGGCAAAATTTAGGCTTTTAGGTAGGAAGTTGAAATCCAGAACTTCCAGGGTAGCATTCTCCGAAATGCTTCCTGTTTCGCGCGCAGGACCCAAAAGGCAGGCAGAGCTCCGGAGTCTCAATGCGTGGATGAGACAATGGTGCAGAGATGAGGGTTTTGCATTTGTTAGGAACTGGGGAACATTCTGGGGAAAGGAGGGGCTCTTCCGAAGGGATGGGCTTCACCTTAACCGGGATGGAACCAGGCTGCTGGCATTAACCTTTAAAAAGGAGATAGAGCAGCTTTTAAACTAGATATTAGGGGAAAGCCGACAGTCGCCCAAGAGCGGATGGTTCGGAAGAATGTATCCTTGAAGGATACTACCAAAAGCAGAGAGGTTCCACAAAAGTGTAAAGTAGCCCAAATGCCCTCAAGTATGGAGCAGACAGAGCTTAAAGATCCCAATTTACCCATGTCTAACAATAGCCAAATTAACATGAACAAAATACATTCTCTAAAATGCTTGTATGCAAATGCTAGAAGTCTAAACAATAAGATGGGAGAGTTAGAATATATAGCACTAAATGAAAGGTTAGATATGATTGGAATATCAGAGACATGGTGGAAGGAGGACAACCAGTGGGACACTGTGATACCTGGGTACAAACTATATCGTAATGATAGAGCTGATCAAATTGGTGGAGGGGTTGCGCTCTATGTTAGAGAGGGCATTGACTCAGAAAGGATTAAAGTTTTGCAGGAAACAAAATCTGCTGTAGAATCTGTATGGATTGAAATTCCATATAAAAGGGGGAAGGCAATGGCAGTGGGGGTGTACTATCGAGCGCCTGGCCAGAATGACCAAATGGATGATGAAATGCTTAAAGAAATCAAGGAAGCTAACAAACGTTACAGTGCAGTAATAATAATGGGTGATTTCAATTACCCTGGTATCGACTGGGTCAGTGTCACGTCAGGACATGATAGGGAGATAAAGTTCCTGGATGAAATAAATGACTGCTTCTTGGAGCAGCTGGTTCAAGAACCGACGAGAGGGGAAGCCATATTAGACCTAGTCCTTAGTGGAACACCAGATCTAGTGCAAGAGATAATGGTGTTGGGGCCACTTGGCAATAGTGATCATAGCATGATCGCCTTTGATTTAATTAGTGGAGGAGGGATAGTAAGGAAATCCACAGTACTATCTTTTAACTTTCGAAAGGGAGACTATGATAAAATGAGGAAAACAGTTAAGAAAAAACTAAAAGGAGCAGTTGCAAAGGTTAAAGACGTACATCAAGCTTGGGTGTTGTTGAAAAATACTATCTTGGAAGCCCAGACCAGCTGTATTCCACGCTTTAAGAAAAGTGGAAGGAAGTCCAAAAAACTGCCAGCATGGTTTAAAGGTGAGGTCAGAGAGGCTGTTGTTGCCAAAAAAGCATCTTTCAGGAAATGGAAAAAAGAGCCAAAACGACGAAACCTGGAAACAGCACAAGCACTGGCAAGTCAATGCAAGGCATTGATAAGGCAGGCAAAGAGAGAATTTGAGAAGAAGCTTGCTGTGGAAGCAAAAACGCGAAATAAAGACCTTTTCAAGTACATTCGTAGCAAAAAACCTGTGAGAGAGTCAGTTGGTCCATTAGACGATAAAGGGGTTAAAGGAGCACTAAGAGGCGACAAGGCGATAGCGGAGAGACTGAATGAATTCTTTGCTTCGGTCTTTACTGAGGAAGATGTAGGGATGTTACCCATGACGGAAGTGGTATTTAAAGGTGTGGAAGAATTGAAGGAAATATCGATACATCGGGAAGATGTCTTACAACTATTAGATAAACTGAAGAGTAGCAAATCACCTGGGCCGGATGGTATACATCCAAGGGTGTTGAAAGAACTGAAATATGAGATTGCAGACCTGCTATCAGTAATCTGTGAACTATCATTAAAATCATCTCTAATACCTGAAGATTGGAGGATCGCCAATGTAACACCAAGTTTTAAAAAGGGTTCCAGGGGTGATCCGAGAAACTACAGACCGGTGAGCCTGACGTCAGTATCTGGAAAAATGGTAGAAACCATCATAAAGAATAAAATTACTCAGCATGTAGATAGTCACAACCTAATGGGAGACAGCCAACATGGCTTTAGACAAGGAAGATCTTGTCTTACTAATCTGTTATGTTTTTTTGAAGGAGTGAATAAACAGGTGGACAAAGGTGAGTCGGTTGATATTGTGTATCTGGACTTTCAGAAAGCCTTTGACAAGGTCCCTCATCAGAGACTTTTGGCAAAACTAAAGAGTCATGGGATAGGAGGCAGTGTACTATTGTGGATCAGGAACTGGTTAAAAGAGAGAAAGCAGAGGGTAGGGCTAAATGGCCAATTTTCCCAATGGAAAAAGGTGAATAGTGGTGTACCCCAGGGATCTATGCTGGGTCCGCTGCTTTTTGACATATTCATAAATGACCTGGAAAGTGGAATAACGAGTGAGGTTATCAAATTTGCAGATGACACAAAACTATTTAAAGTTGTTAAAACCGAAGAGGATTGTGAAAAATTGCAAGAGGATCTTGATAAATTGGAAGACTGGGCATCAAAATGGCAGATGAAATTTAATGTGGACAAGTGCAAGGTTATGCACCTAGGGAAGAACAACCCAAACTATGGTTACATGATGCAAGGTTCCACATTAGGAACCACCACCCAGGAAAAAGATTTAGGCGTCATTGTGGATACCATGTTAAAACCCTCGGCCCAGTGTGCAGCGGCAGCCAAGAGAGCAAACAGAATGCTAGGTATGATAAGGAAAGGAATGGAAAATAAAACAAAAGATATTATAATGCCTCTATATCGTTCCATGGTGAGACCGCACCTTGAATATTGTGTGCAATTCTGGTTGCCATATCTTAAAAAGGATATAGTGATTTTAGAAAAGGTTCAGAGAAGAGCCACCAAAATGGTAAAGGGGATGGAAGGATACTCCTATGAAGAAAGGCTAAAAAGGCTAGGGCTCTTTAAACTGGAAAAGAGACGGCTGAGGGGAGATATGATAGAAGTCTATAAATTAATGAACGGAATGGAATGGGTAAACGTAGATCGATTGTTTACATTATCAGAATATAGAAAGACTAGGGGACATGCAATGAAGCTACAGGGTAAACTATTTAAGACCAATAAAAGAAAATATTTTTTCACTCAACGTGTAATCAAACTCTGGAATTTGTTACCGGAGGATGTAGTAAAGGCTGTTAGTGTAGCTGGGTTTAAAAAAGGTTTGGACAAGTTCCTGGAGGAAAGGTCCATAAACCATTATTAAGAAGTGACCGAAGATATCAATGCTTGACCCAGTACAAGCATTGTGGAACTTGTGTCTCTTGGGGAAACTGCTAGGTACATATGACCTAGATTGGCCACTGTTGGAAACAGAATACTGGGCTTGATGGACCTTGGTCTGACCCAGTATGGCATATCTTATGTACTTATGTTCTTAAGCTTACCGACTGGTGTGGACGGAGTTCCATTCCTTTCCTTCCTCGGTACGCTCTGACAAAAAATGTTTGATATTTGAAGACTTTATTTACAGTGAACTACCTTATGTATTGTTACAGCATTCACTGGTTAGGGTTTTGTAATTTTGTTTTTTTAAATTTTAGATGGGCAATAAATTAATTTTATTTTAAAATGTATTTAAGTTATGCAAATAAGGTTTAGTGGCTATGCAAATGAGGTCCCCAATGAGTCTCCGCACATAGCCCTGCATCACCTTTGGGCCTCCCCTGCCTGTACTCCCTATGTCCCCCTCTCTGGTCCAGGGTATGTCAGACTTTGTTGCCCAGATGCCTTGTGCCTGCTGTCTGTGTGTGTCTTAGCATTCCCAGCTGCATCTGTGCAGTGTGAGTGTGTGCAGTGCTGTAGGTGTTGGTGGAGGCAGTCACTGGGTATGGATGAAGGAAGTCACTAGATGTGGATGCAGGGAGATATTGAGTATGGGTGGAAAATGGCAGGAACCATGGGTGATCTGCTACGGTGTATAATGCTCATAGGGAATACAGGATAGCCACCAGAAAATAACCATATTAGAGGGTTTACAGGCTTGGGACCCAATTCTTAACCCTCATGGATAAGCAGTACCCCACTAGGCTGTACTTTGAAAAGGCAGCTATCCAACATCTCTGCCAGGAGCTAGGGCCATTCCTCCACTACACCACTCAGAGAGGTCAAATCATGCTTGTCCACCTCATGGTCACCATGACCTTTGACCTCGTAGCCACTAGGAGTTTCTAGACTGTTGGCCTTAACAACAGATCTCAGCTAATCTTCCATCTCATAGTTCCTTAGGTTCTTCCTAACCTACACTGCAAAATATGTAGCTTTCCCCCAGATGGTATAGCAGAGGCAGCTAACCATGGCCCAGCTCTCTGAGGTGGACAGATTGCAATCTGTGAACCCCAGCATAGATGGGAAACATGTGGCCATCAGGCCTCAGCCACATACTCAACAAGAGCACATTCCACTCACTGAACATGCAGGCAATGTTTTTCAGAGGTTTACAGATTCCTTCAATGACTTGTGCATCCTGACACACTCTGGCATCTATGAGAGTAGAGAAATCACCAGTGGATGGCTGCTAGGTAAGCCCTGCATCCGCCCATTCCACCATCTGTACATGCAAATACTAGGAAGCCTCAGTGATCCCTGATAGCTGCAACAATTGGCAAACAGAGCCCATAGTTTCACTGTTTATATAGCAATACAAACACCCTGGGCACTAAACTGTAATGTGCTCCCACTCTCTCTCCACCCAGGGGCGGCCCAAGGGGGGTGAGGGGCCATGTGCGGAGACTCAGTGCGGGGCCTCATTTGCATAAGTGGCCTTATTTGCATAAATATTTGCATAATGTTACCATACACTAACTTTTAGTAAACATGTCTCTTAATGAGTGTATGGATAAAGAAAGACTAAAAGATTTCTACATTACTATAATCCAGTGCCAACCGCCAGGCACATTAGGAACAACTACAAACGCTGCCCATTTAGAACCCATAGCAAACCCGCTGTATCCTGACAACATTACCAGGACTCACAAAGCACCATACCCTACCTATCAAAAGGCAACACTGCAAATATTAAACCAATACATTTCAGAGAATACTGGGGAAAGAGAACAAGTGGCATTGTCAAATAGGAATTACATAAATAGAATACCTCAGCTCAGTTACACATGCAGAACATAGACCATCACCAAACAAGGAATCACAATTTAGAAACAGGAAGGCAATAATTAAACTGGGAACCCCAAAAGCCAAACTTGGAATGTACAACAACACTGTAGAAATAAAACTATAAATTAATTTCCTCTTGTACCAAACAAAGCGCAGACGTTAATGATGCACATTCCCCAGAGCTTTCATATTCCAGTTAATAAATTCAAAATAAAGAGATATCTTTCTACCTTTTGTGCATTTTTTTCAGTTGCAATTGCTCCAGCCACTTTCTTCTGGTTTCTTCATGTTTTCTGCTAACTGTCCATTGTCTGCTGTCCATTTGTTCTTTCTTCTCTCTTCTAGTTTTTTTTTCCATTCTCTCTCTCTACATCTGCTTTGACATACTAATCTTTCTCCATTTGCTCTTTCCTCATTCCTATTTCATCCACACAAATTTTACCCCTCCATCCTCAATCCCCACTTACTCTCCCAATACCCGGCCAATTGTAGATTTTTCATCCCTCCCACACAAAATAATTTTCCCCTCTCCATTTTACTCTCCCAGCCCCATCCCATTCTAATCCTCCCCCAACATCAGCTCCCTTCTAGTTCCAGTCTCACCCAGCATCCATTCCCTTCTAGTCCCTGCATCAGCCCATTTCCAGTCCTAGCTCCCCCATCCATTTTCAGTCTGAGTCCCTTCATAGCTCATTTCCAATCCTAGCCCCCATCAGCCCATTTCTAGTCATTTCCTAGCCCCACCATCAGCCCATGTCAAATCCTAGCTCCCCTCCACTCAGCCCAATTCCAGTCCAAGCCCCCCATGAGCCTACTTCCAGTTCTAGCCCCTCCATGAGTCCATTTCAATTCAAGCCCCCACCACAGCCCATTTCCAATCTTAGCTCCCCCCAACAGCCCATTTCCAATCTTAGCTCCCCCCAACAGCCCATTTCCAGTCCTATCCTAGCTGCTCCATCAGCCCATTTTCAGTCCTAGCTCCCTTCCCTCACAGCCCATTTCCATTCCAAGCTCCCTCCCCATCAGCTATTTGCAGTTCAAGCCTCCCCTTCCACGCAGCCCATTTCCAGTCATAACAACCCCCAACCCACTTCCAGTCCTAACCCCCCATCACCCCACTTCCAGTCCTAACCCCCCATCACCCCATTTTCAATTTAAGCCCCCCTATAACCCATTACCAGTCCTAACCCATCAGCCCACTTTCAGTCTTAACCCCATCAACCCATTTCCAGTCAGCCCCCCATAGCTCATTGCTAGTCCTAAACCCCCCCATCAGCCCACAGCCCATAACCAGTCCTAACCACATCAGCCCTCCTCAAGTCCTAACCCCTCCCCATCAGCTCATTTCCTGTCCTAGCCCCCCATAGCCCATTATCAGTCCTAACCCCCCATAGCCCATTAGCAGTCCTAACCCCCCATCACCTCATTTCCAGAGAGCCCCCATCAGCCCACAGCCCATTACCAGTCCTAACCCCCCTTAGCCCATTATCAGTCCCAACCCCCCCCCATAGCCCATTACCAGCCCCCCCATCACCCCATTTCCAGACAGCCCACTTCAATCCACAGCCCATTACCTGTCCTAACCCCCCCATAGCCCATTTCCAGTCCTAACCCCCCCCAACAGCCCACAGCCCATTACCAGTCCTAACCTCTCTCCATCAGCCCATTTCCTGTCCTAGCCCCCCCATAGCCCATTACCAGTCCTAACCCCCCCATAGCCCATTACCAGTCCTAACCCCCCCATAGCCCATTATCAGTCCTAACCCCCCCCCCATAACCTATTACCGGTCCCAACCCCCCATCACCCCATTTCCAGACAGCCCCCATCAGCCCACAGCCCATTACCAGTCTTAACACTCCCTATAGCCCATTACCAGTCCTAACCCCTCCCCCAACAGCACACAGCCCATTACCAGTCCTAACCCCGCCCCATCAGCCCATTTCCTGTCCTAGCCCCCCCCCATAGCCCATTTCCAGTCCTAACCCCCCATCGCTCCATTTCCAGATATCCCCCATCAGCCCACAGCCCATTGCCAGTATTAACCCCCCCCCCGCCCATTACCAGTCCTAAGCCCCCCCCCCCCCCCCCATCGGCTTATGGCAAAATTTTAAAAAAAAAAAGCTGGCTCTGGCTGCTGCCGTCGCGGCAGCGGCAGAATGAAGTGTCCCGCGGGATCTCCTCTGGTCACTGAGCCCCTCTGCAAGGGCTTTCAGATTCGCGAAGGGAGAGTGTCTCCCTCACGTCTCTGTTAAGCCTGCAGGGGCTAATGGGAAATTTCCCATCTGCCCCTTTAGACGCGAGGGGCTGATGGGAAATTTCCAATTAGCCCCTGCGGGTTTAACAGAGTCGCGAGGGAGACACTCTCCCTTCGCGAATCTGAAAGCCCTTGCAGAGGGGCTCAGCGAGCAGAGGAGGCCCCGCGGGACACTTCATTCTGCCGCTGCCGCGGTGGCAGCGGCAGCAGCCAGAGCCAGCTTTTTTTTTAATGTAATTTTTAAAAAAAGCAGAATGTTCTTTGCACGGGGCCCCCTGAAACGCGGGGCCCTGTGCAAAAAACATTCTTGCTCAATGGACGGGCCGGCCCTGTCTCCACCTATACAGGTGATAGAGCCTACCATCTGAGGATGCTGAGAAATGGTACAACAGGCTCCACAGACATACCTGCTCTATTATTGGCCTGCTCAAGAGTCATTTTCATTGCCTGGACATATCTGGGGTGAAATCCTATACTACCCAGTTAAAGTTTGTGGATCATGCAAAAGACCATAAATAATTAGCAATCAGGTGCCTATAATGTCTGCTTGAAGGAGTAGAAATGGCAAATCCTTACACAGAGGATGATGCAGAGAGTCCTAGGAAGGGAACACAGTCCATCCCCACCAGCTTGGCCTTACTGAAAAAAAAGATTTGATACACAGGCATTTCACGTGTATGTAAATGTTTGCTTTATTAAATGTGTTAACATTTATACATGTAAAACTCTAAATAACCATCACTATCACCTGTATCCACAATCTCCCCCCACCAGCATCAATTCAGAGCCCTTTCACCCAACCAACCCCCTCAACATCAGTGCATAGTCCTTCCGCCATCCCCCTGTGGCCTTCCCCATAAACCACTGGGCTGCATAGAACAGAAAGGGATGTTACTTCTTTCAGCATCCCCTCCCTCTCACCTGCCCCTCTGCCCTTTCCTACCAATTCCTTCTTCCTGACTTTGTACAGGCGACTTTCAGAGACATCATCTAGTTCACCTCTGCGATGGGTTGCTGCATGGAAAGAGGGAAAGCTAAGACGCTCCCCGCTTCCATGGGGCAAAGGTCCCAATGGAAGCGGGGAGGAGGAGGGTGGTGTTTTTGGGACAGTGGGCTCCCACAGATGTTCGGGAACCCTTGGAGACAGAGGATCATGGAGGTGCCTGCCTCTGCAGCATTGCCCATGTAGACTGGAAAGCTGAGAGTGTAGATGGTTGCAGCACAGGAGGCTGCACAGCTGGAGAATATAAAAACCAAATAGTTTCATGAGCCGTTGTTGACTCCAATGGGGCAGGTCCCTGCAGCTCTGCAAGCAGGACCTCATTCTTAAAGCACAATCCACTGCTCCTCCATTAATACCAATCTCCATTGCAGGTTGACCTTCTCATCCCACTGGTCCTGGAGCATCTACCACTACTATTACTACTTTTTTATATAGCTCTACAAGGTGTACGCAGCGCTGTACAGAGACATGCAAGAGACAGTCCCTGCTCCTAAGAGCTTACAATCTAATCAAGACAGACAGCACAACTGTGGACTAGGATATATCTAGGAAAAAGGCAAGGAAACACATAGGAAATAACAAGGAGATTTGGGGTTCAGGATCCAAAAGCAGTCTGAAAGAAGTGCATCTGGGGACAGAGGAAGGATTTGAGAGTGAAGAAGAAGTGGGTCGAGATGTGTAGAATTAATGTTTAGAATCTAACTTTGTAAATCTTATCATGGAAGTTGTCAGTAAATGTTTGTACAGAAGGTAGAGGAGGAGTCAGGGTGAAAGATACTTTGATGATAGAGTTGAGCATTGCAAGAGACAATAGTATTCTTGCTCGGTGAGCACTATGGCAGACTGTAAAGAGGTTAGCATGAAGTGTAGGAAGTCAGCATGAGTGCAGGATTTAAGCCAAAGGTGTTCAGCAGAGTGGGCACAGGAACATAGGTAGTGGGTTTTTTTTAGAGACCATTCAAGGCTGAGGTGCAGTATGCCTCACTGGGTGTGGAATGGGAGAAGTAACAACATCCAAAGTTGAAGCTAGTGCTATAGGAAAAGACTGCCTCTTCAACAGATTCATAGCGGAAGAGAGAGGAGATGAGATGAAATATCAGTGGAGAGAGTAGAGGGGTCAATAGCTTGAAGATTCCTGTTGGAATCTTCCGCAGGGCCATGTGAATCCTCTCCAAGATCCTTCTTGCTGCAGCATGGGGAGCCCTGTACTCTCTGCGGCCGAGGAGGATGTCCTCATCTGCTAGTACCAGCCGAACCAGAAACATGGTTTCCGCCCAAGAAAAGTTGGGCTGTCAGATGGCAGACATGTTTGTGATCTCTTAGTGTGGACTATTAATTTTTGGAGTATATACATGCAGTGGAAGCATGTTGGCATGGCTCTGTAGGGCACAGTCATTGGGCATATGAATTTTGCTGTACTAATAAAACTTGCACATGTAATGTGCACGAGCATAGTCTGAAAAGTACCCATACAGTCACCCAATTTGCCCCCATGGCATTTTTCACATGCACCTGCCATTTGTTCACAGAATGTCTATCATTCTGTATTTTTGAACAAGGTTGCATATTTTTGTCAATGGTCTATCACATGCATTTTATATGTTAAGGCCCCACCAGTTCACAGCATGCACATGCATAAATGCTGCATGTTTAAAAAAAAAAAAAGTTGATATTGAGAGGTGGAAATATGCCATTTTTAGAAGTGGTACTCACATGCACACCTTCTTCTTTAAAAGGGACATGGGTTTTCAGATATTTGCATTTCCATGTCCCATCCATCCTATCACGGCCTTTCTAGAATGGACTGTCACATGTTTAATTTTAAAAAAATATGCAAAAATGTTATAAAACGTTGAAGATTAGTTATGGTCTTTATTCTACAGTTACTGTAAGCTGATGCAAATTGAAGGAAGATTTTTAACTCCCTGACAGGCAGAGTTTTTCCCATTTTGTATTTATGGAAAAATGCTTAATAAATCTGATCCAAAAAGATTTCAATTTCTTAGGAGTATTATGACTTAATATACTGTCTTTCAAGTGGTTTACACATAATCCAATTTTAAAATCAGAAAAGGAAAAGAACTACAGTCTCAACAGAAAAGAGAATAAGAACAAATGAGTGAGGCTACTGGAACAAAGAAGGGGGGGGGGGGGAATATAGAAGGTATTGGACACACCAGGACTTACTAGGCACCCTTGGCCTCTATTATGTGTACCAATACAGAGATGATCTCATTAGAAGTCAAATGCCATGGAAAAAATATGCCTCGTTACACCAGCCGTGAATTTTTATTTTTAATGAAGGTTCAATGTGAAGTTGTATCAGTAGAGAGCTCCACAGGAAGGGTGCAATAAAGAAACAGGCTGAATGCAGTGTAGACTTGAGCCCGGCTCATGAGACAGGAGGGAGACAAAGTAGATCCTCATCGTACGTAAGATATGGTGGGAAGTGTGTGAAATTTGCATAGAACAGAGAAGATAGGGTACCTGATTTTAATGCCTTATAGACTAGCAGCAGGCTTTTGTAGTGAATGAGACTCCGCCAACTGGATTATCAGCTGCTGGGCACAAGAGGGCAGGGGTTAATGTGTCGTGAGGGTGGAGGGGCAGGCCATGCCTGGTCTTAAGAGGGGTCTGCAGGCCATGGGCCACCCTCTTGCCTCTCTGGTTTGGGCAGAGAAGAACCATGCCTTTTCCTTTTCCTCCTGCCTAAGCACCCCTGCCCTAGGTATCACTATTTGCCGGCCGTCATATTAGGGACGTGGGCACATG
Organism: Ichthyophis bannanicus; assembly: GCA_033557465.1. NCBI lineage: Eukaryota > Metazoa > Chordata > Amphibia > Gymnophiona > Ichthyophiidae > Ichthyophis > Ichthyophis bannanicus. The sequence continues at coordinate 1,686,829,156 of CM066031.1, read as the reverse complement.
GTTTTGCTGCTACTGAGACAGTGAGTTCTTGCTTTGGGTCATTATTTATGTCCAGGGGGAAGGACAGTGCAGGAGGACACATGGCCGGCCATGTGGCTGTATGGCAGCTGGGGGTCAATCAGGAACATGCAGTCCTTGCAAGCCTATGCTCAATTCTGTGGCTAGGTGAGGCATGGGAGGAGTGAGAGCTGGAGCAGGAAAGGTGGATAGGGCTGTCATTGGCTCTCACAGTGCTGTTTGTCGATGCCAATGCCCCCCTGGTATTGCCACGTGGTCCTGTGAACCTTCTCAGTTGCAACCTTGAGGAGTCGTCAGCCAAACAGCATGGTCTCCATGGAGGCTGTGCACAGGGTAAGAGGCAACTCACCACAGCGGGATGAAAAGGGGCAGTGTGAACATCCATCTGGTTTGTGGGGGAGGTCAGGCAGCACTTGTGGGGGTGTGACAGGCATTGTTGTCGGTACACAGGACTAGGTTATTTAGTGTTGTAGATTTACTACCTTTCTACCATATATATATATATATATATATATATGACCCATGAAACATTACTTTCAAACTCACGCCAGGCTTCCTTTTCTCAAGACTCCTTCCCACCCATCTCAATAGGAATCTTCCTTTTAAAATGGGAATAAATAATTTAACAGAGTCCAGAGCTGCCCTGTGGACTTACTGTCACAGAAAGTTTTCAGATTCAGTCTTGTTTATGAATGTTCATCTTACTGCATTCTGTGATACATATTTTTTTTAAATTAACCTATCAATGGTTTCAATACTAAAGAAAAGTGATCCAACTGACTGTGGAAATTATCGCACAATCGCTCTGATCCCACATGCCAGCAAGATTCTACTGAAGATTATTCAAGAGAGACTACAACCATACCTGGAACAAGAATTACCTGAAGTGCAAGCAGGGTTCAGGAAAGGGCGAGGAACAAGAGACATAATTGCGGATGTGAGATGGATCCTTGAAAAGACTAAAGAATACCAAAAGGATATCTATTTGTGCTTTATTGACTATAGCAAGGCTTTTGACTGTGTAAACCATGAGAAATTCTGGGCCATGTTAAGAAGCATGGGTATACCAGAACACCTGATCGTTCTCTTGCACAATCTGTACATTGATCAAGAAGCAACAGTTCAAATGGAACAAGAAGAAACAAAATGGTTTAAAATAAGCAAAGGTTTAAGACAAGGCTGCATACTTTCCCCCTACCTGTTTAATTTATATGCAGAACAAATCATCAGAGAAGCAGGATTCTATGAAGACAACAGAGGTGTAAAGATTGGTGAAAGACTCATCAACAACCTTCGCTATGCTGATGATACCACATTACTGGCTGAAAGTGAAGATGATCTGAAACATTTGCTTCTCACAATCAAAGAACATAGTCTCAAAATGGGCCTGCACCTTAATGTAAAGAAGACAAAGATCATGACAACTGGCATAATCAATAGGTTCATCGGTGAAGGAGAAGAAATTGAAATTGTGAACAACTTTAACCTATTTGGATCAACTATCAATAAAGAAGCAACAAGCAGTCAAGAAATCAGACGACACATTGCTCTTGGCAGAATGGCTATGAAAGACCTAGATAAGATTCTCAAGAGCAGAGATGTCTCTCTCCATACAAAGATTCGACTTGTTCAAGCCATGGTATTTTCAATATCATCATATGGATGTGAAAGCTGGACAGTGAAAAAGATAGACAGTAAGAAAATTGATGCCTTTGAATTATGGTGGCTGGCAGCGAATACTGTGTATACCATGTACTGCCTGAAGAACAAACCAGTCGGTACTAGAGGAGATCAAACTTAAGCTTTCTTTAGAAGCTCAGATGACAAGACTTCAACTTTCATACTTTGGACACATCATGTGAAGAAAGAGATCATTCGAGAAAGACATCATGCTTGGCAAGATAGAAGGTCAATGCAAAAGAGGAAGGCCAGCAATGAGATGGATCGATATAATAACAGCAGCTATGGGTACCAGTCTGTCAACAATGAGCCGCCTGACTGAGGACTGAACACAATTTAGGATAGCTATCCAGAGGGTCACCATGAGTCGACTCCGACTCAACGGCACTTAACAACAACATCATCAATGGTTTGGTGTGATGCTAACCTCCAGTGGCTGTACAGCACATGTCAGTACTGTTGCTCAACACACTGAGGCAGTGTGCATATAACTGGAGGGTCACAGGTTCACATCATTGCATGGGGCCTTCATATTTTATCAAGTGGGCCTGCTGGGGGTTGTAAAAGGCCTACTGAGCAGCAAGGGTCACCATCTCACTTTACATGGAGGAAGTACACAGAAACCAATTTCTCAGCAATACTCACAAAATCTTTATTATGGTATATCCTTTTCTCAGCATAAATTTCTCACACACAAATTCTCTAACACGGTTACTTACAGGTACAAGGTAGCTACTGTATAGGGAATAGACAGAAGAGAAAGGTTAATGGGGAAATTCAACAGACTGTCACCTCCATGGCAGGGCTGAATAAACTCCCCATTTTCCCTCAGTCCTGGTCCTTTTTTATACAGTTTTTCTGTCAGACTGGCATGACTACAAAGGTTATTTCTTTTCATGAAGCTGGTTTTCAGCGATATTTTTTTCTACACAATACTGGCACATTTTTGCATTTCCCAAGGTTCAAGCTAGCATGGAAACACCATCTCAGCTTCCCAAGGCCAGTGCCTAATTAAATCTTACTCCACGGTTCCTCCTCCTATTTCATTTTTGTTTCATTTGTGTTATCTGGTTTTCTCAACAGATGCACACCAAGTCACTAACATTCCCTACCACTCTATTCCCAGAATTTTCTTATGCTATGACAGCAGCTCATTCCTTTCCTTTCCCCCGATTCTCCTAATAGTGGTCAATAGTCCCAAGGTGCCCCGTGGCCTATATCCAGGACTGCTTCACAGGCCTAACTACAGGAGCACTGTCCTGGCTTGGGTCTGACTCTCTACAGGGTATATATATATATGGTGCTGGTGGGCAACAGATTAATGGCAGAACTCCTGGGCCCAGTTGGAAAATAGGTAACCCAGTTTGGGCCAGATGAGAGATTAGGATTTTGCAACTGTTTTAGAGGGAAAGCTAATGGCAGACAGTGATCATTTGGTGACAAAGTTTGAAAAAAAAGAGGCAATATCTTGAGTTTAATTGTTGGATTTAAGTCATTTCCCATAGAGGGTATTCTTCAATCCCTCTTTACCATTTTGGTGGCTCTTCTCTGCACCTTTTCTAATTCCGCTATATCCTTTCTAAGATCCGGCAACCAGACAGGCAACATTCAGGACCGGCACCAGGGTAGTGAAGTTTGTCTTTGGGGAAGTTGCCCATGCATTCCTGCTCTGACATCTTGAAAAATGGTGGTGCCTGGCCCCACACAGTACATTCTGGGATACACCGCATGGGGCCAGGCACCACCATTTTTTGATATGGTGGCACAGGAGCAGAAGTGCATGGGCAATACTCCCGTTCCATTGTAAAGGTACCAGGAGGGGGTGGAGGGGAAACAAAAAAAAAAAAAAAAAAGAACACGGGGCTGCTGGGCCATTGGGCTTATTTTTAATTGGGTGGATGGGGGGGATTGAGGCCACTGGGCCACCAGGGATGTGATTTGTCAGGGGCAATGGCCTTCCAACAGTATGTTGATGGCATCGGGGGCTTTCCTAGATGCCTGGATCATCTAAGGGGAAGTTCAACACTTTACCTCAGATGATCCAGGCATTGGGGAAAGCCCCCGATGCCATCAAAATACTGTCAGGGATACACACAGGACATTTAAAACATCTCAGACCCAGGCATAGAGATATTGGCAGTTCGGCTGACTACAAAATCCTCTACCTGTCTCTCTGCATTGAGTGGAGACAATATTGGCATACCATTTTAATACGTGCAAGTCACTTGCCTATAATTTAAATATACTAGATGTTACTGTGTGCACTTACTTTTCTTTTGCGGCTTATGTTCGAGTCAGTCTTTTTTGTCCATTTAGCCTCTCAAAACTTGTGTTTATAAATTGCATTATCTTCTTGCAAAGGGCTTGTTGATCTTTCTGCAACAGCCCATAGGTGATAATGGCATGGATTAATGTGTACTGCTATAGTTTGTCCAGAAAGGGCCATATGGCATGGAATTTACACAAAACTTGAAAAGTAGATTTTACAGTTGAAGATATTTATGCTCCAAAAGTAAACTCAGAATAATATTGCCTTGGCATCTTGATAAGGCAGTATATAAAACCAGTTAAATAAATAAAAATTAATTAATTAATTATGACCATGTATTTAAAGGACTCAACCAGTGGAATTGGAATGTTTCCTATCAAGGCAGCAAGTGAGAGAAAGATAGATCTACCCATTATCCAGATTATCAGATTTGACATGATTGGCCAATAGCCAGGTGCACACTACAATGAGGCAGCAATTCATTTTGGACAAATCTGGGTGATTTATGTTATCTTAGTGGACCAGAGGATATTGTCCACCTAATAGAAACCATTGATGCCAAGGCTCTGAACCAGGGTGACAAGAGGACCAAGAACGATATTACCTAATAAAGGGGAGAGGAAAGGAGTTGGAGGAGAAAGCACCTATGGTAACCCAAAAGGAATGATTCTTCAGTAAGAAAGTGAACCAGTGACAAATGGTATCAGTTATCCCAATCTCCTGGAATAAGGCAAATAGAGCAGCAAGGTCTATTAAATTGAACACTGAGGTAAGATCAAACTACACCACTAGTGCAGCCCAACTGGCATCCAAAAAGTTTGGAGTTTTACTTAGGAAGAAGAGTAATTTAGGCCCCTTAGTGCTTTCAAACTACCAGCCCATCTCAAATCTTAATTTTCTGGCAAAGATTGTGGACAAGGTAGTTTTCCAGCAACTGTCACAGTTTCTGGAAGACAACAATGTTTTGTTTTTGACAGAGTCAGGGTTTCATCGTGGTTATAGCATGGAGACAGCATTTCCGGGTCATTGCTCTCCCTCCCCTCTCGAATCCCCACGCCCTACATAGCATGAAATTTCTTACTACAATCAAAGGACCCAGAAGAACCATGAGCAACCATATGATTCACAGCAATGGAAACCCAACCACAGGGAGTACTGACTGTTGTTGGGAAATTTGGCTTAGGTCTGCTTTATATGGTGGCTTTATATGACTGCGCCCTTGCCTGGTGAAACTACACAGAATATGGAATTCACAGAAGACAAGCATGTGGGTATAAAGGAGTAGATGCGGCCTGCTATGGAGGATTCTGGGTAACCATATTCTGCATAGGAGTATGCAAAATATTGGGCCTAGCAATATCAGCAAGAAAATACAGGCCAAGCAAAGAATTCACTCTCTCTTGCCCTGGGGGTTTCAATTAGTGCCAGGAGAAGGAAAAACACAGGAAGGGGCAGAGGTCACAGGCCATGCATAGATAAGCAGACCTAAATGCAGATCCAGATGTATAAATGTAAAGGGATCCTCCCCTGGGGAAAAGTGTTACAGGATGCCTGGGGCCTTGCAGACACTTAAGAACTTATGATGAATTCACTGAAACTAATATGAAGCAGACATTTGAGACAAGGAGAAATGTATATAAACCAGCCATTTTAAAGGATCATTGGGCAGTGCTTTATCCCCTTACAGAGAGAAGGTGCTGTCCATCATCTCTAGACAGGCTTTGCTGTTCTGCATGACACTATTATTTTGCTATGCTAAAATAAAAGTCTTTGTAGCTAAAGCAACTGCCGTCTAAGTAATTCTTTGATTGGTGATATTTGGGCAACTGTTTGTGGGAACCAGGCCACAATTGGTGCCGAACCCCTTCTAAATTTTCTAAATTGCCCAAGGACTCCTCTGACTGCAGTTTTACTTGTCAGAGGGACTACCTCCTGTTTTTCACAGAGAAAAAAAACAGGGGATGAGAATACCTTCTCATTAGGAGAAGAGGATTCCTTCTGCTGGTACAGAAGATGGGAATACCGTTCTGAGTGACGTTGAGAGAGATTTTGATACCCTAGGAAGACTCCATTGGTGAGTGTTGAGTTTCTCTGTCTATAGGCAAGGACAGAAGACTTGCCCAGGTTCGAGTGGTGGGTGAGTATGTAATTACTATTCTGTTATGTAGGAAAACTGTTAGAGTGTCTCTGTATTTAGTTGTAATATTAGGGAAAGATTAGGGAAAGAAAGTTTTGCCCAGACATTAGGTCTCTGTATTTCCAGGATTGATTGGTGTACGCTTGAGACTGTACGTATCATTGATACGAAGCGAGTGTGTGTCCCTATCCACGTTTTCATACCCCCATCACTGCGAGGGGATTGGCTGGGTTTGGACGAAGCGCAAGAGTTGTATGTTTGTATGAGTCCTGGATTCATAGTTTCGCACCTCTGTTAATTAAGAGGTTTGGATTACCACCTAAAAGTGAAATTACGCACGCCTCTGTAAATAAAGAGGTTCAAGTTGCTATTGGTAAAAGGCGAAGTTAATTGCCCCTGTCCCCGAACAGTGAAAACACCAGGTTTACAGATCTAGAAAGAGGGACAGCTAAGGAGAATATTTATAGAAAAACGGGGATGATCTCCTTATCTGGGATGCTCACAGACCAGAGAGGGTGACAATTAGATCTATTGAAGAATAGCTTTCTAAGTATCTTTCTGACTAATTATAGCTAGATAAATGAATTACTTTACAAGTTCCAGATCAAGGTGAATGAAGGAGTTGACTGCAGCTGAACTGATTAGAATTCTTTGCTAAAGTTGAACTAAGTGGGGAATTCCTGGGGAGCGTATCTGTTTGCTTTTATTTTCTTCCACAATATCTATGTGCTTGTAAGATGCCCCAGTCTCTGGAGAGGGTAAAACCGTTGACCCAGAGTCCCTGGAACGCAAGTGACAGGCGGTGTTTGTTTATTCTTCCAAGCCTTTCCTGTCTTCTTTAGAACATTGAAAACAACGAAAATTCTTCCAGGGTCTGCTATAGCAATTGATGTGCTGAGACAGCTAGTTATTTTTTCCTCCTGTCTGTCTGAGTTTGTATTGTAACATGGAATGGATTTTCTGAGTTAATGGATTGGGATCGGAATGTATTGCACACTGAAATGAGAATCTTAGAAACAGACCACACAGATAATTGACAGTGTTTTATTCTGAACTGCCAGCTATTGTGTGCAGTGATCTGACTGGTAGAAAAACAAGAAAAATAGTTTATAGTTACAAGTACCCCCTGAAAATTTCAAATTGTTTCTTTTTCCCTTGTGAATATTTGTGTGCAGTAAATAAGTCTAATCCACGTGTGTAATCATATAGAGATTGTTCTAAAAAAATGTGGAAGATCCTAATCAACAAGAGATTAATAAAAGATCATAGTGATGCTAAGAAATTCTGTTTGATTAGTTTTGACTCAGTGATACAAGATCAGTTTTGTCATGTTCCTATGACTTTACAAATTCAAGATCAAACTAATAGAGGGAAAAGACTGCAGCTGAATTCTACAGCCAAGGAAAAATAGTTCTAAAAGTTAAGAAAACCTGTTAAAAAATATGTAACCTTGTGATGCAAAGATGTTTAGTTAGTATTAAATTGTTGGAGAAAATCCTTATATAAGATTATGAAGAAAAGACTTTTAATTGTTTTTTTTAAGGTCCCTGAGTTTCTCAAGCTGAAAAGCATACTGCTTTTCAGAACTACCCAAGGGGGAAGGGTTTAGCGAAGTTTCTCAGGAAAGCCTCTCTATTTTGATCAGATGGGCTGCTGTGCTTAAAGACTGATAGCCTTGTGTTTATTGTCAGCTGTTCAAGTGCCCCTAGATGTTAGATCAAATAAACAAGGCATGAAATTAAGGAAGCTGCGTCTGTTTTTCTTTTGACCTTCAAAGTAGAGGTTGAAAGCCCTGACAGGACAATGGGGCAGCCAGATTGCAACTTGGAAATGATTTAAATCCCGAGTGAATGAGAAGTTATATGTTTGGTTTTGATCGAGCAAAATTAAAAGTAAAACAGAATTTTATATATTGTTGCAAGCATCTCATAGAGGACATGCTTATTGTTCATAAATTATAGAAACCCAAAAGAGCTGTAACTAAGTTTTATTTTAACTGTTGGTGCTGCTTTAAAGGACAGAAAAGAGATCTACTGTTTAGTTTGCTGCCTGTGTTGAAGATAACATCCCGTTTGGCTGTCAGTTCAGTTTGACACCAGTCTCATTCAATTTAAATGTGAAAGGGAGTGTTTGTATTCTTAAGCTCAGTGCTAATGACTAATGACTGCTGAACAGGACAGTAACACGGGAGTTGCTGAATTTTATGATAAATTCATCTGTTTTTCTGAATTTGAATTTTATATGTTGGGGTCCAGAGAAAAAACAGTGTACTTTGTTTTGAAAGATTTTTTTTAAATTTCAATTTTAGGAATACAGTATATTGTAGCACTATGACATACAAATTTACTTTAGTTTACACACTTGCACTTATGTTACCAAAATACTTGTTGTAGCAGTATATTATGTAAAGGTCCAGTATACACAGAAATTATAGAATTTTTGGACAGAGGCTGATCTGAAATCGCTTTGTTCCCAAGCATATAGAACAAATTTGTTGGAAAGATGGAGCTTAGTTCCCAGAAAAATATGAGAATATTTGTAAAGTTATTTACACATAAAAACAATAACATTAAGTTGAATTGGACAAAACCAAATCTTGCTTGTCAGACGCCATAATTGGTGAGTGGCTTGCACAGATCCTTGTGGACACTACAATTTCAAAATCAGTCCAAATATTTTTTTAAGTCTCCTACAGCACTCTCTCTGATACAGAGGTTTGTTTTTTTTTTTTAACATGTCTTTCTAGTTCTGTTGTCCATTTGCACTTCTTAAGATAGCATGCCGGTAAGACGGTTGCTGAAGCTAGCCCAGACATTGACTTGAAGTCTCTCCCTGACATGCAAAAGTATCAGTTTCATGAAACGCTCAGGATAATTACTTTGCCTTGTTAAGCTCTGTACAGCACTCTCACTGAGAACAGTGTATATGATATATTCTAGTCATACGTGAGAGACAGACATGTGGCTGTCTTGTTAAAAACCATACTTTGTCCTAATGGGACTACCGTTATAAAAATGTTACAAAAATAATAGTTTTATATTGTAGGGACTTTCCCTAGATTGTTTAAGACAGTTGCTATTTTGAATGAGCACATATGTCCATTTTTGAACCATACCAATTAGGTTGGGGAAAAAAGGGACACTGTTTACTCATGCTGATATACTTATGAAGAAGAATTCAAATTTATATTTTCTATATACCATTTGTTTACCACAATACTAAATTTCTAACAATTGTCTGATGTTCTTAGCAACCTTGCCCAAATAAGGATACATTAGTATGGTATACAAACATGAAAGGACTCTGATGGACATTAAACTGATGAAGGTTATTTAAAGTGACATATCTGTTTAATGAACATGTAAACAAATTTTATTCAACTATGCTGTCTCCAGAATCTTTAATTCAGGAAATCATATAAGCCCCAACATATACTCAACAATTGGAAATAGACACCTGGAGACAGGCTAGGTGCATTTTGCACCTTGATATGCTTTGGAACATCCACACTGGCCATGTGGTACTTCCAGATGCTTTTTGCCTCATTTTGCCTTTGTGTGTCCTGGCCAGACATGCATGGGTAAAAAGAGGGATGATCTGATGACAAATTTTCACAAAAATTGGTGTAATTCTAAAACTTGCCAAACTTTCAGAACACGTGTGCGCAACTTGTCTGATCTGTAAATATGTAAAGATCAGTCAAGGGCATAGTGGAGTATTTCCTACCAGCAAATGAATCTCCAGTGATGGAGAGACAAGAAGTTTATTAAACTGAGAGACACAGTTGATACCATATGAGATAGTTATGATCTTAAGTAAATGTGGATGAAATTATGTTTGTCACATTGCATTGTATCCTTGTGAAATCTAACTTAGAATATTTAGTCTTTTCATTTAATATTGGTGCTGCTTTCCTGAATGAGGCCTGGAACCATGTCAACAATTGCAATCCAGAGATTCCAACAGAAGAAATTGGCCATAATCCAGATGGAACAAACCATCCCAAGACCTCTGAACTAAACCAAACTTAAACTTCAGAGACAGGTGAAGCGCACTACGCAGTCCTGAAAAACTGCTGAGAAGCAGACCCAAATTATCTGAAAATAAGGACTATTAGACTGATTTGGACTTTTGGGAAAATCTACAAGCCATTTGGGCTACAGCAATTGCAATACCCACACCAGCTCAAGTTTTGCTGTAACATTTTCAAAGCTTTCTTCATCACTTTGTTGAATATTTGATGTGTTCAGTATTATTGCATGCTGTATGTCTTCCATTCTCTTAGAATGTTGCCTGCTGGTATTCCGGACTCGGAGGAGGCCTAACAGCTTTCTTTATAACTCTTTTAAGTATTGCTGTTTTTGGTATTCTCGCCTGCTGTATTTTTCCTATTTTATTAGGATGCTGTAAAAGAATGATATTGCAAAGTACAATACCAAAAGCTGCCCCTTGATAATCCCTCTGTCTCAAATGGTTATTGTTATCAATGCCCCTTAGTGGGATTACTTTTGCCCCTCCACATAGGAAAAAAAAAAGAGGAAAAGGAAAAGAAAAAGTGGAGAATGTTGGGAAATTTGGCTTAAATTTGGCTTAGGTCTGCTTTATATGGTGGCTTTATGTGACTGCGCCCTTGCCTGGTGAAACTACACAGCATATGGAAGGCAGAGAAGACAAGCATGTGGGTATAAAGGAGTAGATGCGGCTTGCTATGGAGGATTCTGGGTAACCATATTCTGCATAGGAGTACGCAAAATATTGGGCCTAGCAATATCTGCAAGAAAATACAGGCCAAGCAAAGAATTCACTCTCTCTTGCCCTGGGGGTTTCAATTAGTGCCAGGAGAAGGAAAAACACAGGAAGGGGCAGAGGTCACAGGCCATGCATAGATAAGAAGACCTAAAAGCAGATCCAGATGTATAAATGTAAAGGGATCCTCCCCTGGGGAAAAGTGTTACAGGACGCCTGGGGCCTTGCAGACACTTAAGAACTTATGATGAATTCACTGAAACTAATTTGAAGCAGACATTTGAGACAAGGAGAAATGTATATAAACCAGCCATTTTAAAGGATCATTGGGCAGTGCTTTCTCCCCTTACAGAGAGAAGGTGCTGTCCGTCATCTCTAGACAGGCTTTGCTGTTCTGCATGACACTATTATTTTGCTATGCTAAAATAAAAGTCTTTGTAGCTAAAGCAACTGCCGTCTAAGTAATTCTTTGATTGGTGATATTTGGGCAACTGTTTGTGGGAACCAGGCCACACTGTTTGGGGACAACCACAAAGGAACACGGTCATGTGTTAGAGTGAAGTACTCCCAATATCCATCTCACTATGTGGGATGGCTCTATCTCATATGCAGTCATTTACTTAAGCTTTCTTTCAAAGGTTCCAGCCCCATACAGTTAAAAGTAGGAAGCAGGACCACCGCTGGTATATAGCTCCATACAGGTGCTCCTTATAACCCAAACCAGGATAGAACATATTATTCTCACAATGTTAACTGTGAAAACTAGGGTTTCCATATGTCTTACAGCCCCGATCCTTCTATTTTGCACTTTTAATAAAATTAACTGCAGTTTATGCTGTTATCCAGGTACTTCATTTGCCCTATATCAAGTATATGTGTAACATGTACTATGTCCAGGGCTGCCTTTTCAAGATCTTTGTGTAGTTAAGGCCGCATGCACATCTGCCTACACTGCAGTTCGCTTGCGGCCCAAACTCCATCCCAGCGCATTATCCTCCAAAGTATTGTCTCCGGTTGTTTGTCTAGAAAAAGAAACTTTAACCCCCGGACGTCATTCTGGCCTTCCTAGTTCATTGAAGGGTGCTCGTCGAGAGGCCATCCACAAACATTGGAGGTCTCCACTGCTGTGGTGAAGTAGATATGCCGCCCTTCGTGCTCCACTCTGAGCTTTGCCAGGGATTGCAGAGTGAACCTGATTCCAGCTGCCACTAGTCTCCCATGGGTTGCTGAAAACGCCCTTCATTTCTGGTTAAGCTGGAATGAATAGTCCTGGAACACAAGGAGACTGAAGTTTGAGTAGGTCCTCGCCTCGCCCGCACCACCCGAAGTACTGCTTCTTTCTGGACATCTGTTGATCAATTGCAAACCGCTATGATTACCTGAAATAGCGGTATTAAAAAAAAACACTAAATAAATAAATAAAATAGTTGTGTAAGCAGGCTATAACCACTCGTGGTTGATTGGCACCCTCGCAGTGCTGCCACAGGCAGTGTACTCGCTCCAGCAGGATGTTCCCACAATCATCCTCTAGCTTTAGTGTGGTACCGATCCAAGCCTCCAGGAAGCCTCAGAGTTCCTTATCCGTTACAGACTCAGCTACTCCGACAAAACGTAAGTTCTTCGTCGGCTGCGGTTCTCTAGGTCATCCAATTTTTCACTATATTGTGTTACAAGCATTTCCAATTTCTGGAGGGCTTCAGAGTGAGTTTGCTGCACATCCTCTGCAGTGGATATGTGCTGTTCTGCCTCTGTCAGTCGTCCACCCACCTCCGCCCCTGCCTGTACGGTCTGTATTAGTTGGTCAAAGACCATGCAACCTACTTTCCAGTGCATTAACCACCACCTGGGATACCTCCTCCACCAGGCCTACCACTGCTTCCTCTGACATTTTTGGCGAGGCAGGATCTGCCATCTTTGGTTCTAAGCCACAAGGTTTCTCTTTTTGGGTGGTTCGGGACACCATTCAATATTTTGAAGTCCAGGCTTGACTATACCAACAGTCCACTACACTCACAGCATGCAGTATTTCCTGAGCGTTTTTTCAACATCTAGTGTATAATTAAATTGTGTTTTCCAGTGGTATACCCCGGAGTCGAGATGAATGCATCCTCCTGGCTCATTGCATCACGTGATCCCGATTAATGATTTTTCATACCATAGATAAAAGAGTGAAAGAAGGTTACTTGATCCATTTTGATGGTAAAGTATCAAGAAGACAGGTACCCGCTTTCTTTAAAGTGTGGTCTATAACTGACTAGTATTTATTTATTTTTATTTATTTACATTCTCTTATATACCGCGCTATTCTGCATCAGTACGGTTTACATTGAACAAACTAAAATTACATTGAACAGGGCATTATAACTTGGAGATAACTATTTTTTTTTTACAGGGAACATGGGCTATGGAGGGTTAAGTGGCTTGCCCAAGACCACAAGGAGCACCTGTGGGACTAGAAACCCCAGTCCTTCCGCCCAAGGTTGCTGTCCTCTAGTGGGATTTGAACCCTCGACCTTCCGGCCTGAAGTACCTTGCCCCAACCACTAGGCCACTCCTCCAGTAGATTAGAAACCCTCCGCCCAGTGTGCAGCGGCAGCCAAAATATTATAATACCTCTATATCATTCCATGGTTCAACCGCACCTTGAATATTGTGTGAAATTTTGGTCACCGTATCTTAAAAAGGATATAGCATTATTAGAAAAGGTACAGAGAAGAGCCACCAAAATGGTAAAGGGGATGGAAGGATACCCCTATGAGAAAAGGCTTAAAAGGTTAGGCCTCTTCAGCTTGGAAAAGGGAAGGCTGAGGGAAGATATGATAGAAGTCTATAAATTAATGAATGGAGTGGAACAGGTTAATGTAGATCAGTCGGTTATGCCATCAAAAAGTAGAAAGACTAGAAGGCATGCAATGAAGCTATAAGGTAACCCATTTAAGACTAATAAGAGAAAATATTTTTTCACTCGACGAGTAATCAAACTCTGGAATTCGTTACCGGAGGATGCAGTAAAAGCTGTTAGTGTAGCTTTATTTTAAAAAGGTTTGGACAAGTTCCTGGAGGAAAGGACCATAAACCATTATTAAAGAGGACCCAGGAAATCTATTGCTTACACCCATGATGCGCATTGTGAAAGCTATGGACTTTGGGTACTTGCCAGGTACTTGTGACCTGGATTGGCCACTGTTGGAAACAAGATACTGAGCTTAATGGACCTTGGTCTGACTCAGTATGGCATTTCTTGTTCTTATGATTTAGAAATTAATAATCCAGAAATTCAGTTTTATATTTATGACAGTTCATAGTGAACTGTTATTATCCAGTCAAGCCAAATTCAATCAGCTCCATTTTTGATCGTCTATAGAATGAGTACATCATCTAAAAATCTCTTCCAGAGATGTATCTTCTGATACCTACCACAGAGGAATTGTTCTTCAAAAGCAGTATATAACGAAGACACCGATAGTGCCAAAGTAGCCCCCATAGCAACTCCATAGCTTTATTCATAAAAAGGTGTCCTCAAAGCAGAAATAATTCCATTTAAGGATTAGTTCAGACAATGAAATAAGTAAATCCATAGAAGTCCATTCTTGTCCACATCTAGATGCTAACTTATCTTTAACCACCATCAAAATGGATTCTTGAGGGATTCGGTATAGCGAGATATAATTTCAAGAGTAACTATTATTTCTTCAATATTAGCATTTTCTTCCAATATTCTAAAGTATTTTTCCATTAAGCTATGTCAATAAGGTTCTTCATCTTACTCCACAGTTCTGTAGTAGAATCAGAGGTCAGATTCCTATACAACTTGTTATCATCTGTCTCTGAGCTTCCATCATATATTAATTCTTATCTTGGACCACGATGGCTCTGCCTTTATCAGTTCCAGTAATTATTAGCTGATCATTATCCATTAGCTATTTCAGAGCTATTCTGTCCACATTTCATTGTGCTCTTTTGTTGCATGTAGAAATATCCTGTAAAATGTGATCCTTAAAAGTGCTAATCCACAGCCCCTGGTGGCACCCATTTTGGTTTTGGATGGGGAATTGATAAATCTCTAATATAAGGTTCTTAGAGAAGAAGACCTTTACTGTAATTGTCAAATAAAGCGATAAAAATAGATTTGAAAATTAAACAGAAAAGGAAAAACTGTCAGAATAAAACTTAGGCCTATCTAGATCTAGATTTAATACCTGTTCTTGCTCGATCTACAGATAGAATACATTTTGAATTATTAATTCCAGTAAACTGATGAAGGTTCGAGAGTGTGTCAAAGGGTTTTGCCATTCAGGGTCCATGTATCTCCATCTCTTTAATATTGGCTTTGGCCATGTCCCATCTGCGACCTTTCTATGCCTTTTTGTACTTTTCACATTGGGGTCCTGTTCTAGAATTACCCCATAGCATTTAAGTATCCATAATGCTTAAGAGATTAGAATAACTAGAGACATGGTACTAAGGCGCACAGTGTGGAAAATATGCATTTAGGCTTCTATTCTTTCAGGCACATAGAAGCACACAATTGCACTTGCCTCTTTTATAAAAGCACAAGGGAACATATGTTGCCTTTATAAAATAAGAAAGCTATAAGATCCAAAGGAAGACTATAAGAATCACAAAGCTGTGTTTGTTGGGTACACTGTACCAGGAAAGGGAGATAACCCCTTGAACAAAGGCACTTCATCAAATCGTGTGCATGTCTCAAACTCAAGATGATGTAGTAGAACAGAGGCAGCGGACACATAAAAACTGGCCATAAGGAAGGCCGTTCTTCAAAGGTGTGGGATGATAACTATTGTACCAAAGAAGGGAATTTTGTTGCACCAGTTTTTGGTACAAGGTGGTATGGAATCCATCAGACGTAAGAACATTAATGTCCAAAAATTAAATCGATGTGGGTTCAATTTGCACTGTAAATTTCAAGTTGACCTTGAGTGAATTAAGCCAGTTTAAAAACATCGACAAAGAAGCAAAAGAATCAGTCCAAATAAAGAAAATGTCATCCAATAATCAACGCTAAAAAAGGAATGAATTTGAACCAAACCGAAGTGTATACACGACCAGATCCGAGACCAAGCCTCAACAGTTGTCAACCTCTTTGGATCACTATTAACCCTGGACCAGGAACGAGTTTTAAATCTTGGCCTTTCCTTTGTTTCGGTTATTCAATATGATCCATGTAAACTTAGAGAGGCTTTACATCGATTTTTCCGCAAACTTCGTATCATACAATTCTTTTCAGATAGACCCTCATTTGATGAATGCTCCATTATGCGCAATCCTTCCAGATGGCTTTCATCTGGTGACATCAATCCAGTTCTTTCTACTTATCAAAACTTAAATTCTCTCCGATTTGGTCAAGATGGAGAGCAATAAGGTTCTAAAGGTTCTTTCTCCAACCTATCAACATCTGAGTGGAAAGCATTAGACACTTTGACCAAATCTACACAGCTCACTATTCACAGTGTGGACAAGGGAGGAGCAGTGGTTGTACAGTCTACTGCTGATTATCATGCTGAGCTTTTGGTTCAATTGTCCGATGTCCAATATTACACTCTTTTGGAGTTGGACCCTATTCCACATATTAAGAACTGCATTACGACTTTAGTTTCTGTAGCTATCAAGTCGGGTTGGATTACATCCAAAGAGGCTGATTTTTTGGTTGCCAAACATCCTAAAATTCCTGTGATTTATACAGTACCAAAGATCCACAAGATCCTGACACGATCTCCAGGCAGACCGATAATATCGTGTAGAAGTTCTATATTAGAACACTCTCTAAATTCTGCGATCATTTTCTTTAACCGGCAGCAACTGAGGTTAAATCATACATACGTGATACTTCCCATTTTTTAATTCCGTTATCTATATGCACTCAAGTGTCCACATATACCTATTTGGTTACGTTGGATGTTCAAACACTTTACACGAACATCGATCAAGCTGAAGTTCTGCAGTGCCTTCGCACATATCCATTGTCATTAACGTCTCACCTGCCACGAGATTGGATGCTGGACTGATTGCAATTAGTCCTCACCAAGAACTATTCTCTTTATGATGGCAAATTTTATTCACAACTGTTTGATATTGCTATGGGAGCCACGGTGGCTCCATCATTAGCCACAATTTATATGGCACAGTTTGATGAGAAGCATGTATACACTTCGGATTGGTTTAAATTCATTCCTTTTTGATTTGATTGATTCGATTCTTGGATGACATTTTCTTTATTTGGACTGATTCTCTTGCTTCTTTGTCAATGTTTTTGAATTGGCTTAATTCACTCAAAGTCAACTTGAAATTTACATTGCAAATTGAACCCACATGAATTCAATTTTTGGACATTAATATTATTTTTACGTCTGATGGATTCCACACCACCTTGTACTGAAAACCGGTTCAACAAAATTCCCTTCTTCAGTGCAATAGTTATCATCCCACACCTTCGAAGAATGGCCTTCCTTATGGCCAGTTTTTACGTGTCTGCCGCCTCTGTTCTACTACATCTGAGTTTAAGAGATTTGATTTGATGGAGCGCCTTTGTTTAAGG
The DNA here is from genome assembly GCA_033557465.1 of Ichthyophis bannanicus. Taxonomy (NCBI): domain Eukaryota; kingdom Metazoa; phylum Chordata; class Amphibia; order Gymnophiona; family Ichthyophiidae; genus Ichthyophis; species Ichthyophis bannanicus. The sequence goes on along the minus strand of CM066031.1, from coordinate 1,686,811,750 downwards.
GGTTATCCACACAAGCTTGTGCTTCAAGCTTACTGTCGAGCATTATACACCCATAGGGAGTGGCTTCTGAATGGCCGTGATCCGCGATCTTCTAAGGATGATCGCATAGTGGGGGTATTACCATATATGCAACACACCGCTGATGTTTGTCGTTTATTACACAAACATTGGCCTATGCTTTGTTTGCATACTTGTTTTCAATGACCCCCGATGGTGGCTTACTCTCGAGGCACCAATCTGCGTGACAGGTTGGTGCATGCTGCCACATTAACGGATCAGGTGCCCTCAGAGCACCCTAATCCGGGCCATTTTCCTTGTGGCAAATGCCAACATTGTAAGACCATCTTCCAAAGTGATTGTTGGCAGGATTCCCACAAAGAATTTTGCTGGGCTCCCGCTGGAGAACCTCTTGCAGTTCTGCTTTTGTGGTGTATTTGATATTCTGCCTGTGCAACCTTTATTATATAGGCAGAACAACTAGACCATGTAAGATCCGCCACAGTGAACATGCCTCTCGCTTGCGCACAGCCATCATATCGGCACTGATGGTTGACCACTGTTTAGCAAAAGGCCACGCATTTGACCAACCTTTTTGGCTTATTGATCGATCACATTCCAGTGGATCCTGGGGGAGGGGATCTGGTCCAAAAGCTCCAATGTTGCAAACAATCGTGGATCTTTAAATGATACAGTTTTTCAGAATGGACTCAACTTCGAACAGGATAGGCCCAGTTTGCTCTGATGTTTTCCAATCATCTTTGGAGTTCCTGTTCAGTGGGAGGCTCCTGTTTACTGCCCCCTCATTGGCTATTTCTATCTTTTGATGTCATATGCCACTCTTTCCAACACTTTAAAGGCTTCAGAATCCATACATTCATTAGCACGACTGCTGGAGTCCTCATCACAGACCGGTACTGCATTGCCTGATGCAGGGTTTATGTTATAACTGGTGCACCCCTAAACAAAGACATGGGAAGAGGTGGCCTGGCCTGCACAGAGTGGCAGGTGCACCCCTAAACAAAGACATAGGGAGGAGTGGCCTGCACAGAGTGTCAGGTGCACCTACTTCTACCATCTTACAGGGCAGACTAGATGGACCACACTGGTCTTTATCTGCCATCATTTACTATGTTACTATGTATAACCCGAAATGTGTCACGTCGCACACAGGGCTGTCTTTTGACTTTCAATCTAGAGGGATCTCAACGTGCTATCAAGATAAGTAATGTTTTCTCATTCACAATTTTATTAAAAAGGGTTCACTGCAGTGGGGGGGGGGGGAGATAAATCCATCTCCCTCTCCTGGGACAGTGTACCCAACACACACAGCTTTGTGATTCTTATGGTCTTACTTTGGTTCTTGTAGCTTTGGTATATTGTTTTGATCTCGAAGGATGCGGAGTGTTTTTTGTTTTATAAAATAAAAGCCAAAAATATCCCAAAGGGCTAAAGGAAAGGTCTAGCCCCAAAAATACTACCAATAAAGAGACCTATTCCCACAGAGGTTTTCACTGGCAACACAAAACACCTAAGGGAGAATTTGAGAAGAAGCTTGCTGTGGAAGCAAAAACGCAAAATAAAGACTTTTTCAAGTACATTCGTAGCAAAAAACCTGTAAGAGTCAGTTGGTCCATTAGATGATAGAGGGGTTAAAAGGGCACTAAGAGGAGACAAGGCGATACCGGAGAGATTGAATGAATTCTTTGCTTCGGTCTTTAATGAGGAAGATGTAGGGAGGTTACCCATGACTGAAGTGGTATTTAAAGGTGCGGAAGAATTGAAGGAAATATCGATACATCGGGAAGATCTATTAAAACTATTAGATAAACTGAAGAGTAGCAAATCACCTATGCCGGATGGTATTCATCCAAGGGTGTTGAAAGAACTGAAATATGAGATTTCAGACCTGCTATTAGTAATCTGTGAATTTTCATTAAAATCATCTGTAATACCTGAAGAATGGAGGAATGCCAATTTTAAAAAGGGTTCCAGGGGTGATCCGGGAAACTACAGACCGGTGAGCCTGACGTCAGTACCGGGAAAAATGGTAGAAACCATCACAAAGAACAAAATTACTCAGCATGTAGATAGTCATGCCCTAATGGGAGACAGCAAACATGGCTTTAGACAAGGAAGGTCTTGTCTTACTAATCTGTTATGGTTTTTTGAAGGTGTGAATAAACAGGTGGACATAGGTGAGTCAGTTGATATAGTGTATATCTGGACTTTCAGAAAGCCTTTGACAAGGTCCCTCATCAGAGACTTTTGGCAAAACTAAAGAGTCATGGGATAGGAGGCAGTGTACTATTTTGGATCAGGAACTGGTTAAAAGATAGAAAGCAGAGGGTTGGGCTAAATGTCCAATTTTCCCAATGGAGAAAGGTGAATAGGGGTGTACCCCAGGGATCTGTGCTGGGTCCGCTGCTTTTTGACATATTCGTAAATGACCTGGAAAAGGGAACAACAAGTGAGGTTATCAAATTTGCAGATGACACAAAACTATTTAAAGTTGTTAAAACCCAAGAGGATTGTGGAAAATTGCAAGAGGATCTTGATAAACTGGAAGACTGGGCATCAAAATGGCAGATGAAATTTAATGTGAACAAGTGCAAAGTTATGCACCTAGGGAAGGACAACCCAAACTATGGTTACAAGATGCAAGGTTCCACATTAGGAACCACCACCCAGGAAAAAGATTTAGGCATCATTGTGGATAACATGTTAAAACCCTCGGCCCAGTGTGCAGCGGCGGCCAAGAGAGCAAATAGAATGCTAGGTATCATAAGGAAAGGAATGGAAAATAATGCCAGAGATATTATAATACCTCTATATCGTTCCATGGTGAGACCACACCTGAATATTGTGTGCAATTCTGATCGCCGTATCTTAAAAAGGATATAGCATTATTAGAAAAAGTTCAGAGAAGAGCCACCAAAATGGTAAAGGGGATGGAAGGCTACTCCTATGAAGAAAGGCTAAAAAGGTTAGGGCTCTTTAACCTGGAAAAGAGACGGCTGAGGGGAGATATGATAGAAGTCTATAAATTAATGAACAGAGTGGAACGGGTAAATGTAGATCGATTGTTTACGTTATCAGAATATAGACAGACTAGGGGGACATGCAAAGAAGCTACAGGGTAAACTATTTGGGACTAATAAAAGAAAATATTTTTTTCACTCAATGTGTAATCAAACTCTGGAATTTGTTACCGGAGGATGTAGTAAAGGCTGTTAGTGTAGCTGGGTTTAAAAAAGGTTTGGACAAGTTCCTGGAGGAAAGGTCTATAAACCATTATTAAGAAGGGACCTAGGATATCAATGCTTGACCCAGTACAAGCATTGCGGAACCTGTGTCTTTTGGGGAAACTGCTAGGTACGTATGACCTAGATTGGCCACTGTTGGAAACAGGATACTGGGCTTGATGGACCTTGGTCTGACCCAGTATGGCATATCTTATGTTCTTATGACTTAATCCCTACCTCAAACCGTGTCCATTTTAATCATGTTGTGCAGCAAATTATAATCAACAAGGAAGAGCAAACAGTCTGCAACAAAAACTACCTCCACACCTCATAGAAAAAGAAACAGGGTACGACAAGCACTGTTTTTCAGGTCTATCATAACTCCAAAGACCCTGCATCAGGCAAACATCCCCATCAAGCTCAGAAGATCGTGGGAAGACAAACACTCCCAGCGGAACCTACTTTTGAAACAGTTGGTCTGAAGTCACACCACCTGACTTGTTACTGAAACAGCCAATGGGGAGTTAAAGGCAACAATGCAGATGCCTGACCCATTGACTCAATTCACAAAAGACTCTGCCATTCGAGTTCCTGATTCAAACCTGATGGAGAGACAGAGTTTAATGTGAAAATCCATCTTCGTTTTTGTAATTGTAAAACTGCCTCCCGATCGCCACCTCTAATAGATGGAGGAATCCAGTCCAATACTCGCCACTGAAATTGGGAGAATGAATGCTTAAACTGTATACTATGATGGACCATGGGTGCAGACAATATTTTAGTATGAGGTCAAGACACATGTTCAGACAGGCATTTCTTTTTAAAGAGGCGAATGGTGCGACCCAATATTTAAGAACACATGGGCAAACAATGAGGTACGCCACAAAGTCTGTATCATTTTCTTAAAGGCTTCCACACTTATGCAAATTCTCTTTTCACCTTCAGGGTGAATATGCAATTTTTACTAAAGTGAAAAGAGAATTTGCATAAGTGTGGAAGCCTTTAGGAAAATGGTACTGAAATTTATGGACCATAGTTAGAATGAAATATTATAGAGTTGATGCATGAAAAAAGTTGATTAAAGAAAGAGAAAACCAAAAAGTTGAAAAATTAAAAGTTTACCAAAAAAAGAGAAAAAGGGACTATTAAGCTAGAAGCAGCTTGTGATAGCAGCTTTGTTGAACATAGTCTGACCAAATGTTTTGGAATATGTACTGAGCAAATGCTAGTGGGGTAAAGATTTTGATCATATGTGACGTGGTGTTACCTTGCACAGGTTCCAGTTTGTGTCATTTCTAATAATCATGTCCTGGTAATGTCCCAATTTTTATACTATTTCCTACTATTTTCTTTTTAATTGGTCTTGTTTTATTTGATTCTTTTATGTGACAAATGTGTGCATATATAGTCCAAAGCCATTTCACTCGTCACTTTTTTTTTTTTAAGAGATATTGAACATTAAGGGGTTGAACTGCAAGGGAGCCAATAATGTAGGCCACAGGTGTATTTGAAAATAATACTCTAAAAATGATTAAAAAATCACTTCAGGCACTTTACCCATGATATTTGAACAACTTGCATTGAAGAGAGACCAAATAACTATATAAAATAAAATAAAAAAAGTTCTGTATCAGTCCAGGGTCAGCCTTACCACTAGAGTATCAAATACCCTTGGGTTGACCTGTAGTAGTAGTAGTATTTAGCTCATACCTTTCCAGTAGCAGCTCAAGGCAACTTACAAATCGCACACAGTAGGTATTACTATTTCCCTGTCCCCAGAGGGCTTATAAGCTAAGTTTGTACCTTGGGAAATAGAGGGTTAAGTGACTTTCCCAAGGCCACAAGGTGTGCCAGTGGGAATTGAACCTTGGTCAGTACACAATTATGGGGGACCCATGTTATACTCCAGGAAGGGTCTCACCAAACTAAAGGTAAAAAGTAATTTATTTATTTATTTAATTTATTTATTACAGGCTCTTATATACTGCACTATTTGGTATCAGCGCGGTTTACAGTATAACAAAAGACCAGAGCAACAGGCTGTTTGGTTTTACATAGAACAGGTTTTACATAGAACAGGTATGAGCAACTTGGATATACATGGGGAACATGGTTAACTGAAAACTATTTACATACTATATATACATGTATGTACAGTAAGAATTATTCTTAGTTTGATAAAGTCTTGTAGAACAGGAGGTCAAAAGGGGATGGCCAATCAGGTCGGTGGTTGGCTGGTATGGTAGTATTGTGGGAATAGGTAAGATTTGAATGCTTTTCTGAATAGAGTTAGATCGGCGATGGCCCGAATCTCAGGTGGTAAAGAGTTCCAGCACTTGGGGGCATAGAAACAGAAAGCCCTGTTAGACGTCGCTAGTGTGCATTTTGTGGCTGTCTTAGGGATTACTAGCGCGTTTGTAGATGTCGTTCTCCTAGATCTGTTAGGTGGGATGGTCTGAATGATGCCTATTAGTGATGGGGAGGTGATGCCCTTGATGGCCTTGAAGGTGAGTACCAAGGTCTTGAATAACAGTCTTCCATGGATGGGGAGCCAGTGAAGCTGTTTTAGAATCGGTGTTACGTGGTCCCTTTTTGACGCCCCATAGAGTACTCTGGCTGCGGTGTTCATGGCAAGTTGTAAAGGGTTTAAGGTGGACTGAGGGAGTCCTTGAAGGATGGAATTCGCATAGTCTAAGTGCGGTAAGGTTAAGGCTTGGAAAATAGTTTACTAAGCTTCCACATTCATGCTCATTACCTGTGATAACAACTCATGGATGAGCTAAACAGATAGCATGGGGTTAATTCTGCATTAACTGCGCAAGGTAGGTGTGGAGTTTTGGCATCTCTGCACATCATGGTTTGCAAAAGCATCGACAAAGTGCATTCACTGTTAATGTTGCAGGTAGCACAGGTGCACTTAATACCACCTCAGTGGATGGCATGAAGTGCATCTGTGATGCCATCGGCAGATTTTATGGTCTGATTCAGTGTGGTGTCTGCCGAGGGCATGCTATACACACTCCAATAGGTACTACACAACTTTTGCAAAAATCGCATATTGATATCTACCATGAAAAACCTTAGCACACTTCAGTAAACATACCCCTTTGTGTTCCTTGTCCAAAATGGTTTTTAAGAGTCCAAAAAAAAACCACACAGCTGTGAAGGCCCTAAAATATATAACAAATATACATTTAAAAGGATAGCAAAGCCCAAGGCAAAAACCCTTCAACACATCTGCAAATTGTTTTCCTCCAGACTTAAATAAACCTGCAAAGGTCCAGAAAACTCCAAACTTTAGCTCCAAAAAAATTATGTTTGTAAATACAAATTGAGAACAAGATCACTATCCTGGGAAAACAACGTTCCTCAATTTCTTCCCTCATTCTCATCTCCTTCCAACAATGCAGAAACGTCCAGACTGCTGAACATTCTGAGACTGCAGGCTCCGCCTCTCCTATTAGACCTCTTGCCACAGGCAAAGAATTAGCTTTATCAACAAGAAGAAAAGGAGGTACTTTGGGGAAGCTGCTATAGATTTTTAAAGGAAAATTAAGCACATGAAGATTCGGGAATATATTGTAGCTGCATATTCCAGATTCTCTGCTTAACATTTAATAATCCCACTCTCCTCTAGTATGGTACCTTGGATAGAAACTATAAAAAAAAAAAAAAAGATTTTTGTTCTGGTTTACCCTCTCCACCAGGGCTAAGAATTCTGCTTCCTTAACTCATATCTTAGAAAGAACATCGAAAGAAATAGTGGTCAAAGATTCATCAGTGAGGCAAGGACCACCCAAACACTGTCCAGGAACACACTGAAGGCTTTTTGTAGAGCAGTCTTATTAACAGCAGCATCAAATGCCACTTTTACTCTGGTGCAGGAGTCCTCATAACCTCCAATGTCCTCATTTCACCTCCAGTTTCATCAAGGACATCGATGGCTGTCGCTTGCCTGAGCAATGGAGAGCCCATTCCCGGAGCAGCTCCAGAAACAGGTTGTGCTGCAGAAAGCGCAGCCAAAGACCTCTGGCCTCTCAGTTCTCGGCTCCAAAGAGCTGCTCCACATCTCCAGCTGTACTACAGGTGATGATTGGCTCATGTGAAATCCTGCCCGACCACTTGGGCTCAAGTACAGACCACCATCCTGCCTGAAGGGGCCCCAGCTCCAGACATCTTGAGTTCAGAACCAGACGGCTATGAGACTGGCTCTTGAATGGTACTTAGCTGAATGGAGGTGGCACCCAGGAGAGACAAAGAAACTTCCCAGACTTTGTGTTTTCCATGAAAAGAAAGAATTCCAAAGAAGGTAAGATACAGGAGAGCCACCACAAACGACCTCTCTCTTAGGCCATCATCTTGAATCCTCAGAAAAAACTCTCTCTAGTCCTTAAATCACTTAGCTTGAATGGTCACAGAATCCCTTATTTGGTAACCTGACCCCTAGCATAGTACTGTGAGACTACCACTAGGGAATTGTCAGGGCATAAGCAACTGAGGGTCACTCCTGTCCCCACTACCCACCAGATATGTCCAGATATGTCGCTGGAAGGGAGAATGCGGTATAAGTTGCATTGGATGATCAGGGGCTGGGGTAGTTTCTTCAAGCACCAGCCTTTAAGAGTCTTTTCAGAAGCATCAGTCTGTATATTAGCAGCCCTAAACTCCTGGGGAGGAAAGATAATGCCACTCAAACATGCCAGTAACTTTCCACGAATAACAGTTTGCAAGATTAGATGCAAGCTGCATTATTCATTTTGCATAATAAGCAGCTCCTTTGCATGTGTTTTCATCCTTCACATAGTTTGCATCTCATTTACTAGCATTGTGCTAAAAAATGTTTTGAGGGCAAATAATCACCCTTTTTTCAATTAAGCTATATTGTTTAACAAATAACGTGTTATTTCCTTGATGTACATCAGTAACTACCTATCTTAAATGTTAGTGAGCTAACATGTACATATATTTTTGTGTGCACTGTTTTTTTCCCCACACACACAAAAGACCTCCCTGTATCTGCCCATGAGCAGTGTGCAGAAAAACGTGCACAAAATTCCATGCTTTGCTCTGTGCAAGGTTTAGAACCCTTCAATCCATCAACCTCAGGATGTGAAATCATAGCACAAGAAAATGAAAGCAATATAAATGTGATGCACCACAGAACAAGCAGCAGCCCCGACCACCGGCAGCAGTGGGGAGCAGGAAGGTGAGCTCCTCCCTGCTCCCCACCACTACCACCAATCACAGGCCTGCAAAGACTATTTAAAAAGAGGCACAACCTGGTGGGCCCACACCTGAGGGCCTTACCAGAGGGTCCTTTGACATGGCCCTTAGGTGTGGGCCAATGCAAAGCAACATCAAATGGCACCATACAAAAACCACCCCCCATACCACCGCAACTTGAAAAGCATTGAAACACGAGAAAAAGCACAGAACTCTTCCTGTTCCTCACAACATCATCAGCTCCAAAAACCAGCAATGACCATTGTGGGAACTCACCTCTAACCTCCTGAATCACACCCCAAACAACAGTTGCAATCCAGCATTCATGAAAGCCGCGCTTTGCCTGCTGTACTCTTCAATCCTACAAGCAACAATCAGCTAGAACCACATCCCTCAAAGTTTTCCACAAAACAATTCCTCGAGACACCACATCTTCTAGAACCTGGACTCACTGACAGACACCCTGCTTGCTCTTATACTTCTAGCCACTGCACACAATACCCTCCCCTCCATCCACCACCTCCTCCACGGCCCCGACTCACACCACCTAACATACAACAGACTCAACCAAACAAGAGAACACATCTTACAACACATCATAAAAATACCAACCCTTAACTGCCACCCCCCCTCACCACAACCCAAGACCCCTATACAAACACACAAATGCACACTCATAAACACAAGGTAAACGAGGAATAAAATCCCCACCATCAGAGACCTGCTCATAGATTACCAATTAGAGATGCTCTGCATAACCAAAACCTGACTCATCAACACCAACATGCTCCTCAACCAGCTTAGAACAGAAACATAGAAAGACGATGGGAGAAAAAGACCACATGTCTTATGTAGTCTCCCCTTTCATATCAACTATGATAGTCCCCTTTTTACCTTTAGAGATCCTCTGTGTTTGTCCTATGCTTTCTTGAATTCAGATACTGTCTTCGTGTCCACCACCTCCAAAGGGAGACTATTCCACACATCTCCCACTCTTTCCGTAAAGATATATTTCCACATATTACTCCAGAGTCTATCTCCTTTCACTCTCCCTATATATCCTCATAGCAGAGCTTGCTTTTAATTAAAAGAGGCTCTCTTCCTGTGCATTTATGCCATGGAGGTATTTAAACATCTCTATCATATTGCCCCTATCCTGCCTTTCCTCTAAAGTATACATATTAAGATCTTTAAGTCTGTCCTCATGTGCTACATAACAAAGAACTCTAACCATTTTAGTAGCCACCTTATGCACCAACTCCAACCTGCTTATATCCTTTTGAAGGTGTGGTCTCCAGAATTGCACACAATACTCCAAATGAGGTTGCACCAGAGCCATACAGAGGCATTATCACCTCTTTTTTTCTGCTGGCCATTCCTCTCCCTATACAACCAAGCATCCTTCTGGCTTTTGCAATCACCCAATCTACCTGTTTAGCTACTTTAAGATCATGACATACAATTACACCCAGGTCCTGCTCTTCTTTCAAGAACAGAGGTATCTCACCCCTATACTGTACTGCTCCTTTAGAATTTTGCAGCCTAAATGCATGACCCTGCAAATTTTAGCATTAAATTTCAGATGCCAAATTCTTGACTATTCTTCAAGCTTAGCTAGATCCCTTCTCCTTCCTGTGTATCTACTCTATTGCAGATTTTGGTATCATCTGCAAACAAGCAAACCTTACCCAACAGTCCTTCCACAATATCACTAACAAAGATGTCAAATGGAATTGGACCAAGGACAGATCCCTGCAGCACACCACTGGTAACCTCCTTCTCCCCAGAGTGAGCTCCATTTACCTGTACCCTTTGTCACCTCCCACTCAATGAGTTTCTAACCCAATCAGTAACTTTAGAGTCCATCCCTAGAGTGTTTTGTTTGTTTAAAAGTAGCCTGTGCGGAACGCTGTCAAAGGCTTTACTGAAATCTAAATGCCCTCTGCAGTAGGTTAGCCAGTCTGCTGCTGAAGACACTTTGACCCTTCTTGGACACCATCTCTGCTTTGCAGCTCTTGGGTCATCATCCCATGGTCCAGGAAACCAAAATGCTCTCAATGATACCATCCACGCAGCCAGGCATTCATCTCCAGGATGCGAGCTTCTCTCCCTCAGTCCAATTTCCTGGTCACCCAGTTAAAAAAATCTATCAGATTTGTCTGACAAGAACAGGCTCTGGTGAATCCATGTGGCCTTGGATCTTGCAATCCATTGGACTCCAGAAACCTCACTATTCTCTCCTTTGGTAGCATTTCCAATAATTTACTAATCACAGAGGTTAGACTAACCGGCCTATAGTTCTCAGTCATTCTTACGTCTGCTTTTGTACAAAGGGACCACATGTGCCTTTCTCCAGTCCTCTGGCACCACTCCCAACTCCTTAGAGACATTTAAAAGGTCAGACAATGAACCACTAGAACATCCCTAAGTTCCCTCAGTATTCTTGGATGTATCCCATCTGGATCCATGGCTTTGTATACTTTTAATTTAGCCAGTTCCTCATGAACACAGGCTTCTGAAAATCATTCCAGATCCCTGTCGCTTCGGTTCCTATTCGTGGGTGTTTTCTGAGGTTCTACTCCTGGCCCTTCATCTGTGAACACAGAACAGAAATATTTGTTAAGCAATTCTGCTTTATCCTCCTCAGTGTCTGCATATGCCTCCCCTGTACCCTTGAGTCTGACAATACTAATTTTGCCCTTCTCCCTCTCACTAACATATCGGAAAAATGTCTTTATTCCTGCATTTTATTGCATTGGCTATTTCTTCTTCTTTTTCTACCTTTGCTTTCCTGACTACTTTGCTAGCTTCTCTAAGTTTTTCCAAATATAAAATGCCTGTCTTCCTCTCTCTGTGATCTCTCGTATTTTATGAAGGCCTCCCTATTTTTCTCACCTGTTCAGCTACTTCTTTTGAGAACCATAGCTCTCTCTTTTTCCTTTTACGTTTATTTACCTTTCTAACAAGAAGGTTTGTGCCCTTAGAATATCCCCTTTCAGCTTTGCCCACTGTTTTTCTACATTCCCCACCTGTTCCCATCCCACTAACGACTCTCTGAGGTATTGACCCATCTTTGCAAAGTTAGTTTTCCTAAACTCTAAGACACTCTTTTTTGAATAGATTTTATCAGACTTGGTACTAATACTGAACCAAAGCACCTGGTGATCACTGGATGTGAGATGATCTATCACTATGACATCAGAAACACTTTCCCTATTGGTAAGCACTAAGTCTAGTAGGACCCAGTCATGTGTAGGTTCTGTTACTAGTGGCCTAAATAGTTATCCCTGCAGAGAATCCAGGATCTCCTTACTTCTAGATGATACCTTAGTAGGGATGTGCCAGTTCACATCCAGCATATTGAAATCACCTATCAGTAACTCCTTTCATAGCAATGCTGTATGTATTCTATAAAATCTTCATCCACTTCTACTCCATGTGAGGGTGATCTGTATATAATTCCAATGCAAAGAGATTTCCCTTTCCCTCTTACTAGTTTAACCCACAGTGCCTCCTCTCTTCTTTTTAAGCCTTGAAATTCTATAGCTTTAATATTATTTTTTACATATAGTGCCACTCCACCTCCCCTTCTTCCTCCACTATCCTTCCTGAATAAAGTATAGCCCGGTATAAATACATCCCAGTCATGGTTTTCTGTGAACCATGTCTCTGTAAACACCACTAAATCCAAGTCAGCCTCTTCCATTAAAGCCTCAATATCTGGGATCTTATTTCCCATGCTACGGGCATTTATACACATGCTTTCCAGATGTTGCCACTATTACCCATTTCTACAGAGGTATTTAAATGTTTCACTTATCTATGGGCTCTCTTCACCCATCCCTGATGAATCTAGTTTAAAGCCCTCTGCAGTAGGTTAGCTAGTCTGCTGCTGAAGACATTTTGACCCTTCTTGGACACATGGACATCATCTCTGCTTTGCAGCCCTTGGATCATTCTCCCATGGTCCAGGAAACCAAAACACTCTCAATGACACCATACACACAGCCATGCATTCACCTCCAGGATGCGAGCTTCTCTGCCTCAGCCTTTACCCTCAACAGGGAGAATTGAAGAGAACACCATCTGTGCACCTGTCTGCTTCACCCTCTGTCTCAGAGCCATGAAGTCACATTTGATATGCTCGGAGGGATACCTAGCAGTATCATTTGTGCCAACATAGATGCAGCATCAGATAATAGTCAGTAGGATTTGTTGAGTCTCGGCAAATTCTCCATAACATCTCTGAGTTTGGTACCTGGCAGATAGCACACCTCTCTGGACATCAAATCTGGTTAGCAGATGTACACCTCAGTACCCCTGAGAAGAGAGTCATCAACCACCACTACCCTTCACTTCCTTGTGGTTAATGATTCTGAAAATTTGGGGTGTTTGAGCTGAGGTTCTTCCCTTTCCTTGAATGCTTCCACCTCCTCCACTTATAGGGCTGCATACTAGTTCTTCAATTCAAGGGCTGGAGGAGTTGGAGTGTTGATACTTCAGGCTCTGGTGACTTCTGTTCAATCTTCTTCCTTCTGTAGCCTCCCTTCTTCACCTTTGTCAGAGAGCTTGGATGTTTCAAGAAGCCTTTTCATCAATATAGTTCTCACCGTCATGAATACTTCTCAGCCTCACCACTTCTTCCCGGAGCTCCTCCACTTCTTTCCTGAGAGCCTCAGCATGCAGGCATCCTGCACATGGAACCAGTCCTTCAAATGGCATTGGGATCTCTGTCTGGACAAAGACAGAAGCTGTACCGGCAACAGCTTTAGCAATATGATTTTTCCCAGCCATTGTTTGGTTGATGGAGCTTTGGTCCCTGTTGAAGTAAAAGAGAGAGACTTAAAGGATTCTCTCTTCAACTGTCCACAAATTCACCAAAGAGGGAGGTTGAGTAGCACTCATAACCAAATCACAATTCCACTTCAGACCTGTCTCAACAGACAGCACAAACAAAACAGACACTTTTGCCGTAATGAACAACTAACCATTCTCCTCAACTACAGAACCCCCACCACCTCACCCACAGACCTCTCCAACTTATTGGAAAAGGTACTGATCAACAGAAAACCAACAAGGACCTTCATATCCTAGGAGATTTCAACCTCCCATCACTCCAACCAAAAAACGGCTGATTCATTCCTCACACAGCACATACTATCCACCACACACAATAAGGGCAACACCCTTGACCTGATTTTCACCACCAACCTACCAACACACACAGGACCCCCCCCATACAAAAACAAACATACTCAGTTCCCTGGTCAGACCACAGGCTGATTTGCATCTCCCTTCCCCTCAACTCCCCAATATCTCATACCCCATACCAAAAAACATATAAACGCTACAAACAATTCAATAGAGACAGTTTTCTAGAAGACATCCTACCAATCCTACAGATTGATTCAGATGATTCAACTATACTCACAGCCAACTGAAACCACTCTATCAGAAAAGCAACCGAAAAGCCAACCAACCCACCCAGAACAACCAAGAAATGCCAAAGAAATCCAATGGTACACCCACAACCTATGACAGCTGAAATCTCAACTATGAAAACTTGAACGGAAGTGGCATAAAACAACTCTTACCGAATATCACAACTATCTGAACCTACTTTGGGACTACCATACAGCCACAGCCAAAGCCAAGCGGAACTACCACACCAAGCTCATCAATACCTCAATCAATCGCCAAAGAGAACTATTTGACCTTGTCAACAACTCACAGGATCACCTACAAACCCCGACTCATCCCCCGCTATCACCCATCAGCAGTTGGCTGCACACTACAAGCAACTAATCTACTGAAGAGGGCTTTAAACTAGATTCATTGGGGATGGGTGAAGAAAGCCCCAAGGTAAGTGAAAGCCCCCAGGTAAGTGAAACATTAAATACCTTTATGTAAATTGGTAAAAAGGGTAACATATGGAAAGCAGTGTGCATAAATGCCCGTAGCATGGTAAATAAAATCCCCGATATTGAAGCTTTGGTGGGAGTGGCTGACTTGTATTTAGTGGCAGTTACAGAAACATGGTTCACAGAAAGCCATGACTGGGATGTAACTATACCAGGCTATACTTTATTCAGAAAGGACAGGGTAGGAAGAAGGGGAGGAGGAGTGGCACTATATGTAAAAAATAATATTAAAGCTTTGGAATTACAGAGCTTAAAAGGGAGAGAAGAGGCACTGTGGGTTAAATTAGAAAGAGGGAAGGAGAAATCTATGTGCATTGGCATGATATACAGACCTCCCTCACAAAAGGAAGAGGTGGAAGTGCTACTGATAGGGGATTTCAACATGCCAGATGTTGATTGGCACATTCCTGCTGCAGTATCATTTACAAGTAAGGAGATCATGGATTCTCTACAGGGAGAGCTATTCAGGCAATTGGTAACAGACTCCACACATGAAGAGGCCATACTGTACTTGGTGCTTACCAATGGTGAAAGTATTTCTGATCTTATAGTCTGAGATCATTTTGCATCCAGTGATCACCAGATGGTGTGGTTCAGTATTAGGACTAGGGCTGTTAGAATCCATTCAAAAGTGAGGGTCTTAGACTTTAGGAAAACTAACTTTGCCAATACCTCAGGTAGTCGTTAGCAGGATGGGAACAGCTGGGGGATGTAGAAAAACAGTGGGCAAAACTGAAAGGGGATATTTTAAGGGCAACCAACCTTTCTGTTAAATGGTAAATAAAAGGTAAAAGGAAAAGGACACCGCTATGGCTTTTGAAAGAAGTAGCTGAAAAGGTGAAGAAAAAGAGGGAGGCCTACATGAAATATAAGAGATCACAGAGAGAGGAAGACAGGCATCTATATTTGGAAAAACTTAGAGAAGCTAGCAAAGTAGTCAGGAAAGCAAAGAGTCAAAAAGGAGGAAATAGCCAATGCAATAAAATGGGGGGGGGGGGGGGATAAGACATTTTTTTAGATATGTTAATGAGAAGAGGAAGTGCAAAAGTGGTACTGTCAGACTTAAGAGTGACGGGGAGGAATATGTAGAAGCTGATGAGGATAAAGAGGAATTGCTTAACAAATACTTCTGTTCTGTGTTCACAGCCCCTACCACCACAACACAAGAAGTACCCCAAGTATCCAACCTATCTTCACTCTTCTTCAACCTATATCGCCAACCCCTCTGCTCGATCATCAAAACACATATCAACTTCCACATCTGTGCAGATGACATCATGCTAAACAGTCCATTTCACACCAAACAACCATCATTCACATGGATCCAAGAATACTTCACTGATGTCTCCCACTGGCTAACAACCAACAACCTCACAATCAACTATAAAAAAGGAAGCTTTATTTATTTATTTCCACCATAAACAAACATACAACTAAAAGTAAGCCCAGATCAAAGGTACCTTGGCATCATTCTTGACCAACACCTCTCATTCAAGACACAAATATCAACAGCCAGGACAATATACTACAAATCCAAAACCTTACAATGCCTCCGCCTCCTCCTCGATCCATCAGACTTCTACTCAGCACTCCAAGCTCTAATCCACCCACACCCCAACTACTGCAACACAATCTATCAAGGACTACCACAATCCATTATCCTTCCATTACAAACCACCCTCCACACTGCTGCACACATCCTCCAAGGAGCATCCAAATTTGACATCATCATCCCCATCCTCAAGCAGCTTCATTGGCTACTACTACCCAGTAGAAGGAAATACAAAACTCTACTAATCCACAAAGTTCTCTACTGCCATCCACCTACTCACTTCCAATCCTTCCTCCAAACACTCAACCCTAACAGACCCCCGAAGACTAGCCACAACCAACAAACTTACCATACCCCACGCCAGAACAAAGAATAGCCAGCAAACATGCTGAAGAGCCTTCGAGCTATACGCACCATCCCTCTGGAACACGCTCCCAAACCCAATAGGATTATCACAGACATCCACTCCTTCCGTAAATACTTGAAAACCTTCTTATTTTTCGAACATTTTAGTCCAACTACCTAGTACCAACCTATGTGAGTCCCACTGTATATATGTTAAGCGCACCCAAACTGTTGCTTATATATAGTTTGTATATAGTTAGCCTTTTCCTGTAGATAGTTAACCATTATATGTAACTGATTATTCTCTGTTCAATGTAAACTGCTTTGAAAAGCAGATATAACCCTAGTAAATAAATAAACAAGCACCATAATAAAGTGCACAAATCAAAGAAATTGCGAGCACTTAGATATTATGGTAACATACTGCCATCTTTGCAAACTAATACAACACGCTGCACAATTGTGATGTTTTCAGATTGTTAAATTGATTAGAACCACCTTTAATATTTTCTTGTCAATTCTTTAAAATGTTACTGGATCTGGTGTCTTTCTGATGGAAGCCACCAAATCCACTGTAGTATAACAAAAGAAGGGATTATTCCTTGTGACTTGGGCAGAATCTTCATTCTGGAAAGCCTCCCACAGGTTTAACTTGCCTCAGATTCCTGAATCTTTGCTGAGACTATAATGGCAGCCACTTTTCCTGCATAAATTCATTTTGCTACTGGTATGTAATTATATACGCTGCAAAACACTTCAAGATGTTTGATTACCAGAAAAGCACTCTAGAAATACAAGTTGTCATTGTTTGTGAATTTGCAAACAGCCCTTGAAGAAATCTAAATAATTACTAATTAGTAAACAATGAAGAGGCTTTCGGATATATTTGAAAATAACATTAATAAATTAAGAAAAACATCCAGAGACTCGAGAACCTTGATGCACAACATGCCTAGCATGCTGTAATATTACAAATCAGATTCCTGTTGTGGTATAAATGTATTTTATTGAGCATGCCCTTGACATCTGTCACTGCTCATAAGACAGCTTTTGCAGCTGGTTCTTTCAGTTGATGAAGTTCAAGTAGCATTTTGCTTAAGACAGACACACTATGCAGCTGTGGCACCTAAATTCAGAGCTTTGCAATGTTTATGTCTTATATTCTATTTACCATCTTCAGGGAATAAAAAACATATCTTAGTGCGTATCCAGGAGAAGAGTTCCATTCACAAACAGCCTATGTACATTTTACTGTTCTCAAGATCCAGTTCTATAGCAAAGGAAGTGGGATAGCAAAAGGGATGTTCTTTATTTATCTGCTGCATACAACAGACATTTATGGACTTCAGCAGGACAGAGACTGAAAAACACAGCATAACAGAGGCACATTTATTTATTTAGCAACTTTTTTATACCACTGTATCTACCATTCACTGGATAACTTCAACACGTCCCCTTCTCCTAACTCACACCTAAACCAGTTATCAGGGACGGCCCAAGGGTTTTTGCCACCTCAGGCAGAAGCTCCTGCTGCACGGCACCCCCTGCTGCTGCCACCACCCCAAATCAGTTTTCTCCTCTTGTGGTGGCGGCAGCAAATGCAGACCGATTCCATTTTGAGCTGCTGCCATCGCTTTCAAAGCAGAGTCAGGCCGCCTCTGGGTCTGTAACCCTAGGTGGCCGCCTAGTGGATGGGCCAGCCCTGGTTAACATACTGACATAGGACAGCGAATAGACTGAAATGGCCCATCTACTTAAAGTGTTGGCATTTTACGTGCCATTCTATGTTGGTTACCTCATGCCTTCATCTAGGGTTGTAACTGCTAGTCTATGCGAGTCGTCCGCATGCTTTCTGGTAAGCGCAATATAATCTAGGGGTGTGCATTTGTAAACATACATGCAATATGTTCAGGTGTCTATAAAGTGAAAGCATGCACAAATCGGTTGTACACATGTATACCTACAAATTAACACACATATAACACAGGTACACTACCAAAAAACTGCCTCCAGTTTTGCAACTGATTCCTATAGATTTTGGGGTGCTGAATCCAGGAAAAATAGCCAAAATGTTCCATCACGTCACGTTTTCTTGCAAAATTAGATTTCTTACCCATATAAGGAATGTTCACATAATTTCTTTTTAACCGACTGCAGTTTATTTTCTTGGCCCAAAATAGAGGTTGTAATGGTTAACTAACTAGAAAAACTCCCTCATGATATTTTAGAATGTTTTGTATTCATTTTATACATTAACAGGACAATTGGGAGGCGGGGGGCTAAATCCAGTACTCGCGCTGGCGCATGTTCTTTCCTGTTCGCCTCGCCTCGTTCGCTCGCTCAAACACGGTGGTTGCGACATGAACGTTCCTGTCAAATTTCAGTTTCTTGCAAGTTCATTATTACCTTTTGTTTGCTCAGTCGTAATCCAGCTTTATTCCGAAGTGGTTCACTACAGTTGTAGTTTGCAGTGCTGTGTATTTGTGATGGCTCACAGAGCCAGAGGTTGCGTCAACTCTCCGGACAGTTTTTGTTTTATTTGTGGGGAATATACCATGAAAAAGCGGCAGAGGAACATTTCTGCATTTATTAAAAAAGTATATTTCGCCTATTTCGGTTAGAAGTTAGGCGATCAAGACAAACCGTGGGCTCCTCACAAAGTGTGCAAGACATGTGAGGAAGATCTACGCTTATGGATGAAAGGTAAAAAACAAGCATTTCGTTTCGGAATACCTATGATGTGGCGTGAACAAAGAGACCACAGCAGTGACTGCTATTTTTGCTCTTGCATTGTGAAGGGATACAACTTAAAAAATAAGAACGTAATAAGTTACCCCAACCTTCCCTCAGCAATTAGGCCTATGCCTCATAGCAACGAAGTACCTGTGCCTGAACCACCAAAATCTTTGGATCATATTTGTGTGGACGGTTCTGATCATGATGAGACTCATCAGATGGCTTTTCCCGATGAGTCCAGTACTTCCGAGTTTGAAACTGAACCAGATCCGAAACCTGAACTTTTCTCTCAAGCTGAATTGAATGATTTAGTCCGGGATTTAGGACTCCCAAAAGATGCTGCCCAACTGCTAGGTTCTCGGCTTAAACAGAAAAATCTATTGTCACCAGGAAGAACTTTTTATTGGTACCGCAACCGCGAGACACAATTTTTGAAGTATTTCAGCAAAGAGGAAGATTTGGTATTTTGCAACGATATATACGGAGTGATGGAAAAGTTTAAACTGAAGTATGATCCTGCTGAATGGCGGCTGTTCATTGATTCATCAAAAGACAGCATAAAAGGTGTTCTTCTTCATAATGGCAACACATTCGCTTCAGTTCCTATTGCTCACTCTGTTATTCTCCAAGAAAAATACGAGAATTTGGCCCTGATTCTTCAGAAGATTCGTTATGATGAGCATAAGTGGATGATTTGTGGAGACTTTAAAATTCTATCCATGCTATTAGGGCAGCAATCTGGTTTCACCAAATATCCCTGCTTCCTTTGCTTGTGGGATAGCCGGGCCCGCGACCTACACTGGGGGAAAAAAGACTGGCCAATTCGGGAGTATTTGAGACCCGGTGAGAAAAATGTTCTTCATGAGAGCTTGGTACCTCGTGATAAAATTCTATTACCACCTCTCCACATTAAGTTGGGTCTCATTAAGCAATTCATCAAGTCCCTTCCAAAAGATGGTGAGTGCTTTCGGTACCTTTGCTCAAAGTTCCCCCGACTTTCTGAAGCAAAGCTAAAGGAAGGAGTGTTTGTTGGCCCTGATATAAGGAAACTCATTTCAGATGGAGCATTCGCTGAAACGATGTCTGAGAAGGAAAAAGAAGCCTGGGATTCCTTCAAGGATGTTGTTCTCAAATTCTTGGGGAACAGGCGGGATGAGAACTATAAGGATATTGTTGCCAGGATGCTCAATGCCTTCAAAGAACAAGGCTGTAACATGAGCCTGAAAGTCCATTTCTTGCACTCCCATGTGAACTACTTTCCCGAAAACTTGGGGGCGTACAGTGAAGAACAAGGTGAAAGGTTTCACCAGGACATCAAGGACGCAGAGAGAAGGTACCAAGGAAGATGGAACACCACTATGATGGCTGATTTCTGCTGTTTGCTGCTGCGGGAAACCCCAGATGAAAAATACGCCAAGCAGCGCACCAAGAGAAGCATTCGGGGGAAGAAGAAACGGGCCCACCAGGAGATTGATTGACCCAAGAATGACTTTAAAATCTAAACTGTGTTGACAAATATCGTGTTTTTACTAAACTTTGAAATAAAAATTTGCTAGTTATTACCACAGTGTCGGATCTCATTTATTAGAATTTTATTTTCACACCATCGGGTGTTTGTCTTCATGTATTGCAATGGTGCGGTTTGCGTTTTCTATTCTTACATACATACCTGTACAACATTTTTTTCTTTGCTTTGCTTTGCTTTGTGTCTAACCTCGCTCTTATATGCTCAAAGTTTGTGCACATGTATGTGGCTGTTTTAAGTGCAGACAATTTTGCTACCATCACAGTGTGTTTTGTTGACATTACTCTATTCTTATGTGCTGCCTTGTTACAATTTTCTTTATTCTTATTTGAATAACTACTAAACAATTAGTATAAAGAATTCATCCAAGAAACTTTTATCTCGATCGCACTCAATCTGAAACGTTCACCTCAAACTGCTAATCCAATGTAGCAAAACATCTGTACGTGATGGAGCAAATTGGTTACCAGATTTGGATTCAGCGCACCAAAAAACGTAAAAATCAATCGAAACATTAGAGGCAGTTTAAAAAAAATTTTTTTTAGTGTACCTGTGTAATCGATCACACATTTTTAAGTTATTGTGCGCTTACAATGTGTGTGTCTTAAAAATAATTATGTCAAACAAACATGAAAACACGCTCCAAATTTGAGAAAAATGCATTTAAAATCAACATGAACTAAGCACTGTTTTGTTCATGCACACCCCTAATACAGTTATTACACTGCTATTTTGGACTGAAATGCTGTTTCATGGAAGTCACCCCAGTGCTTTGTTTCCATCCTGTATGTTTATCGTTTACATTTTTTAATTCTATTACTATTTTTATTTGTCATCTCCAAAAGGGGGAGGGGGGGCAAAAAAAAAAAAAAAAAGGACGTTCCATTAATTTACGATCCTTACCATGAAAATTTTTTTATGTTTCCCCGAGTCAACCTCCTTTCACATCCACTAGTGATACAGCTTCTTCTCCTTTGGAAAAGCTTTGTTTCTTGTTTGTTGATACCTCTCAAGTATTCAAACATCTGTTTCATATCTCTTTTGTCCAGGGCTGGATTCATATTAAAGATGCCCATAGGCAATGAGGGGGAGGTAATACCCTTACCTTTAGTTGCCTCAGTCTGAGTCCTCCATTCTCCAGTTGTCAGCATTCGTACTTTTACGTGTGTAGTCAGTCACACAATATTTTAAGAATCCTTTCCACAAGTAGAACATGCTTTGCACACAGAAAAATATTTTATAAAATTGACCAGAATATATATAGTAAAATTTTCAAAAACGTTTTTTTGTACATTGCCATAACTGGAAATTTTTATGTAGTAACACAACGTGTTATGGGTCAAAATTGTATCTGAATGAATATATTCTATAACCAAATCAAAATAACTTTTCATTCAACCCGTTAAACAGAGTTAGAATATCTTAAAGAATTCTCCAGCTGATCTCAGATCAATACGTGCATCACTCTCTCGTTTCAATGAAACTTCAACGGTGTGCCGATTTCACATCAAGGATCTGCTGAGTTTTCTAATTATTTTATCAAATGCTTTTGCCAGTAGTTCCAGACAGATTATTGTCAATGTAACAGGGCTCCAAGCTCAAATTTTGTAAATACATAAAATACTTAGCTTGGTAATCAAGATGCTGCCCAATAACTCTTCGGCAAATAAAGTCTGTTGCTACTTGGCTGTTTTCCAAATCCCAACCCTAATAATTTTTGCGCCTTGCGTTTCACATTGAGGCGGTTCGTCAGGGGAATTAAAGATCTCATGAAAATCTGAAAAGATAGGAGAACTTAGATAATAAAACTCCTTTACCAACTTATTACCCTAAAGTACAATTTTAAAAAGTCCATGGAAATAGCCTTTCAAAACCATATGTAACTAGTAGAGAAACGTGTAATACCTCATGATGAATGCTGCCCACGTTTCACTAAAGTATCTTCTTGTCTTAACTGAAAGATCATATGGAAAGACGCCGCGCATGCGGAGAAGCTATTTTCCCCTAGATGCTTTAAAGGGACTCTGACGTCATGGGAACTCAAGAATCCCCTACTTAGATTGGTTAACTTTGTTTGATTCAGAGGCAGGCTGACCAATCAATTTCCAAATTTAAGCCCCCTGGATATACTGTTGCCAGAGAGTAAATCCACCATTGCTCTCTGTATAACAACCTTTGATCACGGGTTTTACCATGAACTGAAGATAATACCCTTTCTATACACCAACATCGAAGATCTTCAAACTTATGATCGTGTGTGAGACAATGTTGAACCAACGGTGCTTCCGCTCTTCTACACTGTAATCAACTTTGATGTTCTTTAATACGTATCCGAAATTCACGAATAGTTTTGCCTATGTATAAAAGTCCACAAGGGCAGCTGATAGCATAGACAACAAAAGTGGAATCACATGTTGTGGAAAATCTTAAATGATAATGAGAATTGTTGTAGGTAAAATCTGACTGTTCCAAAGTGATATTTTATTTATTTATTTATTTATTTAGACAGTTTTGTATACCACCTTATCCTTCAATCAAAGTGGTCACAACACAATTGGGGGATACATTTAACACGAGGGGATATGAGACACATACACTAATACTTTACAGGGAACATGGGCAGTGGAGGGTTAAGTTAATAGATCAAGCATATCGTCGTGCCCTATATAACCATAGAGAACTTCTGCTTACACCACGAGATCGGAGAGCTGCACAAGAAAATGATGTTCACATCAATTGAATTACATCTTATTCTCCATTCAGTGCCCAAATTCAAAGGATTGTTAAAAAACATAGTGAGATTTTACAAGTTGTACCGGGACTAAGACATAAGAAAGTACGGTGTGTCTGGACGCATGGCAAGAATTTGAAGGAATATTTAAGCCCTACGAAATTACGACCAAAGCAGTTAAATACACTCGAAATGGAACCAAAGGGACATAGGAAATGTGGACATTGTTCAATTTGTAATATCACTTTGGAACAGTCAGATTTTACCTACAACAATTCTCATTATCATTTAAGATTTTCCAAAACATGTGATTCCACTTTTGTTGTCTATGCTATCAGCTGCCCTTGTGGACTTTTATACATAGGCAAAACTATTCGTGAATTTCGGATACGTATTAAAGAACATCAAAGTCGATTACGGTGTAGAAGAGTGGAAGCACCGTTGGTTCAACATTGTCTCACACACGATCATAAGTTTGAAGATCTTCGATGTTGGTGTATAGAAAGGGTATTATCTTCAGTTCATGGTAAAACCCGTGATCAAAGGTTGCTATACAGAGAGCAATGGTGGATTTACTCTCTGGCAACAGTATATCCAGGGGGCTTAAATTTGGAAATTGATTGGTCAGCCTGCCTCTGAATCAAACAAAGTTAACCAATCTAAGTAGGGGATTCTTGAGTTCCCATGATGTCAGAGTCCCTTTAAAACATCTAGGGGAAAATAGCTTCTCCGCATGCGCGGCGTCTTTCCATATGATCTTTCAGTTAAGACAAGAAGATACTTTAGTGAAACGTGGGCAGCATTCATCATGAGGTATTACACGTTTCTCTACTAGTTACATATGGTTTTGAAAGGCTATTTCCATGGACTTTTTAAAATTGTACTTTAGGGTAATAAGTTGGTAAAGGAGTTTTGTTATCTAAGTTCTCCTATCTTTTCAGATTTTCATGAGATCTTTAATTCCCCTGACGAACCGCCTCAATGTGAAATGCAAGGCGCCAAAATTATTAGCGTTGGGATTTGGAAAACAGCCAAGTAGCAACAGACTTTATTTGCCGAAGAGTTATTGGGCAGCATCTTGATTACCAAGCTAAGTATTTTATGTATTTACAAAATTTGAGCTTGGAGCCCTGTTACATTGACAATAATCTGTCTGGAACTACTGGCAAAAGCATTTGATAAAATTAGAAAACTCAGCAGATCCTTGATGTGAAATCGGCACACCGTTGAAGTTTCATTGAAACGAGTGTGATGCACGTATTGATCTGAGATCAGCTGGAGAATTCTTTAAGATATTCTAACTCTGTTTAACGGGTTGAATGAAAAGTTATTTTGATTTGGTTATAGAATAACTGGAAATTTCACAATTTGCCAGAGGGGGGCAGCTGGCCCACATATTTAAGGTTCCCTCAGCCCAGGAAGACTTATTTTTCCCTGGTGAGCTAGTGTCCCTCCTCTTCCAGGGACTGTATATGTCCTACTGTCCTATTTTGACTGGCCCCCCTTCCTGAGCCCCTGGAAAGAAGTCAACAGTTAGTGTATTTTTATAAGTGCCTTTTCCTCAAGACTCAATTCTTGATTTAGGCCATCAAACTGAAGAGTATTCATACCGAAACAAGTCTTTGTCCCTCTACAGTCAATCGGCAAAATCCTCTAGCCAGATGAGTGATACACAGTGAAGGACAGAGAACCAGAGGCCTTCAAAACCATGCCCTCCTTTTGTGCAGGTTCTACCACGAGTGTATCTATCTATCACTCCTCTTGTGTTCCAGGAGTCTTGCTCTCACATATAATGCCAATTACATAGATGACATTCAGAAAATTACAATTGGAATTCCTCTCTATTCGCGGGTGAAAAACTTGTTTGTCTTATTAGCTTGAGGGTCTACTAAACACTTGACATATTGGAAGTAGACTACAGTATTAAACTGATATTCCTGTTCCTTGGGGTGTAAGGCTGACAAAACCAGTCTGTCTAAGATTTTGGCTTCTTCTGTATGCTACTTCAGGGATTTCTTGTCGAAATGGCTAGGAATTTTGTAACGTGACTTGAGCTTCTTTTTTTTTTTTTAAGTAAGGCGAGAAAGAAACATATATAAATAAATTGAGTAATTAATGGGAGAAACCCGGCACTGGTTCAGTTTCTTCCAGACGAACCATCTGGTAACCTCATGTCAAGCTCCTGAGAATGGAAGCCTCTCCCTCACTCCTCCCATTTTTTCACTTTCACAGAAAATAATTATTTCTTTTCCTGTCTCTTGCTAAATGTAAGCAATTATAAATACTTTCTTCTGCCTCAAGTGTGCTATATGTTCTCTTTTGTGAATTAAATGAACATGTTATATATAGCAGCACGCAGAACACAGTTCACCTTTTTCACTCAAGAAAACTTCCCATAAAGTTCCAAAGCACCAGTTTTATTTTTCCATTGTCCCATACCTGGACAAAAACAAATATTTCTTCTAATGAACTTAATTTTGAATCTTCCAAATGAAAAAAGTATTTCAATTTGCTCATTAGGCAACAGAGCAGAAACCTCATATGCCATAACACAAATTCATCAGGGTGACTGATTTTGCAAAAACCTTTGACACCTTTTTGTTATGAATCATTATAAAGTGTTCTGCTGAACAAAGATTCCTATATGAGCTAGATAACAGTTTCACAAATAGGGTAGTTAGCAACTTGAAAACGCTGTATAAGTGTTGCATGAAGACAGATGCTGGAAACCAAAAATTATTTAAAATTGGTCTAGGAGGGCACACGTTGCTATTGCGGGTGAGTTATAGTAAGCTGTGACCCTGGAAGCCCTTAAATCATATATTTCATGAATAGGTTCATATAGATCAGGGATAGCCAACTCTGGCCCTGGTGCACCACAATCCAGCCTGGTTTTCATGATGTCCCTAATGAATGTTCATGAGATATATTTGCATCCACTGACTCCCATTATATGCAAATATATCCCATGAATATTCATCAGGGACATCATGAAAACCAGACTGGATTATGGTGCACCGGGACCGGAGTTGGCCACCCCTGATTTAGATGATGCATCCGTGTTTCACATTTTATGTTTATTCATTTGACATACCACAAATCAAAGGGGGAATATCTACGCAGTCTATATAATCAAAATTCAGAATATAATTTAGATATAAAGGGGGGGGGGGAGGAGCGGGAAGAGAAATGACAACCATAGGGAAGCACGGTAGGGCTGAGGTGCAATTTTCCATTACTTGGATAGCCAGGACAGCATAAAAGCGGCGTGGCCCTTAGGCGAGGCACAGGGGTGAGCAACAGAGGGGAAGAAAAGAAGAGGAAACAGGCCCACAGACAAGCCACTCAGAAGGCGCCCAGAAACCACCAGGAAGGAACAGAAGTAAAGCAGCAAAACGTGAGTGAAAACAGGACCATACAAGAGAACATGCACACCACAATGATTCTCCCCCTTATCCTCCTCCTTACACACCTACTGAACTATTCATAGACCATTTCAAGGACCTCACAGAATGACTCTTAACCAAACATTAAGATAACGAAGCCACCCCTGTAAATATGTATCTTAAGCGCACAATGTATATAGCTCACATCAAAATCGACCACACTCACTCACTCAGCACACTGTGTCAATTCTTCCACTGCATGCTAATGACAACTCACCTTTCATTGATTGTTTGCTATGCCAACCGCTTTGATTTCATGATAAAGCGGTATACCAAGTCCGTTTAAATAAATAAATAAATAAAATAAATACTTCCAACACAGGCACAATTCCACCACCCACACACCATGGACACCACCAACAGCATGGACACACCAAAGCACACAGTATTTCCCCACAAGGCCACATACAGAACACACATGACAAAAAAACAACCAGAGCACAAATCCAAAACTCACTCTAACACAAAGGAAGCACACGGAACAACAATCACAACAGGGTCAGTAGCAATAGAACTAATAAACGCCAGATCCATACGCAACAAGATTTACACCCTGGCAGACCACATAGATGACCAACAACCCGATGTACTGTGCCTCACAAACATGGCTCAGCCCCACGGACAACGTACTGATCAATCAGTTAGTGCCGGACACATATACGGCATACAACTGCCCACGTGCGCACAGGCGAGGAGGAGGAGTCATGATAATTGCAAAGAGCAGCCTAAAGTTCAAATCACAAAGTGCCACAGACACCCAACAATGCAACAGCATCACTATCGAGAACAAAAACATGGCCATATGCCTCACCTACAGAGCGCCCAGTACTCCACCCAATGAACTAGCCTCAACCATCGAAGCAGTATGCGCAATAAACTCAAACCACAAACCTACAATACTGCTAGGTGACTTCAACCTCAAGTCCGCCAACGCCAAAGATGCAGAATCTTTCCTACAAGCGATGAGCTCCCTTTAATTCACCCAAACAATCAACACCCCGACACACAGACCCGGGTCATCACCAGACCTCATCTTCACACCCAAACATCTAACCACGAGAGGACTAATATCTACACCCACCGTAACACCAGTATCATGGTCTGACCACCACATAATTAAAATAAACATGGTACCTCAAGGAGATAAAACTGAAATGCCCGGACAACACAACCACACAAAGAAGATTCAAGGGCTTCGACAGGGACCAGTTCCTAAAAGACACGTCACAACTTCTAACGATAGAAAATGATGACCTAGAAGCCCAAATCACTAACTGAAACACCACCATTTACAATGCCTCTAAAGCAACAGATCATAAACCCAGGAAACGTTGCTGCAACAAACCACAGCACAAACCATGGTACTCAAAAGCCATACGAAGCGAAAAGAGGGAACTCAGAAAATTAGAATGGAAATGGAGAAAAAACAAATCACCCGAGACCCAGGAACTATACCAAACAAAGCAAAAACAATACAACGAACGCATCAACCAAACTAAGAGAGAATACCACACAAACATTATACGCAACTATAACAACAAACCTAGAGAGTTATTTGAAATCGTGAAAACACTCACCAAGGAACAGAAAACAGAAGATGAAGTGCAAATAGACCCTCAAAAATTTGCCGACCACATACAAGAAAAATTCCATTCAACAGAACAGACAAGACCCAGCCCAGCCACAAAGCACAACACCCCCCCGAAAACTTGGGACACATTCAGTACCCCATCAAAAGAGCAGCTATCCCAAATCATCACAGCACTCAACACAAGCACAGCTCCTACAGACCCCTGCCCAGTGTCTTGCATCAAGGCCACCAAATCAAACTTCATCCACACCATACACAACATGGTGCACAGCTCCCTAACACAAGGGCTCATGCCAAAGCAACTAAAGCTCGCCACAATAAGACCTATCCCGAAGAAACCCACACTTGACAAGAACAACCCAGCGGCATACAAACCTATATCTAGCATACCCCTACTAGCAAAAATAATCGAAAAAACAGTACAGCACCAACTGCAAGAGCACATCGACGAACACGCTCCACTGGACAACAACCAACACTGTTTTTGCCCCAACCACGGGGTGGAAACACTTCTGATATACCTCTTCAATAGCATTCTCCGCCTCATAGACAACACCACCAAGAAAAGAATCATAATGATCTTCATAGACATCTCATCAGCATTCGACACAGTGAATCACGAAAAGTTACTAAACAGACTACAGGACATTGGGCTACATAGTCCCACTCTGAAATGGTTCCAATCATACATCACCAACAGACAGATACAAGTCAAGGTAGGCCAGAATACCTCCCGTCCCATAAAAGTACTGCAAGGAGTACCACAAGGATCGGCATTATCTTCACTCCTATTCAACATCTACATCCAGCCAATATGTGACATCATGAAAGAGCACAACATACAATATACAGTCTACGCAGATGACATGATATACACCCCTATATCAGTTGACAACCCGGACTACTCCAAAATAAACTGTCTCATACAAATGACAAGCTGGTTTCAAAATAATAACCTCTCTATAAACTATAACAAAACCGAGGCACTAATAATCAAGCGAAACTCGGACTTTGTTTCCTCCACCCGACATCAAGATAAAGGACACAACCATACCTATAAAAACGGAAGTAAAGTACCTCGGAGTGACCCTGGACAAGGAGCTGAACCTCCAATCACACATAAGCAAAACCATCAAAAGCGCATACCACAGAATGAGACTCAGACCACTGAAGCCCCTCCTCGCCCCTGAGCACTTCTGCACAGTCTGCCAGGCACTAATAACCCCACTACTAGACTTCTGCAATCCAATCTACCTGGGACTACACTGGGAAACACACAAACCACTGCAGCTAGTACAAAACACAGTGGCCCGCATAATAGCTGGCACTGCAAGACAAGAACATATCACACCCATACTGAAAGAACTACACTGGCTCCCAATCAACTCACGCATCAAATACAAAACCATCATAAACATATTCAAGATCAAACAGCACTCCTCAGCCACCAGCCTACACACACTCATAAAACCTGACACAAGCACACGACCAAGAAGAGGCACCTCCAACCGAGTGAACACCCCAAAAGAATTCACCAAGACATGCAAGGACACTGCAGAACGAGCACTCTCGCTGGCCGCACCAACTATCTAGAACTCCCTCCCAGACAAGCTGAGACTAACAACTGACGTCAAAGACTTTCGCAAACAGCTGAAGACAACTCTATTCCTTGAACACTATGGACACGTCACATAACTTACTAATTTATTTATTTTATTTATTTATTTTATTTATTTAGCTGTATTTATATCCCGCTTTTCACTGGGTCAAAGCGGTCAATTGGGAGATACATTTAACACGAGGGGATATGACAATCATATATTAATACGTACAGGGAACATGGGCAATGAAGGGTTAAGTGGCTTGCCCAAGACCACAAGGAGTGCCTATAGGACTAGAAATCCCAGTCCCTCCGGCCTGAGATTGCTGTCCCCAGGTGGGACTTGAACCCCCGGCCCTCCGGCCTGAAGTACCTTGTCCTAACCACTAGGCCACTCCTCCCTTCAAGCTAGAACAATGGACATACCCACACCCTGACCATTGTATACAGAATGTATAATAGCTCAACATGTATAATAGCGCACATTTTAGCAAGATCAACCAAATCAAAGACACACCACCTCAAACACACTACACGCACCACTGCATGAGAACACATGAACACATTTGATTGTTTGCTGTGGAGACCGCCTTGATTGAAGGAGAAGGCAGTATAGAAATAATGTTAAATAAATAAATAAAATAAATGCATGCTGGGGTTGGACAAAGGAAAAGAAGGGAAATGAATGCTGGAGAAGGACATAAGTGGGTGGATGCTAGGGAAGGGGAAAAAGAGGTACGAGGAATGAGACAAGTAGAATGGATGTTGGG
This sequence comes from Ichthyophis bannanicus, assembly GCA_033557465.1. Taxonomy (NCBI): domain Eukaryota; kingdom Metazoa; phylum Chordata; class Amphibia; order Gymnophiona; family Ichthyophiidae; genus Ichthyophis; species Ichthyophis bannanicus. The sequence goes on along the minus strand of CM066031.1, from coordinate 1,686,781,068 downwards.
GATAAGGGAGTGGTAGAGAGAATGGATGCTGGGGAAGGGGGAGAAAGAGGTAGGAGGAAAGATACTGGGAACATGGGGATATGTGAAAAACAGGAACTCAGATAAGCAAAGACTAAAGATTGCATGTGAGATGAGAAGACGACCAAGTCAGGTGCATCCATATCCTGTGTCTGGGTCCGAGCTGGAGTTGGAGTAAGGACTAAGGTATATATAGGAATGGAACAGATACCCCACCATTTACAGAAGAGAAGGTTTATGAACAATCTGTAAACTGGAAATGGACAAAACCATCCTGGGATACGAAGGGAGCTCAGAGAAGTTCTGGAGGGTCCACTAAATGATGTATTTAATAAATCTTTGGAGGTGGGAGAGGTTCTAGAGGATTGGAGAAGGGTGGCTGCAGGAACCAAAGATACAAGAAAAAAGAAATAGCTAATGCAAAAAAATGGAGGGGGGGGACAAGACATTTTTCAGATATGTTAGCAAGAGGAGAAAGTACAAAAAAGTGGTATTATCAGACTCAAGGATGAAGGGGAGGAATATGTAGAAGCTGATGAGGATAAAGCGGAATTACTTAACAAATATGTTTGCTCTTTGTTCACAGATGGAGGGCCAGGAGCAAGACCTCAGAAAACACCCACAAATAGGAACAGAAGTGAAAGGGATCTTGAATGATTTTCAGAAGACTGTATTCGTAAGGAACTAGCTAAACTAAAAGTAGACAAAGCAAAGGGACTGGATGGAATACATCCAAGGATATTGAAAAAACTTGGGGATGTTCTAGAGGCTCCACTGACTGACCTTTTCAATGCTTCTTTAGAGTTGGGCGAGGTCCCAGAGGACTGGAGATAGGCACATGTGGTCCCTTTATACAAAAGCAGAAGCAAAGAGGCTGCTTAGTCTGACCTCTATGGTGACTAAATTAATGAAAACGCTGTTAAAACCGAGGATAGTGAGGTTTCTGAAGTCCAATGGATTGCAGGATCCAAGGCAGCATGGGTTTACCAGAGGCAGGTCTTGTCAGACAAATCTGGGTGACCAGAGAGTTGGACAGAGGGAGAGTCCTAGATGTAGTATACTTATAATTCAGTAAAGCCTTTGACACCGTTCTGCACAGATGACTTATAAATTGAGCACCCCAGGGCTGGACCCTAAAGTGACTGACTGGGTTAGAAACTGGTTTAATGGGAGGCAACAAAGTGTACAGGTAAATGGAGCTCAGTCTGAGGAGAATGATTTTACCAGTGATATGCTGCAGGGATATGTCCTAGGTCTAATTTTTTTTAACGCCTTTGTTAGTGATATTGTGGAAGGGCTGTTGGGTAAGGTTTGCCTCTTTGCGGATGATACCAAAATCTGCAATAGAGTAGAGACCCAGGAAGGAGTAGATAACATGAGGAGAGATCTAGCTAAGCTTGAAGAATGGTCGAGGATTTGGCAACTGAGATTTAATGCTGAAAAATGCAGGGTCATGCATTCGGGCTGCAAAAATCCAAGTGAGCTGAACAGTGAAGAGGGCGAAGTACTTCTGCCAATGAAAGAAAAGCAGGACCTGGGCATGAGGGTTTATGATTTTATTTAACAGGTTTTTTATACCACTTTATCATTCCAGTCAAAGCGGTTTACATTGTAAATTAAACTTGGTAATGTACATTAAACAGGGACATTGATAACTTGGATTTTTCCGAGGCAATGGAGGGTTAAGTGACTTGCCCTAGGCCACAAGGAGTGTTAGTGGGAATGATGATCTTAAAATGGGTAAACAGGTAGAAAAAAGGTGACGATGAAAGCCAGAAGAATGCTTGGGTACATAGGGAAAGGAATGGCCAGCAGAAAAAAGGAGGCGATAGTGCCTCTGTATACGTTTCTGACATGGCCTTATTTGGAGTAGTGTGTGGAGATCACACCTTCAAAAGGATATAAACAGGAGAGAGTCGGTGCAGAGGGTGACTAATAAAATAGTTAGTGGTCTTCATTATAAAGACCTTGCTGCTAACCTTCAAGACCATTAACGGGCTCTCCTCCCCCTCACTTGCGGACCTTATACACATTACTCCCTCCAACAGGGCCAGACGATTTGCAGCAATAAACTCATTGGCAATCCCCAAAACAGTGACCCAATGCACTCAGGAAACAGCAAACAGGGCTTTCAGGTTCTGCGCACCCAGATGCTGGAATGCTCTACCACCCAACATACGAGCAATCCCTGATCTTATACAATTCAGGAAGGCATTGAAGCACCACCTCTTCCTCAAATACTACCCAGAGGAATGTGCATAAATCCTCCTCACACACTAAAATACTATGACTAATCTGTAATCATGTACTGATATATATGTAAATAGTTACCCTGGTTATCCAAGTTGAATCACCTGTTAATTGTAAATACGGAGTAGATTCTACGCCGTATATAACTCTTCTGTTTTCATGTAAACCACACTGATGCTGAATAGCGTGGTATAAAAGAGACTGTAAATAAATAAAATAAATAAATATGGGGACAAACTTCAAGATCTTAATATGTATACTTTAGAGAATACAGGAGATATGACAGAGATGTTTAAATACCTCCATGGCATAAATGCATAAGAGGAGAGCCTCTTTCAACTGAAAGCAAGCTCTGCAATGAGGGGACATAAGTTGAGGGTGAAATGGGATAGATTCAGGAGTAATATGAGGAAATATTTCTTTATGGAAAGAGTGTTAGATGCGTGAAATAGTCTCTCAGTGGAGGTAGTAGAGACGAGGACAGTATCTGAATTCAGGAAAGCATGGGACAAACACAGAAGATCTCTAAAGTTAAAAAAAGGGACAATAGTAGTTGATATGGAAGGGCAGACTAGACAGAAACATGACGGCAGAAAAAGATCACATGGCTTAAGTCCTTTTTCATAACAGTGCTAAAAAAAAAGAAGAGATAGGAAACTACAGACTGGTAGCCTTACCTCAGTGGTGGGATCGGATAGGGTAGGAGAGTAGGGACTTGGGTATACAGAGCTGGGGAGAGGGTGTAATGGAGGATATGTAGCTACAAGGAGGTAGATGCATGAGCAACATAAGGAAATATATTTTTACTCAAATGGTTGTGCATTCCAGTAATGACCTCCAAAAGAGGTGCCGAGAACTGCATTAATGCCGAATTAAGTGCCACACTGAATCAGTGTGCAACGTCCTTCGTGGGGAAAGAATTTTTGTTGTTTAGTATTAATACAGTATATCAGGCATAAGAAAACTAAAAGGTGACATTTAATTTTGCCAATGCTTCCCATTATTTTAGGTCAGAGTTAACAGCATTTTTTCTTAAAATGATTAATATCCATACAGCTGCATGATATGTCATAGATTAAGTTATGTGTCCTATAAGCAAGAACAAAGAAAACTTCATAACAAACATTTCATTCATCAAAGCTTTAATAAGAATGTTGTTACTTAATCATCTGGCCTCAAATTGTGAACAATGGTCTGTCCCCTTGAACTCTGTGTATTTTGTTGGACCTAAAGAGGAAAAGAAATTAGTGCATAGCTGAAATGTATATTATGAATAAGGCTTATTCATAACTGACTGATGAACTGTAAAACAAAGTCTGAATAATTCCTACCCCATATTAACCTTCCTTTTGTTTCATGTTTTGTGCATTTTAATAATCTTTTGTTATGTTAGACTGTGGTTTTATACATACCCTAGATTTTATATACTTTGCAAACCACTTTGTTGAAAGGTGGTACATCAAATAAATCTAACTCAACCCAACCTAACCTAAATATAAACTTTTTTTTATCAAGTATTTAAAGGAAAGCTCTTTATTCTTTTTTTCTAAATGATTACACTGAACTATCCTTCCCAATTTAAAAGAGGAGATCAGAAAAGGAAGAGTAAAAGGGAGAATGTGCTAGAATTTTTGGTTTCCCTTATAAAGGTCTCACCTGTCATGGAGATGTTTTTCTACGTTTTACTCACATCATTGCTTTCCATAGGCTAATAGAATCATTTTAAAAACAAAATTTTAAATGTATTTCATTACCAAATATCAAAGCAGCTCAGGTGTTCACCCACTGGATTTCCCTTGGTTGAGCAGTCTTGCTTGTGCTGAAATTTTTTCTCCAAAACCAGTTCATGCGAGTGTGAACTCTGGTGCCAGTGAAGAAAAGATATCTATACCTGCTTGAATCACACCGTGTCAGTTTTCACTGAATTCTGAAATAATCAGCTGCTTCGTATGACATCGCCTTGCAACCACTCATTAGCGCAGAATTGTAGCAAATGTGTGTGTAGTTTACTACATGTGAGGGGGCATTTTACAGGTGTTTTAGCAGAGTGATCCCTACTGGTGTGAAAATGCACAAACAGCTGAAACACTGACATTTTGGTGCATTTTTGGATATTTAAGTGTTTTAACATGCATAGTACTCCCCTGTGTAAATATTTGTAAATTAGCATATTAGTCTCGAAATTTCAATTATTTTAGCAAAGTTTCAGGTTGAAACAAATATTTTAAAGCAGTAATTCTCAACTGCTAGCCTCAGGACATACATGCTGCTTCAGTTTTTAAGATTTCCCCAGTGAATAGGCATTAGCTATAAGGTATATTTGCATACAGTTGCTTACACTCTATTTAATGTCACTCATTGTAAGGATCCTGAAAAATAGAGTGGCCCAAGGACTTGGGTTGAAATCCAACACCAAATAGTGCTCTTAATTTCCAGTAATGTGAGCCCAGTGCCTTACCTTCAACAATGTTAATTTACTGTAATAACTCATTTCTTGGCTTGCAGAGGGCCAATAACTATTGCTCATATTAGAATTAATTCATGATAATATGAGCTAAACAACAACTCATAATGTAAGTTCATAGTTTAACATGACTTAAAAATTCACATGTTCAATCTGATATCTAGGTAATTTGATGATTTTATGTGATATTGAGAACAAAGACACTGCAACTTTCATTGGACTTTATGGAAAGAGTTACCCGAGCAACTGTTGCTATACTATGGATGTGAAGGCCGATTTTAGACAGATTGTGGAAAGGAGAATTAAAACATTCAGGTCAGGACATGGAAACTTCCAATTGAATTTTACAAAGGCTTTGCCAAACATGGTGCCTGTTGTGAAATACATATAAGGACATGCAGGAGTGCACACGGATTTGCCTCCATGCACAACTGGAGGAACATTTTACAATTCCTCAAATGAGAAAACTGAGCACGCTAACTCGGCAGCTTCCACATGGAACTCGCAGTTGCACAATGTCTAGCCGCCAGCGCTTCCATGTGGAGCCAGGCCATTCGGCAAATCTATATATGAAGCAACCAAATATATACAGAGGTCACAACTGTTTTTGGAGGAGAAAATAAATCATGGGGATTAAGACGTATTCCCTTAATCTCTGGTGTAAAGGGGACATTTTTTGCCACATACCTGGATTTCCTTTTAAAATGTGGAAGTACACATAGATTTTTGGTCTGCTCTGGCCATGTCCAAACACCACCTTTCTTGAAATCGCTGCATAACTTGCATCTCACATGTGGAGCTTGCATTCCAATCTGATGTGTAAATGTTGCTATTTACATGTGGAGATGCTTTTAGAATACCCCAATATTATACTATAACCGTGTTCTCACCGACATGGAAAAGTACACTTGGGAAAATGTACAGAAAGAACCTAATAGGGTTATGACAGTCGTTATAGTTGGTGATTTGATCATTAGGCATGTAGATAGCTGGATGGCAGGTGGACGTGAGGATCGCCTGATAACATGCCTGCCTGGTGCAAAGGTAGCGGACCTCACGTGTCACCTAGACAAGGTCTTAGGTAGTGCTGGGGAGGAGTCTGCTGTCTTGGTACATGCCAATACCAATGACATAGGAAAATGTGGCCGGGAGATTCTGGAGGCTAAATTTAGGATTTTAGGTAGGAAGTTGAAATCCAGGACTTCCAGGCAGAACTCCGGAGTCTCAATGCGTGGATGAGAAGATGGTGCAAGAATGAGGGTTTTGGATTTGTTAGTAACTGGTGAATATTCTGGGGAAAAGAGGGGCTGTTCCGAAGGGAAGGGCTTCACCTTAACTGGGATGGAACCAGGCTGCTGGCATTAACCTTTAAAAAGCAGATAGAGAAGCTTTTAAACTAGATAATAGGGGACAGCCGACAATCGACCAAGAGCGCATAGTTCGGAACCATGTATCCTTGAAGGATACTACCAAAAAAATGAAGTTAGGGCATATCAGCAGAGAGGTTCCAATAGACAAAAAGTAACTAAATGTCCTTGAATATGGAGCAGACAGAGCTTAAAGATTCCAAATTACCCCTGCCTACCAATAACCAGATTAACATGAATAAAATACAGTCTCTAAAATGCTTGTATGCAAATACTAGAAGTCTAAAAAATAAGATGGGTGAGTTAGAATATATAGCACTAAATGAAAGGTTAGATATGATTGGTATCTCAGAGACATGGTAGAAGGAAGACAACCAGTGGGACACTGTGATACCTAGGTACAAACAATATTGTAATGATAGAGCTGATGAAACTGGTGGAGGGGTTGCACTCCATGTTACAGAGGGCATTGAATCACAAAGGATTAAAGTTTTGCAGGAAGCAAAATTTGCTGTAGAATCTCTATGGATTGAAATTCCGTGTAAAAAGGAGAAAGTGATGGCAGTGGGGATGTACTATCGACCGCCTGGCCAGAATGAACAAATGGATAATGAAATGCTCAAAGAAATCAGGGAAGGTAACAAAAGTTACAGCACAGTAATAATAATGTGTGATTTCAATTACCTCGGTATTGACTGGGTCAGTGTCACGGCAGGAGATGCTAGGGAGAAAGTTTCTAGATGAAATAAATGACTGCTTCTTGGAGCAGCTGGTTCATGAACCAACCAGAGGGGAAGCCATTTTGGACCTAGTCCTTAGTGGAACACTAGATCTGGTGCAAGAGATAAGGGTGTTGGGGCCACTTGGCAATAGTGATCATAGCGTGATCGTGTTTCATTTAATTAATAGAGGCGGGATGGTAAGGAAATCCACAGTAATACCTTTTAACTTTTGAAAGGGAGACTATGACAAAATGAGGAAAATAGTTAAGAAAAAACTAAAAGAAGCAGTTGCAAAGGTTAAAGACTTACATCAAGCTTGGGTGTTTAAAATACTATCTTGGAAATCCAGACCAGCTGTATTCCATGCTATAAGAAATGTAGAAGGAAGTACAAAAAACTGTCAGCATGGTTTAAAGGTGAGGTCAGAGAGGCAGTTGCTGCCAAAAAAGCATCTTTCATGAAATAGAAATAAAAGAGCCAAATGACGAAAACTAGAAACAGCACAAGCACTGGCAAGTTAGATGCAAGGCATTGATAAGGCAGGCAAAGAGAGAATTTGAGAAGAAGCTTGCTATGGAAGCAAAAAAAACACGTAACAAAAGACTTTTTTAAGTACATTCGTAGCAAAAAAACTGTGAGAGAGTCAGCAGGACCATAAGATGATAAAGAGGTAAAAGAAGCACTAAGCAGGGACAAGGCCATAGCGGAGAGACTGAATGAATTCTTTACTTCGGTCTTTACTGAGGAAAATGTAGGGATGTTACCCATGACTGAAGTGGTACTTAAAGGTGATACTGCAGAAGAATAGAAAGAAATATCGATACACCGGGATGATGTATTACAACTATTTGATAAACTGAACAGTAGCAAATCAACTGGTATACATCCAAGGGTGTTGAAAGAACTGAAATATAAGATTGCCGTCCTGCTATTAGTAATCTGTGAACTATCATTAAAATCATCTGTAATACCTGAAGACTGGAGGATGGCCAACATAACGCCAATTTTTAAAAAGGGTTCCAGGGGTGATCCGGGAAACTACAGACCAGTGAGCCTGATGTCAGTACCAGGAAAAATGGTAGAAACATTATAAAGAATAAAATTACCGAGCATGTAGATAGTAATGGCTTAATGGGAGACAGCCAACATAACTTTAAACAAGGAAGATCTTGTCTTACTAATCTGTTATGTTTTTTTAAAGGTGTGAATAAACAGGTAAACAAAGGTGAGTCAGTTGATATAGTGTATCTGGACTTTCAGAAAGCCTTTGACAAGGTCCCTCATCAGAGACTTTGGCAAAACTAAAAAGTCATGGGATAGGAGACAGTGTACTATTATAAATTAGGAACTGGTTAAAAGATAGAAAGCAGAGGGTAGGGCTAAATGGCAATTTTCCCAATGGAGAAAGGTGAATAGTGGAGTACCCCAGGGATCTGTGCTGGGTCTGCTGCTTTTTGACATATTCATAAATGACCTGGAAAGTGGAATAACGAGTGAGTTTATCAAATTTGCAGATGACACAAAACTATTATAGTTGTTAAAACCCATGAGGATTGTGGAAAATTGCAAGAGGATCTTGATAAACTGGAAGACTGGGCATCCAAATGGCAGATGAATTTTAATGTGAACAAGTACAAAATTATGCACCTAGGAAAGAACAACCCAAAACTATGGTTACACGATGCAAGGTTCCACATTAGGAACCACCACCCAGGAAAAAGATTTAGGCTTCATCATGAATAACATATAAAAAAACCTACACTCAGTGTGCAGAGGCAGCCAAGAGAGCAAATACAATGCTAGGTATCATAAATAAAGGAATGGAAAATTAAACAAAGGATATTATAATGTATCGTTCCCTGGTGAGACTGCACTTTGAATATTATGTGCAATTCTGATCACCGTATCTTAAAAAGGATATAGCATTATTAGAAAGGGTACAGAGAAGAGCCACCAAAAAGGTAAAGGGGATGGAAGGATACTCCTATGAAGAGAGGCTAAAAAGGTTAGGGCTCTTCAACTTGGAAAAGAGATGGCTGAGGGGAGATATGATAGAGGTTTATAAATTAATGAACGCAGTGGAATGGGTAAACGTAGATCGATTTTTAAGTCATCAGAATATAGAAAGACTAGGGGGACATGCAATGAAGCTACAGGGCAACCTAATAGAAAATATTTTTCACTCAATGTGTAATCAAACTTTGGAATTTGTTACCAGGGGATGTAGTAAAAGCTGTTAGTGTAGCTGGGTTTAAAAAAGGGTTTGGACAAGTTCCTGGAGGAAAGGTCCAGAAAACATTATTAAAAAGGGACCCAGGATATCACTGCTTGACCCATTACCAGCATTGTGGAACCTGTGTCTTTTGGGGAAACTGCTGGATACTTATGTCCTAGATTGGCCACTCTTGGAAACAGGATACTAGGCTTGATGGACCTTGGTCTGACCCAGTATGGTCAGTTTTCAAAATAGCAGAATGGGATATTTAGCAGTACTGTATGGATAATATCAGGGAATATCTTGACAGACTGCCTCTGCACTTTCTGGATTGTACAGGTTGGTCCAGGGCAGAGTGGAGGTGGAGCTGTGATATTCAGCACAGTTGTATGGATAGCTGTTTTGACAGCTTTTCTGTCCTAGGTTATCTGGATAGTGATCCTTCATTCCGATAGTGCCGGTACTGTCCGCATTAAGCATATAGTGCTGGCCACAGTTCAGATGCTGGTGCTGAATCTGGTTTATTTTTAGCGGTGGCAACTGGCGTTTTAAAGAAAGCTGAGCACTGTGGCTCAATGCTGACCAACAATTTTGTAGCAAGATGCCTACGAGAGCAGTCCACAAAGGTGCTGATTTTCAGCCTATTTGCTACCTTTATAAAATAGACACCCTGAACTAGTCCCTGCACCCATTTACATGTGCTTCAAAGTTGGTGTAAATGTGTGCTTGTTCTCTGTGAGGGTAATTTTATAACATGATGTCATGGGTGTGCTCCTACATTAGCACTATTTTCTAAAGATGAGGAGACACCTAATTGTCTTTAGAAGCAGCAAAGAAAGCCTCTTGAATGTAGGCCTGATCGCTTGCACATGAAAGTGCATATGGTTTATGCATAGATTAAAATATTTTATTTCTACATGCAGGACTGACTCGAAGGCACACATTGCATTGTGTACATGAAAAAAAACCCTCTGCCTGCACTCCGCTCAGACCCTGGACCTGGCTACCCCTGCCAGCAAAGTATGCTTCTTCCTACCAAAGCGCATACTTTTAACCTGATCAGTATTTTATGAGATCATTGGCATGCATATGTGGCCATTTACACACAAGAATGACTTTATAAATTAACTTCTACGTGTGTACTTATGTATTTTATAAAAATCTGCATGTACACAGGGTCAGCCCTACCACTAGGCAAACTAGGGTGGCAGTCAGGGGCAGAGTTTGCCGCACTTCCCTGCCTCCATGCCCCAGTAGTCCTGTCTTTATCCTTCTCTATAACCTCGCCCCACTGGGTCTAGACTTGTTGCCTTCTTTCTTTCTCTGGACTGCTACTGCCATACCTTGATCTTCCTCCCAAGCCCACCGCAGTTGCATCATAAGAAAAGTCAGCACAGCTGCAGGCCTTAAAGTACTCGAACATACTCAAGGCCTGCACTGCCCTGCCACTTCTAACACAAACTTCATGTTGGAAGGGGCGAGACAGTGGAGACCTTGAACAGACACGAGTGCCCCAAGACCTGCCACTGTGTTGAATTTACTTAAGATACAGATGTGGTTGGCTCAGGAAGAGGATCAAGGCACTGCAGCAGCAGGAGAGAAAGTTCAAATGGAGTGATCCTGGATATGGCAGAAGGGGAGATGCAGCATGAGGCTGGGCAAGAAGGAGGGTAAGCCAAGAAAGTGGAGATGCAGCATGGGGACGGTGATGGGACAGAAACAGAGATGCTATAGGGGAGGGGGAGCTCAGCTGAAGGTTCGCTTAGGGCTTCATGTACACAGCATCACTGTCCATACGCCACCCTACCAATGCACATTCTGATCATATACCACCACACAATTTAATAACAGCCCTTTCCCTTTTCTGAATGCAAAGCAGGTTCTACATATGGTAAAAAGTTTATAAAACTAGCCCCTCCAATAATGGTTAAATCAGCATAAATATCAAAACACTGAGCACTTCATTTTCTTTCTTTGTCTTTCTATCTTTATCTTTTACTATCTTTCCTAAGAATAGTAAAAGGCAGACTACATAAACGAAGACAATGAGGACCCTTTCACTCTCTTCCAAGTACCTGGGTATCCTCATCAATGGAGAGCTCTTTTTTTCTGCTCAACTTAACTGATCAAATCGACTTTTGTCACTCTCTCCCAGTTTCAAGCTCTGCACCCTCTTCTAGATCAAGCAGCACAGACATCCCTACTTTATAGCACATTTATTGGGTGGCTCAACTAATGTAATATGATTTATTCCTGGCTTCCTGCATTACAATTAAAGAAACTCCTAACTATCCAGAACACAGCCAATATGCATCGTCACATCTGCAAGGAAATTCGATCATATCAACGCCTTTATTCATACAGCATCGCTGGCTCCCAGTCCCCTTTTGAATTTGCTTTAAGATTCTTTCCCTGGCACATTGTGCCTTGTATAATGAAGCCCCTGAGTATCTTTCAACTCTTGTAATTCCTTATGCCTCCATTCACTCTATGGTAACTGTTTATTTAGTTATGTCCTCCTCATTCAGAGCCAGATGCAAATTTAAAAAAAACTCCGCATTCCTCTGTGGCGCATCATCTCTTTGGAACAGCCTCCTTCTGGCTATCCAATTGGAAGCCAATTACAAAAAGATCAAGACTTTATTGAAAACACAATTCTTTGAGAGGCGCAGTAGGTACAAATCCTCTGTGATAAATAAAGGGATGTACCCAGCATTTGCCCTGCATTTACTTCACATGGCAGACACTAAAACATATGGGCCCATGCAGGGCCGTACTGAGGTTGAATCACGCCCTGTGCGACTTGCACAACAAGTAAATTCCCTCCTCCCCCCTCCCCCGCAGCGGGAGAGAAGAGGCATGCCTGCTGTGTAAGTTGCCGGTGCGCTAAGCAGATCTGTCCCGTCCTTCTCTGACGTCATGTCAAAGCAGGGAGGGACAGATGTGCTTAGCATGCTGCGAGAAGGCTTATGGGGTGCATTTCAGATGTCTGCCGTTGCCTGCTGCCACTGAGTGAAGAAAAAGTGGCGGCAGCAGGCAAAGGCAGACAGACAAAATGCGCCCCTTAAGCCTTTGCGTCCTGTGCAGCCGCACCACTCGCACAGGGCTAGGTATGGTCCTGGACCCATGTTCCTTGCCACGACAGGTAGCACGGGAGCACCTGTGCTTCCTGCTGAGTTAGGAAATGCAGGCCAGGGCAAAAGCTCTGGGAATGGACAAGTGGTTGCAGCCACAATGTCCCCTCACCACTGCTGATCTAGCCTTTGCCCCTAGGATCCAACCCTCCCATCTCTGCAGATCATAGTCAAACCCTCGGATGAAGACCCTCCCCCCAAAAAAATAAATCCACACCCTCACCATCCCGACAACTTCAGTACTCCCTCCCAGATCACAATAAAAACTACCTTCTGGCCTCATCCCTTTCCCCAAATGCCAGTGGTGTACCTGCCCTACCCCCAACCCCTCTCTCGGGCTTACAGGAGGCTTACTGGGGGCTAGTGAGGATTGGGGTAAATGTGGTCCCCCTTCACTCCTGCCCCATCTCCAGGGAGAAGAAGATTAAGGAAATGAGGAAAATGCTTAAGAAAAAACTAAAGGGAAAAACTGCTAAGGAAGAGTTTACATCAGACCTGGTTGCTGTTTGAAAATATTATCTTAGAAGCCCAGAAAAGCTGTATTCCACATTTTAAGAAAGGTTAAAAGAAAGGACATATGATTGCTGACATGGATTAAAGATAACATAAGAGAGGCTGCTATAGCAAAATTATACATACATATACATACACATTTATTTTATTTATTTAGTATACATTTGTATACCGCTACTTCCAGCGATCAGCAGCGTTTTTTGATTACAGATTGGAAATTGTCAAATCATGACAGGAAATTTTTTTTTTTTTTTTGAGGTATAAACACATTGATTAGACAGGAAAGCACAGCACACAGAGAACTATTTTACAGGGAACATGGGCTATGGAGGGTTAAGTGGCTTGCCCAAGACCACAAGGAGCACCTGTGGGACTAGAAACCCCAGTCCTTCCGGCTCAAGGTTGCTGTCCTCTAGTGGGATTTGAACCCCCGACCTTCCGGCCCGAAGTACCTTGCCCCAACCACTAGGCCACTCCTCCACTCCTACATACATACATACACACACATATCTATCTCTCTCTCTCTCTCTCTCTCTATTATATATATATATATATGTATATGTATGTGTATATATATACACATACATACATATATACACACATAAATATATATACATACACATACATACATATATACACACATAAATATATATACACATACATGTATGTATGTATGTATATATATATTATATATATACACACACACATACATAGAGGGTGGCCCAAAAAAGTGAGAACATCTCGTAGCATATAAGTTATTTAAAAATTCAAAAAGACAGATGTAAACGATTGAAAAATTAAAAAAACAAAAAAGATGGCAACTGGAAATTGTCAAAATAAAGACGTTATATTGCTAAAAAAGGTAAATACTAAACTATTTAAGCTTTTAATTTATGAGATGTTCTCACTTTTTTTGGGCCACCCTGTATGTCTGTCTGACTGTGTGTGTATTTCAGAAAATGGATAAAAGGAGCCAAATGACAAAAACAGGAAACATGAGCACTGACAAGTTAGATATAAGGCATTGATAAGGCAAGAAAGAAGAGAATTTGAAAATAAGTTTGCCATGGAAGCACATTCATGAGAAAAAACTTTTTCAAGTACATTTGCAGCAAAAAACCTATGAGGAGACAGTTGGAGCAGTAGATAATATAAGGTAAAATGCACACTAAAGGAAGACAAGGCCATAGTGGAGAGACTAAAATAATTCTTTGCTTTAGTCTTTACTGAATAAGATATAGGGAAGTTACCCATGCTAGAAATAATATTTAAAAGGCAATGTATTAGAGAAATTATGACAAATCTTGATAAACCTGGAAGATGTAATACAACAACTTGATATAATAAAAATTAGCAAATCACCAAGATCAGATGGCGTACATCCCAGGGTGCTGAAAACTCAAAAATTAAATTTCAGGCCTACTATCAGTACTTTGTAAACTAGTATTAAAATCATCTAAAAGTAACTGAAGGTTGGAGAGTGGCTAGTATAATGCCAATTTTTAAAAAGGGTTCCAGGTGTGATCCAGGAAACTACAGACCAGTGAGCCTGATGTCAGTGTCTGGCAAAATGGTACAAACCATTTTAAAGAACAAAATTACTGAATAGTGTGATGAGGAGAGCCCTGCTGAACCGATGGAAATAGGAAAAGATAGTGAATATACCTTTAAGGAAAGAGACATTCCTGAAATTCACAGGTTCCAGACTGCAGTCAAAGAAAGAAAGCACGGAGTTGATAGAACCAGTTTGCCACACCCAAGCTCTGCTGACGTAAGTGCAAGCTTAGGGGATAATGGCAAACACCTGTGCAGAGACAGAGAAAGGCTAACTAAGAAGCAGCCTTATAAACCCTGCTCAGGGGAGAAGGGGGTTCAGGATCAGGTTGCGGTTCAAACTGTTTGTGTTCCAGTTCCAGTCCAGAATCGTGGGCAGGTTCAGGGAGTTCAGTGTGTTTCAGCTGTTCCAGGAGTTCAGAGAGAGGAACTCAGAGGAGGAAACATCAGGGGAAGGAGAAGGACGTGGAAGGAGCCTGAGAGCCTAGAAACCACGTGTGCTTTGCTTAGAGAAAGAAAGCAGGGAAGTCTTCTACCTTGGGTCTCGGACCGAAGGTTTCAAAATGCTCAAAGTTGGGTGAACAAGGCTATAGCTAGAAGTAACGAGAACCCAGCCTGGAGCAAAGAACCGTGGCTGAACAGCGGAGAGGAACCAGGGCAACTGAACCAGGGAGAGATATCCATACTAGAGGTACAGACATTCCTTACCGGGGAAACCAGTGCTGGAGGGAGGTCCAGGGATTTCCCCAGAGCATTCACTGAGGAGCAGATTGTGGGAGTTCAGAGCCAGACATATATGCTTTAGAACAAGAGGATATGCAAGTGGACTGTGCGGAGCAAAACTCCATATCAGGTGAATTGCCAATGGATTGTACATTATGCCAGACAGAAGCTATGAAAGTCTGTTGATAAGAAATGCTTGATAAAGAAAGGTCTTGAGAAGCAGTGTGAATGAACCTAGTTTTGTTTTGCTAAGAAATACCTACTAACTCAAGAGAACATTGCCAGCTTCTACATTTTTGGTGTTTAAAGGAGCAGAAGGTAAATGAGGACATTTAACTTTGCTTAAACAGAGAAGCTGTATTTTGTTTTGCTGACTACCTTGTGAAAACAACTGCACATGTTTTAAAAGCTTATGAAGCTTCCTCAGTTCCAGCTTATGTATAATTTCTGAAGTATTGCTTGCAGAAGAATATCCTGACATTGTGTGTTTGAACCTTAGTGCTTTTTGGGGAAAAATAAACTTTTGTCGTTGCCTTTAACCCTTGGCTTACACGACTATCCTTGAATGAGGAAAAACTACAAGCCCCAGAATGCCTCCCTGTGGACAAGAATAGTGTTTAATTCCTTTATTAGAGGACTAAAATTGGCAGCCCTATGCTTTCAGCTGGGGCTGGGGTCATGACAATAGATTCATGGTTTAATGGGGGGAAAGCCAACATGGATTTATCCAAGGGAAGTCTTGTCTCACTACTACTAATCTTCTATATTCTTTTTTGAAAGTGTGAATAAACAGGTAGATGAAGGTGAGCCAGTTGATATCATGTATCTGAATTTTCCGAAAGCCTTTGACAAGATCCCTCTTGAGCAATTCTTGAGGAAATTAAAAGGTCATGGGATAGGAGATAGAATGCAATTGTGTATTGGGAACTGGTTAACAGACAAAAAACTGAGAGCAGAGCTAAATAACCAATTTTCTCAATGCAGAAAGGTGAATAGTGGAATATCCCAGGGATCCGTACTGGCTCTGCTGCTTTTTGACATATTCATAAATGATCTGGAAATGGGAATAATGAGTGAGGTGACCAGATATAGAAACATGATGGCAGAAGGCGGCCACGTGGCCTTTTATATCAACTACAATAGTCCCCTTTTTACCTTTAGAGATCCTCGGTGTTTGTCCCATGCTTTTTTGAATTCAGATACTGTTCTCATGTCCACCACCTCCCACACATCTATCCCTCTTTTCATAAAGAAATATTTCTGCATATTACTCCCGAGTCTATCCCCTTTCACTCTTATCCTATATCCCCGTGTAGCAGAGCTTGCCTTCAACTGAAAGAGACCCTCTTGTGCATTTATACCACAGAGGTATTCAAAAGTCTCTATCATATCGCCCTATCCCGCCTTTCCTCTAAAGTATACATATTAAGATCTTTAAGTCTGTCCTTATATGCTTCATAATGAAGATCTCTAACCATTATATCCTTTTGAAGTTGCGTTCTCCAGAATTGCACACAATACTCCAAATGAGGTAGCATCAGAGACTTATACAGAGGCATTATCACCTCATTTTTTCTGCTGGCCATTCCTCTCCCTATACACCAAGCATCCTTCTGGCTTTCACAGTCACCTTTTCTACCTATTTAGTTACTTTAAGATCATCAGACACAATTATGCCAAGGTCCTGCTCTTCTTTTGTGGACAGAGGTACTTCACCCCCTATGCTTTACAGCCCCTTTGGATTTTGCAGCCTAAATGCATGACCCTGCATTTTTTAGTATTAAAATTTCAGTTGCCAAATTCTAGACCATTCTTCAAGCTTAGCTAGATCTCTCCTCATGTTATCAACCCCTTCCTGTGTGTCTATTGCAGATTTTGGTATCATCCACAAACAAGTAAACCTTACCTGACAGTCCTTCTGCAATATCACTAACAAAGATGTTAAACAGTATCGGACCAAGGACAGATCCCTGCAGTACACCACTGGTAACCTCCTTTTCCTCAGAGTGAGCTCCATTTACCTGTACCCTTTGTCGCCTCTCACTCAACCAATTTCTAATGCAATCAGTAAATTTAGGGTCCATCCCCAGGGTGAAATCTAAATACACCACATCTAGGGCTATCCCTCTGACCAAATCCCAGGTCACCCAGTCAAAGAGATGTATCAGATGACACAAAATTATTCAGAGTTTTAAAATCATAACAGGATTGTAAAAAATTGCAAAAGGATCTTGAGAAATTGAGAGACTAGGCATTCAAATGGCAGATGAATTTTAATGTGGCCCAGGGCAATGTTATGCACGTAGGTAAGAACAACCCAAATTATAATTACATGATGCAAGGTTCCACATTAGGAGCCACCACCCAGAAAAAAGGATCTGGGCATCACTGTGGATAATATATTGGAATGTTCAGTGTGCTTTCTTGACCACCAGTATGGCAATTCGAATTGCACACAATATTCAAGGTGCAGTCACACCACGGAGCGATACAGAGACATGTACTAGAGAAACCCCCAGCATTGAATATCTAGATCGGCTGGATGGCATGGAAGCTAACCGAGCAGCAGCGATATTCAACTGCTGCTCAATCAGCTTCTGCAGCCAAAGCAAGGCCAGCCTTTAACCCTGGGAGTACCAATGGGGTCAAAAGTGACCCCATTGCAAGTTTCACAACACGTATCTCGGAAACTAGTTGTTCAAGAATACAATCTTTTTATGACTTTTCACATGTCAATATTCTCTTTATATTGCACCATGAGAAGAATAATTTTCATCTGCTAGGTGACGCTAGTGATGAATTGCAGCACAGAGTACCAGTGGGGTAATTTTTTACCCCAGTTGCTTACGTCCGGTTTGGATCGTGATACAATTTGCAGTTTTGTGAATTTTTTTGATCTGACAAAGGTATTTATCATTAATTATGTATCATTTATTTTTTGTACTCTTATTTTATGAAAATTACACATTTTCTGTAATTGATATCATACATTCTCTCATTATTTCCGATGAAATCTAAAGGCTTTCAGCTCGTTCATCATGATTATTGTACACCTATAGTAAAACTGCTTTGCACTTTATTAAAATTTATCTTTGGTTTATTTATTTTAGATTATTGTTTATGATGTCAAAACGAAAGTATTCAGCTGCCCAAGTAAGAGAAATATTGCAACGAGATGCTGACAGTGAAGTCTCCGAGTCGTTTGATGGTGCAGCATATTCTGCAAGCGAAGAAGCATATCAGCCAAGTTCAGGCAATAAATCTGATGATGACAGTCATGATTCAGATGGCGACAGCAGTTGGTCGCCAAGATAATGTGAGACTGATGTTGAGCCGGTAACATCGCCTGCAGCAAAGAGTCAAGTTACAAGTCGAGGCAAAGGTCGAGGCTGTGCTGGACAGGGAAGAAGGCAGGAGTCCTCAGTGTCAGTATCATCTGTGAGGAATCTTAGTTGTGGTCGTAGAGGAGCTAAGAGGTCATCAACTATAAGCACAAATGCTGCCATTGAAGCCTATGTATCTAAGGATGCCACATCATGGAACAGGAAACCTATAAAGCAAGCTGCTGGAAGATACGCCAGAGCTAATGTCATGCCCGTACAACAAGGTCCTACAAGGTATGCTGTAGGAAATGTTGATGGCCCTCTTGCAGCATTCCACTTGTTCATGAGGAAGAACTTATTGAATGAAATCATGATGTGGATGAGCAAAACAAGGAAGACACATTTATGACGACACTTGGAAAGATTTGACAGACAGAGAATTTCAACATTTTCTTGGACTTCTGATCCTCTCAGGCGTGTACAAGTCACAAAATGAATCCATAGTTCAGTTATGGAACCTTGAAGATGGTCGTTCTGTTTTCGGCAAAAATATGGCCCGTAACCGTTTTCAGCAAATTTCTTGTGCTCTCAGATTTGATGATGCAACCAACAGATGTGAACAACGAGGCGTGGATAAGCTTGCTCCAATCAGACACCTTTTTGATACCTGGGAAGCAACTCTAAGTGACGCCTTTGTTCCTGGTGAAAATGTTACCGTGGATGAGCAACTGCTTACATTTCGTGGCCGTGTTCCGTTCAGACAATATATTCCCAGCAAACCTGGGAAATATGGCATAAAGCTATGGATGTTGTGTGACAGTGCAACGTCATATGTTCTGCATCTTCAAGTATATACAGGAAGGGAACTCGGACAAAACAGGGAACAGAATCAGGGTGAAAGGGTTGTGCTGCAACTCACTGAATGATTGACGCGATCTGGCAGAAATGTTACTGTTGACAATTTCTTCTGCAGTTTATCCCTGTCACGGAAATTGCTAGAAAAATAAATGACACTTTTGGGGACAATTTGAAAGAACAGAAAAGAATTACCTCCAGAATTTGTAACAGCAAAGGGCCGAGAGGTATTCACTTCACTGTTTGCCTTTCGCGATGACGCCACTCTGGTTTCCTATTGCCCGAAGAAGGGAAAAGTGGTTGTTCTTCTGAGCAGTTAGCATGATCAAGAAGAAGTAGATAACACACATCCAGACAAAAAAACCATGCATGATCTTGGACTATAATTCTAGTAAAGGTGGAGTAGATACGGCAGATCAAATGTTGCGCACGTATACCACAAAACGAATGACAAGATGCTGGCCAGTGACAATCTTCTACAACATGTTGGACATCAGTGCTTGGAATGCCTTCATTGTTTGGATGTCACTAAATCCAGAATGGCAGTCCAAGTCAAAGCACAGACGTTGTCTGTTCCTCTTGGATTTAGGAAAGCAGCTGCTTCAGAGTAATTGCAGCGAGACGTCTTCCAGCATTGAAGAAGCCACTGATGCTGTTTGCAATATCGGGATCCCAAAGAAAAGGGCAAGGTGTCACTGCTGTTCCAGAGAAAAAGACAAGAAAAGCTACATAGCTTGCACCTCCTGCAAGTGCAATGTTTGCAAAGAACATTCAGAAATTGTCTGTGTCTCATGCAAATGGCTGTAGTACTTTACTGTGTTCAAGTGCATGCAAAAACTGCTTTCATGGCAACTCTTCTTCATGTAATTTTATGATAAAGCATTAAATTTCAAAACATTTAACCTTCATATAATAAATAATTAATTTGGAATAATATTTTGTCTGTTTAGTTTAAAATTTTCATGGTTAACAATTAAAATTCATCGTGGGGTCATTTATGACCCCAACGGTGTTCAGTGTGTGCAAAAATCTCGGTAATTCCAGGGTTAAGATGCCTAACTTTTGCCACTTGGGGAAAACCGGGCAGCAGCTGAATTTCCCCAGTGCCCAGTTAATCCTGGGTGCCTCCTCTGCTCCTGGAATGTCCCAGTGCTAGCTGGCCAGCATCCGAGTGTTTTAGCAATGGCACTCAGGGATAATCAGTGGTATGGAGCACATTAGTGCTGCTGAATAAACTACTTGCCACACTTTGAATATCAGGCCTCTAGTTTTAATGGGGAATCCAGGAATGCTTTGACCTCCACTTTCATGAACGTTTAGATTGTAGACCGTCACTTCCTAGTCCCCTGTGTGTATATACTATCATAACCATCCATAGACTCAGCACTCTGTGCAACAAGTCACACACCATCTTCCTTTCTACATCCCTCAGTGTGGTGGTATTCGTGAACCGGGGTTAGACTGCAAGTTTCTCAGCTGGCTCACTGTGATTTCCAACAGATCTTCCAGAGTATATGCTTGCACCAAATTTGACTTCAAGACTTGCTACTAATAGCTTTTAACTAAACCTCAATGCACTTTGCAGATTGTTTTACAAATTGCTCAAAAAGCTTGTAATGGAGACTTCTCAAATCATCAACAGATGCCAGCAAAGGCCTTTTATATTTCACCCAGCAAGTATGAAACAGAAGTCAAAGGCACAGTTTCCTCCTGCTGAGGTTTGTCAAATTTTCTCAATAAGAAAAGAACTACTGATTTTAAAGTTATGAGGGAGGAAATTTTATAAATGCCCATGTTACTGAATGATCCAGAAAGCATAGCTTGTATCATACCATCTGCACATAATCTGATATTTCATAAATTGCTCAGAAAATCCCTACTAATACTACCGTTTATCATTTCTAAATTGTTACCAGACATAAACAGCACTGAGCAGATTCATAGTTCCCTAATATGACAAATAACAAATTCTAAGAGAATGTATTATAGAAAAGTGGT
This sequence comes from Ichthyophis bannanicus, assembly GCA_033557465.1. Taxonomy (NCBI): domain Eukaryota; kingdom Metazoa; phylum Chordata; class Amphibia; order Gymnophiona; family Ichthyophiidae; genus Ichthyophis; species Ichthyophis bannanicus. The sequence goes on along the minus strand of CM066031.1, from coordinate 1,686,759,932 downwards.
CGAGATTTAAAAGCAACCTCAAAAAGGTGAGTTTTTAGTCTGAGTTTGAAAATAGCTAGAAAAAGAGCACGGCACACTAACTCAGGAAGGTGAACAATGTAGTAAGGTTGAAAGAGCAGAGAGCAACATGATTTTGAAATGTGTAAAATCAGTGCGGGAATAGGATTTCAGCCAGAGATTCTCTGTAAGTCAGGTGCAGGAAAATGTCATTGGAGGTAAACACTTACAATAGAAGTGCATCCTGTAGGAATACTCCTCTAGAAGTAAGGCATATGTGCTGTGAAAATTCCAAAACTCATTAGCACAATCCAGGATCCTACAGGGAACTCATAGATGAAATACTGCAATGGAAAGTAGTAGTTTATACAAGCAAGGACTATACTATTTTTCGTTCCCTCACAGCATCCCACTCTGTCCTTCCTCCCCTTCCCCCCTCCTTCCTCTGCCTCCCCTGATCCTTCCTCCCTTGCTTCCTTTTTTGTCTCCAAGGTCCAGACCCTTCGTCAGTCCTTCCCCCTCCTGTCCTCCCCCCCTCTCCCCTGTAGTAGGGACCTCCCCGCCTTCTCCGCTTCCCCCTTTACCTCCTCTCCCTCCTGTACCTATCTTATCTCACTCTTGGTCTTCTTTCGAGATGATTTCCCCAGCTGTTCTCCAAACTACCTTCCTCTCTATCCGGAAAACAACTTGTCCTGCTGATCCTATTCCTTCCCGTTGGCTTCTGGAACCTTCCCTATCTCTCTCTCCTTATATTCTCTCCCTCTTCAATGCTAGTCTATCTTCTGGTCTTTTTCCTACACCTTGGAAACACGCTATTGTTCGCCCTATTCTAAAATCACACACTTCTGACTCTACAGTTCTTTCTAACTGGCGCCCTGTTTCCAATCTTCCTTTCCTTTCTAAATTCCTCGAGAAACTTGTCTTTCTTCAGCTGTCTGCTCACCTTGAGGCTTCTCTTGCTCTTCACCCTCGGCAGTCTGGTTTTCGTCCTGGTCACAGTACAGAGTCTATCCTTCTTTCTCTTCTCAATGAGGTGCATGCTGCTCACGATCATGGTCTCTTTACTCTTGCTGTTTCCCTCCATCTTTCTGCAGCTTTTGATTTGGTGGATCACTGCACCCTTCTTGCCCGTCTTCAAGACGCTGGCCTCTCTGGTACAGTTCTTCACTGGTTTCGTTCTTTTCTCTCCTGTCGCTATTTTTCTGTGGTTGTTGGATCTTCTTCCTCAGCTTCCACTTCTCTTACCTGTGGTGTGCCTCAGGGATCTGTTCTTGCTCCCCTCCTTTTCAATGTCTTCCTGGCCCCTCTTGCACTCGTGATCCAGCAGTTTGGTATCTCCGCGTACTATTACGCGGACGATATCATTCTCCTGCACCACACTGATTCACACCCCCCCCCCGATATTTCTCCTCTTAATCTTTGTCTTTCTGCTGTTGCCTCCTGGTTCACCTCTAACTTTCTCCAGGTCAACCCTACTAAGTCTTTGGCCATCTGGTTTACCCTCGGGAGCCCTTCCCCCACCTGTGCTCCTTCCCTCTCTTCCCAGCCCATCCCTCTTGTTTCATCTCTTAGGTATCTTGGTGTTATTCTTGACTCTTCTCTCTCATTCAAAGAACACATCACTTCAATAATCCAACGTTCTTTTCTATCCCTAAAACAACTTCGGCCCGTGCGTCCTTTTCTTTCGCCCTCTGCTTTTGCTACTCTTATTCTCTCTTTTGTAATGTCCTGACTTGATTACTGTAATGTTTCTCTAGCTGGTTTACCACAATCTCAACTCTCCCGTTTACAACGTGTCCAGAATGCAACTGTCCGTCTATTATCTTGTGCTTCTCGTTACGACCTGTCAGACGGCTGCCTGGGTGAGAATGTTCACAGTCTTGGCAAGTGCATATGTCAATATGATTTGCAAGCGATTGTGGGCAATGCAGTCCATTCACACCCGACACAGCTGCTCACAATAATTTAGTTGTGCTCAAGTGTAAAGCCAATAAGATATTTATTTATGGGGTTATTTCTCCCAACACAGATATGCTTGGTAGCACATAAATCAGGTTACTTGCTTTCACTGTTAAACTTGGAAAAACAGAATAAGGAAACAACATTTGAATTTGTCAGGCAATCAAAGCAAAAGAAATAAGACCTGGTTGGCAACAAACTGGTCTTTTCTGTAGGCTTTAGCTAATATTCTCTTAGCATATATCAAACAACAAACCAAAAGCCACAAAGAAGAGAAAAACTGATCTTTTCAGGTTAACTTCTTATATCTTCCCACATAGATTCAGAAGTGATTCTCTCAGAGCTCACAAGCAATTAGGTAAGGCTCAATTGCTAGCAGTTATCCAGCTGAAACCCCTTAGCTGGCTTGCTTTCTACTGCGTGGCTAAAAATCTTACTCAGGAGCTTTTCTGAGTATATTAAAGAACAAGTTTGTATTTCTTTGTGATGGCTGCTGTACTTTATAACAGAAAATCACCAAAGGAGTTTAGACAGAGAGCAGTCCATGTAAACAGATTCTTCATCTGCTATCATTCCCCCTTCTTCAACAAGCATGGGTTCAATATCATGGATTGGCACAGATGAATCTCCCAATGGAGCACTTTCAGGAGAATACTTGTTTCCCTGCTGTCTTTCAAGGTTATAGCTAGGGCATAGATCAGTGTTCATACCTGAGCTTCCATTGCTGTTAGAGTTCCTCTCTATATAGCCTGGCAAGTATGTAGTCCAGTTCTTATGTCCAGCCTTCCAATCCAGATCCCTGGACACTGGACCTCTCTTCACATACCTTCTGGCACGGGTCTTAGGGTCCCTTCCACGTGCAGCCGTCTCCCTCACAGGTACCGTCTGGAGATTCCTAGCTCTGCAGCACCATTCCTCTGGCTTTCCCCAGTCCAATGGTGTATGCTGGCCCTTGGAATGCCTCCCAGTATACGTACTGCTCTGGACTCTTCTAGACCTCTCAAAGGCTTTTCTCCTCTTTCTTCCAAAGGGTTTCTTTCCCTCTCTGTCCGTCTGGTTTGGCTTCTGCTTCTGATGATCCTGAGGATGAAACTGAGGATGATCAAGCTCAAGCTGATTCTCTGTAGAATAAACTCTACCTTTATTCTGCCTAGATGAGTGCTCCCCCCTAATACAGCGCAGCTGTGCTGAATCAGGCCCTGCCCTTTGAGATGAGTGCTTAGGGATTACCTCATAGCCCTCCTGATTGAACACACGTTTCCCCACTTCAGCTCCTCTAATGGCTGTTGGAAACCTGGTGCATTCTGGGACTGGTAGTCTTTTATGGGAAAAGTCTGTTTTCTTATTTCTACCAGAACTGACAGGTTGCTGGTTCAGAGTCACTTCACCTTTTCTATAGCTCCTTCCTGAGATATGATAAGCTTCCTTATCACAGACCATGTCACTCCCCTACTTTTGCACCATCACTGTTTACCAGTTTCATTTCGTATACAGTATAAGGTTCTCACGTTTGTGCATAGGGTGACTCACACAGGTATCCCTCTTTATCTTTCAGATCTTCTTCATTTCCGCACTCCCCATCGCCTGCTCCGTTCTATCCACGTTAATCGTCTGTCCCTTCCTTCTCCCTCTCAAGCCCACTTGGAGTCCACACGTTCTTCGGCTTTCTATTTTCTGGGTCCTAGGCTTTGGAATTCACTCCCCCCCCCCTCCGCGCAGAGCAATCATATCATGCCTTCAAACAGCAACTCAAAACCCATTTGTTTAGTCTGGCGTTTGATCTCCCTCCCCCGTCTTTGTCTCCCTCTTCCTCCTTTTGTTGATGTTTTTCTATTTTGCTATGTTTTCTATCCTCTGCCTCTTTTCTGTCGCTTTTAATATTTTAATTGGCGTTCTTTTTAACTTTTCTAACAGCCTGTAATGTAATTATTCTTTTAGTTTTGTAAACCGCCCAGACGCTATTGGTATGGGGCGGTATAGAAAGTATTTTAATAAACATAAACAAGGACAGACTCCCAAAAGAACAGTTACAGTACAAACTACCTGTGCACAGAGAACAAAAGTGGTTAATAGGATAACAAAATCCATTTGTGCTGTAATACCATATTTTTTTCATTTCATTTTTATAATTTAAACTTTATTAATTTTTTTCATTAAACATCAGAAAATACTCTGACCAAGCATCAGAATTACATGAAACACAATAAAGCAACCTCAAAGAGGATAACAGGTAAATAAACAATTTACTGAAACAGACCACAAAGAAAAACACGTCAATATGGTCCAACAAAAAAGCAATAACAATAATCTGGCATGTTACACCATCATACAGTAACAAATTATATCATTGGAGCATAGTTATTGTGATATGACAGCCGATATGGGACTCACCCCGGCCTCACCAGCTTCCCTAGCTTGTAAAAATTACAATAGTTGTTGGGACTCAAAAATCAAATTATTTTGACCAAAAATTAACCACACATTTACAAGGATATCTTAACTTAAATTGTGCTCCCAAGGCGATTGTTCTCTGACGCAATGCCAGAAACGCCCTATGCCTTTTCTGGGTGTCTCTAGCCAAATCTGGAAAAACTAAAATTTTTGAGCCCATAAACTGAGATACCGACATTTTACGGAAATACAATTTAAGTACAGTGTTCCTATCCGATTCAAAGGCGAAACTAACCAACAAAGTAGCCCTACTGGTCACCACCTCTAAGGAACTCTCCAAAAAATCTGAAAGTTCCATCTGAGGAGGCACAGGCTCTACAACCTGACCCTGTTGCCCAACAACCTCCATCGAAGAGATTGTCACATATTGAGCCCTTACCACCAGAGGCAGTGAGTCAGCGGGCATCTGAAGAACATCAAGAAAATATTTCTGGATCAGGTCCAAAGGAGCCATCAGGGGAGACCGAGGAAAATTCAGGAACCTCAAGTTATTTATTCGTAATTGATTATCCAAATATTCTATTTTCCTTGCCTGTATTAACCAGTCCTTCACATTAACAGCACCAATGGATTGCAAATCCTCCACCTTTAATTCAAGTTGTGAGACTCTGACCACCTGAGCTGCCACCTCTGAAGCTGTTGAAGAGCACTGATCCTTAACATCTGATATCTCCTGTGTAACAGCCCCCACAAAAGGAAGAAGGGACTGCTGAAGGGCAGAGATAGCTTCCCTCAAGCTATCTAATGTTACAAGTGCAGGTTTCATCACAGACCCAGGAGGTCTTATCGCCGGAACGCCGGGGGGAGCTACTCACAATTGCTCCACTTCAGAGCTGCTATCGGAGGGAGGCATTCCCACTCGAATTCCAGCAGCAGAAACCACCATCTGGATCTTCACGGGAGCACCCTCCACAGCTGCAATGACCTCCCGAACCGGAGACTCGATGCTCTGCTGCCCCTCCCCGAAGCGGCTTCCGGGCTGAGGTGGGAACGCTTGAATGGGGCTAAGAGAAACCCCTTCCACACTCAGATCCGCACTCCCACTCTGCGGATCTCTTGAAGCCATACAATCCGAGGAGGTACAAAAACCGGCTATTGAAGACTGCACCAGCCGATCTGCCGGAGACGAGGTACCGGAGGATTTTTGGGCATTCTGTTTCCTCTTCTTCCCCATTAGCGGTAAGTGCAGGAGCCGGCTCAGAACCATCTTTCCCAGCGTTCTACTCCGCAGCCATCTTCGACCTTTTCCTCATTTCATTTTTAAATTTTTACAGTAAGATTTTTTTTATTTTCTCCTTTTTCCTTTGTTTGGCATGCAACATAGTATGTGGAGGAAAACTGAAGAAATTATCCTGTGGTAATGATGTCTTTTCTTCTAGGCTTTTTATAAGGCCTTCTTGTTGAAGGAAATATCAACAAAACCCTGAGGTAGACTGTTTTCAAAGTTACAAAACTCTCTAAAGCCTATTCTTTGGTAAAAGCAACAAAATCTGCAAAGATTTAGCCAAACAAAAGTGGAAACAATACATACAGTATGACGTAACAGAAAACAGGGTTAATAGAACCAAGGTACATAGTTCAACTGGTGACAGCAAAGTAATATATGGCTATATAACAGCAGCTAGGCATTAGACATGTATGCAGCGATCCATGATTTTCATCAACTGAACGTACGGTAATAATGAAACCGGCACCAAAATCCTGTTACATATTTATGTAAGACTTTGTCAGTATGGCTAAATATCATGGTCAGTACATGCTGTTTGATTTCTTTAGAATTTGGACCTTAGTGTATTGCCAGGTTGTGAGTGTTTGCTAATAAGAAATAAGTATTCCTCCATTTTTGTATAAAGGTCACTCAGAATTTGGCAGCTTTCATACTGCTATATGTATATACTTCATACTGCTACATGTATATACAACCTTGAGCTACTGGCTTGCATAAAGCCATAGGTTCAGCTGCTGTTGGCACTATGTGAGGGAGGAGTAGCCTAGTGGTTGGGGCAAGGTACTTCAGGCTGGAAGGTCAGGGGTTCAAATCCCACTAGAGCAGCATTTTTCAACTAGTGTGCCGTGAGATATTGTCTGGTGTGCCGTGGGAAAAATTCCAATTTCATCCGTAACATGTGGCCTCGGCTCACAAATTAGGGTTGCCAACCGGCCGGTTTTCAGCTGGCCTGGCCGGTTTTTCCATGGCCAGGCCGGCTGCCGGCACAGTTGTAAAACCGGCCATTGAAAAGCCGGTTTTTTGCTCTGGCCGCAAGATCGGGAGCGGCCAGAGCAAAAAACCGGCTTTTGTGCCGAAGTCCGCGGCGCGAACGCAATCGCGATTCCCTATAGCAGTGCAGCCGCTGGTTCTGCTTTGTACAGAGCAGCGGCTGCACTACACTTACATTGAAAAGTAAAGAGAAACTGTGTCAGGAGCCCTCCGATCATGCAGAGCCCGAGGAAGTGATGTCATGGGGCGGGCTCCTCACAGGCTGTCTTTCCTTTTCAAATTAACTTTAGCTGCAATAAAGTTAATTTGAAAAGGAAAGACAGCCTGTGAGGAGCCCGCCCCCATGACATCACTTCCTCGGGCTCTGCGATGACCGGAGGGCTCCTGACACAGTTTCTCTTTACTTTTCAATGCAAGTGTAGTGCAGCCGCTGCTCTGTACAAAGCAGAAGCAGCGGCTTGGGCAGAGGGTGTGTGTGTGTGTGTGTGTGAGTGAACCAGCAAGGGGGGGGGGGGGGTGTGTGAGTGAACCAGCAAGGGGGGGGGGAGTGTGAGTGAACCAGCAGTGGAGGGGGGGGGTGGTGTGAGTGAACCAGCAGGGGAGGGGGGTTGGTGTGAACCAGCAGGGGAGGGGGGTTGGTGTGAGTGTTTGATTCCTATTCAAGAGAATTACTTTATATATAGTCAATATAGGCACAGAGGTAAATTTTTTTAACATTTTCTAATGGTGGTGTGCCTCGTGATTTTTTTATGAAAAAAGTGTGCCTTTGCACAAAAAAGGTTGAAAAACACTGCACTAGAGGACAGCAACCTTGGGCCGGAAGGACTGGGGTTTCTAGTCCCACAGGTGCTCCTTGTGGTCTTGGGCAAGCCACTTAACCCTCCATTGCCCATGTTCCCTGTGAGTATTAGTGTATGTGTCTCATATCCCCACATGTTAAATGTATCCCCCAATTGTGTTGTGACCGCTTTGATTGAAGGATAAGGCAGTATACAAAACTGTCTAAATAAATAAAAATAAATATGTGCCAGGCTGTGAACGATTGTGAAAATCTTGCCAGAAATATGCACGTGATCTAGTTCTTTTCCATAGAGATGCAAATCGCCACTCATTACATACAGTATGGTCAATACTTGACTGTTTTCTTATTGCACATATAACTTTGCTACCACCAATATATCCTACTGTTGAGAAACTAACATTGGTTCAATGAAATCATTTTGTTGCTATTAGGGTTTTTTTCTGCTTTTATTTGGTTAAATCTTTGTGTGTAACCCTCTCAATTGTTCAGACACTTCTACAAAGGCAGAAGCCTTTCATTTTATCCAGTCTATATACTTCGCTGTTTTGGCTTAAGCCCTGCTGCTATCATTTCACTGACCCAATATCCAGTCTTTTACCCTTTTAGAAACCTGCCTTACAGTTTACTCTTATTTGCTGTGGACCCACAGTTTTGAAGCAAGAATGCTGTGCTGTTTGTAAGACGCAGCTTTTCAGCTGCCCCAGATGTGTTCTTAACCTTCTCTGAATATGTAGGGCCCGACATTCAAAGGCATTTACACGGCTTACAGACCTGTAACCATGTAAATGGCAGCTGAGTGGGCTATTCATTGGCATTAACATGCAGTGCCGCAACTAGCCCTGTGCGAGGGGTGCGGCTGCATAGGGCACAAAGAAATAGGGGCGCATTTGGGCTGCCAGCCTCGGCTCCCCTACCCCTCCACTGCTTTTCGTGTTTCCTTGGTAGCATTGGCAGCAGCAGAGCAGACATCCAATTCTGAAAAATAAAATAAAAAATGTGCAGGTCTTCCAGACTCCGCACTCACATGCAGGCCTAAGCCCACCCTCCTCCGACATATACTCGCATCAGAGAAGGGAGGGACCAGACCAGCATTCAAGCACGGAGTTGCAAAGACCATCATGTTTTGTCTTTTGTTTTTTTAACTTGGATGTCTGCTCCCTTATTTATTTATTTATTTTATTTACATTCTCTTATATACCACGCTATTCTGTATCAGTGCAGTTTACATTGAACAAACTGAAATTACATTGAACAGGGCATTATAACTTGGAGATAACTATTTTACAGGGAACATGGGCTATGGAGGGTTAAGTGGCTTGCCCAAGACCACAAGGAGCACCTGTGGGACTAGAAACCCCAGTCCTTCCGGCCCAAGGTTGCTGTCCTCTAGTGGGATTTGAACCCCTGACCTTCCGGCCTGAAGTACCTTGCCCCAACCACTAGGCCACTCCTCCACTCCCTTGCTGCCACCGCCAACGAACCACAGAAAGAGGTGGCATGGAAAGGGCAGGCAGCATGGGGAGGTGTGAGATAAGGCGAGATGCTGGACATGGGGCAAATGGCAAACCTGTGATGGAGGGAGGGGAGGCATGTCAGATGTGCAAGTCACACAGGGAGCGTTTATGGCTTGGTACGGCCCTGTTGACCATGTAGCATTGGGGTGTGTCATGGGCTGGCTGTAGACGCTAACCAGTCAGCATTGATATTGTGCCGCTGTCCAGTTAGCGGCCCACGGGTAAAGATAGGCCAACTTTTGCTGCACCTACCTTTACCCATAGGAGCTAACCAGCCAGTACCTCAATAATTGCTGCTGCCCAGTTAGCTTCCATGGCAGCAAAGACTGTGTGGCGACCCTGGATATTCAATGTTGGGGTTGGCTAGAACTCCAGCACTGAATATCCGGGTTTAGTGTTCAGAACCATCAGCTAGGTGCTGTATTCGCGCCTAGCTACCAAAACTGAAAATTGGGCCTATATAGCATGTACAGGACCGGTCCATCCACTAGGCGAACTGGACAGTACCCTAGGACAGCCAACCCTTGTGGGTGGCCTTGCTTACCCCCCCACCCCCCCCATTGAAGCAGCAGTTCAGTGCCGTGGCAGGCTTTAAAACACCTGCGCATGTGTGTGCACTTACAGCCTGCCATTCCTACACCCACCAACAGGAAGTTGCATCGGGTGGGGGCAGGAGTGGCAGGCTGTGTGCGCGCATGTGCGCATGGGCACTTTAAGCATCAACACATTGTAGCGGCAGCTGAACTACCACTTCAGCGCAAGAAGGAATGCCATGCCACCCCCCTAGTGAGAAAATGGATGTGGGCAATGGCATGGCTGAGTGGCACCATGTCCAGAAGGGGGGTGGCATGGAGGATCTGTCTATGGTGTCAGAAAACCTCTGGCTGGCCCTGCGTATGTATAATTTCAAGCACTCATGCTTTGTACCAGTACATGGTACAGAGTTAAACACAATGGGCCTGTTATGCAGTGGCGGCAGCAGCTAGCGCAATTATAGCAACTAGCCAATGCCACTGAACACCAAACTCAGATATTCAATTCCAGGTCCATATCCAGTCACCAGCATTGAATATTCATGTTTGCCACCGGTGGAGCGGTGGTGAAAGCTAAGACTGCCTTTTCTGTGCCTCGCTTTCGCCTCGAAGGATAACCGGTCAGTGGCTAAATATCACCGCTGACCGGTTAACCCTGGGTGCTGTCCCAGAATGCTCTGACGCTAACCGTTGAGCATCAGGGCATGTAGCAACGATATTACCCATGGGTACTAACCGTGTTAGTGCGGCCGAGTATCCCACTTAGCAGGTCTGCAAACCACATAAATGTGGGACTGGCATTTGGGGTGACAAACAGGGCAACTGCCCTGAGCCCCCATGTTACGGAGGGGCCCCTAACCTCCTTCAAGCTGAAGGAGGCATAGCCCCCCAGGTGGCTTTTGGGGGCCTTCTCACCAGTTTCTGCCCTCGGCCTCAGCATGTCTAACACCAGCCCTGCGTAAAAGCCTTTGCATATCAGTCCCAACATCTTTCTGCAATTTTTAATCTATAATTAGTATTTGTTTGCTGATTTTAACAGATTGAAAATAAAAATGTGCAGAAAGTTAAGACACTTTTCCTGTTGATTTATTACTTTTTTTCAAGTGGTTAAATAAGGACCAACAAAATTTGTTTATTCATTAGACTTTCAGTTAGCCAAATGAAAACAATTTCATGGCGCCAAGGCACATTTTAGAAAGGCGGTGTAGGTTGTGATGGAGAGCCTCCTATGGCTAGTCTTAGGTAGCATCATCTCTCATCCTTGAGATCTCTGTCCACTAGGCAGGTCTCCATCTAGAATTCCTGATTTTAGTTGTACCCTGGGCCTAGGAGAAGGGTTGAAGCTCCAGCAGCAACATAATTAGCCTGAAGCACATTTGCCATTTATTTTATCATCAGAACCTGAGAGACATCTAACCTCCAGCAGTAACATCATACACCTTAGACCTTACTGGATTTTACCTTTTCTCTGCTTAAGCATTCCCAGGCTTCTGCTTAAACACCAGTGGTGGACAGCACCTCATTGCCACTAATCCAGGCCAGGTTTTACTTTATCCTCAAGCACAGTTCAATACTCTCCAAACCAGCTAGGTCCCAGCTCAGTTCCTAGCCTATGGCTGCAGTTCAGGAACAGAGCTTCAAACATTTCAGTTTTAAACACTACAGTTCATGAATTCCTCTTGGGTGCACTTGTGAGAAGTACTTCAGTAACTTTTAAAGCTTTTCCCCTTTTTGGATACAGGGTAAAAGGCTAATTATGTCAATCACTCTAGGTAGTCCAACAGACACAAATGCTGCCCACCTCCTGCTGGCATTAAAAAGAAAACATTTCTTACTTTCCATTCCAGGAGTAAGAAAACAAATGTCACAGACCTGAACTTTGCTCCTCTTCTCCCATAGTATTTTGCTGGGCTTTTCAAACCTCCCGGTTCCCACCTCAGGCAAGGTGAAGTCCTCCTCTTTAGGCAGATAAAACTTCCCCTCTGGATATCACCCAGAACTTTTCCCCATGCTAATAAAAGCTTTTGCTGAGCTGCCAGACATACACACAGCCATCTCTGATGGGAAAATCCCCCTCTTAGTAAGAGCTGTTTCTTTTCAATGAACTCCTGCCCTTCTCTCTGGGCTCCACCCATTGACTTAATTCCTCAGCTTAGCCCCAGTGATTCCTGGGAGATGTAGTCCCTACTAGAGAGCATGTTAGATGATAGCTTCCTCCTATGTTCAAAGAGGACAGACCATTTATTGCCATATTCCCTACAGATAAAATGATTTTTCCTACCATTCCCAATATTTATTGAGATTGGTGAGCAGAGTGGTGAGCAGACCCCCATCTACTCACCTCAAGATGCAATTTGAGACATTCAAGTCAAAATGTCTGTAATTCTGTGGGAAGGGCAGCAGTGAAGGTGTTTTCTAAAATCAGTCCATTTCTGCATCTAAAAGCTAAACATCTCCATCAGATAGAAAAGACAATGGGACGCACAGAATTATATCCCAGACATGTGTAAGTTTTGAGGTGGTTTTAAAAGTTGCACATGTCTGATATGGACAGTCAGTGATCCTACTACATACATGTGTCCATGGTGGTGTTCCGGAACCACATACATGTCCAACCTGCCATTTTGAAAGCAGAGATATGCAGCTGTACAGCAGCCAAGGAAAAGGTCTGTTTATTTACTTGCATGCGTTTACTAGGGGAATGAGGGGACTTTTTCCTTTTCTCTGTAGAGGTCTTCAGTTAATGCTTATTCGTGGCCGGGGTGGGTAGATACATGGATATGTCTGCTGCCAAATATGCAGTGCGATTCTACAATTTAGCACATGTATTTGTTTTTGGAAATACCCTGGGCACACCTCTGGCATTCCCCCATGCGACAATGACATCATTACAACATACATGTTTAAATTCAGGGCATCCTAAAATATAGAAACATAGAAACATGATGACAGAAAAAGACCACATGGCCTATCTAGTCTGTCCTTCCATAACAACAACTACAACAGTCCACTTTTTACCTTTAGAGATCCTCTGTGTTGGTCCCATGCTTTTTTGAATTCAGTTACTGTCCTCATCTCTACCACCTCCACTGGGAGACTATTCCATGGATCCACTACTCTTTCCATAAAGAAATATTTCCGCATATCACTCCTGAATATAGAAACATAGAAACAAATGTTTCTTGGGATGTTGATGTGATTCTCACATCTGAATGGGCATTTTCAGATGTGGAAATCAACAATAGCATTTCCATAATGACCCCTTAACAAATACTCTGCCTCTCAGGTTGTGATTGTTATTCTGTCTACTTCCAACAGCCATGGACTTTTTATAAGCAGCTGTTTAAAGATTTGAAAATGAAGATAATTCATTCTTACAAAGCAGGTAAAGTCTATAAAAGATATCTAAACACTTCCAGCTAGCAATTGGAACTGCCAATAACATTGTTTAGAAATGGAAGTTACATAAAATTGTTGAGGTCAAGGCAAGATCTGAAAACCAAGAAAAATCTCTGATAGAACTGCCTGAAACTGGTCATATTTGCAAAATAGAACCCAAAGATCACTGCAAACAACTTAGATAAGTCTGAGTCTTTTCGGAACAAAGCGCCTTGTCTGATGAAACTAAAAATGAACTGTTTAGCAGCAACTGCAAAAGATATATTTGTAGGAACATGGCTAAAGCATTTGAAGAAAAGAATACTTTGCCAACTGTTAAGCATGGGGCAAATCTATTATGCTTTAGGGTTGTATGGCAGCCAATGGCAGAATAGATTCAACTAAGTATAACATATCCTGGAAGATAATGTCCCAGTCTCAGTAAAGAAATTGGAGCTGAAAATGGATGGATATTTCAGCAAGACACTATCTGAAAGATACCTCTAAATTAACTATAAAGTATTTACAGGAAAGCAAATTGAATGTTTCGGAATGGCCTTCATGGTTCCAAGACTTGCATATTAATGAAAATCTATGGCGAGATCTTCAACCTGCAGTGTATGCAAGATGCTTAAGAATGTAAGTTCGATCTACCTAGGCTTTTCTTCTTCATCTATCAAAGCTCTGTAGATGATTCATAATATTATGGCAAGACTTTTAGACAATTGTGTCCCTCTAAACCGTATAACCCCTGAACTGAAGAGCTTGCACTGGTTTCCTTATGATTGACGTGTTTCCAGTTGATTTTTAAAGCATTAAAGCTAGCATCAATTTTGCATTTAATAATCCTTTGTAATTCTATCAGCCAACTGCAACTGAATCAGGGCCTACTGTTGTCTGCCCCACTGACCTCTGGCAATGCAGTATGTAGGATTGAGACTCATAGGCAAGCTCACACAATTGCCAGTCCCTGCCTCTGGAATATACCTGTTGTTGTTAGATTAGAAGCCAACATATTCAGCTTTTCAAAGAAGCTGAAGGTTTTTTCCTATTACCAGGCCATAATAACACTGCACCTAGATTACTGCAACATTACTTATCAAGGAATCCCAAAGCATGTTCTTCACTCGCTGCCAATGGTCCAAAACACAGCTGCTCGCATAATAACAGGCACATCAAGACATGACCACATTACACCTATTCTAAAAGAATTGCACTGGCTCCCAAAATAATTCTGAATCAGACAAAATAATGCTTTGCATGTTCAAGATCCTATCTGCAAATTGTTTACAGTCCCAATTATGTAAAGTCCCTGATAGCAGATCAAGAAGATCCAACCAGAACTTATTCATTATTCCAATCTCAAAGGCAAAAAGCAATACCTGCAATAGAACATTCTCTATTAGCACCATCCATATGAACACACACTGTGAGATGAACTAAGATCCATTGATGATAGTTCTGAATTCTGCAGAAGAATTACAACCTACCTCTTCCTAGAACATTTTGAAACCGACAGTACCGAATGATATACAAATATTGTATACAGTAAGACAATTAGATAATGATAGCAACTTTCTACTCACCTAATATGTCCTCCTCCACACAAATGTTACAGATCTATCAATGCCAATATCAACTCAAGCACGTTGTATACCATCATCCTCATATGTTCAGTTGCAATTACTATGATCAAAAATGATTACCCCAGTTCTTTGTTAAACACTGTACTCCTAAGTTGAATGTTTCCATGTTTTTGTTAATTCTATAATCCCTAAATTCTAGTTAAATTTAAACCATTTTGACTTGAAGATAAAGTATTATAGAAAAAGTGTTAAATAACTAACTAAATAAATAATGTAAGTAGTATTGCTGCGTAGTTTTTGTTTTGAGCCTTAAATACTTCTTACAGGGGTTTTTTCTGTGCTTATGTTTTTATAATGAATTATGTTTTTTTCTCTTTTGCCTTCATTTTGTATTTATATTTACTGTAAGTTATGGGATAATATTCAACAGCAGCAGCAAGCATTTTTGAGTGGAGGAGTAGCCTAGTGGTTAGAACAACAGCCTACCACCTAAAAGCTCAGAGGTTCAATTCCCACTAGCATTCCCTTCACTGCCTCAGAAGAAAATGCCTGGCAATCTATTTCCAGTCACACCTTGCCAAGAAAATCCAGGAAATGCTGAATCAGCATTGACTTGACAGCACATAAAAAATGAGCATTTTAATGTAAACACTGGGTGTGGTGTTTAAATGAATATGTAAAATTCAGCATTGCAAACTTTTAGAGCAGTAATTTGTTATTCAGCAATTTGCATGTGTTTTGCCTGTGCTCTGTGCTACCCTTTAGCAGAATGATTTTAAAACTGCTTTTCCATGCTAATGATTCTTATGCATCAGGAATAAGATTAGTATGGGAGAATCTGGAGTAAACTGCTGCACTAAAACATAGCACAACTTACTGCACTGGAACCCAAAATGATCTATCCAGTATCCTCAGATGAGATCAAGCCACATTTGGTAGGAGTTCATATAAATTCCTGATCCTAATTCTTCCTCATCCATGTCTTCCACCCAGGGTTGGTGCAAGGGTATTGAACACCCTGGGAAAACCTTCAACCTTACACCCCTGAGATATTTGTTAATTAAACTCTACAATCCATGACCATTCCAACACCACCCCTCCCACAACAATCCTGTAAAAATGCATAATTCACCATCATACTTTTAAATATTAAACTTTGCTTTATGCCTATGTTTATGCCTTCTCTCCCAACAGGTAAAAGAATGTTTTTGTTTTATTTATTGCAAAATTTATAGTATTGCAGACCATAAAGTAATAAGGAAATAAGAAACCATAGAGAGAAAACAAAACATATCAAATCAAATACAATAGTCCACATCTCAAGGACAGCAGGGAAGATTTCATCAGCAAAGAGAAACAAACAAAATATCAGAATAGAGCAAATACTCGTGAACCAGAAATCAAGTACAGGAATAAACCTAAAAATCCCAAACAAACCCATAAGTATGGATGGATATACTGATGGACTAATTAACTCTTACCAGCCAAAAAATCCTCCAGCTGAAGAGGATCAGTGAACACATACTTAGATCCCTTATGTGATAACAAACATTTACACAGAAAATGCAAATAAAGAGTTACACCTACAGTTGTGGTCAACTTTATTGGCACCCTTGCATTTTAGGTATGTTGTGTACAATAGCTTGAGAAATAATTGGAAATATTCCAACTGTATGTCATCGTAATATTTTAATGGTATGGTCAAAGGTATACAACAACAAAAAATATATATTTGTGCAACTTAGACGTAGTAATTTCTGAGAAAAACACCAAAATATGACTTGGACAGAATTAATGGCACCCTTCGCTAATATTTGGTTACACAACCTTTAGCAGTGATGGTAGTCTCCAAATATTTCTTGTAGCCATATGTAAGTTTCGTACATCTGTCTGCTGGTAGTTTCTTCCACTCTTCAATTGTGATTTTCTTCCAGCTCATGAATGTTTCCAGAATTCCTTTTACCAATGGCAGATTTCAGCTCTTTACAGAGGTTCTCAATTGGATTGAGATCAGGACTCATTGCTGGCCAGTTTTAAACAGTCCATTTGTTACTTCTTAACTATTCTTTTGTACTTTTGGATGTATGTTTTGGGTCATTAGCCTGCTGGAGGACACATGACCTTCAACCCAGACCTAGCTTTCTGACACTAGGTAGCACAGTTCACTCCAAAATACCTTGCTAGTGCTCTGACTTCATGATTCCGTTAACACATTCCAAGCCCCCAGTTCCCGAGGCAGCAAAACAACCCCACAACATTATGGAACCTCCAGCATATTTAACTGTAAGAAGGGTGTTTTTTCCTTATAAGCTTCATTTCATTGCCTACAAATGTATCGCTGGTATGCACTGCCAAGGAGTTCAAGTTTGGTTTCATCTGTCCACAGAACATTTTCCCAGAGGAATTGTAGTTTTTCAAGGTGGGCTTGGGCAAACATCAGGTGTGCCGTTTTATTTCTGTCTTTGAGCAGTGGGGTCCTTCTTGGCCTTTGCCCATGAAGTCCTTCTTTGTTTAGTGCATGGCATATTGTGCAGGTTGAAACCACCACTCCAGATTGCTCCATATCAGCCTTAAGCTTTTTGGATGTTGTACATGATGTTTTTCTAACAATTCACACTAACCTTCAAAGACTTCATGGATTAATTTTCCTCTTCCCACCACATCCTGGGAGGTTCTTGACAGTTCCATGAGCATAACATTGTGAACTGTAGACACAGGAATCCTAAGGTCTTTGGAGATGGCCTTGTACCCCTTTGAAGTTTGATGTTTGGTAATAATGGCTTTTCTGATGATCTCAGGCAGCTCTCTTTTCTTCACCATTCTGAAATGGAACAGGGAGTGGATGTGGCGATTTTAAATATTAGAGCCATCATTAATTGGTTGATTCAAGTCATTGACTACTGACCATTGATAACAGGTGTGTTTAAGTTCACTGCAATGGGAATGTGGCTCTTCTGTTCAAACTGATTTGAATTGTTTATAGGGATGCCAATAATCATGTCCTGGCAATGTCCCAGTTTTTATACTATTTCCTACTATTTCTTTTTTTAATTGATCTTGTTTTATTTGAATCTTTTATGTGTCAAATATGTGTGCATATATAGTCTAAAGCCTTTTCACTGGCCACTTTTTTTCAGGAGATATTGGACATTAATGGGTTGAACTGCAAGGGTGCCAATAATGTTGACCACAACTGTAAAGCTAGAACACAGGACGTCAACTGACAAAAACTCTTCCGACGTGCCTGTGTTGTTCTAGGGACATCAGGAAAAAGAAACACTTTTTGACCACAAAATTGAGAATCCTCATGTGCGGCTTAGCATTGAAAATCCGGGTTTTGCCGCACAACCCAGAAGCCGCAGAAGCTAGCCGGGTAGCACTGAGTTTCAATGTTACCCGCTTAGCCCCTGCACCCGAAAGATAGGCAAGGAAAAATCTCCACCAGGAATCTCCTCTCACACACCCCAATGCTAACCACATAGCATCTGGGTGCATTAGGAGCCCTTCAAAAATCCCGGATAAGGCATTTACCTGGGTAACTAGGGCAGTTACCCATGTAAATGCCTTCAAAAATCGGGCCCTAAGGATTTATCTGCTTCAGCCTGCAACCTGATCGCTAAAGTGGCCCTGGATGGACTTTGCAGACACATAATACAAATTAGCTATTAATATTGCATCCACATTAGACAATTTCAAACATTCCACAAAATGCTTATTTAACAAAATTCTGGGGGACAACAGGTGTGTTCGAGGAAAATTTAAAAATCTCAGGTTATTTTTCCTCAATGAGGTTTCTAAGGATTCCAACTGATCATGAACATGAAACATTGGCTGTCTGGAGAGATCTCAGTAGAGATACACACTTATCTAACTTCTGGTCAACAATATGTAGCCGAGGGTCTGTTCCTGCAGCTTAGAGATAGTGTCCACAGAAAAGTGATTAATCTGCTCAATTTCCCTTCTAATAGCACTTTAGTTTGATACATAAGCTTCCAGATATCTATCAAAGAACCATTAATAGGAGATACAATGTCCAACTCAGGAGCCATCATCCCTTCCAAAGGAGGAATCACTTCTGGAAGAGACACCAGGGAATGCACCTCACAAATATTTTCATTGGAGCAGTTAACCCCAAGGGGAGTGAAGCATCCTGCGATAACCAATCCTGTACTCTCCCAGCTGCAGGAGGAGAAGTATGCTCAATGGGGCAGATGGAAGCACCCAACAGGAAGAGGAAGTTGACTCTAATGGCTCAGGTGTAGCAGAGCTAAATCCAGAGGACACAGTCTTAACATGCTTGTCCATTGACCCAACAGAAGTTGATGCAAGTGGCTTCAAGTCCATCTTGACCTTAGAGTTGAGCTTAACTTTAGAGTCAGTCTTAATCTTAATGTTTGCCTTCCTCTTGCATCATTTGGGCATTCTTCCCACCAATTCACTATGGGACCCAGCCCCCAGGCCCCGGGTGGCACCAAAGGCATGAATGTTAAACCTCCCGAACAGCCTGGAATGGCCTCACATCCAGGTAGGCAGGGCTCACTGCAACTCTCTGCTCAAAGTGCCGGTCTCACTGCTGTAACCACCAGGCTACTGGTGCCACAGGTAAAATAATGTTGTAATGATTCTTTGAGTTTGTCTGGCCCTTGGGATATATTGTTTTGCTTTGACTACTGCTGTTCTTTGCTGCCCATTAGAATCTGCTGAACTCTTCTCATCTCTGTTGCCAGTGTGGCCATAATCCATTTAGTTGTGGTTTACCCATGGCTTTTCTGAAGCCCTGAATCACACTATTGTTCTTTAGAGTTTTAACTGTCATGCAGGTTACCCCAAATGCCCTAGAAGGCACAGTACATGACCATGGCAAGCAACAGATTTCAATGCAAGCTATGTGCACTTTGAACTGACAATGGGAAGAAATGTCTCGAAATTGCTAAATTTGCATTGCTGGAGATGATCTCTTTATAACTAGATTCTGCTGAGCAAAAGAAAATCAGCGTATAACAAAAATGCTACATTTTTATGACACATTAGAAGATTTACATTCAATTTACATGCACCAATAATTGATTTATCACTTCCTCCTGTGAACTAAAATTAAATTAAGTGTTAAAGCGTGACTGAAAAAGTTTATTTCTTAAATTAACAGCTTAACGTGGCAGCAGTTCACTTCATTTATGACTTTCACATGATGCATGCTCAATTACCTTGCAAAAATATTTTCCTGCTGTTCATAATTCAGGTTTCAAAAATAAACTGCAATCAAGATCTTACGCTTTAAAGCTGAAGCAATAATTTCCCTCTACTCAGTAGGATATAGTTAAACTACAGCTATTAATATACTATGAGAGGGAGTAAATACTGTATGTAAGGTGAATTTAAGCATAGCATCAAAACAGTTTAAATCCACCTTATTTATTGAATTCCCCTCATACTATAAATAGAATATTATTTTTGCTGTATGGAAATTAAGTAGTAAGAATTGTTTCTTGAGTGCCAATGATTTATCTGTTTCACAGGTAGCCTATGAGGGTCATTTTAAAAAGCTTAGTCATGATTTAAGACATCTGAGGACATGCATATGGACATCAAAATGACAGAGATTCTCTAAAGCCATTCCAGAAATGATGTTTACAGATGTCTCTCATGCAGGGATGTCCAAGTAGGCAAGAGGGTGTGGTGGAGGCATGTCTGGGGATGTTCAATGAATTTATATGTCCCCTTTGATTTCAGGAATGACTGCATGCATGTCCATATTAGACCTACTGCAGGCACAAATAGGCATCAGGATTGCTTGTTTTGGCCTTAAAACATCCAGCGAGTGTAGAAGTAAGTGACTAGTCTAAGAACACAAAGACCCACACTGGGATATGAATTCGGACTATCCTGCTCCCAACCCACTACTTTAACCATTATGCTATTATTTATTTTATTTATTTTTATTACAAGTTCTTATATACCGCACTATTCGGCATCAGCGCGGTTTACATTATAACATAAAGACCATAACAACAAGCTGTTTGGTTATTAGACATCAATTTTCTGAAATGCTCTTCTGGGGATATCTATGTAGATTTCTCTATAGACGTCCATATCAGGCGCACCCATATTTCTGAAATTGTGCCTGAACTTGCAGGTATCTTTTTTCTTCAGACGTTTCGGCTTTGCTGTCCCAGATTGTACTTGGAGGTTCCATTGTAAAATGTGCCTTCACATATATGTGTATTCGTTTTTTCTTTTATGCAATCTATTTCCTTTTTTATTATTACTTTTGAATGTGAACTAAGATCCAGTACTTTTGAAATGCCTATCTTTGTTTTCTGCAGCAACACAGACAGTGCGCCAGTTCACATTTTGCTCCAGAGGAGAAAAAAACAGGAAAACCGACCATGCAAATCAGTCCAAAGGTTTTGTTTTGTAGCTCAGTCAATGGCCTCTTATCAACTGAAAAGAGTTCTGATCAAGTGCACATTGCTTTCAGCACTGCTCCACTGATAATAATCCATCCTGTTTTATGTAACTCTTAAATATCAGAAACCACAGCAGTACTTTACATTTTTTTCTTCCATGGAGCTCAAAGCTCTCATATCTAGCACTTTAATTAGAAGTACTTAGTTGAGTACCCGCCAAGGTTTTTCATACTGAGAAACATACTACTAAGAGCATGTTGGGGCCCTTTTACTAAAGTGTGATAGAATTTTGCACTTACCATGAGTTTAGCACTAAAACCAAAGCATGGGAAGTGCAAAGCCTCTGTGGTAACTGTTGGGAGCATGGTCAGCATGTTCCCAGCAATTACTGCATGGACCTGTCACCTAACGTGGCAGCAGCATTAGCAATTAATGTGGGTGCACTTAACACCATCCTTGCAAGTGTCATGAAGTGCAGCCGTGTTAATTGCAACATCCCATGCTTTATTAAAGGTGCTGATACAGTCTGTGTCTTCAGTCTCTTCTGATGCTCATCGAAGCACAGCTCTATAGCTCTTTTCGTTCATCCCACATAAATCGGTGGGCAGGGATCTGTAATAATAATATATATTACAAATGATGGGTCACGATTTGCCTATGTTTTAGCCCTAGACTTCCTCCCGTCAAAGGAGTAGATCCAGCTGTCTTCTTCCAATGCTTATCCACTCAAGTTACAGTGGCCATAAGCACTGTGCTCACTTTCAGGCAAATTCATCTCCTGTATTAGTATAGATTGAGTTATCATTTCCCTAGTATTTGTCCCATGATGATAGGCTTTCACTGGCAGTTCATGACATATTTCATGTGATGATAAAACATTGCAATGACTGTATATTGATCTAACATCCTGGGCCATGGATATCAAATATGGCAGCACAAATATTATCCTATCTTCTTGTTCTAGCTCTTTATATTCCAAATGCAAGCCACACTGGGCATATATAGCTTTTTCATATGTTTTCAACACAATATTACAAGTATATCCCCTGTATAAATTGAACAATTCTTCCACCTGTTCTTTAAAATCCTGTGAAAATAAAGGCCAGCAAGTTAGTTGTAAATTATACCTTTTTATAGGACTAAGTACATTATTGACAAGCTTTTAAGATCTATTCAAAGACAGTATAGTTGCTGAAGGTTTGTCAAAATATATTGTTAGTCCAATAAAAAGGTATCACAACTTGTTTTTTTTGGCCTTTATTTGCACATATCCAAGTGGACTAACACAGCAACTACAATTTTCGGTTTAAAATCCTATAAAGAGGAGCAGATCTTCCTGAGGCATAAAAACTGGCTGATCGGCAAACTTGCATTTAGTCTGAAAGGATGATGACTTGAATTTCAGAAAATGATTTTGTTTAACCTCTTTTCTGCAACACAAGTAGAATAATGGTCAATCTATCACAGAGCTAGACTGGCTGAAGGCGTTTAACATAATTCGCCAACCGATGTAGCTACATCGGTTGGCGAATTTTGTTAAACGCCTTCAGCCAGTGACTCCTGAGTGCTTTTGGCCACCCCCTGAAGAAGCCTTTCTAGGTGAAACGCAAGATAACGCGTATGAGAGCGTCGGGGATCATGGCACTGGCTTAGCACTACCATCTAAGCATTGTGGCAAAGCTAAGTTTTGTTAACCACTCTTTTGATGTATTGCTGTTGAATTGTTTTCAGAAGAGTCGGTTTAATTCCATCGCAGAGCAACTACTGTCAAGGGTCATTGATGCTAGCAGGGCTATGCCGTGTCAGTTCAATTTGACCGGTTTATGTTTTGCCCGGGAAGTCTGAGACCCATTGTTGCTTCTGCTGATGAATGTTACAATTTAGCGTTGCAACCACTAGAATTTTTCAAACCATCGTTTATGTATACACCAGTTCTTGAAGATACTGTGTCACTTTCATAGTTTTACTGCAGAGTTGAGCCGTAATTTTAACCTCTTTTCTGTACAAAGTAGTCAAATACCTGACCTTATTAATCTTATTAACCACTCAATGAATAAAAACAAATCATCCTTCAGCTTCTTCCAGACAAAGAATATATCATTCTACAATTCCAATGATGGATAGAGGTATCTTTCTTCAAATCCCATTAAGTGGCTAACATAGCCCCCATGGATATACCATGCATTTGCCCATCCAAAGTCCCATAAAACCAAACATAATTCTTCTTTAGAACAGTTTCAGCAACAGGGGGTGATAGTGAGCTGCCAAAGATGGCAGAAACTTAATCCACGGACTCATCCATCCAGTGGCCTACATGTGACCAAATAGGTAATGCTGGTATACATGCTTTAACTTTGGTCCATAAACAAGCTGTAGGGGACCAGCTGTTTGCTCCCTGATGGTTCTTGTTGATAGCAGAGTGCATTGGTGAGTGAGCAGTAACCAGAAATTTCCAAGCACAATCAGGCTGACCTCTGGCATAAGAGGGCTGACACGCTTGGCATTGGGCACCGTGCAAGAAAAGTGATGCAGCAGTGTGAGAGTGACCCAAGTGTGGCGGCACAACCTATTACAAGGGAGAGTATCTAGACAGGACACTGCCTGTAAAAGGGATATGCCAGAATGGTAGAGTGCTCTGGGAAATGCAGTACCAGGATGTTTGGGCCCTACATAGGCTCCCTGAAAAGGTGTGGATGCATTGCCCGTCCATCCTGAGGGATGTGACATGTGCTGATCAATAATCAACAAGTGACTACTGCTGGCTGGGTGAGGAGTAACCTACAATTTTAATCGTACTTTGTGTTTCTTGGGAGCCATATATATTTTGGAGAGTGCTACGTTTCATCTAAGTTTGAAAGTCCTGAAGGCAGCAGGCAATCACGTTTTGTCCTCTCTGACAGGTAGAAGTTGCTTAATAGAGCATCACTGTGCAGTAGCAAGCTTCAGTGCTCTTGTTAGCTACTCAAACACCTTGAGCTGCCCGTCGGAAAACCTACTCCTTATTTCTCCTTCAAAAAATGAGCTACTCTGAAGCCCTGTAGAAATTTAGCAGGAGCAGCAAATCACAGATAGAGAACGCACTGACCACAGTGGAGCAGAGTAAGCTGACACCAGCAGCAGCTAAGTCAGCTACAGAATGTCTTCTCTTAGTGCTCCTTTTTTCAGCAAACCTATCACATGGTCAAACCTTTCTGAATTAAAAAGTTGTTTAACCAACATATTTCGAATCAATCGCAAGTGGTTTCTAGTGGATAAATGACTGCCTTGTAATGCATTGCAATAATCCAGCCTGCTAATTACCAGAGAGAGAACAAGTGCAATGCAATCTGACACGACTGAAAACTGACATACAGATCTAATTAGCCTCAGGGCAAAAATGATTTCATTATGAGTTTTGAGACATGATAGTCAGATGTCAATTGATTATCTAGGTAAATAGTTAGGACTCCAATTCTGTCCCCAACAGTAACAGGCTTATCTTCAACACATAAAGCCATAGGGAAAGTCAAAGAAGTGGACCTCAGTTTTGCTAGAATTTAACTTCAGCCTGTGGTTACATAGCCATTTAGTAAGAACAGAGAGATACAGCATCAACAATTTTTTCTACTTGAGTAGAACTAGAGCAATCAAGTGGGAGTAAGAGTTGGAAAATGTATCATCTGCATATATCAGTGTTTCCCAACCCAGTCCTTAGGACACACTGAGCCAATTTGGTTTTCAGGATAACCACAATAAATATGCACGGAATGGATTTGCATACAATGGAGGCGGTGCATACAAATCTCTCTCATACATATTCATCGTGATTATCCTGAAACTCTGACTGACCGTGTGTATCCTGAGGAGGGGGTTGAGAACCACTGATATAGATGAAGAAAGCAAAGCCTAGAGATTGTATTAGATTGTCAAAGACATTAGAAAAATATTAAGAATATTTGGACCAAAAATGGATCTTTGTGGAACATTGCAAGGTAAAGAATGTGAGTTTGAGCAATTGTTCCATAAAACATAAAGGGGCAGAGTCTCCATGTAAGAGGAAAACCAGATGAATACTGTAGGTTTATATCCAATTTATTGCATTGTATGAAGAGGAACAGTGTGATCTATTCGATAAAATGCTTTTTTTAGATCCAATGACAGCCTGAAAATATCATTTCCACTATCTATCTATAGTCTAATAGTCAACAGTACTAGTACCATTGTTAAAGAGGACCAGGGAAATCCACTGCTTACCCCGGGACATGCATTGAGGAATCTGTGTACCTTTTGGGAACCTGACAGGTACTTGCAATGGACTGGCCATTGTTGGAAACACAATACTGGGTTTGATGGACCTTGGTCTGACCCAGTATGGCATTTCTTATGTTCTTATGTTAACTATATATGGCTCTAAAGTCTACTTGTCATGTATGGATCAGATTAGTTTCTTCTAGAAAATATGACAATTGAAATGAAACTATTGTCTCTACTGTCATAGAAATGAATGGAAATGGTTATAATTGGCCCAAGCCTGAAAATCCATGGTTGGCTTCTTTAATCTAAAAATAGCAATGGCCTCTTTCCAGGTATTTGGAACTGAACCAAGAGACTTGAAAACTACTTGATTACTTGGGATAAAAAAGTATCATTCAATTTACATATTTCATTAAAATTGCAGAAAAAAAAAACCCGCCAACAAAAATGAAGCCCAACTTATAGCTGATGTTTCAGATATCTTAGTCAATGAAGCACTGGACCCTGATGATGAAGTGGCTATACTGAAAGCAAAATATCTTCAGTCTTATATAGGAAATGATTTATAAAATGGTCAGAGGTCAAGGTTGATAATGATACTTCAGAGGTAATCATATTCTTAATTAACCTATAGGGGTATGTTTACTAAACCTGGCTAATGATTAACTGGGGCTATCGGCAACTAACTCTCGTATTATTCAATGGGATCTAGTTGCAAATAGCCCAGGTTAATCATTAGCCTGGTTTAGTAAACATACCTCATAGAGTATTTCTCATTTTCAGTTTTTGTCTACAAGTGTTTTATAATAATTTGTTTGGCCTTACTGATAATATAATTTGCTGGTTTCCTCATTGAGGATAAAGTTGGAGTTGGACTTGTTTTTTAATTTGTCTGAGAATTTTTACTATGTTGGCATAAAAGAACTGGTGGGATTGGAAGGTGCAACCTGTTGTTTTAAAGCAGGGGTCTCCAATTCCGGTCGTGGAGGGCCGCAAACCAGTCAGGTTTTCAGGATGTCCCTAATGAATATGCATGAGATATATTTGCATGTACTGCTTCCATTGTATTCAAATGTATCTCATGCATATTCATTAGGGTCATCCTGACTGGTTTGCAGCTCTCCAGGAACAAAATTAGAGACCTCTGTTTTAAAGCTATTGGGCCCCGATACTGAAAAGACATTTACATGGTTTACAGACCTCTAAACCATGTAAATGCCGCTGAACAGATTATTCAACCCGGGGCACTGAAAATCCCCGATTATCTCC
The DNA here is from genome assembly GCA_033557465.1 of Ichthyophis bannanicus. Taxonomy (NCBI): domain Eukaryota; kingdom Metazoa; phylum Chordata; class Amphibia; order Gymnophiona; family Ichthyophiidae; genus Ichthyophis; species Ichthyophis bannanicus. The sequence continues at coordinate 1,686,733,585 of CM066031.1, read as the reverse complement.
ACTATACGCCCCGATGCTAATCGCTTAGCATCATGGCATGTCATGGGCATTCCAGGGTATATCGCGGGTGGCGACAGTCGCTAACCAGGTAGTGGTGATATTGCACCACTACCTGGTTGGCGAACTGTAGGTAAAACTAGGTACTGTAAAAGTTGGCCTAGTTTTACCCGCGGGAGCTAACCGGGTAGCAGTGCAATATCGCCACTACCTGGTTAGCCTCTGCAGTGCTGGAGGCTGTGCAGTGACCCCAGATATTCAATGCCAGGGCCGCATATGACTCAGGCATTGAATTTCCATGCTTAGAGTTCGGTGGGGACAGCTATGCGCTGTAGCGGCATATAGCTGCCACAGTACAATATAGGGCCCATTATGTTTTTCACCTGATAAAACCCATGCCCCATGATTCACATTTTTAGCAAAGAAAAACTAATATAGGTTTTAGAAAATTAAGGATAAATTTTAGATAGTACGTGGAGATCAGAATTAAGATGCTGAAGTTTGGGATGCACAATTCCAATGATATTTTAGAAAACACTCTTTCAGTATGGCAAGCCTGTCTTTTCATTAATTTTAGACCTTGATTATACCAAGAACTACCGGTATATTTCTTTAACTTGATAACATTTCTTCAATGGAACAATCAGGGCTGGCGCGAGGCGGTGAGGCACCCTAGGCAAACCTCATCTGCTGTGCTTCCCGACACCCGGTGCCCATTGCTGCCAATCTCCAGGATGTACAGCCATGACAATGGCCACAAACAGCCCAGTGGCACTTACCTTAAAGCTTCAGCACCGCGGGTCTGTTTGCTTCCACTGCCCTCTCTGATGCCCAATGTCGGCTTCCTGTTTCTTCATCGGGTGTCAGTGAAGGGGCAGAAACAAACAGTGCAGAAGTTTAAAGGTAAGTACTGCGGCCATTGCTGCTATTGCATGTCCTTTAAATTGTCAGTGTTCTAGGCGACCACCAAGTTCACCTAATCGTATTGCCAGTCCTGGGAGAAACCAAATTTATGGCCTCCTGAAGTATGTAATTCCATGTATTGTTTTGAAATTCCAGAGGTAGTAGAGCAAAAATCAAAATCAAGCTTATTCAAATGAATTTGGAGGTCATTCTAAAAGGCGGGCTGTGGGGCCCCGCAAGCCGCCTGTACCCTATTCCCCCACCAGATCTCCCTATATGTCCTGTGCATCAAGATGGGGGGATCTGGTAGAGGGTGGAAGAGGATGGGATCAGGGCAGAGCGGGGGCAAGCCAGCCAGGCAGCATGTACAGGGCTAATTCAGGTCATGGCCCTGTGTGTGCTGCGGGGCCAGCTGGGATATGCTGCTTATACCACCTCAGAGGTGGTATAAATAGCACAATTTGCCAGATCAGGGCAGGGTAGCCACCCGAGGGCCAGGCACGGGGGGGGGGGTCCCCGCCGCCCGATCCAGGCCGCGGGAGGCCAGCTATGGGTAAGTCGATGGGGATTTGTGGGGCCGGAGCCACAAATGCTGGGGGTGCTTGCGGGGAGGCCATCCCCGGAGGGGGAGGGGACACGCCAGACCATCCTCGTGCCCAATTCTGACTCCCGGGGGAACGTTTTGTTCCTGCAGACCAGAATTGGGTCCTAACAGCCCCGTCTTCAGCGAGGAAGATCCAGATGTCCCCCTCCCAGAATGGGGTTCCATGTGTATTAGGAGCTGATACAAAGCAGAACATTGTAAAGAGAAGGTTATTTAAGAATGATTCCATCATAGTAATTGGTTTTATATGAGTACGGCCTACCATGTGGGTGGCCACTGCAACATGTTGGATGAGTGCCAAATTCAGTGTTAAATTAAGAAAATCCTTATCCAAAGTACTAGTTGGGACCTTCATGTGGAGATTAAATTACCAAGCAGAAATGGATCAGAAAACAAAGTACAAGTATATGATAATGGGAATTAGGATCAACTGAGGGTATCAACAAGTAAACTTCCAATATCAAGGATACCAACAGTGCCCAAGTTCTGGCAATCAGTAGTTTAGAGAGATGGGAAAATATATCTTCTTAGGATGTTTTTCAATGGGACCTAGTTACAAATAGCACATGCTAACCGTTAGCCCAGCTTAGTAAACATGCCCCTTATAGTCACAGGATTCATTGCATCCATGCAGAGAGCAAATCATCATAAAGAGTCACAATCTTGGGAGAGGGATACAAATGTATCACTAAAGATGTCAGAATTAAGTGTGGGCAAATCCATGGTCACCCAAATTCCTCTCTTCCCTCTGATAAAGTTCTAGAGTAGGGGTTCTCAATCTAGTCCTCGGGACACACCTAGTAAGTCAGGTTTTTAGGACAGCCACAATGAATATGTATTAGAGAGATTTGCATACAATGGAGGTAATGCATGCAAATCTCTCTTATGCATATTCATTGTGTCTATCCTGAAAGCCTGACTGGCTAGGTATATCCCAAGGACTGGGTTGAGAACCCCTGTTCTAGAGGCATGGGTTAACTCTATTGCCAAGGGGAAACCTAGACAGAAAAGAGTTGGCTTATGCAGTACTAACAAAACTGGGAAACAAACTCTCCATGGTTTGGTTTATCTTCAGAAATATCAAAGCCGCTCCACCATGCTATTCCATACTACCTGGCTCCAGAATAGCTGTGTCAAAGAACAAACAAATATATCTGTCTGACCCAGAAAATAATGAACAGCACCAGAAAATGCAAATGAGCTATTAGGTTTACACAGTTGGTTGAAACAAGAAATCTTGCATTTTTTTAATTTCCTTTTTTTCATTTATCTTTTGGATATATTCCTGTGAATGTATTTTAAATGTTAAAAGAGCCCATAAAAGATAGCTCTTTAATAATCATATAGCATTTCTTAACAGAATTCAGTCTCTCCCATAGCCAAAAACCACAAAGCGATTAATTGCAATTAATCATGTGATTAAAATTTTGAATCACAACGATGCCCACCCCTAGTTAAAATGCTACTGAATTAAGAGTACTATTATGAGGTATGATGGGATAAGTATCAGCATTTAAAACATAGAAACAGAGAAAATGATGCCAGATAAAGACCATATGGCCTATTCAATTTGCCCATCCATAAGGATTACTGTTCTACATCCCCTGCTTTTCCCCCAGAGATCTTCTGTACTTGTCCCATGCTCTCTTGAATTCAAATACAATTCTTGCCCTCTACCACCTCCACTGGCAGGCTGTTCCACGCACACACCATTCATCTGAGGTTTACATATAGATAAAGCTCCACGTAGGTTTGTTAATAATGATTCATTCATTAGGTGCTGGGTAGCAATTCTTAATAAAAGCTTGACAGATATGATGTTACTATCAATTGATTTGCTGCAGGTTCAGTTGGATAATTATACCAAATCAGCTGAAACTTTACCCCAGAAATTGTGAATGCAGGATGAATCTGTGAAATTAGATACCCTAATTGAGGAATGTCAGCAAGAGGTAGATCAATATCAATGAACCTTATGTCAGAGAAAAATTAAAATGTTTTGGCATGATCAAGGTGATTATAGCTCTAATCAAGTCTATGCATGGCTCATTCAACAAGAAGATACCTTAAAAAGTTGAAGTATCGCCTATTGGTTCATCTGAAGGGGCCTCCAGTGAGATTTCATCAGAAAGTGAAGGGACAGGCCAAAGGTATGAGAATAGGATGCCTCCCCAACAACAGCAGGGGAACTTTCAAGCCGCCAGGGAAGGCGTGACACCTGGCAGAGAGGTTGGAGCTGCAGCCACAGTGGAGAGAGCAATTGTCCTGTTACCAGATGATTCAGCAGATAGAATCAGCACTGATAAATTTGTCTTATACTAATTTGACGTCTGATCAAGAATCTCTTTTGAATAAAGGCTTATTATTCTCAACATCAAGCATTACAACAGCTAATGAGATGGGATGATCTTGCCATAAAACCCACCGATAAATGTGGCTCTATAGTAATACAGCATTGGGACAAATATCAAGCAGAAGTGTTGCTTCAGCTTGCAGATCAACATTATTATACAAAAGTAGACGTCAATCTCATGGTGGAATTGCAAAGCAACATTTTTCAAGTCATACATGAAGCCTTTTAGAATGAGAACCTTACAGCTCAAGAATAGAAATTTCTAAGGGTACAGAATCCCAGAGTTCCCTTTTTTAATATTGCTTCAAAAGTCCACAAAACATTGCAATCGCCTCCTGGCGTCCTATTTTATCAAGCAAGTCATCAGTACTGGAGCCATTGTCAGTTTTTTTAGACCACTTTTTGGGTAAAGGACCACCTTGGGTAAAGGAAGCTAAAACATATTTACAAGACACCTCTGATTTTCTTAAGAAGATATCAAGCTTATATGTATGGTCAGACAAGACGATAATGGTCATGTTTGATATTGTGGCACTTTATACTAATATTCCCCAAGGGTGTTCTCTAGCATTGATCCAAAATCTGCTATCACAATGCCCTATCACAGAATGAGTCATGTCAGATTTTTTATTGAAAATAGCTGAGCTAATAATCACTAGAAATTACTTCCAGGTTGGAAATAATTTGTATCTCCAAACACAGGGAATATCTATGGGAGCAACAGTAGCACCTAGCATCGCCAATGTCTATGTTTCTAATTTCAAAGAAACATTGTATCTATCAGAATGGTATTCTTATCTAGGATTCTGGGTGTGATTTATTGATGACATTTTTTGTATCAGATGTGGTACAGAGCCAATGTTACAATAGTTTTCTAGATGGTTGAACATGCAAGATTCATGTCTTCAATTTACCATGTCCAGTTCTACTACAAGTGTATCTTTTTTGGATGTGACAATTACATCTAAAGATGGCATTTTGAGCACATCTCTTTATAGAAAACCAGATTGCAATAAAGTCTTGCATTTTGTTTCTCATCACCCTTATAAATTATAAAGAGCTCTTCCAATAGGGCAATTTCTGCATGCTCGTTGTATTTGTTCTGAAGATGATGCAATCCGTTCTCAGGCTAAAGTGTTTGTTAATGGAGAGATTATTGCAGTGAGGGTATCTAAAAAAGTGACATGTCAAGTTTATTTTAAAGCAAAGCATGCTAATCATGCCCTTTTGTTGCAAAAACATCTTGATATGAACAAACACAAATGTGTTTTACAGTACATGAATAAAGCACAACAAATTGCTCAAAGTATTTTAATCACTGGCATATTCTTACATTACATTCGATATTCCAAAAGGGCCCATGTATAGCTTTTACCCATGCTTGCAATTTGAAGGACCTCTTAGTGAATTCTGATTTTTTATATCAAAGTCCTACTGGCCATTATATAAGTCAGCATGCACCATGTGGCCATTGCATTATGTGCTCTAAGACAACGACTTTGCAAGCATGGACAGATCCACAATCGACATACCCTCTTAAGCTGACTACCACCTGCCAGTCTATTTGGGTTATATATTTATTCATATGCCCTTGTTTCAAGGTATATGTAGGCTGCACAGTCTGTAAGGTAAAAGTGCGTCTTACAGAACACAGATCTCGATTGTCGAATATTGCCTGGAATTTCAACACCAGTGGCAACATTTGCAATAGTTGGTGATTGACGGTATTAAAGACACCGTTATGGTGCAACAGAACAGTGTATCACCCATCTAGAGCAATAGTGGATTTTTACTTTAATTACTGTCCAGCCAATGGGCTTGAATGAGACGTTGGATTGGTTCACAGCAGTTTAGTCTGATTGGAGGAGGTTTGCTTTTACGCTTGATTTGCTTCCATTTAAACTGCTTCTAGTATGGGCTGTTTTCATTCCTTTGAACTTTTTTTGCTATAGCTGTTCGACATTTCCTGATGCAGCCCTGATAAAATATGGGCAAAACTCAAGTCGATCTATGTCCTAAGCCAGTTTTGTTCTTTGGAGTCTTGGAGAGTGATTGGGATAACAACTGCAGTTTTCAGTTATTTTAAATGCATTTAAAAACTGTAAAACAGATACACTAATATTGAAACCTATGACTGATATACTAGGGCAATATAGATGTGCTGTTTCCAATAAGCAAAAAATCTGCACTAGTCAGTCACTATCTCTATACTGAGGCGTCTTCGCTTTCCTCTACAGGAAGGGTTAAGTGATTTACCCTTCCACTGTCACTTAATTCAATTACTGTGCAAAGAGTTGAATACCTTCTTAGGGTCAAATGTTTGTAATACATATCTCCCCTTTTGGTTTTTGTGATTACTCGATAGTGTGAGGTGGTTGTGGAGTTTTTGAGCGTTGTTGGTAAATCACTATTACATCATTGCCTGTCTTGAATGAAAAGCAGTAATGAGATTCACATATGTGGGTGAATGACCCTTAGTGGGCCAGTCCATGGCTGAAACTGTGAGTATTACTAGGGTATCAATGATAGTCCTCTCTCCTAATTACTCTATAGACCTGTGATTAATATGAATTTAATGGTATTTGCCCTCCACAATCCCAAAATATGGGGGAGGAAGAAGAGGCAGGGGAAATCACCGTTCAGTGACCAGAGGCATGACTTAACCTGAGAGACTGAAAAAATACTTCTTAAGCTTGTCAGAACAAAGGTCGAGCATGAAAAACCTAGCACCAGAAGCGGCAGGAGGTAACCATTACTGGTACTCCCACAATTCAATCCCTCTCAGAATGTTGCCTGATCTAATTTACAGAATTTCTGTTGGAAATGCATTAGCAAAAGAACAGCAGACAGCTTGTATGAAGGAAGAATGAAACTGCAAACCTAGCCTTCAGATGCTATTGAACTTCTATATCTACCCTGCGGTAGTCCACTGCCTTTGAAAAAGTTAATTTCTCTACATTGATTGCTTGTTTGATTTTGTTTTCAGAACTTTTTCAGAGATTCTGCACTAATAAGAATCACAGCAATAGTTCAAACTATAACCATTGTCTTAAAATATACCCCATTAATAGAGAGAGAGAGAGAGAGAGAGGGCAGGTAAAAAAAAAAGAAAAAAAAAAAAACTTTCCCAGAGGCATCGGAACGCCGTGTTCCATAGGTGGCCAAATTCCACCCAAGGGCCAGCCAGACTCCATGAGGCTGTGATCACTGGCCTTCCCCTCCTGTCTGCCCACAGGAATCCAATCTCCCATGGGCAGACAGGAGGGATGTGTGAACATAAGAACATAAGATATGCCATACTGGGTCAGAACAAGGTCCATCAAGCCAAGTATCCTGTTTCCAACAGTAGCCAATCTAGGTCATACGTACCTAGCAGTTTTCCCAAAAGACACAGGTTCCTCAATACTTGTACTGGGTCAAGCATTGATATCCTGGGTCCCTTCTTAATAATGGTTTATGGACCTTTCCTCCAGGAACTTGTTCAAACCTTTTTTAAACCCAGCTACACTAACAGCTCTTACTACATCCTCCGGTAACAAATTCCAGAGTTTAATTACACGTTGAGTGAAAAAATATTTTCTTTTATTAGTCTTAAATAGTTTACCCTGTAGCTTCATTGCATGTCCCCAAGTCTTTCTATATTCTGATAATGTAAACAATCGATCTACGCTTACCCGTTCCACTCCATTCATTAATTTATAGACTTCTATCATATCTCCCCTCAGCCGTCTCTTTTCCAGGTTAAAGAGCCCCAGCCTTTTTATCCTTTCTTCATAGGAGTATCCATCCATCCCCTTTACCATTTTGGTGGCTCTTCTCTGAACTTTTTCTAATAATGCTATATCCTTTTTAAGAAACGGCGACCAGAATTGCACACAATATTCAAGGTGCGGTCTCACCATGGAACGATACAGAGGCATTATAATATCCTTTGTTTTATTTTCCATTCCTTTCCTTATGATACCTAGCATCCTATTTGCTCTCTTGGCTGCCGCTGCACACTGGGCCGCAATCACAGTGCTCTTCTGCCAGTGAAGGATGGAATCCCCACTGCTTGCCAGGTTGTGATCGCTGGCCTTCCCCAATTTTGCTCGCAGGAAATCGGATCCTTACGGACCAAAGTAGGGAAAGCCCGATCGCAGTAGCAAAGTTTTGGTGAGGCCAGGGCTCCTGTGCCCCCTCCCTTTCTGACCCCTCTGTTCTTTCCTGAAATAAAAGAAAGATATATCAAGTGGAATTATTAGTTTGCTTTGTACTTGGTGAATAAAATACACTTCCTTCATGCTACATAACCCCCTAGAGCACTTGTTGGCACTCTTTCATATTTTGAAAATTTAAGTGTTGAGTTGAAGGATTTGTGGAAAATTTCAGTAAGCAAAAGACCCCCTATAAAATTTTCAATAAAGTAGTCAGAAAAGGTTTATCATATATATATATATAGAGAGAGAGAAAATGGTAGGGACTAAGGAGCATATATTAAATGGAGAAACATTACAGGATTTCTGTGGATTACTACAATTTAAACCTAGAGAAAAGTGGAAGAGTAGACTGTGAAACACATACAGTACTATATGAGAAAACAGGCAAAGTAGGATTTCATTGGAAAGTTTAAAGTTCCTTTGCTCTGTTAGAAGCCCACCTCACAGGGTGTGGTTAAGTCATAGTTAATTCATTCATTCAACTTCTGCTGCCTGTGAGCTAATTCAATCAGTCTCTCTACTACCTGTGCAAGAGTTCTGATTCTGCACTACAAAGCTAAGTTTCTGAATTTACCATTTTGGCTGGGTTTGATATACATTTTCCTTCTCTATTTATTATGTGTTTATATTCTCTTAAAATTTGAGTGTGCCCTCAGTTCATAGAAGGTCTACTGACCAGGGACAATACATCCTTGATAATTGTCTACTAGGACCTGCAGCACACATTTGTTTTTAGATTTGTAAAGACCTGGTTTCCTACTAAACTTTTGCAGAACAGGTATACATTGCAAAGTTCCAGGGTCCTTTGCATAGTAGACTGGTACATAGAAGTAGGATTTCATTGGAAAGTTTAAAGTTCCTTTGCTCTGTTAGAAGCCCACCTCACAGGGCGTGGTTAAGTCATAGTTAATTCATTCATTCATTCATTCAACTTTTGCTGCCTGAATTAATTCAATCAGTCTCTCTGCTACCTGAGCAAGAGTTCTGATTCTGTGCTGCAAAGCTAAGTTTCTGAATTTACTATTTTGGCTGGTTTTGATGTAAAATTTCCCTGCCTATTTATTACCTGTTTGTATTCTCTTAGGATTTGAGTGTACCTTCAAGTCATAGAAGGTCTACTTACCAGGGGCACTTAAATTCCTGTCCACCTTACCCCTCACTCCACTCACCCCAGGGTTGCATTGCCTATATAGTCATCATATAAATTGACAGTTGTCCTCCAAATTAGGTGCAGCACCCACCTTTTCTCCTTGTCCTAGAACTGCTTTATAACAATCTTAGTCAGCATGCCGTGTATCCAGTGCAATAGTTGTGGTGCTTTCATTCTAAGAAGACTCATTTGGCATCTAAGAGCTTGCCCTATATGTCTTAAGTTATCTGCCATGCATAAAGAATTGATTCTATTAAGGAAAGAATTAGCTGTAATTAAACACACCTTCTCTGGGATACAAATTGAAAAGAATCCACCACCACTCCCACAAATAATCAAGCAGCCCAGGAACAAATGGATCACAGTGGACTCTGGTAGACCGCGACCTGTAATGCGGAGACACCCTTGCCATCAAAAGATATCCCTGCATAATGCCTTCTCTGCCTTGGGAAATTTGAGTGCCCAATTAATGGAAACTGAAGTGCCCTTAAATGAGAAAATTAATGCCCAATCTTCTGATAATGCCCTAAATATGAAGAAACTGACACAAAAGAGGAAACTACTACTACTTGGAGATTCCATCATCAGAGGCATCAACCTGGAACACAGTTCAAAGGGGAGAAGATGGTCAAATGCCTCCCAGACTCTTCAGCCAGCAGGAATACGAAGCAAATTGCTGGCATAGTTAGTGCAGAAAGTGAGCACTCCAAAACTGATGTCATCATCCATTTGGGTACAAAAGACCTGGCTAGAAACAGTGCCTCTACAGTTCAGAAGGAATGCCAGATTCTGGGAAACTCAAACCTATTGCTAACACTATAGCATTCTCAGAAGTTCTACCTGTCCTTGGTAAGGGGGCAGAAAGGCTGCATCACATAATCAACTTTAATACATGGCTCCAAACTGGTGCAAACAAAAAGGATTTAGATATATAGCTGACTGGGGAAATAGATGGAACAGGAGGCTATACTGTGTTGATGTACTACATCTTTCTGTCACAGGGAAAAGGATCCTAAGTGAGAAATTCAGGCTTTATGTGGACAGGCATTTAAACTAGAGAAAGGGAATGACTGATGGAAAAGAACATGCTTATGACGTCACTCCCAGCAAAAACATAATAACAATGGAAACAGCTGCAGTATTAACTCACACATCCATACCAAGTGGGAAGAGGCGTGCAAAAGAAAATGCATGCAAAATACAGGCAAGTCAGGCAACAAATGCTGGAAAGCAATGAGCACAAATGCTCGAAGCCTAGCAAACAAAGTTCCTGACCTGGAAGCCCTATTGGTGGAAATGGACTTGGACATTGTGGCCATTACAGAAACATGGTTCAACGAGTCGCATGAATGGGATATAGCCATAGCTGGCTATGATTTATTTAGAAGACATAGAGAAGGGAGAAAAGGAAGAAGAGTAGCCCTATATGTCAAAAGCAATATTAAAGATGCTGAAATGCAGGGAATGTGGGGAAAAGAAAAAGTGCTGTGGATTGTGTTGGAAAGAGGAGATGGCACTGCCATCCATACTGGTGTATTCTACAGGCCTCCAACTCAAACTGAAGAAATGGATAGTGAATTGATTATTGATATTGCAAAGATAGCCATGAAGGGGGACGTGATCATATTGGGTGACTTTAATCTACCTGATGAGGATTGGAGTATTCCTTCTGCAAATCTGGAAAGAAGTAAAAAAATTGTGGATGCCTACCAAGTTGCACTACTTAGACAAATGGTAATGGAACTGACCAGGGAAAGCTTGATGCTGGATTTAGTACTCACCAGTAGAGATAGCTTGTCGAATATCCGGGTGGGTGCCCAGGTGAGGAGCAGCAATTATCACATGGTGTGGTCTGAGATAAAAGCCAAGGTGGAGTCCAATCACAGCAAGCTCAAATTCCTAGACTTCAAAAACACTTTCTTTAGTAAAATGGCCAAGTACCTGAAGGAGGAGTTGGCAAGGTGGGAAGTGATAAGGGAAGTGGAATTGCAGTGGGCTAAACTAAAGGAGCAACAGATACATATGTAAGGAACAGATACATATGTAAGGAAAGGAGCAATAAATACATATGTAAGGAAAGTAAATAAACCTATTTGGTTCTCCAAAGAAGTGGCTGCACAAATAAAGGGAAAAAATACAGCTTTCACAAAATTCAGATGTTGGCAAACAGAGAAACACAGAAAAGAATAAAGGATAAAACTAAAAGAGAAAAAAAGGATAGCAAAATCTAAGGCAGAAGGAAATATGGCTAAAGATGTGGCGACAAGACTTTTTTCAGGTATATTCGGAAGAGGAGGAAAATCAGAGGTGGAATTGCATGACTCAAAAGTGCAGGGAACGGATTTGTGGAAAGTGGCATTGAAAAAGCAAAAATGCAAATCAAATACTTCTGTTCTGTTTTTACTAAAGAAAATCCTGAAGAAGGACCACCTGTAATTGACAAATATACAAATGGGAATGGAGTAGATACCACACCATTCAAAGATGATGTGTTAGAACAGCTTGCAAAACTGAAAGTGACCAAGGCCGTGGGACCTGATGGGATACATCCCAGGATACTGAAAGAGCTCAGAGAGGTTCCTGCAGGGCCACTAAAGGATGTTTTTAATAGATCCTTGGAGACAGAAGAAGTTCCACGGGACTGGAGAAGGGCTGATATGGGACCTCTTCACAAAAGTGGTAACAGGGAAGAAGTGACAAACTACAGTACATGCCAGTAAGCTTTACCTCTGTGGTGGGAAAAGTAATGGAAGTTCTCCTGAAGGAGCGAATAGTGAACTTTCTCAAAACCAACAGGTTGCATGATCTGAGGCAACATGGTTTCACCAAAGGACGATCTTACCAAACAAATCTGATTGAGTTCTTTGACTGGGTGACCAGAGAACTAGATCAAGGTCATGCGATGGATGTGATCTACTAGATTTCAGCAAAGCCTTTGATACTGTTCCTCATAGGAGGCTTATCAATAAACTCAACAGCTTTGGGAAGGGTCCCAAGATGGTGAACTGGATCAGAAATTGGTTTACTGACAGACGACAGAAGGTGAAGGTAAACGAAACTCACTCGGATGAAAGGAAGGTAATTAGCAATGTGTCCCATGGTTCGATTCTGGGACCTGTACTGATCAATGTATTTGTGAGTGATTTTGCTGAAGGACTGAATAGAAAAGTCTATCTTTTTGCAGATAACATGAACATTTGCAACAGAGTGGACTTCTCTGAGGGAGTGGATAACATGAGGAAAGATCTACAAAAACTGGAAGAATTGTCTAATGCTTGGCAGTTAAGATTTAATGTGAAGAAGTACAGTGTCATACACTTGGGAAGCAGAAATCCAAGGGAATTGTATGCGATAGGGGGTGAGAGGTTGGTGTGTATGAACCAGGAGAAGGACCTTGGAGTGATTGTTTCTGAGGATCTCAAGGTGACAAAACAGTATGACAAGGAGATGGCAAAAGCCAGAAGGATGCTGGGTTGCATACAAAGAGGAATTACCAGCAGAAAGGAAGAGGTACTAACGCCAATGTACAAGTCGCTGGTGAGGCCTCACTTCAAATATTGTGTTCAGTTTTGGAGACCATATCTTGCAAAGGATATAAAAAAGACTGGAAACAGTTCAGAAGAAGGTGACCAGAATGATTTGGAGTCTGCGTCAGAAGATGTATGAGAAGAGACTTGAATACTTAAATATGTATACTCTGGAGGAGAAGAGGGATAGGGGAGATATGATTCAGACCTTTAAATTCTTAAAGAATGTTAATGAACAAACAAACCTCTTCCAAAGAAGGGGAAGCTGTAAAACTAGAGGGCATAACATGAAGCTGCAAGGCGGTAAACTGAAAGGCAACGTCAGGGAATACTTTTTCATTGAAATGGTGGTAGATGCTTGGAATGCCTTCCCAATGGAAGTGGTGGGGGCAAATACAGTGACAGAATTCAAAATGGCATGGGACAGAAACAGTGGATCCCTTTATAGCAACAGAATACAATCAAAATAAATATAACTCTCTCTTATATCTCAACATCCAGGAAAGGATTAAAATGGCCAACTGGAAGACCATCTTCCATTTGAGCTAGGTGTCAAATAAAAGTACAAGGATACTCCCCCTTTCTGGATTTCCATTCTCTCTGCTCCATTCCTCTCCCTCCCTCACTCTTCCAGTGCTTCATCTTAATCTTGATCTGCCGTTCATACGTTTCCTTCTTCCCTCCAAAAATATTCAGTTATTTCCTTCATTTCTTCCTCCACCTTTCTCATGTCCCCTTCTTCATTCAGCTTTTCTTCCCTCACCTCCCTTCATCATTACTCGTTCTCCAGTGCCTCTCCTCCTCTCTTTCCACATTTGCACGTTTACGTTTACGTTCATCCCTTTTTTAGTGAGGTGTTGTTTGTGCACAGACAAAAAAAAATCAGTTCATGGTTGTTTTAAACAAATGTTTCTCATTTTTCAGGTATTTGTTCATTTAATGTGTTTGTTTCTAATGCATATATTCTATGCACACAGGATCTTTTTCTAAGTGTGCAAATTGATTGAACACATGTACATTCATAGATATATGTGCATAAAATTATTTGAATGCACTTAAAAATTTTAGGTGCCTAAATGAAGCAAATGCCTGCTCACAAATGCATATCTGTATTCTTACCCCTACCCCCACCCCCAGGCTCCTCTCTATCACCACATTACCTTTCTACCACTTTCCACCCTTTTGTCACTCACTGTCATGTTCATCTATTTTTTTCCTCCCTCCCTTCCTTCTGCCCCTCCCCACATCCATCTGTCTCGTTACCTGGCTAAATTGTTTCTTCCAGGCCCATGCCTAAGCTCTTTTTGCACACACTACTAGATGTTTGACACCTTAATTGTGCATTAAGTGAAACAAATATTTTCTCCAGTTTCTTTTAAATCTGCTATATGATAATTTCATGAACTGCCCCTGAATTATTTAAAAGGGTAATTAACTATTTCTTATCTACGTGCTTAACCCCAGTCATGATTTTATAAACTTCTCGATCATCTCTTCACCACGCTGAAAAGCCTTAATCTATTTAACCTTTCTTAAGGGCAGGTACTACCTTTTTTTTGCTGCCATGTGTGAATGATTACTTTGCTGTCCCCACCTGTCCCCACTGTCACTGCTTGCCCTTATCGATTCCAATGGAGCCCTTCACAACTTTCTCTTTTGCCCCAACATGTTGAGAATTCTCCTTGGACAAGCAAGATGCGTCTGTCACACCTGGTGATGTCATCCAACTGTGCCGTTCAGACAGAAGTAAACCTTTCTGAGCATATGCCAGCGAGTCCTACCTACTGGCCACCCCTACCTGGGCTAGTCTCTTTCTTCTGCCTTGCCAGAAGGATGGAACTCCTCTGCTCTCCAGCAAACACAAGACTCCAAAGGTACAATCCAACAGCAAGAAAGAAAATCTACAAAAAAGAAGATGACCAAACCTGGATTTGAAAAGTGCCCCTGATGCTCCAAGAAGATGAACTTCAATGATGACCATGATCGGTGTGTGCGTTTTCCTGGGGACTGCCCCCACTGTGCTCAAATGTCCCTGACGGTCCGGAGCTCATGCTTTAAAAGACTTCCTTCTCAGCACCCTAAAAAAGAGCCCCCCAGCACCACTGATGACCTCCCACATAGCCAAGAAGACCCGGAGAGACAAACATGAGGGCGGCAGCAGCTCTGGGGGTAAGAGCTTCTCTGCAGCAAGGCCTCCATCCCATGCCCGGACCTCAGCGTGATGACTCCTGCCGCTTCCTGCACTAATTGCAGTAGATGAGAGTCACAGACCCGACAAACAAGATTCCTTCAGCCCAGGCACAGGATCCCCTCCATGTAGCTCAAAAACATGGTGTTGAACCAACAACGAGTGAAGCCATGCCTCCCTGTGGCACTATTAGCCAAGATGCAGCCCTCCCCAGTATCAGCCCCTTTCCAGTCCTTCCCTCCCAGTACCTTCCAATGTCAACTGCCTTGCATTCCCACAACTACAAATGGTGTCCATTCCCTTCCAGTCCCCCTCCTTCCCCACTGTCCAGCCCCTTCCAGTCCAAATACCATCCCAAATATTAGCTCACGTCCACTCTCAGTGCCACTCTCCAGGTCAGCTCCCTTCCAGTCACCCTACCCTCTGTCCATTCCTCTTCCAGTGCCATTTGCATGTCAGCTCCCATCCAGCCTTCTCCCCATTACTCAACCACCTACCACTCCCATTCCCAAGTGTTAGCTCCCTTCCAGTCCCCCTTAGGTACATCCCAGGTGTCAGCTCCTTTCCAGCCACCTCCTTCCCCGGTGTCAGCTCCCTTCATGCCCCCTCCTTCCCCTGGCAGACCCTCCCATTATCTGCTCCCTTCCAGTCCCATTCTACCATCCTCCTGCATCAGCTCATTTGTAGCCCCTAGCCCCTAGTTTTCTTCCAGGGCCAGCAGCACTCTCCTCCCCTCCCCCATTAGCCCATTTCCAGTCACAGCCCATTTCCTGTCCTATCCCCCCATCAGCCCACTTCCAATCCTAGCCCCCCATAACCCATTACCAGTCCTAAACACCGCCATCAGCCCACATCCAGTCCTAAACCCCCCATCAGCCCATTTCCAGTCCTTGCCACCCCATAGCCCATTACCAGTCCTAAACCCCCCATCAGCCCATTACCAGTCCTAGCCCCCCATAGCCCATTACCAGTCCTAAACCCCCCATCAGTCCATTTCCAATCCTAGCCCCCCATAGCCCTTTTCCAGTCCTATCCCCCCCATCAGCCCATTTCCAGTCCTAACCCCCCATAGCCCATTACCAGTTCTAAAAACCCCCATCAGCCCACCTCGTCCAAACCCCCTAACAGCCCACTTCCAGTCCTAGCCCCCCCCATCAGCCCATTTCCAATCCTAGCCCCCCCATAGCCCATTACCAGTCCTACCCCCCATCAGCCCATTTCCAGTCCTAGCCCCCCATAGCCCCTTGCCAGTCATAACCCCCCTCATCAGCCCATTTCCAGTCCTAGCCCCCCCCTAGCCCTTTGCCAGTCATAACCCCCCCTCATTCAGCCCATTTCCAGTCCTAGCCCCCCCATAGCCCATTACCAATCCTAACCCCCCCATCAGCCAATTACAAGTCCTAACAACCCCCCCCCCCCCCGGGAAATAAAAAAAAAGAACCTGGCTGTTGAAGCTGCTGCCACGGCAGCTGCAGGAAGTGCCCCGGGGCTGCCCTCGCAGAGCCCTCCTGTATCCCTCAGCGTGGCTTACAGAGCCATGAAGGGAGAGTTTCCCATCTCCCTTCATGGCTCTGTAAAGCTGCACTGAGGGAGATAGGAGGGTTCTGCTGGGGCAGCCGCGGGACACTTCCTGCTGCTGCTGCAGCGGCAGTGGCAGCGGCTCCTCTCCTCGGGGTTTTTTTTGTTTTTTTTTGTTTTTTATGGCTGGCAGCAGCAAACTCACCTTCCTTTTCCAGGCAGCCATGGCTCCCTGCCTCTTAGAGAACCGTGGCTGTGCTGTGATTGCAGTTTTAAACAAAAACAAAACCGGTGCGGAGCCTTCCCGCATCTGTGAAAGACCCCGTGCAGCTTTGTCCCGCCCCCAAAGGAAGTTACATGTAATTTCCTTTGGGGGCGGGACAAAGCTGCATGCTGTCCTTCACGGAGGTGAGAAGGCTCCGCACTGGTTTTGTTTCTATTTAAAACTGCAGTCATAGCACAGCCACGGTTCTCTAAGATGCAGGGAGCCGTGGCTGCCTGGAAAAGGAGGGTGAGTTTGCCCTTACTGAGAAGCAGACTCGGCAGCAACTTGTGCAATTCTTTTTTTGGGATTTTTTTTAACTTTTGAAGGCAAAGTGAGGTGGCTGTTTTGGGGGCATTTTTTGCCGCCCTCAAGACTTTGCCTCCTGAGGCAGCCGCCTCACTTTGCCTCATTATAGAGCCGCCCCTGAATACACCACCATGGAAAATCACAAACTCCTGGGCACGGGAAGAAGTCCTGTCAGACTGCCAAGATCGCATTGCACCAATTCCAGCAAGTCCTCGACCAGGACTTGTTCCTGGACAACCTCAGGAGTCTGGTCAACTAACTCCCACTGGAAAATAAATCTGTCTTCTCCCCCATCATAGCTGACCTTGGAGAATTCAGAAAACAGTTGATTTGATCCGCTTTCAGCAATTTTGACACTGCAACCCAGGCTGTGGCCATGGCCATTGCCTCGAGGTGCACAGCTTGGCTAAGAATATCAGGCCTCAGGGAAGACACCCATGAGAGATTGGTTGATACCCCCTGTGCGGGCGACAACTGTTTTAGAGACAAAGTGAAAGACACAGCCAATGACATGAAGGACCACTGTACGACTCTCCAGACACTGGCCTCTGAGGACATGGAACACTCAGTGAACCAATACAAGTACTATAGCTCCTACAACCGCAAATCATACTCCTCCTCCTCATACTCCACACCTTGTTGCTACCACACCTAGAGCAAATAGCAGCCCCAGAGGCCCAAACACCAGGCCTACAACCAGTCTTACCTCAGAGACAATGCCGAAAGAAACACTGTCAACAGAAGCAGGGGGCTACATTGCCAGGAAATACACCACCTTCCTTTTGACGCCACTGTGATGCCCTCACCACCAGCAGGGGGCTGGCTTTCCCTCGTCAGACAGGCCTTGCAAAACATCACAATAGACAAGTGGGTCCTGGAAATCATCCGCATTACCGTATCAATTTCAAGAAGCCATCATGCCAATGCCACATCCCTGCCATTCAATCCACAGTACACCATGACCCTGCCATGTCAGCAGAGATCCTCTCTTTCCTGGGTTCTAGGGCCATAAAGTCAGTTCCCACCCTGGAGGTCAAACATGGATTCTATTCTAGATACTTCCTCATCCCCAAGAGATTAGGGGCATCCACTCTATCCTCGACCTCCGACACCTCAACAAATTCATCCAGTGGGAGAATTTCTGCATGTACTAGCTGGGATCCATCCTTCCACTCTTCTAAGGCAATGACTGGCTAGCCTTCCTGGATCCACAGGATGCCTATACTCACATACCTATCCACCCAGAACACAAGCAATACCTGTGCTTCCGCATAGGAGACCAGCACTACCAATACAAGGTGCTCCTGTTCAGCATCTCCTTGGCCCTGAGAGTTTTTACCAAGAATGTTGCAGTGGCAGTCACATGCCTCCACAAGGAGGGGTATGCATCTTCCCTTAACTGGATGACTGGCTCATCACAGCCCCCTCCAAACATGAGACCGCCCTCTCAGTACAATACACCATAACACTATTCTCCTGCTTCAGATTCATCATAAACTACAAGAAATCACTCCTGATGCCTTTGCAATCCTTGGAGTTCATTGGCACAGAAATTTGGACCATCCAGGGGAAGGCGTTCCTGCCACACTGCCACACTGTTGGGCAGACACAATCCTCTGCCTGGCAAGATCCATAGCAGCTTCCAAAGCAATCACAGCCAGGATGCTCCTCAGGCTTCTCAGACACATGGCAGTGATCACGGCAGTCATACCTCTAGCCAGGCTACACATGCATGCCCTCCAGTGGCACCTATGCTGCAATTGGTTACAACACTCCCAACCCCTATCAGCCAAAATTGGTATAAACCACAAAGCACAGACAGGACTGGCATGGTGGATATCCCGGGAGCACCTCACCCAAGGCCAGCTTCTGCAACATCCCCAACACAGCCTGACTATAACAGCAGACACCTCCACAATGGGCTGGAGTGCCCATCTTCACCACCTCAGCACCTAAGGCATCTGGATACAAAAAGAGAAGAACTACCACATCAACCTCCTCGAGCTATGTGCTATTGGGTATCCCCTCCAGGCATTCGCCTCTTGGGTCCCCGCCAAGGTGGTACTGATACAAATGGATAACCAAGTCGCAATGTTTTACAACAACAAACAAGGACACATGGGCTCCCTATCCCTATGCTGGGAAGCCCCCAGAGCATGGTCCTCTGCAACTGCCAGGGGCTGTTTCCTACAAGCCTCCTACCTGCCGGCTGAATACAACCAGCTGGAGGACCACCTCAGCAGGCAGCTCAAGCCGCATAAATGGACACTCAACAACAAGGCCCCTTTTCCAGAAATAGGGGACACCACAGGTCAACCTCTCCGCCAGTGAGGATAACACCAAGTGCGGCCTCTTCTGTTCCAAAAGACCCTCAGCGTGCAGCCTAGCCTCTGATGCCTTTGACCTCCAGTGGGGATCTCACCTCCTGTATGTGTGCCCCCTAATACCAATCATATCTAAGACCATCCAGAAGTTCATCAGCGATCAGGCCACAATCATCCTCATTGTCCCTCACTGGAAGAGGCATAAGAACATAAGATATGCCATACTGGGTAAGACCAAGGTCCATCAAGCCCAGCATCCTGTTTCCAACAGTGGCCAATCCAGGTCACAAGTACCTAGCAGTTTCCCCAAAAGACACAGCTTCCTCAATGCTTGTATTGGGTCAAGCAGTGATATCCCGTGTCTCTTTTAATAATGGTTTATGGACCTTTCCTCCAGGAACTTGTCCAAACCTTTTTTAAACCCAGCTACACTAACAGCTTTTACTACATCTTCCAGTAACAAATTCCAGAGTTTGATTACACATTGAGTGAAAAAATATTTCCTCTTATTAGTCTTAACACTAGAAGCCCCAAAGTGCGTCAATTGACGCAAATGCATCTTCGAAGTTGTATACCAGCGCCACTGCTAGAACCATTTCAGTTATGTTCCATGACTTTGTTAGCGAGGTCAAGATTTCAAATATGTGCATCGAAAATTAATGACAGATGCACCACCTAGCAGAAAAATGAATTTATACATAGAAGCTCCAAAGTACGTCAATTGACGCAACCAAGAAAATTGAGTGGTTTTCACACGTTTTCTTACAATGACTAACATAAGAACAGTGTTAACTAAATTTAAAAGTAACTACAAATTCAAAAGTAACTGCAAAGTCCATGTTAGTTAACGAACGAACAGGATAAGCATGCGAGGTACATATAGAGTCTATGCGCAACTGGCGCAGATTGTCGACAGACACTGTCCACAAACTGGACCCTTGATGGGTCTGATAAACGGGCATACTCCACAGTGCAACTCCTGATGTGACTCACAAAACCGGGGTCAACAATCAATCTAAATGCATCCACTGGTGTATCAACATTACGACAATATGCAGTAACCCCACTTTTAGCAGTGAATACATTTTGGGCCTGCAATCTGCCACTGCTTTCACCTTGTGACATGATCTTCCATTCAGTCCCATCTTTTGCTACCACTGTTGACCCTGTCGTCCTGCTCTTGTTTTCGCGATTATAGGATAATGAGCATCATCATCACTTTCATCAGTGTTTCTGCTGTCAAACCAGTCAAATCCTCTAAGCCTGCACAACCTGTAACATGTATGTCAATGTTTGAATCTGATTCAGTCAAATCAGAGCCACTGTCAATTTCCAAAATATCTTGCAGTTTGGCAAATGCTTATGCTGCTGTCATGCGCTGCAGACGCGATTCACTCGTTTTCTGCATTGAAGCGGTAGCCGCAGCTGGCAACAGATCAACTGATTTTGCAGCAGCACATCTAGGCACTGCTGTCTTCTTATGAGGTCTCGGCATTCTGTAAATAGAATCGTAGAAAAAAAAGTGAATAAAATTTCAGGGAGGAAGCGATATGCTAAAAGTTCTGGAGTGTCGGCCTGTTCAAGGGCATGTTCGAAAGTCACGACATTGTACATACCTGTGTAACAGAGTAAATTTCGGTTTTACATCAATCACTGTTTACAATTTTACTCCAAAATTACAAACAATAAACACACAATGACGTCATGTAATGACATCACATATTGCACATATTAAACAAATAAGTAACTTCACATTAATTCACATCTGCATTTCATGCTGAACGCAGTCGTCATGATGATGTGTCAATTGACGCACTTTGGGGTTTCTATGTAAAAGATTTTGGGGGCTTCTAGTGTTAAATAGGTTACCCTGAAGCTTCATTGCATGTCCCCTAGTCTTTTTATATTCTGATGATGTAAACAATTGATCTACGTTTACCAGTTCCACTCCATTCATTAATTTATAGACCTCTATCATATCGCCCCTCAGCCGTCTCTTTTCCGGGTTGAAGAGACCTAACCTTTTTAGCCTCTCTTCATAGAAGTATCCTTCCATCCCCTTTCCCATTTTGGTGGCTCTTCTCTGTACCTTTTCTAATAATGACAGATCTTTTCTAAGAAACGGTGAGCAGAATTGCACACAATATTCAAGGTGCGGTCGCACCATGGAATGATACAGAGGCATTATAATATCCTTTGTTTTATTTTCCATTCCTTTCCTTATGATACCTAGCATTCTATTTGCTCTCTTGGCTGCCGCTGCACACTGGGAAGAGGATTTTAACATGTTATCCACAATGACACCTAAATCGTTTTCCTGGGTGGTGATTCCCAATGTAGAACCTTGCATTGTGTAAGCATAGTTTGGGCTGTTCTTTCCTAGGTGCATAACTTTGCACTTGTCCACATTAAATTTCATCTACCATTTGGATGCCCAGTCTTCCAATTTATCAAGAGCCTCTTGCAATTTTCCATAATCCTCTTGGGTTTTAACTACTTTAAATAGTTTTGTGTCATCTGCAAATTTGATAACCTCACTCGTTATTCCCTTTTCCAGGTAATTTATGAATATGTTAAAAAGCAGTGGACCCAGCCTAGATCCCTGGGGTACTCCACTATTCACCTTTTTCCATTGGGAAAATTGGCCATTTAGCCCTACCCTCTGCTTTCTATCTTGTAACCAGTTCCTGATCCACAATAGTATATCACCTCCTATCCCATGACTTTTCAATTTTGCCAAATGTCTCTGATGACGGACCTTGTCAAAGGCTTTCTGAAAGTCCAGATACACTATATCAACTGACTCACCTTTGTCTACCTGTTTATTCACACCTTCAAACAAACATAGCAGATTAGTAAAACAAGATCTTCCTTGTCTAAAGCCATGTTAGCTGTCTCCAATTAAGCCATGACTATTGTGATGCAGCGGACCAGCAGAGCATAGAAGAAAAGGTTTTAAACTTGAAAAAAGACGTACACAAGCTGCAGTATTTGCAGGAGCCTGATAGGGGGAGCAAGAGAGACCTCTGGAAGACTGAGGATCCACGCCCTACAGGGTGTAACCTAAAACCAGCCAGCCTCCAATCCAGGAAAGAGGAACTCCTTTTAAAGGAAGTCAGGAAGACTGGAGAGGGGCAGAGGTACCGCAAGAGGCACAGACACCTCAGGACTGGAAAACACAGGCACAGCCGGACTGGAAGACACAGCCGGACTGGAAGGCACAGCAGGACTGGAAAGGCAGAAGTAGCGGTAAAGCCAGGAGCAGCAAGGAAGGCAGCAGAGAGGTTGCAGGGCCTTCAGAAGCCGGAGGAACGGCAGGAGCTGCCGGAGTGGCAGAAACTGCAGAAGCTGGAGAAACTGCAGAAGCTACAGACACTGCTGGAGTGCAGGAAAGAGGTACAGGCCAAAGGAACCTGAAAGGCCAGAGAATACAGAAGGGTCCAGGAGATTCAGGTACACGGAAGCTGCATTGTGAATGCTGTAGGCAGAACCCAAGCCATATTGCTGAATCAAGGCAGAATATTACCAGGAGTAGGCCACAAGCCTCGTCCCAGAGGAAGAAGCAGGAGTTACAAGGTAACCCATACTGTATTGAAGATAGCCCACAGAGGGTTAGCGCATGGAAAGGACAAGAAACAGAAGCTCCCTGTACATGTCCCACTTCGCAAGAGAAAAGGTATGAAAAGTTTTTATTGAATAAGAAACTTTTAAGTAGACCTGCTTTGCATGAAGGGCATGGAAGTCCTTGGAAGAAAGAAAGATGTTCACATTGTAAAAATGCTCATGGCCGACGCCCCACGCTAAACTCTAGACACTGGGAGGTCATTCAGCATTTGAGGGAGAAACCTGACTATAGCTTGCCGGGAACTGTTGACTCTAGCTCAGATACATTGCAGGAGGGGCCGATGCAAGTGGAAGAGGTAGAGTCCTTGTCAGAAGAAGAAATGGATTGCAGCTATTGTACTACGGGCAGTGTGGAATGCTTGTACAACTAGTGAGCATTAAAACCGGTGTAAATAGGAATGCTTGTTTTGTAACCTTTTTCTGTGAAGAGAACAGTTTTTCTTTTGAACATGAGTTGTTATTTTTCTACCCTGATGTAAGGATATTTCTGTTGGTGTTTGAAGCCGATCCTTTGAACCTTTATGCAAACGAGGGAAATAAAGCCTTATTTTTCCCTACACTCGATGACCTTTTGTTCTTTGGGTATTTTTGGTATTCAGGACGCTACCAGGGCTATACAACCCTGGGCCCTAGAAAGAAACACATACCAAACCCAACTTTACTTTTATTTATGTCCGACCCGTCTTGGATCCTATTAACCACCAGGGCGGCGTTGTGACATAAAAATGGCATAGTTGGCAGGATGCTGGATCAAGAGCCTTCAAACTACTAAAGAAAGAAAAGAAAAATAAAGCGTCTGAATTTAAAAGGAAAAACTCAGATGGTTCTGCTGAAGAACCTGGAGTAAAAACAAGACCCGGAGCGGATCACTTGAAAAACCCAGAGTGGAAGAAGAAAGACCCGGAGTGGAACAGGTGGAATCCGGAGTGGCTTGTGAAAATCCTGGAAGCAGAAAATCCTGTTGCTGGTTTTCGGAGTGGTGAGCTGCGGAATGCAACAGCATCGGATGTTCCCGAGCTGAATTCAACACTTACCTCAGGTAAAAAGTAATTAACCCGGGGCAGTGTTGAATGTTAAGGGAAGTTTTGGAAAAAAAAAAAAAAAACTAGTGTTGTGAGAGCCACACTTGGTTTTCGTTTTTCTTCTGTTTGTCTCTCTATACAGGTTCACCATGGAGCCAAAGGAGCTCTGTGCCTGGATGGTGCATCAATTCGACAAGCAAGCCAAATTTGCCCAGGTGAACCAAGCACAAGCTCTGCGCGCCATGCAGGAACAGCAACTGCCAGTCTTACAGACTATGGAAAACTCGTTAGCCTCGTTAGCGGGAGGAGATGGCAAAGGCAAGCGCTGAAAAGCTGCAGGCAGCCGGACCGACGAATCCAGCGAGTGTACAATGGACATGCCACGATTTGATCGTGGGGAAGCTAAGTCCCAATGATAACATTGATGACTTTTTAGATTCATTCACTAGGATTGCAGGTTCAGCAAATTGGCCGCCTGAACAGTGGGCCATTCGACTCGCAGCGTCCCTTACAGGGGAGGCACTTGCTGCGTATAGGTCGATGCCCCCAAGCCTAGCTAACAGCTATGAGGAAGTAGTCACCGCCATAAGGGATCGGTTAGGCCTTACACCATTGTCTTACAATAAAATGTTTAGAGCCACCACCCTTAGGGCTGATGAAACCCCAAAAGCCTTAGGCCATAGAATACGGGGTCTCGCGAATAAATGGCTACAGCCAGAAAAGAAAAACTTAGACACGTTGATGGATGCGATAGTACTTGAACAGTACATGTCCGCCGTGCCAAACAGGGTACAGAATTTCTTAATCTTGCAAAATTGCTGTACAACGACAGATGCAATAGCTCTCACGGAGCGCTATTTAGAAGCCGAGAGAGTCACCCAACCCGGGGTAGGGACTCCCAGACTGACACTGGGTATGGAGGCCCAAAGAGTGGAAAGCCCCTCACGGTCCCCATATGGTGTTGTGAAAAGTAATAAGCCTCTAGCCAAGGAGAATATGAAGAAATGCTTTGCATGTGGGAAAAAGGGTCATCTGAAAAGTGACTGTTACTCACGTACTGCTCTGGTAGGGGAAGCCCCGAGAACAGTACGGGAGGGTTTCGTATTAAATGTGAAGATTCATGGGGTAGATGTAAAAGCGCTCCTGGACTCAGAAGCTGACCAAACCATGATTTCGAAGAGGTTATGGTCTGTGATCAGGGATCAGGGATGGTCAGTTCCGGAGTGTCCAGAGGGTAATGTTAAAATAAAGTGTGTCCATGGAGCGGCTACCCGCTACCCTGTGTATAAGCTATGGGTGAAGGGATTGGGCATTGAAAAGGAGATGTTAGTGGCAGTCATACCTAAGTTACCACAAGAATTGGTATTAGGCCGCGATTGGCCACAATTTAGGAAGAGTATGAAAGAGGGTTTAGCCTCTCAGAAAGTACCAACTTCCACTTGCATTCGGCATGAGCCTATTGAGTCCCAAGCCACAGCCAAATAACCCTAAGAAGGGTACCGATCCTAGGGAAGCCCTAGTTTCTACGCGGTCACAGGGCCAAGATGCTGAAAAGCCCTCGTGTTCAGGAGAAACTTCCTTAGGAGACCTTCCTTCACATGAGGGACTAATAGGTGATCCCCCGAGGAGGGACCGAAAATCCAAAGCCGAGCGGAGGAGAGAAAGGACGTGCCGTTCTCAGGGCAGAGCGGAGTTGGAAGCGGGAAGAGGGATGCCATGGGTGCCTGCGGACCTGATGGAGAGGTTCCCCTCCTTTAAGATGGAGCAGAGAGCAGACCCTGCACTAGCCTGTGCATTTGAGCATGCGCAGGAAAGAAAGGATTCTTTCCCCAGATTCCTCATGGAAGAAGACATACTTTATCGGGAGACTAAGGACCCTCGTACCGGAAATATTAGGAAACAGTTGGTGGTCCCGAACACCTTTAAATCCCTGGTTTTGCGACTGGCTCACGACCATCCAGTAGGGGGCCATAAGGGAGCACAGGGCACCCTTGAACAGATTTTAGCCCGATTTTACTGGCCAGGAGTCTTCCGGGAAACATCTCGCTTTTGCGAATCTTGCACATCATGTCAAAGAGTCACGCCTCATCGACCGACTGAAGTACCGCTGGTTCCGATGCCCATAATCTCGGAGCCGGTAAGGAGACTTGCCATGGACATAGTTGGACCCCTCATCAAAACACCCAGAGGATTCCAGTATATCCTGGTGATTATCGACCAAGCTACCCGCTTTCCCTGGGCGGTTCCCCTGAGAAACATTTCGGCAAAGTCAATTGCCATAGAGTTAGTCAAGTTATTCTGCGAGATAGGGTTCCCGCAGGAGGTCTTGACAGATAGAGGGAGTAACTTCCTATCAAAGTACCTCGCACAAGTTTGGGACGCTTTCGGCATCCATCGTGAAGACAGCCGCCTACCACCCCCAATGCAATGGTCTGGTGGAACGACTAAACCAGAGCATAAAACAAATGCTTCGTCGAGCATTGGGTGGCCAAATGACGGAGTGGGATACCATGTTGCCATTTATCATGTATGCCTGTCGGGAAAGAAAACAGACTTCCTTGGGTACCTCGCCGTACGAACTTATGTATGGACGACCACCCCGAGGTATATTGGACGTCCTAAGAGAACAATGGATTGAGCCCGTTGAGACGGAGATAGGCGTACCTTTATTCCTAAAGAACTTAAGAACCCGCCTGAAAAGAACCTCCCGATTCGCAGGCGAAAGTCTACAGGAGAGTCAACAAAAACAGAAAAGATACTATGATAGGCATGCCAAACCCCGGTAATTAAAGGTCGGAGAAAAGGTGATGGTCTTGATATCAGGCGCCACTCCTAAGTTTGAAGCCCGGTGGAAGGGGCCTCATACAGTGGTTAAGCCTATATGATCAACCTCCTACTTGATCCAGGATGAAAAAGGACATACACAAGTATATCATGCCAATATTCTTCGGCCCTGGCATGAGCGGTCAGTTTTGCTGGCTTCGGCGGAGAACATATACCACCCTGAACCGATACCGGTGGGCAACCGACGAGGGAAGTACGGGACCAGTCAGCTGCAGAAGAGCGCGGTATCGCGTATTACGTGCTGTGTAAAAGAAACTTCACCAGCCCGTAATATTTTAAGAAGGGGGATGTGTGATGCAGCGGACCAGCAGAGCAT
The DNA here is from genome assembly GCA_033557465.1 of Ichthyophis bannanicus. NCBI lineage: Eukaryota > Metazoa > Chordata > Amphibia > Gymnophiona > Ichthyophiidae > Ichthyophis > Ichthyophis bannanicus. The sequence continues at coordinate 1,686,706,445 of CM066031.1, read as the reverse complement.
AGAAGAAAAGGTTTTAAACTTGAAAAAAGACGTACACAAGCTGCAGTATTTGCAGGAGCCTGATAGGGGGAGCAAGAGAGACCTCTGGAAGACTGAGGATCCATGCCCTACAGGGTGTAACCTAAAACCAGCCAGCCTCCAATCCAGGAAGAGAGGAACTCCTTTTAAAGGAAGTCAGGAAGACTGGAGAGGGGCAGAGGTACCGCAAGAGGCACAGACACCTCAGGATTGGAAAGCACAGGCACAGCCAGACTGGAAGACACAGCCGGACTGGAAGGCACAGCAGGACTGGAAAGGCAGAAGTAGCAGTAAAGCCAGGAGCAGCAAGGAAGGCAGCAGAGAGGTTGCAGGGCCTTCAGAAGCCGGAGGAACGGCAGGAGCTGCCGGAGTGGCAGAAACTGCAGAAGCTGGAGAAACTGCAGAAGCTACAGACACTGCTGGAGTGCAGGAAAGAGGTACAGGCCAAAGGAACCTGAAAGGCCAGAGAATACAGAAGGGTCCAGGAGATTCAGGTACACGGAAGCTGCATTGTGAATGCTGTAGGCAGAACCCAAGCCATATTGCTGAATCAAGGCAGAATATTACCAGGAGTAGGCCACAAGCCTCGTCCCAGAGGAAGAAGCAGGAGTTACAAGGTAACCCATACTGTATTGAAGATAGCCCACAGAGGGTTAGTGCATGGAAAGGACAAGAAACAGAAGCTCCCTGTACATGTCCCACTTCGCAAGAGAAAAGGTATGAAAAGTTTTTATTGAATAAGAAACTTTTAAGTAGACCTGCTTTGCATGAAGGGCATGGAAGTCCTTGGAAGAAAGAAAGATGTTCACATTGTAAAAATGCTCATGGCTGACTCCCCACGCTAAACTCTAGACACTGGGAGGTCATTCAGCATTTGAGGGAGAAACCTGACTATAGCTTGCCGGGAACTGTTGACTCTAGCTCAGATACATTGCAGGAGGAGCTGATGTAAGTGGAAGAGGTAGAGTCCTTGTCAGAAGAAGAAATGGATTGCAGCTATTGTACTACGGGCAGTGTGGAATGCTCGTACAACTAGTAAGCATTAAAACCGGTGTAAATAGGAATGCTTGTTTTGTAACCTTTTTCTGTGAAGAGAACAGTTTTTCTTTTGAACATGAGTTGTTATTTTTCTACCCTGATGTAAGGATATTTCTGTTGGTGTTTGAAGCCAATCCTTTGAACCTTTGTGCAAACGAGGGAAATAAAGCCTTATTTTTCCCTACACTCGATGACCTTTTGTTCTTTGGGTATTTTTGGTATTCAGGACGCTACCAAGGCTATACAACCCTGGGCCCTAGAAAGAAACACATACCAAACCCAACTTTACTTTTATTTATGTCCGACCCGTCTTGGATCCTATTAACCACCAGGGCGGCGTTGTGACACTATCTACATGCTGAGTAATTTTCTTTTTTATGATGGTTTCTACTATTTTTCCCGATACTGACATCAGGCTCACCGGTCTGGAGTTTACCGGATCACCCCTGAAACCCTTTTTTAAAAATTGGCATTACATTGGAGATCCTCCAATCTTCAAGTATTACAGATAATTTTAATGATAATTCACAGATTACTAAAAGCAGGTCTGCAATTTCATATTTCAGTACTTTCAATACCCTTGGATGTATACCATCCGGTCCAGGTGATTTACTATTCTTAAGTTTATCAAATAGTTGTAATACATCTTCCCGGTGTAGTGATATTTCTTTCAGATCTTCTGCAGCATCACCTTTAAATACCACTTCAATCATGGGTAACATCCCTATATCTTGCTCAGTAAAGACCGAAGCAAAGAATTCATTCAGTCTCTCCACTATAGCCGTGTCCCCTCTTACTGGCACTTTTACCCCTCTATCATCTAATGGTCCAACTGACTATCTCACAGGTTTTTTGCTATGAATGTACTTGAAAAAGTCTTTATTATGTGTTTTTGCTTCCACAGCAAGTTTCTTCTCAAATTCTCTCTGTGTCTGCCTTATCAATGCCTTGCATCTAACTTGCCAGTGCTTATGCTGTTTCCAGTTTTTTTTATTTGGCTCTTTTTTCCATTTCCTGAAAGATGCTTTTTTGGCAACAACAGCCTCTCTGACCTCATCTTTAAACCATGCTGGCAGTTTTTTGGACTTCCTTCCACTTTTCTTAAAGCGTGGAATGCAGCTGGTCTGGGCTTCCAAGATAGTATTTTTCAACAACACCCAAGCTTGATTTAAGTCTTTAGCCTTTGCAACTGTTCCTTTTAGTTTTTTCTTAACTATTTTCCTCGTTTTATCATAGTCTCCCTTTCGAAAGTTAAAAGGTAGTACTGTGGATTTCCTTACCATTAATTAAATCAAACACCATCATGCTATGATCATTATTGCCAAGTGGCCCTAACACCCTTATCTCTTGCACCAGATCTGGTGTTCCACTAAGGACTAAGTCCAAAATGGCTTCCCCTCTGGTCGGTTCATGAACCAGCTGCTCCAAGAAGCAGTCATTTATTTCATCTAGAAACTTTATCTCCCTAGCATGTCCTGCCGTGACACTGACCCAGTCAATACCGGGGTAATTGAAATCACCCATTATTATTACTGTTCTGTAACATTTGTTAGCTTTCCTGATTTCTTTGAGTATTTCATCATCCATTTGTTAGCCAGGCGGTCGATAGTACACCCCCACTGCCACCGCCTTCCCCTTTTTACATGGAATTTCAATCCATAGAGATTCTACAGCAAATTGTGTTTCCTGTAGAACTTTAATCCTTTGTGACTCAATGCCCTCTCTAACATAGAGATATTGTCCCCTACCTACCCCGTCTCTCAGTCTGTTTGCCACTCCCACTACTGCAGGCACTGGACCTTGTCACTCAGGATGAGGGGAGGACACTCCACCCCAACCTAGACATGCTTGCCCTAATGGCTTAGAAACCGAAAGGCTGAGACTCTCCTCCCTTCACCTTACAGCAGAGGTTCAACATGCCATTCTCACCAAAGCAGAGAATCCATCTGGAAATCATACAACCTAAAGTGGAACTGCTTCATCACCTAGTGCACAGCCTCAGGCCTGGACCTCTCCTCCTGCCCTATCCTGAGACTCCTTCACTACTTCACCACCTTTGCCAGCGTGGGACTCCAAACGGTGTCCATTCACGTACACCTGTCAGCCATCGCTGCTTTTCACAAATACTGGGAGAACTAGCCCATCTCCGCACACCTGCTGATCTCCCAGTTTATGAAGGGCCTCATCACCTCCATCTGGCAGCTGGTACCCCCCTGAGAGTTGAACCTCATACTACACCAGCTCACAAAAGATCCCTTTGAGCCCTTAGAGGTTGCACCGCTCAAACTCCTCACCTGGAAAGTACTCTTACTGGTAACCATCAAATCTGCCCAGAGGATCAGTGAATTGTAGGCCCTGGTAGTGCACCCACTGTATACTCAGCTACATCCTGATTGTGTGGTTCTATGGACGCACCCGAGATTCTTACCCAAAGTGGCCTCCACATTCCACATCAATCAGGCCATTGCGCTGCCTTGTTTCCTCCCACAGTCACATGCCACCCAGGAGGAGCAACACCTGTATATCCTCAACTGCATTCACAAGCTACGGATCAACATCAAGAGAACCACCCCCTTCAGGAAGAGAACACAACTCATCATCTCAGTCAACCCCAACAGACTGGGGCACCCAGTCACAAAGCAAACACTCTCATAATGGATCTACACCTGCATCACATTCTGCTACACACAAGCCAACACACAGCCACTGGTAACTATGCATGCCCATCATCTCTGGGCTATGGCAACCACCCTGGTGAACCTCAAAGTGGTTCCCCTATGCAGAGCAACTTCCTGGTCCTCCATAACCACCTTACAACATAACTACTGCCTGGATCTCCTTGCATGCATCGACAGTGCCTTCAGGCACTCCATCCTCAATGCAGTTGCAGCCACCCTGGTCAAGAACCCACCCAGAGGTGGCCTGTAGTGCCCGGTCTGCAGAATTAGACTCTAATACACTGTTGCTTGTACCCTTGCACCACACCAGAGTGATGCACAATGTTTTTCTAATGTTATATGCTTGCTCACATTGTTCGCTCACACTATGGCAGTCCACACCGTGCCAGTTCACAATGTTAATTCACTGCATTGTGCATGATGTTGTTTGGGTTCACATAGATTATCTCAAGATTGCTTTGCCAATTCAAATTTACCTTGTCCTGCTATTTTGTGCACTAATAAAGCCACTTTGCACTCGCTCCAATGCGTGCCGGCCTCCTCTGTACTACTCCTTCATCCACCACAGCACCCTGGCCTACCGGCCACAGCTATGGAGTCATCAGGTGTGGCTGACACATCCTGCTTGTCCAAGGTGAAAGCGAGGTTATTTATCTCTAACGGGGGTTCTCCATGGACAGCAGTATAAGTCAGCCACACATTCCGACCCACCTCCCCTGGATGAAGGAGCTGACACACTCCATGATGCCTGCCTTCCTACCTGCAAGAAATCCACTAGGGACAGACTTGCCCAGGTAGGGGTGGGCTGGTGGGTAGAGCGGAAAGCACTTCCATCTGAACGGCACCGTTGGTTGACATCATCATGTGTGGCTGACTTATCCTGCTGTCCATGGAGAATCCCTGTTACAGGTAAGTAACCTCACTTTCTGAGATGGTGGCTGTGTTAGTCTGGAATAGCAAAAATGACAGATGCAGGTGGTACCTTTTAACCTAACCAATTTATTGAGATATAAATTTTCGAGAATAAGAATCCACATCAAATTGAACTCTTGTCCTCAGAAGTTCATGCCTCAATAAATTGGTTAGTCTATAAGGTTTATGCATGGGCGAGGTTATAAATGCAGCATGTCATACACAACTCTGGGATCTGTGTTAACTTTATTAATAAAATATGTCCCATCCTATACATCTGGTTGGTGCAAAAAAAAAAAAATGTGCCTGAGTGGGAACACCTTTTAAGCTTTGATGTTCTTCCATTCCTTGGGAAAAGGTCCCTTTTTTTTTCTCTGTATAATGATCCTGTGCCATTACAGATAAAATTAGATTTGAAAGTATCTACGCAAAGTCTGCTTCTGTGTCTCATGATTCATTTTCTTAAATAAAGTAGTCTGGTGGCCAGGTTAATCCACTTGAATGAAGAGAAATAAAAGTGAACAAATGATGCCAGTTAGTGCAATAAAAAGATAACACATTTGGGGGGTATGCTTACCATTCGGCGGTAGCAGCTTCCGTGCGATATCGGAGCCGCGGCCCAATTTAAATAATTGGGCCCGCGGCTCCGATATCGCACGGAAAACACTACTGCCGAATAGTAAACATACTTCTTGGTGTCTATTTACCTTTAGTTCTTTTTCCTAGATAAACTGAGGGTAGAAAGGAGAGAGAAAAGAGTGGACACACTGCTTTCTGAATTCAAGAAAATTCCACTCAAGAATAAAAATGAAGCTGTCTGTAAAGTAATTATGGGTGCAATCACTGAGAAAAGAAAATCTCAGCAAGTACACAAAATATACAATTTGCAGGTTCCCTAATTACTGATTTCAAATCGGATACTCCATAACTCGGGTACATTTTAGATACTCTTTCTCTGAAATCTCATCATGTCCAAAAAACCTGCTTCCTCTTCCTCTCAAAAATCTGAAAGACAAGAGCTGACTGAGTTCATTTAATCTTTACTTTGTGAAGTAGAACATACTGTCTACAGAAATTCCCTCACCTACAGGGAATAATGAAATAGAAATTTAAAACTGTAGATCCTATTAAGGCAAAGGCTCTGAGGGGTGTTTCTGAAGGTGGCACACTAATGATAATAGGCAGTAAATAATACAGAATAATGGGGCAGATAACCTCAGTTGCTCACATGGCCAAGTACGACACTGTCCTTGGCCATGAAGGATGCAGTGGGGCTTGCTGTCTTATTCCCCGGTGCCTCTCAGAAAGCTTCCCAGTGCAGCCTTTGCCACCTCTCCTCTTGAAGGACACCAAAGGACTCACTTTCTGCTAATCTGAAAACAGTAACAGAGTCACGCCTCACTCAGTGGCATGGCTTCCATTTCACCTTGCCTGGCCTTGCTTCCCCTTTTCTTTAATGATGCCTAACTTGTTACTGCAACGAATATGAAAAAGAAGAAAGAAGCACAAGGCTTTAGTGTCCATGCATGGATCTAATGTCTGACATGTGATGCAACTTCCTGATACTGAGGGGTGGGGATGTATCAAATATGCTGCATGCGCATGAGTTCCAAAGCACCAATGCTGTCACCTGCTTGCAGCCTTCGATGCAGTCGGGGCTGTGGGAGGAGCGGAGGGACCGTTAAACAGCCGCCACTATCAGGAACAGACTGACCCACACCATCTAACCAGCTGATCATGCTGAGCAGGGTCCATTGACTGATCGCGAGCATCCCTGTCACCCGCTTGCAGCCTTCCGACCCAATGTATCAAATATGCTGCATGCACATGAGTTCCAAAGCCCCAATGCTCTCACCCGCTTGCAGCCTTCTGACCCAATCGGGGCTGTGGGAGGAGCGGAGGGACTGTTAAACAGCCGCTGCTGACAGGCGTGCCCACACCTTGCGGGTCCGCGCCTGAGGGCCTCACTAGAGGGCCCTATGGCATGACCCTTAGGCGAGGCATGGAAACAGACAAAAACCAAATGCACAACGATAGTTAGAAGCAGACCTTTTCATCTGCATGCTTTGATCATCTGACATAACTACAGCAGCAACACTAACACCCTAAAGCCACGGGTCAACTCTAACAATAGTTGAAGGTAGCAAGCAAGCAAGCTAAAATGTAAGGAACACCCACTATCACCAGACCGTTATCCAAATCATTCTCAGGTCAGTAACTTGTAAATATGTACCCTACCTCTCATTACTTCTTTATCTTCCTTACACTTAGAACAGACCCGACACTCAGCCTTTTTCTTTTTGGGTCCTCTTTTATGGAACACTTTACCATCTACCCTCCGATTAGAACCTTCTTATCCGCACTTCAAATCATTACTCAAAACTCACCTGTTTAAACAAGCCTTTGACCTTCCCTCTGATTCCCATCCCTAAGATATGTTGTCCATGTCATTTTGTCTGTCTTGTCTCTGTTTGAAGTATGTGTTTGGTCTTTATGGTAATTTTAATAGTTTTAGCCTGTACTATCTTCTGTTTTGGTCCTCTTTTATGTTTACCTTTTATGTCCTCATTTGACTTTCTGCTTTCCTATTATTTTATGACGTTCTTTTCCTACTTTGCAGTGTTGACTTTTATTTTGTTTTATTGTACACCGCTTAATGCTTTGGCCATAGCGGTCTATCAAGTGTTTTAATAAAGATAAAGATAAAAAGATAATACGTTTGCACCCTACACACAGGTTATTATTCCTAATATATATATATTCCCTTCCCCCACATACATATTATTCAACCTACTTGGTCACCTCTCTATAAGGGATTTCATCAAGCTAAACCAGCATATCGTAAGACACATAATACCACACTTACTGAGCCTACTTGTCCTTTAAACAGTATACACTTTAATCCAGTCAATAAAGCCAACATTAGATGTGCTCTTCTGAATGCTAGATCAATCAGGAATAAGCCGAATACAATCCTCAACTTCATACTAGACAGAAAATTGGACATAATCTGCATTACTGAGACCTGGTTGGATGACTCAGATCACGTTATCTTAAATCAAGTAATACCAATATTCAGCATTCAATTGCATTAGAACACAAAAGAGAGGAGGAGGTGTACTTATACTAAGCAGAAATGACTATAGATTTAAAACAATTTCTACCAGTAACTCGATTGAATATAGTATAATCACCATTTCAAACAAATATCTTAGCATTTCCCTCACTTACAGACCTCGTGGAGCCACAGTCGATTATTTATCTACAGTCCTCGAAACAATTTGTGCTAACAGCACTAAGCACAAACCCCTTATTTCTTTAGGTGATTTCAACCTAACATCTATGCCCACCAAAGAAGCTGCAGCATTCCTAAAAGCTATGACATTGTTAAAATGTTGCCAGATAATTAATTCTTCAACACACCAACATGGTAATACTCCAAATTTGGTCTTCATTCCAATGCCCTTGGTGGAACAGGGCAGGACCACAACAACAACAACAATTACATCGGTCCCTTGGTCAAATCATCATGTAACAGAATTCACCTTGACCTTAAATAATTCCATTCAACATTTGGATAATGAAAACATAGTCAGACGTTAATAAAGACACATTCATAAATGAAATCATTCCACAACTTCAGCAGGACTATGATACCCTTGACTTAAGTATAGAGAAGTGGAATTACATATTATCCAATGCAGCATCTGCTCCCATTAAATCACAATCACAAGCACATAGGAGATTTAATGCCCCTTGGTATTCAAGTGATATCAGATTTGCAAAACGCACTCTCCGTAGGTTGGAAAGAATATGTAGGCGAGTCAAATCGTATGATTTATTAGCAAAATACAGAGCTAAGCAGCTGGAATATAACAATCTTATAAATGAGCGTAAACAACAGCACCATACTAATCTAATCATGAAATCTGTCAAAAGACCAAGGGAGCTCTTTAGCATTGTGCAGAAGCTCACTAAAGAACCTTGCAGCACTGTACCCACCATCTTGACCCTCGGGTATTTGCGGACTACCTAAAATCAAAGAACATCATCATCCATACATTCTCCCCCCCCCCCCAATGCTGACAGATGACCATGAATTGGAAGAGTCCCAGCAAATTTGGGAGAACTTCAGCATACCACCATCACAGCAAATAGAGACATAATGCATGGACTTAATACAACAACATCACCTTCAGACCAATGCCCAGTGTCCTGGCTCAAAGCAACCAAAAACCATCTCTCACCTTACATTCACAGAATTGTTAAGGAATCCCTTCAACAAGGATATTTTCCACAATCCTTGAAGCAAGCCATGATTCGATCAGTATTTAAGAGTAGCGCATTTTCTGAACCAAAATCTTACCGTCCCATATCCAGCCTACCATTTCTTGCCAAAGTCATTGAAAAATCAGTGCAAAGACAACTTCAGGATCACATTGACTTGAGTGCACCACTGGACATTCACCAGCATGATTTTAAACCACAACACAATGTCGAAACGTTGCTCACTTCGCTCTTTGATAATCTCTTAAGAGGCATAGATGATATAATGAATGGATTCCTGCTAGTATTCATGGACATCACGGCTGCTTTTGACACAGTATCCCACACTAGGCTTCTGCAACATTTACATCACATAGGATTATGAAAGAACACTCTGAGGTGGTTCACCTCCTACTTGCAAGGCCAAATGCAACAAGTCAAATGTGACAAAAAAAAATACTTACAATTCCCTGTTATCCAAGGAATACCACAGGACTCAGCTCTGTCTTCAATACTCTTCAATTTTTATATCCAACCTATATGCAACATCATTAAACGTCACAAACTCTTTCATCACCTATATGCTGATGACATCATGGTATATGCTCCAGTCATCTTGCAATCACCTGACACCTTAACAATTTCTAGATGCTTTCAAGATATGAGCACCTGGCTTTCAGATAATAACCTTACACCTAATTACGATAAAACAGAGGCAATGTTCATCACCAGAAACCCTAATTTCATTCCACCACATACTATTTACTTACTAGATAGACCCATTGCAGTTAAGGATGAGGTTAAATACCTGGGCATAATAATGGCTAAAGCTTTGAATCTTAAATCCCATATTGCTAAAACTGCAAATAAGTCCTATCTTCATTTAAAGATTATTAGAAAGCTCAAGCCTTTACTCCACCAAGACCATTTCCGCACAGTGTGTCAAGCACTTATCACACCCCTGCTCGATTATGGAAACTTGCTGTATCAGGGACTTCCTCAACAGACTTTACACCCACTCCAAATGGTGCAAAACACTGCAGCACGCATCATCACTGGCACTGTAAGAACAGATCATATCACTCCTGTCTTACAGCCGCTGCACTGGCTTCCGGTGATTGTCAGATCAAAGTTCAAAACACTCCTAACCATCTTTAAAATATATCATCATTTATCGGCAGATGCACTCCAAAATATTATAACAAGGGATACCATTAATAGACCAAGAAGAAATAATATTAATGACAATAGAATCGGCATACCTGCAGAATATCGCAAGACCAAGCAAGCAACTTCAAAAAGAGCTCCTTCACTATTGGCGTCCACACTTTGGAACTCTCTCCCAATGGGCCTAAGGACTATGAGCGATTCCAAAGATTTTCGTAAAGCCCTTAAAACCTTGCTCGTCATTGAAACTTATGAGCTAATAGACAATCAATAGTTTCCCTAGATTTTAAGTTTATAATGTTTGTATAATGTTTTATGTACCTCATGTTTCGTGTAACCCTCCACTTGTAATGTGACCACTTTGATTGTAGGATAACGTGGGATACAAATCTGTCTGAATAAATAAATAAATATGCTACGTGCACATGAGTTCCAAAGCCCCAGTGCTGCTTTTTGCTTTTCCTCTCTGCTTGTGCCATTCATCCCCTTAACTCTTTGCTGGCCTTCTCTGAACTTTTCTAGTTCTGCTATATCTTTCTCTTTGGGATGCTCAGAACTGGTGTACTATTGATCTGTCTAGAGGCATTATAATATCTGTTTTATTTTCCATTTTTTTTTCAAATAATTTCTAACATTCTATTTGCTGATATTTACTGCCACCACATACTGAAACAAAGATTTTAATGTACTTTGTCCACTATAATTCCAAAACCTTTTTTTCCTGAATGGTGACTCCAGAAATGAAGGTCAGCATTGATAAGGTCCTTTAGCAGTCCCTCACATTCCTCCCAGTTGTATTTTTACAACTTCAAATAATTTTGTGTTATCTGGAGATTTGATAAATTCACTCCTTGCTCACATTTCCAGATAATTAATGAATACGTTAACAAGACTGGTCCCAGTACAGAATAAATCCTTGAGGCACTTCACTATTTGTTGTTGTTATGTGCTGTCGAATAGTGTCAGTGTCGGCTCATGGAGACCCTCTGGATAGTTATCCTAAACTGTGTTCAGTCTTCAGTCAGGTGGCTCATTGTTGAAGGAGCCGCCTGACTGAAGACCTGTAGCTGCTGTTATTACAGTATATCGATCCATCTCATTGCTGGCCTTCCTCTTTTGTGTTGACCTTCTACCTTGCCAAGCATTATGTCTTTCTCTAAAGATCTATCTCTTCGCATGATGTGTCCAAAGTATGAAAGTTGAAATCTTGTCATCTGAGCTTCTAAAGAAAGCTTAGGTTTGATCTCCTCTAGTACTGACCTGTGTGTTCTTCAGGCAGTCCATGCTATACACAGTATTCGTCGCCAGCACCATAATTCAAAGGCATCAATTTTCTTCCTGTCTATCTTTTTCACTGTTCAACTTTCCCATTCATATGACATTATTGAAAATACCATGGCTTGAACAAGTCAAATCTTTATATGGAGAGAGACATCTCTGCTCTTGAGAAACTTGTCTAGGTCCTTCATAGCCATTCTGCCAAGAGCAATGCGTCATCTAATTTCTCAACAGCTTGTTGTTTTGTTATTGATAATTGATACAAATAGGTTAAAATTGTCCACTATTTCAATTTCTTCTCCATCAATGATGAACTTATTGATGTTGCCAGTTGTCAGGATCTTTGTCTTCTTTATATTAAGGTGCAGACCTATTTTAGGACTATGTTCCTTGATCTTGAGAAGCAAATATTTCTGATCATCTTTACTTTCAGCCAGTAAAGTGGTTTCATCAGCATAGCGAAGGTTGTTGAGTCTCCCACCAATCTTCACACCTCTGTTGTCTTCATACAGTCCTGCTTCTCTGATGATTTGTTCTGCATATAAATTAAACAGGTAGGGGGAAAGTATGCAGCCTTGTCATCACTGTTCCCTCTAAGCTGTGTGCATGTGCGTGCGCACACACCTCGCCGAGCGAGTGCACATAACTTACAAAGGAGCGCACAAAAATTACGGAGGGGAAACAGTTGCTGCTGCAGCAACTGTTTCCCCTCCATAATGCGCTCTGACCACTCCATGGGATTTTTCCCAAGTTCTAGTGTTTTTCGAGGGCATCTTGGGTTCATGGGATTTCAAATTAAAACCTTGTTTTTTTTAAGGCTGCGGCCATGCCACCGATCTACTGACATTTTTCTGTAATTTCCGGGCAATTCCGGGACTCGTGATGTCACTCCCGAATCTCTCCTCTCTGCTCTGAGTCCTCATTCCTCTCACATGTGACTGACGATTGACGAATCTGACGATCAGTGGCTGAGATAACATGACACAGGCTAAAGAGAGAAATAAAAGGGATGGGCAGCCAGCTAGCCAGCCTCTCTCTGCTGCTCCGCTCTTGTGCTTGCCTGCCTGCCAGCCACGCGCCTCCTTTGATCCCTCCCTCAGCCAGCCTCCAGTGCCACGTGCCGCCTTGAATGCAGAGAAGGGAGAGCAACACAATTTTATCAGTAGGTGAATGTATGCTTAATGTGCTTATTTATTCTCTTTAGGGAGGGAGGAGTGGCCTAGTGGTTGGGGCAAGGTACTACAGGCCGGAAGGTCGGTGGTTCAAATCCCACTAGAGGACAGCAACCTTGGGCCGGAAGGACTGGGGTTTCTAGTCCCTCAGGTGCTCCTTGTGGTCTTGGGCAAGCCACTTAACCCTCCATTGCCCATGTTCCCTGTAAGTATTAGTGTATATGTCTCATATCCCCTCGTGTTAAATGTATCCCCCAACCGCTTTGACCCGGTGAAAAGCGGGATATAAATGCAGCTAAATAAATAAAATAAATACATTTTTGTAGGCAACGCTCTTGCTAATGCCATCATGATATGCAAATTCACACTCTTTCTTTAGGCGCGAAAGATCGGGCGATCCCCATGGCTTTTGATGCTCTTATAGTTCGTTTAGATGTCAGCTGGTAAGGTTTTCTGCACTAGTTTCTTTTTCCCTTGGTCTTTTTACAGAGTACTGTATTGTAGCGTTTTTAACATACAATAATTCTTTTTATTGTAACCCCTTTGTTTTTTGATGCATCTGGCATTTTTTTGGTTGGTCTAACGCCCTAATTTCTGATACATTTTTTCAGCGTTGTTTTATACTTTAAATATGTTTCATAAACTTTAGTATTATTTGATTCACTTGCGTTTTGGGCTTTTTCTACCTTTTTTGCCTTTCTGCTTTACAAATGATTATTTTACTTAAATTTAGCGAAATTGATGGATATTGGTGGAACATTTTTGACTGCTAGTGCAGATTGTGAGCATGGTTTCAGCTTGATGAACAGTTTAAAAACCAAAATAAGGAATCACTTACATTTAGAACATTGGAAATGCTCATGCGTGTTAAGAGTCATCTTCAAGATGGTGGATAGGTAGACCTTGATAAAATTTATTCAGACTGGGTAAATTTGAAAGATCGAAGAAAAACATTTTGAGAATGAACTCTTCTTCCATACATAAATTATTTACATGAAATAACAATGGCTTTCAATAAAAATTAACTGAAATAATACCGCATTTGTGAATGTAATTACTAGAAATTTTCCGCTTCATTTAGTAATCGACTATTTTCATTTAATTTGATTAAAATCAGTGTGGTGTACATACTGTATTCTGATGTGTAGTCAAATTTTAAAGTATATAACTCCGAGTGTCATTATGTGGCGCACAAAAAATTTAACCTTCCTTCAAAAGCTGCACAGCTGATATTTTATGCGCACACAGCCTACAGAAAATTAGAGGGAACATTGCTTGTCATACACCTTTGCCAATTGTAAACCATTCTGTTTCTCCTTCTTCAGTTCAAACTGTTGCTTCTTGATCAATGTAAAGGTTGTGCAAGAGAACAATCAGGTGTTCTGGTATACCCATGCTTTTTAATGTGACTCACAGTTTCTCATGGTTTACACAGTCAAAAGCTTAGCTGTAGTCAATAAAACACATATAGATAGCCTTTAGTCTTTTTAAGGATCCATCTCACATCCATGATGTCTCTCATTCCCTGCCCTTTCCTGAACCCTAATTGCACTTCAGGTAGTTCTCATTCCAGGTATGGTTGTAGTCTCTGCTGAATAATCTTCAGTAGAATCTTGCTCGCATGTGGGATCAGAGCAATTGTGCAATAATTTCCAGTCAGTTGTATCACCTTTGTTTAGCATTGGTATAAACACAGATCTTTTCCAGTCAGTTGGCCATGATGTTGTCTTACAATTTCCTAGCAGTTTTGTATGTATGGTGACAGCTGCATCATATTGCTGTAATACTTCAGTGGGAATGCCATCAATGCCTGGTGCTTTGTTCTTTGATAAGGATTTCAATGCTGCTTAGACTTTTTCTTTCATCACCAATGGTTCCAGGTCATAAGATACAGGTTGAAGCGGCTGTTGGTCCACTTCTTTTCACCTTTTCTTGATCTTCTCAGCATCATTCTACATGGATCCTTGAGCATATTGTAACATTCCAATTCAAGGCTGGAATTTTTTCTTTAACTCTCGTAGCTTTAGGAAAGCCAATCCTGTTCTTCCTCAAATAGTTTCAGCTTCTATTTCCTTGCATGCATCATTGTAGTACTTCTCCTTGTCTTATCTTGCTGCACATTGGAAATCTCTGTTGCCTCTCTTTCTCCTCGGGCTTTAGCTTCTCTGAATTTCTGGGCAATTTTCAAAGTTTCTTCAGTCAGCCATTCTGGTCATTTTTGCTTTTTCACCTTTTGGAGAGATTTCTCACTTTCTTCCAACACAACCTTCTTGATGTCATCCCATAATTCTTTTAGAGCTCTGTCGTTTGTATCTAATGCAGCAAATCGATTTTGCAGGCAGTCTTTAAATTCCGGTAGTATATTCTCAAGTTCATATTTTGATACATTCATGATTGGCTTGCTCTTTTTCAACTTTAGCTTGAGTTTGCATACTAGTAGTTGGTGTTCTGTACCACAGTCAGCTCCAGGTTTTGTCTTTGTTGATGTTATAGACCTTTTCCATCATTGACTTCCACAAATGAGGTCAATTTGATTTTTGTACAATCCACTTGGTGAAGTCCATGTGTATAGTCACTGCTTGTGTTGCTGGAAGAAGGAGTTTGAGATGAATAGATTGTTGGTCTTGCAGAATTCTCTCAGTTCTCTCTAGCTTCATTTCTGTGGCCAAGTCCATATTTTCCAACTACTTTGTCTTCTTCTTTGTTGCCAACTTTTGTTTTCCAGTCATCCATGACTATCAGGATATCTTCTTTGCATGTTCTGTCAATTTCAGCTTGCACTTTTTCATATAATTCATCAATTTCATCCTCTTCTGCAGCTGTTGTTGGGGCATATACTTGAATTATAGTTGTGTTGATGGACATGCCTCGTAGACGGATAGAAATTAACTGATTGCATTGTATTTCATTACAATTCTTGCAAGTTTCTTCTTAATTATAAATGCAACACCATTTCTTCTTTGTTTCATTTCCAGCATAGTAGACCATGTGATCATCAGATGCAATGTACCCGATGCCAGTCCATTTCAGTTAGCTGACACCCAATAGATTGAGTTGTACACATTCCTTTTCATTCTTGACCACCTTCAACTTCCCTTGGTTCATGCTTCGTACGTTGCCTGTCCCAATATGTAAAACATATTTGCAGCTTCTGACTCTCTTTTCATGTGCAGCAACATCAGCAGTCAGATGTCCTAAGGGCTTTGCTCAAACGACATCATAAATGATGGCTTTACAGAGAAACGTCTTCAGCTCCTCTCCAATAGCCAATTGAGTGCCTTCTGACCTGGGGGTCTCATCTTCTAGCACTATAGTGCAATTTATTTTGTTGTGACTATCCATTGGGCTTTCATGGCAAGATACGGAAGTAGATTGCTAGGCCTTTTTTCCGCGCAGTTTAATTTTAATGTTGCTGCCATTGTCAAAGAAATGTGATCCTCCAATGCCAACACTGTCCCATTCTGCTGCTGCCCAGATCGGTGGTTTGTCTTGGTCTGGCACCTCAGTTAAGGTCTGTCCACCTTGGGAGAGCCTGCCAGTAGTTAAGCTACCGATAGCTTAGCTCTCAGCATCACTGATGCACACAAGCCCTCACAGCACGATAAGTTGCTTATCAATTAGGAAAACTAACCATTTCGTTGAACTCTTTTTCCTGTTTGAGGCTCATCTGTTAGTTTGCTCATTGAAGGTACTTCATCTGAATTTCTGTGCATTGTTGTTCGGTAAAACTCAGTGTCTTTAGATTGTTGTTTAGATTGTAAATTCAGAAAAGTAATAAGTGGTGTTTTTTGATGACTACATTTTCACAGTATGATCCTCCAAATTTGCAGTTTACTTTGTAAAGGTTTCTCTACCTTCTCTTCTGGACCATTGTGGTAATGTTCTGTTCATCTTGGCCCTTGGTCATTGTTGTGTCTGTAATGGTGATTAGGAAGCAGCTAGCTCATTGTTAAAAATTGTTTTAAGGATTTATTGTTTAGTTATTGGATTTGTGAAGCAATTTAAAGTCATGTTCCCTATTGGATATATATATAATCATATGCTCTTGCTGTGTTTAGGAACATTTTCAGAGGGGTAGCCATGTTAGTATCTCATAGTAAAAATGCATCTGAAGAGGAGGACTCTTGTCCTCAACAGTTTATGTCTTTTACAGCAGTTAATCTATAAGATTCCAACAATAATATTGTCATTCTGTTTAGGGTCATTTGTTTGCTGTCATATAGACATTATGGGCCCGATTCTGAGCTGTGACTTGTGGGACTGCATGTCCCGGCAAGGCGTGCAGCCCTAGAAGACATTTTGACCCTATTCCCCCTCCGGCTCTCCCCGCACAGCTTGAGAAGCAGTATGGGGAGAGCGGCGGGGGGAGAGAGGGTGCTGGGTATGGGCAGAGAGGGGCAGGCCGAAGCGGCAAGACATAGGAACATAAGATACATAAGATATGCCATACTGGGTCAGACCAAGGTCCATCAAGCCCAGTATCCTGTTTCCAACAGGTCATGGCTCTACACGTCCTGCAGGGTCAGTGGGGACATGCTGATTATTCCACCTTGAGGTGGAATAATCAGCACAAATGGTATGATCGGGGCCAGGGATCCCCCTCGGGGCCAGGTCTAGGTGAAGCTGGACTTCCACCACCCGATTGAGGCCCCGGCTGACCAGCCATGAGTCAGATGGCGGGAAGAGGGGGGTCTGAGCCACAAGGGCCAGGGGAGCCTGCAGGGGAAGGCCAAGCCATCCTCAGGCCCAATTCTGTATGCTCCTCCACAGGACACCAGTACAGAGCGGTTAAGCAGCAGCAGCAGCAGACATGGCTCCTCATCAGAGGAGATCATCATTTCGGAGGGCTTCCACAGAAGACGAGGAGAAGGACTCCCCCGAAGTGGGTACCACCTCTGATGAGGAAGAAGGAGAGGATGACCAGTGACCCTAATGCTGAAGGTGAGGCAACAGACAGCAATGTGATCCCCCCCTCCCCAAGATTATCCCAGTGCATATGGTCCTTGCCTGGCCAAACAGGGTGGCAAGTCACTACTAACCTCATTGAAAGGGGGAGGGGGAGGTCCTGGAGATGGTAAAATTTGAGAGGTAGATATTGGAGGTGCAAGGTGCAGAGCTAGAGGTTGTGGAGGTGATGGAGTAGGTGGAGGATGGGAAGCAGGAAGGTAGACAGACTGAAAATACACTGGAACTTCTAGGGACCCAGCTTGTCCTGTCTGCCTCCCTACTCATGCAGATGGGTCCCCATGAAGTCCCAAAGTCATGCTGTACCTGATGTTCCCATGATGAGAGGTGTAGAAAGGTTTTGCTGCAGAAACAAGTTCCAGGAACTCACGGTGACCCAACTGAAAGGGCTGTGCCATGATATGGGTCCTCAGTCAGCTCCTGGCGCGTATCTTTGCTCCAGCTACTCCAGACAGAAAGGGGAAGGATGGGGAATAGGCCACATATTCTATATTATAGGGTTGTAGTTTTGTACCACACTGGGAAAACATTTGTTCACAATTTATCCTGAATGTAGGTGGTCCAAGTGGCCCAAAAATGAAATGTGTCCTCTGGAGTTTGATGATGTCCATAACTTCCCATTTCAGCTATGTAGCTACCTACCACCTGTTGCAGACCACATGTACCATAGGGCCCTGGTCATGGGCATGGGCATGTGAGTGCTTATGTGCTCATAATGGGAGCCCGTCCACATCAGTCTCTATGCCTTCATGGAGAAACACAGAAGTGCTGGGTCCACCTTGGCCCTGACATGTGGGCACATAAAAACATAAAATATGCCATACTGGGTCAGACCAAAGTCCATCAAGCCCAGTATCCTGTTTCCAACAGTGGCCAATCTTGGTCATACGTACCTAGCAGTTTCCCCAAAAGACATGTTCTACAATGCTTGTATTGGGTCAAGCATTGATATCCTGGGTCCCTTTTTAATAATGGTTTATGGACCTTTCCTCCAGGAACTTGTCCAAACCTTTTTTAAACCCAGCTAGACTAACAGCCTTTACTACATCCTCCGGTAACAAATTCCAGAGTTAGATTACACGTTGAGTGAAAAAATATTTTCTCTTATTTATCTTAAATAGTTTACCCTGTAGCTTCATTGCATGTCCCCTAGTCTTTCTAAATTCTGATAACGTAAACAATCGATCTACGTTAACTCGTTCCACTCCGTTCATTAATTTATAGACTTCTATCATATCTCCCCTCAGCCGTCTCTTTTCCAGGTTAAAGAGCTCTAACCTTTTTAGCCTTTCTTCATAGGTGTATCCTTCCATCCCCTTTACCATTTTGGTGGCTCTTCTCTGAACCTTTTCTAATAATGCTATATCTTTTTTAAGAAACGGAGACCAGAATTGCACACAATATTCAAAGTGCGGTCGCACCATGGAACAGGGCCGGCCCGTCCATTGAGCAAGAATGTTTTTTGCACAGGGTCCCGCATTTCAGGGGGCCCCGCGCAAAAAACATTCTTCATCATCCCAAGTTAAAAAAAAAAAAAAAAAACGGCTGCTTCTGCCGCGGCAGCATCAAGAGTTCTGCCGCGGGGCCCCCCTGCCTGGCAGAGCCTCCCTGCATCATCAGCTACCTTCAAGTCCCAAAACGCGGGCTTCTTTCAGAGCCACGAGAGTTTCCTTTCTCGCGGCTCTGTTAATCCCACCGGGGCTGATGGGATTTCCCATCACCCTCGGCGGGATTAACAGAGCCGCGAGAAAGGGAAACTCTCGCGGCTATGAAAGAAGCCCGCGTTTTGGGATTCAAAGCTAGCTGATGATGCAAGGAGGCTCTGCCGGGCAGGGGGGGCCCTGCGGCAGAACTCTTGTTGCTGCCGCGGCAGAACTCTTGATGCTTCCGTGGCAGAAGAAGCCGGTTTGTTTGGTTTTTTTTTTTAAATTTGGGATGATAGGGGGGAAGGGGGTTTAGGACTGGTAATGGGCTATGGGGGGGGGAGGCTAAGACTGGAAGTGGGCTGATGGGGAGGGTTAGGACTAGTAATGGGCCATGGGGGGGCTAAGACTGGAAGTGGGCTGATGGGGGGGGGGTTAGGACTGGTAATGGGCTATGGGGAGGGGGCAAATACTGGAAATGGGCTGATGGGGGGGTTAGGACTGGTAATTGGCTATGGGGGGGGCTAAGACTGGAAATGGGCTGCTGGGGGGGTTAGGACTGGTAATGGGCTATGGGCTATTTGGGATGATAGGGGGGAAGGGGGTTTAGGACTGGTAATGGGCTATGGGGGGGAGGCTAAGACTGGAAGTGGGCTGATGGGGGAGGGTTAGGACTAGTAATGGGCCATGGGGGGTGCTAAGGCTGGAAGTGGGCTGGTGGTGGTGGTGGTGGGGGGGGGGGGTTAGGACTGGTAATGGGCTATGGGGGGGGCTAAGACTGGAAATGGGCTGATGGGGGGGTTAGGACTGGTAATGGGCTATGGGGGGGCTAAGACTGGAAATGGGCTGATGGGGGGTTAGGACTGGTAATTGGCTATGGGGGGGCTAAGACTGGAAATAGGCTGATGGGGGGCTAGGACTGGAAATGGTCTGATGGGGGGTTAGGACTGGTAATTGGCTATGGGGGGCTAAGACTGGAAATAGGCTGATGGGGGGCTAGGACTGGAAATAGGGTGATGGGGGGTTAGGACGTAATGGGCTGATGGGGGGTTAGGACTAGTAATGGGCTATGAGGAGGCTAGGACTGGAAATGGGCTGAGTGGAAGGAGGGCTTGAACTGCAAATAGCTGATGGGGATGGGGGCTTGGAATGGAAATGGGTTGTGAGGGGGAGGGAGCTAGGACTGGAAATGGGTGATTGGGGGGGGCTAGGACAGGAAATGGGCTGACGGAGGGGCTAGAATAGGACTGGAAATTGGCTGTTGGGGGGGGTGCTAAGATTGGAAATGGGCTGTGGTGGGGTTTGGATTGAAATGGACTCATGAAGGGGCTAGAACTGGAAGTAGGCTCATGGGGGGCTTGGATTGGAAATGGGCTGAGTGGAGGGGAGCTAGGATTTGACATGGGCTGATGGTGGGGCTAGGAAAGGACTAGAAATAGGCTCATGGGGGGCTGGGATTGGAAATGAGCTGATGGAGGGACTCGGATGGGACTGCAAATAGATGGGGGAGCTAGGACTGGAAATGGGCTGATGGGGGGCTAGGACTGGAAATGGGCTGATGTGGGGACTAGAAGGGAGCGGATGCTGGGTGGGACTGGAACTAGAATGGAGCTGATGTTGGGGGAGGATTAGAATGGGATGGAGATGGGAGAGTGAAATGGAGAGGGAAAAAATATTTTGTGTGGGAGGGAAGACAAATCTACAATTGTCCGGATATTGGAAGAGTAAGTGGGGATTGAGGATGGAGGGGTAAAATTTGAGTGGATGAAATAGGAATGAGGAAAGAGCAAAAGGAGAAAGATTAGTATGTTAAAGCAGATGTAGAGAGAGAATGGAAAAAAAACTAGAAGAGAGAAGAAAAGACAAATGGACAGCAGACCATGAAGAGTTAGCGGAAGACACGAAGAAACCAGAAGAAAGTGACTGGAGCAATTGCAGCTGAAAAAAAATGCACAAAAGGTAGAAAAATATCTCTTTATTTTGAATTTATTAATTGGAATATGTCAGCTCTGGGAAATGTGCATCATTAACGTCTGCGCTTTGTTTAGTACAAGAGCAAATTAATGTATAGTTTTATTTCTACAGTGTTGTACATTCCAAGTTTGGCTTTTGGGATTCCCAGTTTTGTCTTCCTGTTTCTAAATTGTGATTCCTTGTTTGGTGACGGTCTATGTTCTGCATGTGTAACTGAGCTGAGGTATTCTGTTTATGTAATTCCTATTTGACATTGCCACTTGTTCTCTTTCCTCAGTAGGTCATGTATTGTTGTTCTCTGAAATGTATTGGTTTAATATTTGCAGCGTTTCCTTTTGATAGTTAGAGTATGGTGCTTTGTGAATCCTGGTAGTGCTGTCAGGATACGGCGGGTTTGCTATGGGTTCTAAATGACAGAATTTTTTGTCGGAACTACTGCCATGAAAACTTACGTCCTCTCGAAGCAGACTGTTCCTTTTAATCAAGAAATTGAAAAGGGATAACAACCCCCAAAGTACCCAAAAGGATATCATAAACCCATGGGGTACAAACTAAACGTGTAAGTGAGTTCTGTGTTTCATTTAAAAAGAAGCTTTTTCTTTCACTCCCCAATTCAGCTGCAAAGAATAACCAAGGGTACTTAGCTCAAGTCCAGGCTCCCAGGGCTCGATAAAAATTTCAAAGCAGCAGGAGTGTCGCCACAAAAGAGGGGAATCATCCACAATCGTCAGAAATCTGTATTCAAACAGTATGTTCCAAACAGTATGTTGACCCAACGTTGTGTTTCGAGCTTGTGTGCTTCCCAGCCCTTCCTCAAAACCATTGCTGACGTAAAAGGGGAAAGATCCCGTTGTCAATTTAAACACTCACTGAGACATCTGGTCAAACGCTTGGCCAATGGGAAAACAGGCTAAAAATTAAAGGTATACACATTCAAATAATACCCCACCAGTCCACTGAGGGGTTTAAACCCGCCGGGGCTAGCGATTGTAGAAGAAATATCCAGCGCTGCTCACGATAAAGGAGATTTGCCCCCCGATCACCCCCACGAGGGTTTTCCGGAATAAAATCTATAATTCGCCAACGTAAGTCCAAAAAAGTGTGATGAAAATCCTCACAGTATTGTACCACTGGAGCTGTTAACACTCTCGTAGTTATTCGGGATCTATGTTCTTGTAAACGTTTTCTCCTAGGGCGAATGGTCTTTCCAATGTATATCTTTCCACAAGGGCAGACCAACAAATAGACCACGAAAGAAGACTGACAAGTAGTATGCCATCGACTATAGTATGTGTGCTGAGTACTCAGATGAGTCCAACACACCCCCTCCAAGGTCGATGCACAAAAATCACAAGATTGACAGCCATAATGTCCCACTACCTCAGGAGGAGAAGGGCACTCCATAGTGTGAATAAGCTGATCTGCCAAGTTCCTACCTCTCTTAAAACCCAACATCAGAGGTCGATCAAAACACGTGTACAGAGATAAAATGGACCAGTGTCTCCTAAGAATTGCAACCACCTCCCGGGTGTGGGGCATAAAAGGCAAAACTCCCACAAATGGTGTAGATGACCCCAAACCAACCTCTGGTACTGGGTTATCGTCCTGCCACCAATCGGGGTGGTTGAATCGAGCTCTACAGTAGGCTTTGTGAATGACTCGCTCTGGATAACCCCGTTGCCGAAGTCGGAGTTTTAAATCAGCCGCTTGTGCTTTAAAATCCTCCAGTGTTGAGCACAATCGTCGCAGACGTATAAACTGACCTACTGGAATCCCCCTACGTAGGGAACTAGGGTGATAACTCTTAAAGTGTAGTAAAGTATTCCGTTGCACGGTCTTCCGGAAAAGCGTGGATCTTACTCTCCCACGATCCTTAAATAACTTAAGGTCCAGAAATTCTATAGACCAAAAATCATATTTCGGTGTAAACTGAAGGTAAATGGAGAGGGAGTTCAGACAATCAAAAAACTTTTTAAATTGGTCCTCGGTGTCCGTCCAAAAAAAGAAGACATCGTCCAAAATCTCTGCCACATACGAATATGTGAATACCACCTCGACGGATAGATGTGTTGAACCTTAAACTGATGCATATAGAATGTGGCAATCGAGGGGGCCACTGTGGCCCCCATAGCAATCCCATAAATTTGCTGGTAATAAATATCCCCAAACCGAAAAAAAAATTTTGTGTAAGCACTAGGGATAATAAATCCAGAAAAAAAGATTTTGGTAATCGTTCCGGTAAATTCAACGGGATAGAGCCAGCCATTTCTAATGCAGCTCCCTGATTAATATTGGTATAGAGCGCTTGGACGTCCAAGGTAACCAAATACCAAGTGGACATCTCACCCTCCTGTGCATGTAAAGTGGACAAAAAATGAAATGAGTCCCGGACATAGGAGGTTATGGTAGGCAAAAGAGGGCGAAGGAACATGTCACAAAACTGTGATAGCGGCTCCAAAACGGACTCCCTACACGAGACAATCGGACGGCCCGGAGGTCGGTCTAGATTTTTATGGACTTTCGGCACCATATATAAAATAGGTGTAACTGGAAAAGGTTTATTCAAAAATCTAAACTCTTTATTGGTTATCCACTTCTGCTGCAATGCCTGTGAAGTGCAACAGTTGATTGCTTGCTGAAGTGCAACCGTAGGGTCCGCATCAAGAGATTTGTAATATTTTCGATCATTAAGATGAGACTGAACCACTACTTGATACACCATTTTGTCCTGGATTACCGTGGCACCCCCCTTGTCCGCTCTATGAATGTAAATATCCTGTCGGTCACTTAGAGACTTTAAAGCTCCATACTGGGAACGAATCAGGTTGGAAAAACTCCTTGTGGGGTTGGTTTGTTCTAGCAGCCCCAAATCTCGCAGTACCAATCGTTGATAAGTGTCAATCGTAGCATTAGTCTGTCCCGGTGGGAGCCACCTGGAATGAGTTTTAATGGAGGGAGCAGTATCATCCGCCTCTTGAAGGGTAACCCCCTGGAAATAGTGAGTCACCTGGAGTTTTCGAAAAAAAACGGTAAAGGGCCACCCGCATCCTAAACGGATCGTAGCGTGGGGAAGGGACAAAGGAGAGACCCAAATCCAGTACTTGAGTTTCCACAGCCGTCAAGTCTGTGGTAGACAAATTGATCACTGTTGTCGAGTGTGGGATCTGGTTACGGGTCCCCTCCGACCCTCCCCATCGGGTTGGTAGGGCCGGCGTACCTGAGGGCGGCCCCGATGGGGAGGGTCGGAGGGGACCCGTAACCAGATCCCACACTCGACAACAGTGATCAATTTGTCTACCACAGACTTGACTTGGACTGGTGGGGTATTATTTGAATGTGTATACCTTTAATTTTTAGCCTGTTTTCCCATTGGCCAAGCGTTTGACCAGATGTCTCAGTGAGTGTTTAAATTGACAACGGGATCTTTCCCCTTTTACGTCAGCAATGGTTTTGAGGAAGGGCTGGGAAGTACACAAGCTCGAAACACAACGTTGGGTCAACATATTGTTTGGAACATACTGTTTGAATACAGATTTCTGACGATTGTGGATGATTCCCCTCTTTTGTGGCGACACTCCTGCTGCTTTGAAATTTTTATCGAGCCCTGGGAGCCTGGACTTGAGCTAAGTACCCTTGGTTATTCTTTGCAGCTGAATTGGGGAGTGAAAGAAAAGCTTCTTTTTAAATGAAACACAGAACTCACTTACACGTTTAGTTTGTACCCCATGGGTTTATGATATCCTTTTGGGTACTTTGGGGGTTGCTATCCCTTTTCAATTTCTTGATTAAAAGGAACAGTCTGCTTCGAGAGGACGTAAGTTTTCATGGCAGTAGTTCCGACAAAAAATTCTTTCTGTATTGAGTGGTCTCTTTAGTTAGGTGTGACACAATTGTGGGATACACTTTTAGGTTTACTTTTGATGATGGGTTCTAAATGGGCAGTGTTTGTAGTAGTTCCTAATGTGTCTGGCAGTTGGCACTGGATTATAGTAATGTAGAAGTCTTTTAGTCTTTCTTTATCCTTACACTCATTAAGAGGCATGTTTACTAAAAGTTAGTGTATGGGTAACATTATGCAAATATTTATGCAAATGAGGCCCCTTATGCAAATGAGGCCCCGCACCGAGTCTCCGCACATGGCCCCGCACCCCCCTTTGGCCGCCCCTGCCATGGAACGATACAGAGGCATTATAATATTCTTTGTTTTATTTTCCATTCCTTTCCTTATGATACCTAGCATTCTATTTGCTCTCTTGGCCGCCGCTGCACACTGGGCGGAGGGTTTTAACATGTTATTCTCAATGACGCCTAAATCTTTTTCCTGAGTGGTGGTTCCTAATGTGGAACCATGCATCGTATAACCATAGTTTGGTTGGTTCTTCCCTAGGTGCATAACTTTGCACAAATTAAATTTCATCTGCCATTTTGATGCCCAGACTTCCAGTTTATCAAGATCCTCTTGCAATTTTCCACAATGCTCTTGGGTTTTAACAACTTTAGTTGTGTGTCATCTGCAAATTTGATAACCTCACTCGTTATTCCCTTTTCCAGGTCATTTATGAATATGTCAAAAAGCAGCAGACCTAGCACAGATCCCTGGGGTACACCACTATTCACCTTTCTCCATTGGGAAAAATGGCCATTTAGCCCTACACTTTGCTTTCTATTTTTTAACCAGTTCCTTATCCACAATAGTACACTGCCTCCTATCCCATGACTCTTTTTGCCAAGAGTCTCTGATGAGGAGGGACCTTGTCAAAGGCTTTCTGTAAGTCCAAATATACTATATCAACTGACTCATCTTTGTGGCCTAGTGGTTGGGGCAAGTTACCTCAGGCTGGAAAGTCAGGGTTTCAAATCCCACTAGAGGACAGCAACCTTGGGCCAGAAGGACTGGGGTTTCTAGTCCCACAGGTGCTCCTTGTGGTTTTGGGCAAGCCACTTAACCCTCCATTGCCCATGTTCCCTATAAGTATTAGTGTATCTGTCTCATATCCCTTCGTGTTAAATGTATCCCCCAATTGTGTTGCGACCACTTTGATTGAAGGATAAGGTGGTATACAAAACTGTCTAAATAAATACCTGTTTATTCACATATTCAAAAAAACATAACATTAGTAAGACAAGATCTTCCTTGTCTAAAGCCATGTTGGCTGTCTCCCATTAGGCCATGACTATCTACATGTTCAGCAATTTTGATCTTTATGATGTTTTCCTCCATTTTTTCCGGTACTGACGTCAGGCTCACTGGTCTGTAGTTTCCCGGATCACCCCTGGAACCCTTTTTAAAAATTGGTGTTATGTTGACCATCCTCCAATCTTCAGGTATTACAGATGATTTTAATGATAGTTCACAGATTACTAATAGAAGGTCTGCAATCTCATATTTCAGTTCCTTCAACACCCTTGGATATATACCATCCGATCCAGTTGATTTGCTACTCTTCAGGTTATCAAACAGTTGTAATACATCTTCCTGATGTATCGATATTTCCTTCAATTCTTCCACACCTTTAAATACCAGTTCAGTCATGGATAACATCTTCCTCAGTAAAGAACAAAGCAAAGAATTCATTCAGTCTCTCCGCTATCGCCTTGTTGCCTCTTAGTACCCCTTTAACTCCTCTAACATCTAATGGACCAACTGACTCTCTCATAGGTTTTTTGCTATGAATGTACTTGAAAAAGTCTTTATTATATGTTTTTGCTTCCGCAGCAAGCTTCTTCTCAAATTCTCCCTTTGCCTGCCTTATCAATGCCTTGCATTTAACTTGCCACTGCTTGTGCTGTTTCCAGTTTTCGTCATTTGGCTCTTTTTTCCATTTCCTGAAAGATGCTTTTTTGGCAAGAACAGCCCCTCTGACCTCACCTTTAAACCATGCTGGCAGTTTTTTGGACTTCCTTCCACTTGTTTTAAAGCGTGGAATACAGCCGGTCTGTGCTTCTAAGATAGTATTTTTCAACAACACCCAAGTTTGATGTAAGTCTTTAACCTTTGCAACTGCTCCTTTTAGTCTTTTCTTAACTATTATCCTCATTTTATCATAGTCTCCCTTTCAAAAGTTAAAAGGTAGTACTGTAGATTTCCTTACCATCCTTCCTCCACTAATTAAATCAAACGCGATCATGCTATGATCACTATTGCCAAGTGGCCCCAACACCCTTATCTCTTGCACCAGATCTGGTGTTCCACTAAGGACTAGGTCCAATATGGCTTCCTCTCTGATTGGTTCATTTATTTATTTAACATTTTTTATATACCGTCTTTTTGCAAATCAAGACGGTTTACATAGAACATATCATGACAGTATATTTCAACTGTTTACATGGAACAATATAACAATGTTACATAGGTATAAATGTGAAACTATTTACAACGATCAACTAATTACATAGGTATATACAGGTACAGCATGGCTGCAGGATTGAGTTTGAGAGGGCAGAGGTGAGGGGATGAAGACAGAGGACTGAGGACTATGGTGGAAGGGAAAAATGTTCCAGGAAGAGATGGGTTTTCAGTGGCCTGCATCCTTACCCATGCCAGGATCTATGCAAGCTGCGAGAGTGATGCTATATCTGGAGTCTGGCTACTTGCCAGGGACGGCTGAATAGCACTTGCATGTGCCTACTGAATACATCTATCCCCCCGCTTCTGGGCCACAGGCACATCCAGACCCACGGATGTGGAATTAGGTTCAAAGGGGGCCCATTTTTGAGTTAGAATGCCCCTCCCATGCTCACACAGTTCTGACCAGGAGAGCAGTGCCACAAAGCTGGCTGTGAGAAGGCAGAGAGGGTTGCCCCACAAGAAGCAGATGTATACAGACCGACATACGCCACAATAAGACAGGTGTAGCTGCTGTGAGAAATGCCAAATGCTTGAGATAGGTGGACCTCTTATGCCAAAGCCAGAAGACCCTACTACAACTACTAATCATTTGTATAGCACTACAAGGAGTACACAGCACTGCACAGACACACATAAAAGATGGAACCTGTTCCGTGGAGCTTACAATCTAGTTGAGACAGACAGCAAAGCAGCGGTGGACAGGATACATCCAGGGGGAATGGTCAGGAAACACAAGGGAGCTTAGGCGGATCAGATCCAACAGCAGCAACGATGAGATGAGCACTCAGCCTGGATTTGAGAAGGGACCAGAGATGAAGCCTGACATACAGTTTCAGGTCATTTGTTCCAGGCATAAGGAGCAGCAAGATGAAAGGAGCAACGTTTGGATTTGGCAGTGGAAGAGAAGGGTACAGATAGAAGCAATCTGACAAAAGAGCAGAGTTCTCGGGGAGGGATGTAGGTAGAAATAAGAGGGGAATGGTAGTGTAGAGCAGCAGAATGAGTGCATTTATAGCAGAATGAGTGCAATTATAGGCCATGAAATGGTAGGAATATTATGCATCCTTTGTGGACCTGCAATGTTAGTTTGGGGTTTTGTGCATTTGGTGATGGTTCATCTCTAGCAATTTAAAGCGTGTTTGTAGAGATGATCAGAGAAGAAATCACTGGGTCCAGTTCCTAATGCCAGGTACCATTTGATGCAAGGTATCTCCTGACATACATGCTCACATTTATGTTCTGGTATACGATATTGGGGTGCACTGGGATTACCTAACACTTTTCAGGGCATAAGGGGGACTCGTATATGGTCTAAGTTACAGCAGCTATAATTTCTCATTGGTATTTCTGTCTAATGTGCATCAGCACACTACTGTCTGTAATGAGCAGCTTAGGAGATGCACGTTTTTCCCAAGGGGTGTGGCATCTGTGGGTACATCATGGGAACAGGCTGGATCAAAAATGTCTAACATTTCAGAATGCGGTGGGTGCGGGGACATCCAAAATGTTTAACCACGTCTGAGATATGGGGCTGGCTGAATAGCGCTTGCATGTGCCTACCGAATACATCTATTCCCCTGCTTCTGGGACACTGGCATGTCCAGACCAGCAGATGTGGAATTAGGTTCAAAGGGGCCCATTTTTGTGTTATATGTGTCTGCAGGACAGACATTAATGTTATGGAATCACACTCTTAGCATTTAGCAGAGGCATTCCTGTGAGAATGTCTAGATCAGAGGAGTAAAATCGTATGTAGAGACTTAAGAGACGGTTGATTCTGAAGCATCTTTTATTTCTAATAGATTTTATAACTGTGGAGGGAGTTGGACACTAACTAGAATATATGGATGCACACTTTTGACTGCAATTGTTAACTCATTTCAAATGCTTATGGTGAGGCATGTAATCAAGGGCTGATAAATAATTGCAATCTGTTTTATCCATGCTCAGCCGTCTCCACAAATATCTGGTAAACTGCATGGCTGCTTTTAGTGTGTGAACTTGAGATTGCTAATTTTTCATGGTTCGTTTCCCTTTGAAAATGTGTACCAAACACGTGCTCTTCACCTGACTGCATAGCTGCAGGGTTCATAAGTATTTTTTTATACCTCAGAGGAGAGGGAGACCAGAGGGGATATGCTAGCAACGTTTTGGTAGCCACCGCGCAAAATCATTTTCGCATGGCGGCTTCCAATCATGACCATCCCCTGTCACTACCCCAATCTCACCCTGATCATGTACATAGAAATATCCACCATGCAAAAATCAGATATTGGAGAAAATTTCCTGCGATATCTGATTTTTGCGTGGTATAGCTGCTACCGCGGGGCATTAAACCTGTGTTAGCCCCATGGCAGCTAACACCCTTTAATAGACATACCCCAAAGTATCTTTATAAAATAGCCTTAAAATATGCACCTACTTGGCTTTCACACATAGGTATAAAATTTAATGAAGGCCAAACAACAGAACTCCACAAAAAATATAAAATAAAATAAGGAATCTGCTAAGTATTCAAAAACAATTCATAATTATAGTGGCAAAGCAAACTATTTTATTTTTTAAGTCATGTAATAATTTCATTTCAAATTTATTTTTAAAAACTTTCATATTTAATGATATTTGATGAAAGACCATCAGTGGGACATTATTTAGTCAAAAATATCCGGACCATATGATGGTTTGGTAAGAACATGAAATGGTTCCTCCCTGATGTTCCTTCATCAAATATCATTACAAATTATCACATACTTTTAAATTTATAAGATGAAAAGTCCATGGGTAACAGTAAAATAGTGAATGGTGGTAGATAAAGACCAGTATGGTCCATCTAGTCTGCCCACCAAGGTGGCTAGAGTTGTAGAGTTGCACCTGCCGCTCTGGGCGGTTCACTCCCCTCTAGCCGTTGGTTATGCCTGCCGCTTCAGGCACGTTACCCCTCTCCATTTATGACGTTATGTGTGTTTGCTTTGATTTCATCCTCTTGCTATGCAGTGGTCCTCTGTGTCTGCCCAGGCCTTTTGGAATTGCATCCCACCATCTCCTTCGGGAGGGCATTCCAGGCTTCCACCAGTCTTTCCATATTAAAGTATTACCTAATGTTGCTTTTAAGTTTACCTCCTTGCAGCTTCATTTCATGCCAGCTTTCCCATCATTGAAAAAAGTTTGTTTGTTAATTAATTAATATCCTTTAAATATTTAAACATCGTATCATATCCCCTCTGTCTCCCGCTCCTCTGGGGTATAAAAAAGTACTTACAGTATGAACACTGCAGCTATGCAGTCAGGTGAAGAGCACGTGTTTGATACACATTTGCAAAGGGAAACGAGCCATGAAAAATTAGCAATCTCAAGTTCACACACTAAAAGCAGCCATGTAGTTTACCAAATATTTGTGGGGATGGCTGAGCATGGATAAAATAGATTGCATTTATGTATCAGCCGTTGATTACATGCCTCACCATAAGCATTGAAATGAGTTAACAAATATAATCAAAAATGTACATCCATATATTCTAATATTAATTTTCAAACACAGGGCTAACACAGGTTTAACACCTTGCGGTAGCAGCTAATCCCCCCTCCCCCCCCAAAAAAACAGATTTCACAGCCAGTTTTCCATAATATCTGATTTTTGAATGGTGGGTGTCCCTAAGGGTGAGATTGGGTCAGATTTGGGTAGGGAGTGGGGGTGGCCACTGCACAAAAACGATTTGTTGTGGTGGCTGCCAAAATCAGGTGCGATCGCAGCAGTAGATAACGCCACCTCAAGAGGTGGCATTATCTGCCGGGAGGCCCGATAGTGCAGGCTCTGCCCTGCATCTGATTGGGCCTCTCCCTCCTCACTATATGGTCAGTGCAATGGTGCTGTGATCCATGGCATTGATAATATAAAAAATAAATGTGTGTGACTTCCCGTAGCACCAGTTCCCCCTGGACAGCTCCTAATCCTCAATGGAAACTGCCCTAGCAAGATCGGTGCACCTCAGATGTAAAAAAAAAATGTCCTGGCTAGCCAGTCAGACTAGGCCCCACTCCCCTTACATAAAAAAATCCTGGTTAGACAGACAGCAGAGGTAGGGCACCCTAACCCTGCTGTCCCCCAACCTTCTCTGCCCCCCCCCCCCCGCATATACCTGCAAATCCCTGATACTCTAATGGAAGAATAGGGCAAGGGTGATCCTATACGCTCCTGCCCTGTCCATCGACCCAAACAAAATGGCCACCATCACACAGTGCTGCCCTCTAGCCTCTCATTAGGGGGCAGCACCACGAGATTGTGACCATCTTTGTTAGGGCTTATGAGAAGGGCAGGAGCTTGGGGAATGTTTACTAAAGGTTAATTTACATTAATGAAAGTTAATGCGCGATATCAAGTATTGCCATGGCCCAAATGTTACTTAACGTGCTTTAATTTTCATTAACGGCATTAAACTTTAGTGAACATACACCTTAGTGTCCCTTTTACTAAAAGGCTTTAGCTGTTAGCATGGGTTCTCACTGGGATATGAGTTAAAAGCTAACATAGGGCCATGACAATGGATTTCGGTGCTAACTGACCATGAAACGTTAGGGAAGCAAGTGGGTGGGGTAGAGGTGGAGAATGAGCAGGCCGAGCACCTTGCAGTCAGCAGTCCCTTGCTAATTGTAAGACTGCCATTTAGCATGTGTGCTTACCACCACCTCAGTCAGTGGAAGTAATTGCACCACACTATCTTTATGCCCCATTAGGGCAGGGTGCACCAGGTCAACTGCCAAGGACATGCTTTCAATGCCCGCAACAGTTAACCCTGGTCGTGTTGCACCTAACACAGTATGGTTTTGGCATTATTGGCCCCAGAGGCACCTATGTATCTTTATAAAATCCCGGGGCAAAGTGGCAGAAATCATGCTTAGATTTGCAGCCCAAAATATTATGTCTGCTCAAGAGCAAACATAAATGTTCACATGTGAAGTATATTTTATGAGAATATGCATGTACATCGCAACTTCACCTACATGTGGTCCCTCTGACTCCACGCTTGCATGGGGCTAGGTATGGTGCTGGAAAGGCCTTTATGTGCCAAAAATCCCTTATCAAATTACCCACAAGATGGTCAGTTTTTGAACAGTCAATTTCTGAGGGTAGAACACTGTTTTATCTGAAGAAATGGCTTTGAAAATTACCATCTAAGGGGCAATTTTATAAACTTTCTTTGCAGGAAAACCCATGGAAAAGGGCTGCTATAAAATTACCCTGGGGCTTACGTGCATATAACCTTGGTGGGAGGATCTTCTGGCCTACTGTCACATGACTCAAGGGTAAGAATGTCTGGGGGAGGAGTTTTGGTCAGGGCACAAGCAAAGTCCAAAGTACATGCATATTTTATAAAGTGCCCACATACAACTGTACTTCATGCATGTACATTTATGCCTGCTCCCAAGGAAGCATAAAAGTACGCGGGTGCATTTATCCATGATTGTTGCAGTTTTTGTGAGGCAATTTTATAAAGACACATGGGGCCCTTTTACTAAATCCTATTAAGGTTTTGCATATAATGTGCATTTTTAACATGCAGAAAGTGCTAAGCCTCCATGGTAACTGTCAGGGGTGCAACAGGCATGTTCCTGGCAGTTCCTGTGCAGATGAGTATGCTAAAATGTGGTGCAAATAATGTGCTTTGCCATATTGCTACCAAGTTTGTGGCAATTACCCTCATGCTGGTAGCAACGTGTTCTCCATGCCCCTAACTCACCCACTCTGCACAATGGCGAATTAACACTGTTCTTAGTGATCATTCGCTGTCATGCTCATATATTAGGTGCCATTGCAATCAGCAAGTGCACTAAAGCGGGCATTAACCACCTAACACCAAAATAGGCACTTGTTTGGACCTGTTATAAAATTGCCTTTGAAATATCTTATATAATTTACTGCAGTGCTCTTTAATATAGTGCCCAGAAACCAGTGGCAGTTCTCATTGGCCTTAAATAGGCCTCCTTCAATCTTTCTCCTCAACCTTCCATGAAAGCTTGTTAGTGGCACCAACCTTCAGAGCAGCTGTACCTTTTGCTTTTGACACTGCATAGCCATGGCTATTCAAACAGCCAACAGGAACACTCAAAACCCGTAGAACAGTGAGGACCAAAAGGAGCAGGTAACACAAGACATCACGGAAAATCGTTAAAGAGTCAATTTGAGCCTCACAAACCCTAAATTTCCATGCTATTCCTGCAAGACCACAATAACATTGCAGAGGTTCACACCACATGCTTCAAATTCCTTGACTGCTATGTGGTACTGGAAGAAGAATAGCTGATCCATAGACTGTGTCAACAGCAAGCCTTCAGTGATGGGGGATTAACATACTGGAGGGAAATATGGCCTTGAGAGAATAAGGTGAGGACAGAATGGTGGAAGACAACTGGTTGGAGAGGTGGAAGTGGATTGAGACTAGTAATGATGGGGTTGTGGGAGAGAGTATATGGGGAGAGGGGCTGGGAACACAGAAGATATTGTGGGGCAAGATTATGTTGGCAGAGATGAGCTAAGAGAAAGGTTTGCAGGGGAAGATGGGCTGGATGAGAGAGTGGGAAGATATGGGCTGAAGGAGAGAAACAAAGTGAGGGGGAGTTGAGGATCACTCAGAGTGTGGCTGAACAACCGGGCTGACTGCATCTTTGGAAGGGGGTACTCCTTCTCTCAGCTGGCTGTGTCCTTGACAGGATGTTGACCACTTGGTCTGGCAGCAGTCCTGGCTCACACACTGAAAGATCTTCAGCTAGAGTAGCCTCTGCCTAAAGAATATTGGTTTACTGTGTACTGGAAGGGAAGGAGAAAACATTTGGAGGTTTTTGTAACCTTCTCAAGGCATGTGCAATGCAGTGTTTTGCTAGGAATCCCAGAATGTGTATCCTACTTCGCTTTGGTTTCCAAAGGCAGTAAAACTAAATGTAGTATAACACTCTTCCCTTACGCCACACCAGCATGAAAATGTAAACTGAATGCAGTTAACTGTAGGAATTTCATGAAACATTATCACAACTGTACTGGGTCTAAATGCTGCTGTTAGTCATAAAAACAAAAACACTTTTTTTCTTCAAAAGTACTATGAGGAAAAGTCACATCATTATTTTATTTAGAATTCCAGTAGCTGTATTGGTCCAGGAATAAACTGGATTCTTTCCAAGTAATGACGTTTGTTGGCTCCAAGTGATTTATTCCTCAGATGCTAGTCGACCAGGGTGTAAATGTGATTAGCTGATGTGGCTATTTTGTGAAGCAGCACACACCTTGTAATAGACAGCAGTAAGGTGGAATTACAAATCTTTAAAGATCAGATAATAATTACAATAACCTAATAAACAAACATAAACAACAGTACCACACAAACCTTGTACTAAAAGCCTGTAATAAACCTAAAGAACTCTTCAGCATTGTTCGTACCCTAACGAAAGACCCAACAATGAAAGATGAAAGCAAAATGCACCCGCAACCTTTGCTGATTACCTAACAGCCAAGAACAGCACCAACACACACCATAAGAACATCCCCCTTATGGACACACTAGCAACAGATGGCTCTACAGCTACCAATCATTGCAAAAACTTCAGCAACAAAACAAATAGAACAAACCATCACTGCTCTAAACACCACCACCACCTCTCCATCGGACCCCTGCCCGGTAACTTGGATTAAATCCACCAAAGAACTCAACAAATTCATCCAAAAGATAGTGAGCACCTCTCTCACCCAGGGCTACATGCCAAAAGCACTAAATATCCCCTCCAAGAAATAACCCAATCTAGAAATGCCCGCACACTGCAGTGTAGATAGATTATGTATATAGTTAACCCAGTTATCCAAGTTTGTACTCCTGTTCAATGTAAAACCTGACAGTTTGTCGTAATGGTCATTTTGTTATGATGTAAACCGCGCTGATTCTAAATAGCGCGGTATATAAGAAACTGTAATAAATAAATAAATAATAAAGCAATCTACAGTCCGCCCCATTCCTAAATCTACTTCATCCAACAGCAACGACCCTTCAACCTACCGCCCAATATCCAGCCTCCCATTCCTGACTAAAATAACTGAAAAAAATTGTACAGAGACAGCTCCAAGATCACATTGACAAATTCGCCCCACTACATCCCCACCAGCACAGATTCTGCCCAAAACATGGCATTGAGACACTACTCATACATCTATTCAATAACATAATCAAAGGAATAGACAAGACAAAACAGGGTTTCCTACTAATATTTATCGATATATCATCAGCATTCGACACAGTTTCCCATCACATCCTATTGAAGTGCCTAACGGAGATTGGACTACAAGATACCACAATTAAACGGTTCGAATCATACCTTGAAGATAGACAGCAGAGAGTAAAATCTTGGAACATCACCTCAGAACCCTTCAAGACTACTCAAGGAATGCCCCAAGGCTCAGCATTATCAGCTCTCCTCTTCAGCATCTATATTCAGCCCATATGCAAAATATTTAACAAGCACAAGATACAATACTCCATATATGCTGACGACATCATGGCATATACCCCTATTCAAATGGACTCCCCAGACTACACCTGCATTCAAGAAATAACAACCTGGCTAACTAACAACAACTTAAACATCAACATAAAAAAACTGAAACAATTACCATCATGAGAGACTCCACATTCATTCCTCCTACTACTATCAACATATCCAATACACCAATTACAATAAAAGATGAAGTCAGATACCTTGGAGTGATTCTAGACAAGCAACTCACCCTACAACCGCATATCAACAAGATATCCAAAACAGCCTTCTTCAAACTCGCAACACTCTGGAGACTAAAACCCCTGCTCAATAAAGAACATTTCCGTACAGTATGCCAGGCCATCATTACACCTCTGCTGGACTACTGTAATATACTATTCCAAGGTCTAACTAAACAAACCATCTATCCCTTACAAATAGTCCAGAACACTGCTGCCCACATTATTACTAGCGCTTCAACACAAGACCATATAACTCCAATACTACAAGATCTACACTGTCTACCAAACCCCTCGCGGGCAAAATACAAATCAGCGCTTACCATCTTCAAAATTAAAAACAACATCTCAGCAGGAATACTACAGGAGCTCATCGGAACCAAAACAAGCAAAAGACCAGACAGAAACAGCAACAAAAACAATATACCAACACATACTCTATTTACAAGAACAAACAAATCCACATCCATGCGAGCCTTCTCTCTTGCTGCCCCCGCAATCTGGAATGTCCTCCCAGATAATCTAAAATCAACAATATATATAAAAGAATTCTGGAAGCTACTTAAAACCACCCTATTCATTGAACAATTCAATGAAGACCACCAATCCACCCTAACCACCCCACAAAATGAGCTACACAAGACATGACATCCACAACATAAAAACATCTTACCACTCTCATTAAAATGTAGATAGCCCAACCTAGATAGCTCAACCTGTATATACTACCCTCATGAAAATGTATATAGCCCAATGTAGAAAGTTCAACCTGTATATATTGCACCCCAAATCAAGATTTACCTATCCACACACTCACGAACACTACCTTCACAACCACTGCATGCCGATACCCGCACACTACCCTACTTGATTGGTTTGCAGTGAAATACACTTTGATTCAAGGATAAAGCGGAATATAAATACTTTTAAATAAATAAAATAAATAAATATAACTTTTTATAGTAACAGTAAGACAGAGTAGAAAAACCTAGAGTGCCTGGTTATACAGGTATCTAAAATCTGATTGCCGTTGTCTGCTCTCGCCAGGCTGTGGAGACTTGTTGCTGGCATGCAGAGGGGTGAGGAGCTGCTGCAAAGACCTGGCGCAAGTCTCACCACCTAACCAAGGGGAGGAAAAGTGTCAACTGTGGCCCTTGAAGAAGAAAGTGGGGCTGGAGGGAGGAATGAAGAAAGAGGGTGAAGGGAGGGAGGGAGAGCGATAGAGTTTGCAGTAAGGCAGTGACAAGTTGGGAGTCAGAGGTTGGCATGAAAAAGAAGAAGGAGGAATATGCTGGTCAGGAATGGTAAAGAAGAGGTCTTTTGCACAGGAAGAAAGGAGACAAATGCAAAAAACATTGAAAAAAAGCACTCTTATGAACCAGAGTAAAAGAGAAAAATAAAAAAAAATAAATGCCAGACAGAATAAAGAATAGCGAGCAAACTAAAAATATTAAAAAATAAAATAAAACAAAAATTGTTATTTGGTTCTCAGGATTTTTAAAAACGTTTTCACCCCACACTGACATACTTCAACAGTAACCAAATCTTTTTAGGCCTGGCAAAATATGCTATATTGTATCTTAATAGATTACAACAAAACAGAAATAATAGGAATAGATTTTTTGAAGTAGCTTCAACAATGTGCATGCCGTATTTTCTTCCCGTGTCTCTGCTTCTTTCCATATTTGCTTCCTTTTCAGTATGCTTGCTTGTTTGTCCGTCAATGTGGCTGTATCCGGTATCCTCCATTTTGAATGAGATCACATGATTTCCACCTACAGAAAACGCAAGAGCAAACAATTTAGAAAGTCATTTTGTGACAGGCCACCTGCAGGCAGCATATCCGCTCATTGCACTCATTTTCAATTTAGGAAATTATCCCAACAAAACAAGATGCGGACATTTACTGCTGCTATCGAGTGCACAGTGAAGCTGCAAGAAAATTTAAGAGCACGCTTTTGAAAATCCAAAAGTTTTTGCTTAAGTCCAAACCCCACCCCAGGTTTTCTCCCTGAACACTGCTGCCCATCAGGGGTGAACGTATACATGATCTGATATGTGCATATTTTTACCTCATAGTTCCAACCAGTTTTAAAATAAACTATTTCTAAGCACAACCCTCTTTTTTATGTGTTCATATTACTTCCTTAATATAGTTGTGGCTTTCAAAGACATTTCCCCCCTCCTCAACTCAATGCAGACTTTTGGAAAATTTGCATCCAAGGACACCAAAAAGGAAAAAGAACAATAATGTCAATAATGAAACCTATCTTATGCTCTCAGTTGCCGTAGTCATGTAAATTATCGTCTCTTTTCCTAAAATGCTAAATATTTGCAGAAACTTCCACTTCTTTCCTGAGAAATTTCTGGAAACTTTCACATTCCTTCAGGTTTCTGTGCTTGAAGGGCGGGAGACATTTATATCTATATTTTGATGTATTAATCACCTCTACACAAAGCTCGAGGTGATTTACATACACTTAAAATACAATTTCAAAATAAAACCATTCCCTCACCCTTCCGCCACGCCTCATCTGCCTCATATCCAATTGCAATAATCCCTCCATCTACCGACTTCCCTTATCACACATCTCTTCATCGCCATATTCCAAAAGCTGTTTGGGGTATGGCTTCAGTGACATCACACACTATCCCAAGGGAAGAAAGGGACATCCACAATGTCTGTTTGAGATATCTGCATGATTCATATGACAAGAATTTCACATGCTGCAATAAGATTCCAAATTAGCTAATATTCAACTGAGTTATGTGTGGAAATAAAAGAATGTAGAAAATGTAAAGAGATACCTTTTTGTTGGACTATCGTAACCTGATAACACCTTCCCCGCTTACTGTTCTATTGCTTATTACTACCATGTGTGCTCAGAGCTGATGATAATCTAAAAGTTATGTTTACTAATCGACGGTAGTGGCTTCCATGTGATATCGGAGCTGCGGCCCCATTGAAATCAATGGAGCCACGGCTCCAATATTGCACAGAAGCCGCTACCACTGATTAGTAAATATAACCCTAAATCTTTTCTGCTGTCACCTTGGGAGAAGGCATAGAAGCCCTGTTGCCTGATCAAATTAACTTGCAAATAGTATTTCCACCTCACAACCTATGGGGCCGATGCAGAACACTGGTGTTAAGAGTCATGTGCTAAAAGCCATGCGCACAATTTTTTTAGCGCAAATGTTGTATGCTGGTATTCCATAAGCACAACATATGTAAATGAAATATGCACAAAACCTTAACACTAAATGCGTGGTGGGCACCAGATGCATGCACAGAAAGCATATGCACTAGTGATGGCATATCTGTAGCAAAATTTAAAATAATTTATTATATTTAAAATAGCTATTTTCAGTGTAGAATAATAATTGTTTGCCCACATGACGGGGGGAAAGTTGTGCACATACCTTTATTACCCAAAACAGTGGTTTATGGAAGATGCCTATACATTTTGTAGGCACTGTAAGGAATAGATCCCACTGCAACGCCACCAGCAGGTAAATCACACCAGAAAAAATTCTATTATCCAGCAAGTTTTCTTCTCTTACACGCACCAAAATTTCCTTCTCTTACACGTGCCAAAGTTTCATTTCATCTCTGATCAGATGCTGGAACAATGGCGCTACTACACTCTGCAAAACCTTTCAGTCTTCTGCGCATGCCTTTGCATCCTGGTGGGCTAGCGCATGACCTTACTACCATGTCATTTGAATATGCAGAGCTCATCATAATGTAATTTTAATAGGCACCATGCTACTATCTGCGCAGGTAACGCGCCAGTCCACTCACTGTTTTGTGGCACAGCGGTAACTATATGCAGACGTCACACTATGTGCAAACAGCGCACTAAGGTTTCTGCATTGGCCCCTATGATTGTAATATAGCCTAAAATTAATTTTCAGCTCAATCTTTTACCTTGAGTTCAATTAATTTATTCTCCTGGCAGGAGAATAAATTAATTGAACTCAAGGTAAAAGATTGAGCTGAAAATTTAATTTTAGGCTATATAGCTATATAGGCTCTATAAGGTGACCATATTTATTTTTTGGTACCCTATGATTGTAAAACAAGGTGCAAGTTGGTTTAATCCTGGCTCCACTTCCACCCCCAAGAAGGACCATCCTTCTTTTTCGTTTTTTGTCAATTATGGGCTGGATCCATATTTAATGGGAAAAGGTTAATCCTCCACTATTCAGCCTGGTGACCAGCAAGTTATTTTTAAAATGCAGGTCACGGTGTTTGACAGAACATGCATATTCACTGCTGTTATCTATAAAATCAGCGGCTTTGTGTGTACATATACACTGCTGACCACTGGCAGCTATGCAGATATTGGTACTATTCAGCTGCTATCTGTACAGCTGAGAGTTGAATATTGCCACTATCCACATAGCTAAGTACCAAGGCATTTAGAGGGGTTTTCAGCAGCACTGTCTGTGTATGTGTATGGTTGGGGTGGGGCTAGGGGGCAGTGTGAATGAAGAGCATATGTATTTGGGATATGGGTGAAGAATGAATTTGGAGGGTGTGAGTGAAGTGGGAATATTTGGAGGAGTGTAGGTGAGTAGTGTGTGTGTTGGGTGAGGAAGGTGTGTGGGGATGTCAGAAGGGGCAGGAAAGCACTATCCAGAGGTTCGCCATGAGTAGGCACCAGTTCGACGACACTTAACAGCAAGAACAGTGGCCCCTTATGCAGTCAGGTGGAAGAATGCTAACTCCTTTAAACTCATCCCCCTCAGTTGTTCCCTCCATATTGTATGGATTTTCAATCTCAGACAATAGGCCAAGAAGGCGCCATCCTACTCTTTTCCTCATTCCGGTCTGGAACTTGCATTATTGCCAGAAAAACTCATAACACAGTTTATCTTAACCAAAAGGCTGAGAAGTTATACGTTCAGTTTCATTCTTGCAGTGCATAACTGAGTAGATCTTGGCAGACATTTAGACAGGGCACAGCAGTATGCACACTATGGTATAATTAGAAAGCTCTATCTCATAAAGTGTTGCTAAACATTAGCATTGTTAAGTTCATTGAGATATGACTAATGACAAAGCAACTCAGAAATGAATACTGACCTTACGAATCTGATGAGTATAAAGCCATGATTAAGTCCAAACCCAGTATTTTTATGGTCTTAACATAGTTTATTCTAGATATCCAACTGTTTTAATTAGAGTTTGATTCAGTATGAATGAACTACAGCTGCTTGGTGATGATCAAGCATGGCTAATGCTGACTTGAGATTAGCTGGTTCCAAGCATTATGCTGACAAAAAAAAGTGCATTGCTATCTGAGCATACATACATCCAACAAATTCACACTCAAGAATTGTTAGAACCATTTAATAAGAAGCCACCACTCCCTGTCCTGGCTATAGAAGGAACAGGTACATGAATCTCATTTAAAGGGTCTTGTTGATGATGAAATGGACTTCTGGTGTCAGGTATCACAGAACAGCTGC
Organism: Ichthyophis bannanicus; assembly: GCA_033557465.1. NCBI lineage: Eukaryota > Metazoa > Chordata > Amphibia > Gymnophiona > Ichthyophiidae > Ichthyophis > Ichthyophis bannanicus. Next base: position 1,686,664,757 of record CM066031.1, on the reverse strand, counting down.
AAAAAGGAATTCCACACACTAGGCTGGTGTTACCGGAGGTTTATGCTGAGCTGGGATAGTTGCAGGTATGTATAATAAAAAGAACAGTACAGTCTATGTGATGGATCAATACAATAATAACAGTTATGGCTGCCACTTTACCAGCAATTGGTCTGACTGAAGACCAAACACAGTTTAAGACAACTATCCACAGGGCCATAAAAAAATTTAAAAACTGGAGCCCGATATTCATTTGCGATGGTTATGCGATGCTATGGCGCATAGCTGTCGCTGCCAAACTTTAACCCCAGATATTCAATGCCGGAGTCAACCCCGGAATTGAATATCCGGGGTTGCTGCACTTCCAAAAATGCCACAGAAGCTAACCAGGCAGCGGCGATATTGAGCTGCTGCCCAATTAGGCCAGCTAAGCAGTTAGCATCGGGGCATGTGGCGGAGTTAATCGGGAATATTCAGCGACACTAACCATGTTAGTACCACAGAATATCTCTCTAAGCAGCATTTACATGGTTTACAGGCAAAGCTTACCCACCTACTTTTAAATTAAGCATGTATGATCTAGCCAGATTTCCAAGCTAAAGGTTCCTGCATAAATGGTGTTTGAATATCTGTTTATGCAGCAGGGAGAGGAATTTTCAGAAGCCATTTACCCTGGCAAACAGGCAGTCTGAAAACTGCCCGCTCTGAATGTGGATCAAAGTGTGTTTGTAGATCAACATGTGGAAAAGTGAGTGGGCTCAGAAGTGTGGTAAGGATGAGGGAGACAACAATCAGGACTGGCTCGTCCACTAGGTGGGTTAGGTAGCCGCTTAAGGCAACAGTCCTCTGTGTCTGGCACAGCAAAGCAACTATGGCAGGTCATGTGCTTCGGCACACATGACCTGACGCTTCTGACTCCCCTCCAATGCAGCAGGCCATGTGTGCCAAAGCACATGGCCTGCATTGGGCCACTGCAGCCGTACCAAGCCGAGCCTTCCCCACTTCACTGATCCTGCTGAAGGAACGGCAGCAGTGGGGGAGGGGTGGTGGCATGGCTCGGCTCAAAAGGGAAGGTGGCATGGCTCGGATATGGGAGATCTGCATGGCCGGGGCTTCTGCCTGGGACAGCAGGAACCCTTGGGTTATCCCTGACTACAATGTGCATAGTTTTGCATTTATAAAACGAAGCTAGTTGATTTTTAGGGGAAAGGTATCTGCAGAAAAAGAAAACAGAAATTTCTGCAAGAAATATTTCCATAGTAAATTTCCAGAAGAAAAGTGCATACATGTTTAATCTCATACTTTACATGCACAGCTCTCCACGAAGCTTTTGACAAACTGCTACTACTATTACTACTTCTTATCATTTGTATCGCTCTACAAGGTGTACACACTGCTGTACAGAGACATGTAAGAGGCTGTCCTCACTCATAACAACAACAATCTAGTCAAGACAGACAACACAACAGTCAAGACAGAGAACAGAACTGGGGACTAGGATATATCTAGGGTAATAAGGAAACACATAGAAGGTGACTAGGAGACTAAGGGGATCCAAAAGCAGTCTCAAAGAAGTGTTTTTAGCCTGGATTTGAACAGGGCAACATAAGAACATAAGAACATAAGATATGCCATACTGGGTCAGACCAAGGTCCATCAAGCCCAGTATCCTGTTTCCAACAGTGGCCAATCTAGGTCATACGTACCTAGCAGTTTCCCCAAAAGACACAGGGTCAAGCATTGATATCCTGGGTCCCTTCTTAATAATGGTTTATGGACCTTTCCTCCAGGAACTTGTCCAAACTTTTTTAAACCCAACTACACTAACAGCCTTTACTACATCTTCCGGTAACAAATTCCAGAGTTTGATTACACGTTGAGTAAAATATTTTCTTTTATTAGTCTTAAATAGTTTACCCTGTAGCTTCACTGCATGTCCCCTAGTCTTTCAATATTCTGATAACGTAAACAATCGATCTACGTTTACCCGTTCCACTCCGTTCATTAATTTATAGACTTCTATCATATCTCCCCTCAGCCGTCTCTTTTCCAGGTTAAAGAGCCCTAACCTTTTTAGCCTTTCTTCATAGGAGTATCCTTCCATCCCCTTTACCATTTTGGTGGCTCTTCTCTGAACCTTTTCTAATAACTCTATATCCTTTTTAAGATACGGTGACCAGAATTGCACACAATATTCAAGGTGTGGTCTCACCATGGAACAATATAGAGGCATTATAATATCTTTTGTTTTATTTTCCATTCCTTTCCTTATGATACCTAGCATTCTATTTGCTTTCTTGGCTGCCGCTGCACACTGGGCCGAGGGTTTTAACATGTTATCCACAATGACGCCTAAATCTTTTTCCTGGGTGGTGGTTCCTAATGTGGAACCTTGCATTGTGTAACCATAGTTTGGGTTGTTCTTCCCTAGGTGCATAACTTTGCACTTGTCCACATTAAATTTCATTTGCCATTTTGATGCCCAGTCTTCTAATTTATCAAGATACTCTTGCAATTTTCCACAATCCTCTTGGGTTTTAACAACTTTAAATAGTTTTGTGTCATCTGCAAATTTGATAACCTCACTCGTTATTCCACTTTCCAGGTCATTTATGAATATGTCAAAAAGCAGCGGACCCAGCACAGATCCCTGGGGTACACCACTATTCACCTTTCTCCATTGGGAAAATTGGCCATTTAGCCCTACACGCTGCTTTCTATCTTTTAACCAGTTCTTGATCCACAGTAGTACACTGCCTCCTATCCCATGACTCTTTATTTTTGCCAAACGTCTCTGATGAGGGACCTTGTCAAAGGCTTTCTGAAAGTCCAGATACACTATATCAACCGACTCACCTTTGTCCACCTGTTTATTCACACTTTCAAAAAAACAGTTTAGTAAGACAAGATCTTCCTTGTCTAAAGCCATGTTGGCTGTCTTCCATTAGGCCATGACTATACATGCTGAGTAATTTTATTCTTTATGATGGTTTCTACCATTTTTCCCGGTACTGACGTGAGGCTCACCGGTCTGTAGTTTCCTGGATCACCCTTGAACCCTTTTTAAAAATTGGTGTTACAATGGCGATCCTCCAATCTTCAGGTATTACTCACAGATTACTAATAGCAGGTCTGCAATCTCATATTTCAGTTCTTTCAACACCCTTGGATGTATACCATCCGGCCCAGGTGATTTGCTACTCTTCAGTTTATCTAATAGTTATAATACATCTTCTCGATGTATCGATATTTCCTTCAATTCTTCCACACCTTTAAATACCACTTCAGTCATGGGTAACATCCCTACATCTTCCTCAGTAAAGACTGAAGCAAAGAATTCATTCAGTCTCTCCGCTATCGCCTTGTCGCCTCTTAGTGCCCTTTAACTCCTCTATCATCTAATGGACCAACTGACTCTCTCACAGGTTTTTTGCTACGAATGTACTTGAAAAAATCTTTATTTTGCGTTTTTGCTTCCACAGCAAGCTTCTTCTCAAATTCTCCCTTTGCCTGCTTTATCAATGCCTTGCATTTGACTTGCCAGTGCTTGTGCTGTTTCCAGGTTTCGTCGTTTGGCTCTTTTTTCCATTTCCTGAAAGATGCTTTTTTGGCAACAGCCGCCTCTCTGACCTCACCTTTAAACCATGCTGGCAGTTTTTTGGACTTCTTAAAGCGTGGAATACAGCTGGTCTGGGCTGCCAAGATAGTATTTTTCAACAACACCCAAGTTTGATGTAAGTCTTTAACCTTTGCAACTGCTCCTTTTAGTTTTTTCTTAACTATTTTCCTCATTTTATCATAGTCTCCCTTTCAAAAGTTAAAAGGTAGTACTGTGGATTTCTGTACTATCCCTCCTCCACTAATTAAATCAAAGGCGATCATGCTATGATCACTATTGCCAAGTGGCCCCAACACCCTTATCTCTTGCACTAGATCTGGTGTTCCACTAAGGACTAGGTCTAATATGGCATCCCCTCTGGTCGGTTCATGAACCAGCTGCTCCAAGAAGCAGTCATTTATGTCATCTAGGAACTTTATCTCCCTAGCATGTCCTGACGTGACACTGACCCAGTCGATACCGGGGTAATTGAAATCACCCATTATTATTACTGCGCTGTAACTTTTGTTAGCTTCCTTGATTTCTTTGAGCATTTCATCATCCATTTGTTCATTCTGGCCCGGCCATCGCCTTCCCTTTTTTACCTGGAATTTCAATCCATAGAGATTCTACAGCAAATTTTGTTTCCTGCAAAATTTTATTCCTTTCTGACTCAATGCCCTCTCTAACATAGAGCGCAACCCCTCCACCAATTTGATCAGCTCTATCATTACGATATAGTTTGTACCTAGGTATCACAGTGTCCCACTGGTTGTCCTCCTTCCACCATGTCTCTGAGATTCCAATCATATCTAACCTCTCATTTAGTGCTATATATTCTAACTCTCCCATCTTATTTTTTAGACTTCTAGCATTTGCATACAAGCATTTTAGAGACTATTTTATTCATATTAATTTGGCTATTGGTAGACATGGGTAATTTGGGATCTTTAAGCTCTGTCTGCTCCATACTCGAGTGCATTTGGGCTACTTTACTCTTTTTTGGAACCTCTCTGCTTTTGGTAGTATCCTTCAAGGATACATTCTTCTGAACCGTCCGCTACCTTCGCACCAGGCAGGCATGTTACCAGGCGATCCTCACGTCCACCAGCCACCCAGCTATCTACATGCCTAATGATCGAATCACCAACTATAACGGCTGTCCTAACCCTTCCCTCATGGGCACATGGACCTGGAGAAACTTCCTCAGTGTGGGAGGGTTTTACATCACCAGGAGGACAGGTCCTAGTTACAGGATCACTTCCTGCCACACCGGGGTGATGCTCTCCTGTCACGTGACCTCTCTCCTCCATGGCAACAGGGATGCTGCCAGACTGGAGGTGGGACTTCAGGACTATATCCCTGTAGGTCTCGTCTATGTACCTCTCAGTCTGTCTTATGTTTTCCAAGTCTGCTACTCTAGCCTCTAGAGAACGGACTTGTTCCCTGAGAGCAAAGAGCTCCTTGCACCTAGTGCACATGTAAGACCTCTCACCAACTGGGAGAAAATCATACCTAGCGGTACCGAAGTATCAGAGAGTGCTAGACTACGTTCATCGGTGAGGAGTGTTTCGGCCATCACCATAGCCGATGCCAGGGTGTCGGTACTGCTCGAAACGGCCACAACCACCGAGCATGGCTCAGGTATGTTCATCGAGGTAAGAACCTCGGGAACAACCCGGAGCCCCGTTAGTGCTTTGGAGCCCGAAGACTCCCGCCGGGGCTTTATTGATACAGCCTGGCGTACTGACTCAGTTTGTTCCAGGCATAAGTAGCGGCAAGGTAGAAAAATCGATGTCTGAGAGTTGGCAGTGGAAGAGAAGGGCACAGATAGAAGGGATTTGCCAAAAGAGTGGCGGGCCCAAGGAGACAGGTCCATGTGCTGAGACTAATTGTGGGGCCTCATTTACATAAATATTTGCATATCCACTGGGCCTCATTTGTATAAATCTAATTTATTATATTTTTAAATGTTTATGCTTCCCATCTAAAATTTTAAGTGGCTTTCAAAGGAGTCCTTCACAAACCTATTTTTTGTCTTAACAATGACTTAGGGGTATGTTTACTAAACATTAGTGTGTGTTAAGTGCCAATGTGCTCATAGACATAAATGGGTGTTGCTGCACTTAGCACACATTCAAATTTGTGAAAGCACATTAACCTTTAGAAAACATGCTTCTTAATGAGTATCTGAAAATTATTTGCATATACAGTGAGGATAAAGAAAGGCTACCATGTTTCTATCCAGGTGCATTACTACAAAACCTTGCACATTTAGAACCCATAGAAAACCTGCCACATCATAACAGCACTAGCAGGACTCACACCGCACCAAACCCTATTTATCAAAAGGTAGCACTACAACTATTAAAGCAATGCATCTCTTACTGGAAAAGGAGAACGTGGGTCTACTACGCAGAAACTAGACGAAGAGAACAGTGTAGTTCTGTCATACACGCAAAACAGACAGACTGTCAACAAATACGGAACAAGGGATCACAATTTAGAAATATGAAGATAATAATTGAACTGGGAGCTCGAAAAGTCAAATTTTGAATGCACCACAACACTGGAAAAATAAACTATGAAATGAATTTCTTCTTATACTGAACAAAGCGCAAAGACATCAGCACACATATTCCAGCTAATAAATTCAAAATAAAATACTCTTTTTTTCTACCTTTTGTTGTTTGGGCATTTTATTTTTTAGTTGCAATTGCCTCAGTCTATCTTCCGCATTCTCTGTATCTTCTGTTAACTCTCCATTGTCTGCTGTCCATTTGTCCTTTCTTCTTCCTTCTATTTTTTTCCATTTTCTGTCTACATCCGCCACTGACATACTGATCTTTTGCTTTTTGTTCTTTTCTCCATTTCTTTCTTTACTCATTCATCCATTCAATTTCAACCCTCTGTCCTCAATCCTCTTTTGACTTTTCATCTAGGAACTTTCCATCTACTCTTCTAACCTCCAGCCCAACTTCCCCATTTCTCATCTCACTCCTTCGCTAGCCTCGTATTCCCCTTTTACCCACTCCCCATTGCTACATTTCAACTCTGTAATCCTCCTCCTCCTCCTCTCACTCATCTCCTTTCCAACTTCCCATTGCCTCTCTCACATAGTTCCATCATGCCCACCATTTCCCCCCTCTCTCTCTCCCCACCCCACCCACCATTTCCCCCAATCTCTCTCACCACCCCAGTTCAGCATTTCTCAATCCCCTCGCACTTCTGCTTTACCCCCCAAAGTCCAGCATCTCATGCTTTCTCTTCCACCTCCCCAGCCCTTTCCCCTACCATAGTCCACCCCTGATAGACCATCTATCCCCTTCCCCATACTCTTCTGCAGTATATATATAAAATATAGATATATAGATAAATAGATATACTGTAGATATATAGATATATATTTTTATTTATTTTATTTTATTTAACAGCTCTTCTATACCTCGCTCTTTATTATCAGTGCGGTTTACAGTTAACAATTTGACTCTAGTACATGATCAGATCTGACCTGAGTTTACATATAACAAGGAAAGTAACATGGGATTGAACTGGGGAAACTATGTACATTTTAAGCAGAGAAAGATGTATGTTGGTATTCTATTTACAATAATGTACCTCTGATGCAGTGCAACTGCTTGATTACAAATACTGTCTGGTCTGCATTACATGTTATGTAAATTACATATTTTGTAATTCATATTAAGGGATTGGGTTGTGAGGAGGGAGGAGGTGAGGCATTGTTTGGTTGTGAGAAGTGCATCAGGAACAAATGGTGCTTGAGGGTTTTTCTGAATTGCCTGAGGTCACTGATCGATCTGATGCTGGGGGGTAGGTTGTTCCGGCATCTGGAGGCATAGAACGCGAATGCCCTATTATTAGTTGATTGTGCACATTTTATGGTTTCCCTCGGAATAAATAGCATATTGGCGACTAATGATCTCCTAGATCTATTGTTGGGGGTGTGAGTGAGTATTTATTTATTTATTTACATTCTCTTATATACCGCGCTATTCAGCATCAGTGCGGTTTACATAGAACATCAAAACTTACACATTTCTGTAGCTGTGTTTACAATGAACCGGTACATGAACTTGGGTCAAACCTGGGTAACTATTTACATATTGGGTAACTATTGTGATGACGAAAATGCATCTGAACCCATGGAACTAGGAGAAAAACAAACATTTACCTTCAACCAGAGGGATAGCCCAGAGATCAGTAGGTTTCAAATTGCAGCCAAGGAAAAAAAAACACACAGAGCTGCTGAGTGGAGGCCACGCCCAACCTCTGAGGCAAGCTGGGGAGGTAATGGGAGACACCTGGGGGAGGAGTTGGAACCAGTAGTGCAGCCACACTCATTTAAGCTCCAGGGAACAGGAGGAGGGGAGTCCACCAGGGAAAAGGAAGCATAAAGGACTTCCGAGGGAACGGAAGGAAAAAGAAGCTTCAGGAGAGCTGAAGGAGAAAGGTTTTCCAGGGACAGCCTCACTGGGGAGTCCCAAAGCAGCCAGCGCACAGAAAGCCACAGTCCAGAAAGAAGCCTGGGCCGCAGAGGAATTGCAGCTAGGTCTGGAGATAGGACAGGTTGGCCTGAGAGAGCTGCTGACCTTAAGCAAGGTACGAGAGCAGCAGTGCAAGAGGCTGCAGGAAAATCATCAGCTGTGAAAAGGTGTGTGAATAGACCTGTTACTAAGAATAATGTGAGCCAGTTAGAGGCCCTGAGCCGTCTAATGAAAGATAAGAATCTCTACAGCCCTACTAAAAGCCATGAGGGTAAAGAGAGGTCTCGATGGGAAAAACGTTTAGAGCTGTTAGAAGAAATTAAGCCTACGTTTATACAAGCTGATTCAACCCCAGAAATAACAAACCCTGGTTATGAAGATATGCAGACAGAAGTTTGTGATTCTGACCAAGAGTCCATAGAGTATTTAATGGATTGTTCCCTTTGTAAGAAGACGGGGTAGAGAAGTATTGGGTTTTTAAAAAGGAGAAAGAAAAACTCAGAAGCTAATTACCTGAATGAGTTATACCTTGAATGCTGAAAAGTTTGAGAGAGAGAAAGTTGCAAAAGCCTAAAGCTAAGAGCAAACATTTTTTAAAGCGTTAAGTTGAATATCTGAGGCTTTGAGAAGAAGCTGCTGTCTGAGAGTAAAACAGACAGAAACATTTAAAGATTTGCTTAGAATGTTGGACACTATGGGAAAAGTAGATTCCTGTTCTTGTCATTGGAAGGAACAGTAAACGCTATATTCTTGACTGAAGGAAGTCTAGAAGAAGCACCTTTCTGTGTAACGACCTGAATGAAGCCATTATAACTTTATGTCACTGTAAGAATCCTTTTTGTGAAGACGTTTTTATGTTGGAGAAGCATCCTACTTTTGTTATCATGCGCTGAACTTCAAAGAAGTTTCTATTGGAAAGGAAGTAAATAAAAATTCCTGTACTTGCCTTTAAAACCCTCGGCATTCACTATTATTTGACACAACTACAACCTCCAGAAGCCTCGGCTCTGGACCCCCTGCTTGAAAGGGACAACATAAGGGCACACCCCCGCCCCTAGGCGACCACCTGGGCGGTGGTTGGGCGCGACACTATTTACATTTTGACAAACTAATATAGAGGATTCATTGTACTGCGTCGGCTAGCTAGTTGCTGGGGCTGTGGTGGTACATTCTTCTGGGTAATACAAGAGGAAGAGGTGATGTTTTAATGCTTTCCTAAACTGGACTAAGTCGGGGATTGCCCGGATGCTAGGTGGGAGGGTGTTCCAGCATTTAGGTGCACAGAATTTGAAAGCTCTGTTTACTGTTGCCTGGGTGGACTGGATTATCTCTTTCGGGATTATTAGTGTGTTGACCGCTGCTGCTCTTCTGGATCTGGTAGGGGGGTTGCTCTTTATGAGCTCTGTTAGGGATGAGGAGGAGAGCCCATTGATGGCTTTGAAAGTCAGCAGTAAGGTTTTGAATGTGAGCCTGCCTTGAATGGGGAGCCAGTGAAGCTGTTTCAGGATGGGCGTTATGTGGTCCCTCCTGGATGTTCCCTGAAGAACTCTTGCTGCTGAGTTCATCGCGAGCTATAGCGGGTGCAGAGTGGACTGAGGGAGACCCTGAAGTATGGCATTTGCATAGTCAAAATGCGGTATGATCAGTGCTTGATAGATTGTCCGGAAGTCAACCGGTTCAAGCAGGAAGCATAGATGCCGGAGAGATCGCATCTTATGGTATACTGCTCTTGCTATATTGCTTATGTGCGTCTTCATGTCTAGTCGCTGGTCTAAGGTGACTCCGAGGTATCTGATAGAGGGTTTGGTTAGAAGTTCAGCTTCCTTGACCTTCAGGTATGGTGGTGTGATGAAGTTTGGATTTCTTGTGATGAATAGGACCTCTGTTTTCTTATGTTGAATTCGAAGATTTTGGTTTTGGAGCCAGATGGAGTAGGTCTGAAATTGAGGAGAGAGATATTTTATTAATGGATTTGAAAGTAATGAGGAGGGCTTTGTATGAGATCCTGCAACTTATCGGAAGCCAGTGTAGTTCTCTTAGGATGGGGGTTATGTGGTCTCTCCTTGCAGCTCCGCACAGGACGTGGGTGGCGGCATTCATAGCTAATTGTAGCGGGTTTAGGGTATTCTTGGGGAGGCCGTGGAGTATAATGTTTGCATAGTTGAAATGGGGTGTAACTAGCGCTTGGAATATTGTGCGGAAGTTCTCTGGCTCCAACATGGGTCTCAGGTGCCGTAGGGTCTTGTAGTAGATGGCCTTTACAGTGTGGCTTATGTGTGTTGTGAAGTCTAGCTGCTGATCTAATGTCACCCCCAGGTAGCGTATGGTAGGCTTGATTGGAAGCTCTGCGTCTCTTACTTTTAGTGTCGAAGGGGGAGAAAAGCTTTTGTTTTTTGTGATGATTAGGACCTCAGTTTTTTTGAAATTTATTCAAAGATTCTGATTGAGAAGCCAATCTGTTATTGCGTTGAAGCAATCAACCAAGGCTGTATAATCAGGAAGCGTGACATTGATAGGTGTGAACATCAGCACATCGTCTGCATAGAGGAGGCAGGATATACCGAAGGAGCAAATGATTTCACAAATCGGCTGCATGTATATGTTAAAAAGCAGCGCAGATAGGGAGGAGCCTTGGGGTACCCCTTGCTTTTGCCGGAAAGGTTCAGATGTGTTGGAGCCAATCCGAACTTGTTGCCATCGGTCTTCTAAGTAGGATTTACACCAATCCCATGCAAGACCCTGGATTCCCTTATCATGGAGTCGAGTTATGAGTTGGCCATGGTCGACTGAATCAAACGCGGCGGCAATGTCAAGGAAGATTAGTGCAACGCCCCTTTTGATGTTGGCTATCTCACTGATAAGTGTGTTGGTTAGGGAGGTCAGGAGTGTTTCAACTCTGTGAGCTTCCCTAAATCCATGTTGGCTGGGGTCTAGGGGGGATGAGGTGTCAATATGTTGCTGGATCTGTCTCTGAGTCATCTTCTCGAGAATTTTAGCTAGTAGTGGGATACTGGAGATCGGCCGGTAAGACTCCTCTTTCCTTGGATCCAGCTGGATGTTCTTTAGCAGTGGTTGAATGGATGTCTGCTTGAGAGCAGGTGGGAATATTCCTGTTGAGAAGGACAGATTTGTGATCTCAGCTATGATTGGGCTGGGTTCCGATCACATTGATCTGATCCAGTATGCTGGGCATGGGTCATTTGGTGCAGTGGTGGTGTTGATGGTGGCAATAATGTTTTCAATGCTTCCCGCGGATGGAGGTGAGAGCTTAATGAGTGGATTTTGGTGCTGGGGAGACTGGGAAGGTTCTGGTATGGTGGCTGTGACTGTTTTGACAGCTTTAGATTGGCATATAGCTGTGGCTGTATATGTTCTTGTTGTGGTGGTGATGGTTCTTTGGTTAAGGATTTTACTAAGTTGAAGAGGTCGCGTGGTTTGCTTAGTGAGCGGCTGAGGAGCTTAGAGTGGAATTCTCTTCTTTTGTCCCATATTGCTTCACGATGAGTTTTCAAGTGAGCTAGGTATGTGGCTTGGTCTGAAGTTTTATGAGTGTGCCACCATTTTCTCTCGAGTTTTCTAAGGAGAAGTAGGGAAGTCCGTAGCTCAGGAGAGAACCATGGAGCTGTCTGCCTTTTACCAGCGTGGTTATTGGATGTTGATTGTTTGTTAGAGGATGGCCGTTGAGCGTACAAGTTAAGGGCCTCATTCCAATTAGCAACCATGTCATTGAGGTTGGATGATGACTGAGCGAGTTTTGGGAGTGCATATTTAGTAATCTCTTCCTTGTCGAGTGGTTTGAAATGTACAGGGATTGCTGATGTCAGTATATTTGGTCGGCTGAGTGTATCTTGTTCGTGTTGTGCTGGCATCTGAAAAGTTATTAGGTTGTGGTCTGACCAGGGGACAGGGGTGATGGAGAGGTCGAATTGGCACTTCTTGCTTGTGACTGTGGGTCACACACACACATGTGTGTGTGTGACCCACATACACACATACACACACACACACACACACATGCCCACATCCAGCATATCCCATCTCTCTTTTTCTCCCTCTCTCTGTCCTCCTTCCTGGGAAAAAATATCATGCATCACTGTCCCTGGCATCTTCTTTCTTCTTCTGAGTCAGTGGAAGAAAGATCTTATAGCACCATCCCCAGCTTTCTTTTTCTCTGAGTCAGCACGCAGCAGCCAGTGCTGCCTGTAGCATTCACTTCTGGTGAATAGCCCTGGACACTGGAAATGGCTGTTGTTGCTGACTCAGAGAAAGAAAGATGAAGCTATATGATGCCAGAGCTGCATGCACAGTGCATAGTGCCAGCTCCTAGGTCGAGCACTTGAATCCCCCACTTACTCTCCAAATACCCAGCCAGTCTTAGATTCTGTCTTCTTCTTTTCTCCAATCCAATTTTAAAGTCTCTTCCTAAGTTCCAGTCCCTGCTCTCCTCCATCTCCATCTCCCTGTCCCTGGTACTGCATCCTACATCTCTTCCGCTACCCAGTTACTTCCTTCTCTGATATTCATTAACTCCGCCTTTTCTCCTTCTTATCCCAACATTCATTCTTATGCTCTTCCCTTTCAATTCTTCCCTCTGTATGACCATTTTCTTCCCTCCTACACAAAATATATATTCCCCTCTCCATCCTTACTCCCCAGTTTCTTTTTTTCTCCCCCCAGCCCAGCCCCACCTCCTTCTAGTCCTCCCTCAGCATCAGCTCCCTTCAAGTTCCAGCCCCTCCTAGCATCCACTCCCTTCCAGTTCCATTCTCCCCATCCCCAACATCAGCCCATTTCCAGTCCTAGCCCCTCAGAATCAGTCCTCCTCCAGCCCGAGTCCTTCCCAGCATCAGTTCCCTTCCAGTCCCTCCACCCCCCCCCCCAGCATCAGCTTTTTTCCAGTCCTAGCCACCCAATATCAGTCCTCCTCCAGTCCCAGACCCTCCCAGAATCTGCTTCCTTCCAGCCCCAGGCTCCTCATCTCCTGGCATCAGCCCATTTCCAATCCTAGCCACCCTCCCAGTATCAGTCCTCCACCAGTCCCAATTCTTCCCAGCATCATCACCCTTCCATTTCCAGGCTCACCATCCCCTAGTATCATATTCCTCCAGTTCCAGTCCCTCCCAGCATCAGCTCACTTCCAGTTCCTCCATCCCCCAGCATCAGCCCTTTTCCAGTCCTGCCCTCCAGTATCAGAACCCCTCCAGTACCATTCCCTGCCAACATTGTCTTTTTTCAATCACAGTCTCCCAATCCCCCAATATTAGCCCATTTCCCGTTCTAGCCCCAGTAGCAATAGCCAGCAGCCCCCCCCCCCTCCTCACACACACACATGCATACACATGGCCCCAAACCATGAGGGGCCCCATGCACACCTGAATGGATTGAGGGAGTCGGTGAGGCCCAAAGCCCGGCTCCCTGACTCACCTTTACACAGCCATGGGAGTAAAGAGCCACCGGAACATTTTCCTTTTTTCTCTTGTGGGCCACGGCTGTACTAAGTTGCAGCCGCTGGTGTGGCTCAGTATGTAGAGGTTAAACAGGGGTATTTCCTGTCTCTTGCACAAGAGACAGGAAGTGCCCCTGTTTAACTTCTATGAAGTGAGTGATGCCGGCGGCTGTTAACTTAGTGCAGCTGCAGGAGAAAAAGGAAAATGCTCTAGTGGCTCTTCACTCCCATGACTGTGAAAAAGGTGAGTCAGGGTGCTGGGCTTTGGGCCTCACTGTCTCCCTCTTAAACCAGTCAGGTGCACATGGGGCCTCTCAAGGTATGGGCCATGTGTGAGAGACATTCTCAGAAATGCCTTGGGCCGGCCCTGCAAGGAGATATGTAGGGAGATATAAGAGATGAAAAGTGGTGAGGAGCAGTCGAATAAAGGCACTTATAGATCAGTAGTAGAAGTTTGAACTGGATGTGGATACAGATAAGGAGCCAATGAAGTGACTTGAGAAGAGGGGTGACATGAGCATATTAACACTGGTGGAAGATTAGCAGTTGAGTTTTGAACAGATTGACATGAGGAGAGATGATTCAGAGGAACCAGCAAAGAGGAGGTTGTGATAATCTAAACAGGAGGTCACTAGAGAATGGGTAAGGGTTTTAGTAGTGGGTTCAGTAAGGAAAGGATGAATTTTGGCAACATTACAGAGAAAGAAGCAACAGATTTTAGCTATCTGTTGAATGTGTGTGGAGAAGGAGAGGGAGCCGTCAAAAATGCATGGAGCGATGGGTACACCCCTAAACAAAGGCATGGGGAGGAGTGACCTGCATGGAGCGGCAGGTGCACCTGCTCTTGTCACCTTGCTGGGCAGGCTAGACGGACAATACTGGTCTTTATCTGCCATCATATACTATGTTATTATGTTACTATGACTCCAAGGTTGCGGGCCAAAGAAACAGGGAAGAGAAGAGTGTTATCCACAGAAATAGAGAAAGGAGGAAGGAGAGAAATGGGATTAGGAGGAAAGATAAGGAGCTCAGTTTTCGCTATGTTCAGTTTCAGATGGTGGTGAGACATCCAGGCACTAATGTCAGATAAACAGGCAGAGATATGGGCCTGGGCTCCTGGAGAGATTTCAGGTGCAGAGAGGTAGATCTGAGAGTCATTAGCATAGAAATGGTACTGAAAATCAAGGGAGATGAGTGAACTAAGAGACTGAGTGTAGAGGGAGAGAAAATAAGAGGTCCCAAGGCAGAGCCCTAGGGTACACTGACTGAAAGGGGGATAGCCGTAGAGAAGGATCCACTAGAACATACACTAAAAGTGCAGTGGGAGAGATAGGATGAAACCAGGGCAGGACAGAACCCCTAAATCCAAGTGAGGACAGGGGATCAAGGAGAAGATGGTAATCAACAATGTCAAAAGTTCTAGAGGAGAGGAGGGACAGGGGAGATACAATACAGACCTTTAAATACTTAGAGTACTAATGAACAAACAAACCTCTTCCAAAGACGGGGAATCTGCAAAACTAGAGTGCATAGCATGAAGCTGCAAGGGAGTAAACTGCAAGGCAAAGTCAGGAAAAACTTTTTCACTGAAAGGGGGGTGGATGCTTGGAATGCCCTCCATGGTGGTGGGGCAAATGCAGTGTCACTGAATTTGTCCTCCGTGGTGGGGGCAAATACAGTGACAGAATTCAAAATGTCATGGGACAGACACAGTAGATCCCTTTATAGAAACAGGATAAAATCAAACTAGGAGTGACCTGCACGGAGCGATGGGTGTGCCTTCTCTTGCCACCTTGCTAGGCAGACTAGATGGACCATGCTGGTCTTTATCTGCCGTCATGTACTATGTTACTATTTTACTATGTAAAAGCAGCAGAAAGGTCAAGAAGGATGAGGATCGAGTAAAGGCCCTTGGATTTGGTGAGGAACAAACTGGAGACTTTGGCAAGAGCCGTCTCAGTAGAATGTGGAGGGTGAAAGCCAAAAAACCTAAAATGAGGAATCCTACTTACTTAACCTGCCAAAGAATCTTCTTGGGATCTATAAAACCTCTTCTAAGGAGTATGATGAAATGCTAACAGAAATTAGGAAAGCTAAGAAAATTAGCAACACAGTTATAATGGATGATTTCAATTACCCCAGTATTGGCTGGGTGAATGTTACATCAGGGCATGCTAGAGAGATAATGTTTCTAGATGAAATAGATGAGGTTCAGGAAGTGACATGAAGGGGAGCTAATCTGGACCTAGACTTCGGTGGGATGAATGTTCAGGTGTGAGAGGTGACAATGTTGAGGCCACTTGGCAATAGGCAGCAAGGAAATTTACTATGTTAGCATTTAACTTTCAAAAGGGAAACTATGATTAAATGAGAAAAATATTTAGGAATAAAATAGAAGGAACAGCTGCAAAGGTTAAGAGTTTTCATCAGGCCTGGGCATTATTTAAAAATATTATCTTGGAAGCCCAGACCATATGTGTTCCATGCTTTAAAAAATGGCAGAACTATGTCGGCATAGTTTTAAGGTGAGCAGGGCCAGCCCTACCGCCAGGCAGACTAGGCATTCGCTTAGGATGGCAGGCTTCAAGAGGCGCCAGCATGCCCTGGTACCACTAATAAGCAACACTGGGAAAGCCCATTAAAGCCATGCTCAGTGATGGTCATATGAGCATCTGTGCACACTCATGTGCATGTGCTCATGGCCTTCTACATCCCTCCCCCATATCAGGGTGAGAGGTTCCACATGCATGCATGAAGGCAGCTACTCAAAGGCTGCTGCTAACTGTGGCTTTGAAAGACTTACTTGGTGCTGCCTGTTAGCTGCATCAGAGCCATGCTGTTGCTGCCCCCCTCCCCAGGCCTGATTTTTGCTTTGCTTCCCAGGAAGATAGATTGGGGAAGTGACAGCATCATTGGTGATAGAAGGAAGGGTAGGGAGGAGAGATAAGGGACATGGGAGGGGTAAGAGAAGAAGGGAGACATGCTGAATTCCTGGAAGAGGAGAGTAGGAAAATATTGATGCTAGACACCTGGGGAGCCAGGGGAAGGGGAAATTCTGGAGTCCTGGAGGAGGTGGGAAGAGAAGAAAAGAAGCAGGGCTATGGGTGTGGCGGGGGAGGAAGAGTGGGAGAGGGGTAGTGTAGGACACAGGGCCGATGATTCACCTAGAACACCAGCCCTTCACAACGGCTTTAAAACCGCCGTTTCTGAGGTGTGCCCGCGCCTTGCGGGCCTGCACCTGAGGGCCTCGCCAGAGGGCCCTTTGGCGTGGCCCTTAGGCGTGAGTCCATGGCAAATGATCAATAGCTAAAAGTCTTAAACATAATTATCTTGCTGGTATCTTGTGGATGAAACCTGCTATTTCCTCCCATCCTGTTTCTTCTTTCTTTTCTTTGACTATCTCTGTATCTCTTATCCCGTCCTATCATATAAATGGTGTTCTTTTCATATTTTCTGTAACATTAATATATTATTGTAAACCACTCTGATGCTTCGGCCTGAGTGGTGTATCAAATGTAAATAATAAATTAAATAAATAAATAAATATAGCCAAAAAAATTATTCAAAAATGAAAAATGATCTGAATAAATAAAGCAGGAAACAGCATAGACACTAGCAAATTAGATGCAAAACATTGATAAGGCAAGTAAAGAGAGAATTTGAAAAGTAGCATGCTGCAGCAGCAAGAGCTCATAATAAAAACTTTTTCAGCCACAATAGCTACATGGTGAAGATTCCACATTATGAGCCACCACCCATGAAAAGGATCTAGGTGTCATCGTGGATTGTTGAAAACCTCTACTCAGTGTACAGCAGCAGCCAACAAAGCTAATAGAATGCTAGGAATCATTAGGAAAGGAATGGAGAATAAAACAAATGATATAATGCTTCTGTATTGCTCAATGGTGCAATGGCACCTTGATTGCAGGCAGTTCTGGTTGCCGTATAATAAAAAAAGATATAATGGAATTAGAAAAGGTATAGAAAAGGGTGACCAAAATGATAAAAGGGATGGAAGGATACTCCTATGAGGAATGTCTTCAGCTTGAAGAAGAGATAGCTGAAAGGAGATATGATAGAGGTCTATAAAATAATAAATGAGGTGGAACAAATAAACACAAATTGGTTGTTTACGCCTTCAAAAGTAAAAAGACTAAAGGACACACAACGAAGCTACATTTAAGACTAAGCAGAGAAAATATTTTTTTATTCAATTCATAATTAATCTCTGGAATTAGTTGTCTGAGGATTAGTAAAAGCTACTAGTGTAGCTGGATTAAAAGAGGTTGGACAAGTTCCTGGAGGAAAAGTCCATAAACCATATTTTAAGTGGACTGGGAGAAATCCACTGCAAATCCCTGGGATAAGCATCATGAAATCTGTCTACCTTTTGGGATCCTGTGAATACTTGTAACCTGGATTGACCACTGTTGGAAACAGGATACTGGGCTTGATGGACCCTTGGTCTGACCCAGAATAGCAACTTTTATGTTCTTATGTTCTTAAGACAGATGCAAGAAAGATTTTCCCATATTTTCTCTGCAATGCTTAGTACAAAATCATTTAAGCAAGGTGCACAATACCTGACCCAAACTGATCAATTTTGCTTCTGACTGTTTGATCCTTAGGACTCTAACCCCCCTCCACCCACAAAAACACAAACCCAACAACTATGGATCATATTACTACATAGAATTTGCATTCTTCTTTTATAATTATAGCATACTATAACCCTCCTAAATGCTCCTCCTCTTTTATGACTGCTAGAAAGTTACTTTTTAGATAAGTTACTGTAGATGGGAAAACAGCTTTAGCGAAACAAGTGCGTTGGAATTATACCTTCAGGCAGCAAGGAAACAGAACTATACAAACAGGAATACCTCTCATGAAAAAGGGGAGGGGGGAGTTCAGACTTTCTGATGCTACTGTTTCTTCAGCTTGTTGTATTTAAAGCTCTTCCCCCACCCCCAAACACCCCTTTCTGCATCTGCTTGCTTTTGTGTGCCTTTTCTTCACATTTCCTGCTCAAGAGACTACCTTTATCGCAAAGGTCAATTCATTCAGCAGGGCACCAAACAGAATTGAATATAATTATCCCAATCTTTACTGTGTAGAATTCATGCTTGAATTCATTCAAAAAATAGCAAGCAGTATAATTAACTCAGAGCCCAACGAAATCTATTGAGAATACCTCAGGTATCATACAGTTCCACTCACAATAGCACATTTTCATTTAAGGACATTGTATGTATTAACCCTAGTCAGCATCCAATTACTCTGAATAAGTGAATTCTCTGTTTCAGGAATGTAATTTGAAAATGCTGCCATGCAATCTGAGGCAAAAGGTCTTTTTTCATTAATCTAACTCTCATTAAAGTGGAAGCCTGTAGGTTATTTCAAATCCATTAGTTTTAAATACAGGTGATTACAATTCTATTGAACATAAGACAACACAAATGTCCATCAGGGAACATTGTGGGCCTGCATTAATGGAAACGAAAGGGGTCTGATGCGTATGTGGCCTAGTTGGCATAAAGCAAAATTCCGTTTTGGAACCTGTCATAGAAACAGATGTTTCCATGAACTAATTACCATTAATATTGCACCATGAATATGATAAATATGAATCGATTTCAATAAATTGATGACTTTGATTTCCCAGGTCCATGTAAATAGCTACAGAAAACTTATTTTATCTTCTTATTTGTCTTGCACTCCACCCATCTCCTCCCCTTAGCCTTGGGGAAAGCAAATCATTATCTCCCGAGATGACTTCATTAAACACCCTCAAACTATTTCACACCCCCATGCACCTTTACAGTAGTAGCACATCAGGTTCAGGTTTTAATGTCCACCTTACTGAGACATGTCCAGTTAATGCAGCCTCAGTAACAGGTTGTTCCTGTCACTGTGCAGCTTCACACTGAATCTTTTTTTTACCACAATTAAGTCCTGCTTCACTTCTACCATTAGCATAAGAACGCAGTGTTAGACTGCTTCATTAATCACAAGGGACACACCTTAACAGAAATTGTGCTGATTACAGTGTATTTGGGTTGAGCAGAATTCAAGAGGTTAACCATATGGGGTTTCTCTCGGAATGAATGTGTCTAGATAAATGTTAAAAGTGTGATCCTTTCTTATAAAAGGTAAAAACATAAAAATGTTTTAAGTTTATTACTTGGCTAAAATAATCCATCAAAGACAAATTCATTAGGTGCCAATGTACTAAAGGTGTAAAAAAGTATTCTAAAATGTAAAAAAGTATTCTAAATATTAGAACTTTTCAGGGAACTAGTCCAGCAGGGATTTTAGGGTCCCCCAGAAAAATGGTCTTTGATACAAGGTGGGGGGGGGGGAGCAAAGGGATTCTCCATCCCATTAGGGCTATTAACATTTCTATTGGGAAAGGGGGATTTTGTTTGTTTAAGTTGCCAGATATTTTAATAGATCCTGAATCATGCATTCGTATGACTGGGAATGTCTGATGTTCCCAGTAGCAGGAACACACGCAAAAGTACCATAGGATTTACCCAGGTACTGCAGGGAAATAAATCCCTCAGGATTCCATGGAAATTGTTTTTGACCAAATGGTTAGAGCAATGGGCTGAGAACCAGAAAAGCCAGGTCCAAAATCCACTGCCGCTCCTTGTGATCTTGGGTAAGTCACTTAACCCTCCATTGCCTCAGGTACAAACTTAGATTGCAAGCCTTCCGAGAAGAGAAAAATAACTACTGTACCTGACTGCAGTTTGACTTGAACTTCTGAAAAAATGCAGCAACTTAATTCAATTTGTGCTAGGTTTGAATACTACAAAAAGACCTCTAAATTTACTAATGTAGTAAACTAATTAAATATCTAGCACACAAGTTTTATTAAATACAGCATGTAGCTCTGCAAATAATTTAATTTAAATTACCTCCCAACAACCAATGAAAATAAAGACGCTTCCCAGCCCTGATTCCTACTCTTTCCTCTATCCCTCCTCCCACCTACCAGTTCAACCATTAAAAAAAAAATCCCCACCCCAATCCCCTTCTCATTCTTGATTAACCAAAAGGGGAAAGCCCCCTCACCCTTCAAAATCTCACCCATCCCTTATTCAGTCAAAAAAAGAAATCTCCAGTACACAGACCCCCTCCCACCTTCAGGATCCTTCAAATGTTCTTAAACTGAGCTGGCAAGATGAGACAGCCTTACCACCTACTGGCTCAGTGTCCAGTGATGTTCTGACCCTGTCTGCTGGAGACCTGTGGAAAAAGCATTGCTCGACACCTGCTAGGTTGGAGGTTCTTACCATGGTAACTTCCTCTAGCAATATCATCTCAATAGTGGTTTATTTGCAGCTCAGCTGGATTACACGTAGGATATGACTTACTGAGTGCAGGCATATAAAATGTACAATTCAGGTTTTTAGTTACAAGTACCTACTGTTTGGATAAGGTTTAATTCATTCCAGACATCAAATCCAGGGTCAAATTACATAGTTAATCTTCCTTCTTCAAAACAGAAGCAGCAAGTACTTGAACAACTCTTGAAATACACAGCACTTGCTAAGACTATAGACATTTCACATTATTCAATCCATGGAATACAAATTTGACTCATACGTATTCACTTGTTCCGCAACAGCTTTGGCTTCTGAGCAATGACAGAAATTTAAATTGGGGACCCTCAAGCAAAATATCTGAATGAGCATCCAGAGCAGGGAGAATCCACCTCAGAAAATATGGGAACAGCTATAAATGGGCCATCTTTTTTTCTGGGCCCCCCCCCCCCTTGTACTGCAGGGGTGGCTTAGGTGGAATTTATGTCACTGCCTCTGAGCATGAAATTGTTGTGAATATCTTCCTATAGTCTGTAAGGCTAATATCTATAGCCTGCCTAAGGCCTACTGAACCAGACAACATGGACTCCAGCTACCTGGGCCTCAGATCTGCTAACATCTCAGAAGTTATTACCTGACAAGTACCTGTGTGTATGGACACAGAAGACAATTGTTTTTGTTCTGCCTATATGGAAAGAGATAGCCTTGCTCATTCTGAAAATTGAGATGAAGGGCTTTGAAAACTGCAACACTGCATTGGACCACATACTGTCTTGTACTGCATTTTAGCTCTCATCATGGACCCAGCTGTGCGTGAGACCACCTCGTGCTGGTTGTTTCCTTATTCATCCAGCCACCCAGAGGAGCCCTGGGCCAACCTGTCCTCAAGGTGTACATGTGCTGAGATAAGGATTCATTACCAGGACTAAGAATTTTTTTACAAAGATAAATGTTTTGCTTTTTTTACCTGATGTGCTTTGTATTCCTTGCTCTATCAAAGACACTGTGCCATCTAAGGTTGATCTGCTGTCACAGTGGGATAGACCAAGAATCTTGCAGGCAACTGAGGTGTTCTGTATTTGTCCCTAATCCCTGCAAGTGACTTGCCTGCAAAGGCTAGAGCTTGTGTTATAAGCAAAACTACCTTGCTTGGATCAGTTCTGCTTTGGAATCTCTTAGATCTTATGGCTTTCCACCGCCAGGCAGAGTTGCAAGCTATGAGTCTTTGTTTTTCTCTTGACTAGTAGGGGGTCAGAGAAATAGGTGTATTATATTTTTCTAAGTGCAAAACAGACCACCTGACTTTGTGTAATTAATCTTGGGTATTAAGAGAATGTAAATAAATTAGTATTTATATAAGAATTGCTATCTGTTTCTCCTGCAAAATGGTATCTCATTTTCTTTTCTATTCCTTAGAAATAGTTTGCATAATAAAGCATAATATATATAGAACTTATCTAGTTTTGCTAGTCATTGCTAGTAAATCATAAGAACTGGAAGGGTTTTATGGGAGACCCAGTCTTAGATATAACAATTGAACTATATACAAATCTTATTAATCTGCATTGCAACATCCCTTTACAAACTCTGATGACCAATCAGGGTCCTCAGAGGCAGGATTACTAGAATGACAGCAAGCTTTTATGCAAAGCTGATTAAGCCTGCCTTCATCTGAACCATTACATGGCTCATCACACAAATCATCAGCCTCAAACACACAGACCCTTGTTCAGATCTGGCAAGAGTTTCTTTTGCCCTAACAATGCCTGATCAGTAGGAGGTAAGGCTGACTCCTTCTGCTGCCTCAGCATTGGAACACTGAGGGGGATGTGGCTTTGAATATTAAAGGTCCTATGTTTTGTTTGGCTATAGAAGGAGAACTTGGGAAATAGGGATTCTTTATGTTAGATCAGTTAGATGGGAAAGAGGACCAGGGTGGTACTATTTTTATTACTTGTACTTAAGGGAAGGTCGTAGACATGGCCTCCTCCATTAATAAACCAGTAGCAAGAGAGGATTAATGCATAGGAAAACTAGGAACATGCCAAGGATCCAAAGTCAAGAGGGGACCCACAGACTACCAAGTCCTCTACATGAGCATGGCAAACTCCCGATTAATATAGGAGAATTGGAGTCCTAATAGGATTTCCAAACAGCAGTTTTAATTAAGAGAGAACAGTTCCTGGCAGAACCTTAAAATCAGCAATATAAGAACATAAGAACATAAGAAATGCCCTACTCGGTCAGACCAATGTCCATCAAGCCCAATATCTTGCTTTCAACAGTAGCCAATCCAAGTCACAAGTACCTGGCAGGTTCCCAAAAAAGGTACACAGGTTCCACAGTGCTTGTCCCGGAATAAGCAGTGGATTTCTCGGGTCCTCTTTAATAATGTTTATGGACTTTTCCTCCAGGAACTTGTCCAAACCTTTTTTAAACCCAGCTACACTAACAGCTTTTACTACATTCTCCGGTAACAAATTCTAGAGTTTGATTACGCGTTAAGTGAAAAAATGTTTTCTCTTATTAGTCTTAAGTGGATTATTTTGTAGCTTCATTCTGTGTCCTCTAGTCTTTCTAATTTTTGATGGCGTAAACAAACGATCTGTGTTTACCCATTCCACTTCATTCATTACTTTATAGACCTGTATCATATCTCCCCTCAGCTGTCTTTTTTCCATGTTGAATAGCCCTAACCTTTTAAGCCTTTCCTCATAGGGGTATCCTTCCATCCCCTTTACCATTTTGGTAGCTCTTCTCTGTACCTCTTCTAATTATGCTATATCCTTTTTAAGATATGGCAACCAGAATTGCGTACAATATTCAAACTGTGGTTGCACCATGGAATGATACAGAGGCATTATAATATCCTTGGTTTTATTCTCTATTTCTTTCCTTATAATTCCTAGCATTCTATTTGCTTTCTTGGCTGCTGCTGCACATGGGGGCGGAGGGTTTTAACATATTATCCACAATGGCGACTAAATCTTTTTCTTGGGTGATGATTCCCAATGTGGAACGTTGCATCATGTAACTATAGTTTGGGTTGTTGTTTCCTAGGTGCATAACCTTTCACTTGTTTTATTTATTTTAGTGTTTTCTATACTGCTATATTGATAAATCATAGCTGTTTACATAAAACAACTGAGTTACATTGAACAAAGTGGAAGTTACATGTGTAAAGAGAACTTTTAGATAATTACATGATCAGTAAACATTAACAAGAGATCAGGAATATATACATGATTAATTACTATGAACTATGTGCATATTGTAAGGGTCCTGGGGTTCTTGTGCACATTAAATTTCATCTGACATTTAGATGTGCAGTCTTCCAACTTATCAAGGTCCTCTTGCAATTGTTCATAATCCTTTGAATAATTGTGTGTCATCTGCAAATCTGATCACCTCACTGGTTATTCCCATTTCCAGGTCATTTATGAATATGTTAAAAAGCAGCAGGCCCAGCACAGATCCCTGGGGTACTCCACTATTCACCTTTCTCCAATGAGAAAATTGCCCTTTTAGCCCTACTCTCTGTTTCCTATCTTTCAACCAGTTCCTAAACCACAATAGTACAATGCCTCATATTCTAGGGCTTTTTAATTTTCCCAAAAGTCTCTCATGAAGGACTTTATCAAAGGTTTTCTGAAAATCAAGATACACTATATCAGCCGGCTCACCTTTAGTTACTGTTCTATTACCTCGGATATATACCATCCGGTCCAGATGATTTACTACTATTTAGTTTATCAAATAGTTGTAATATATCTTCCTGGTTTATCAATACTTCTTGAATTCTTCTGATACATTACTTTTAAATACCATTTCAGGCATGGGTAACTTCTCTTCATCTTCAGTAAAGACTGCAGCAAAGAATTCATTCAGTCTCTCTGCTATCGCCTTGTCCTCCCTGAGCATTCCTTTTACCTCTCCATCATCCAATGATTTAAATGAGACTGGATGCAGGAAGATTGTTTTTGATTATTTTGTTATAGATTTTTTATCTGCTTTTGATAACCTGAGTCATTCTATTCATATTTTTTTTAAGCACCATCAAGCCAATGCTGTTTCCTGGTGACCCAGTAGCTGCTGGGTTTTCTTGGCAAGATATGACTAGAAGTAGAAGCATAGAAACATTATAACAGAAAAAGACGACATGGCCTATCTAGTCTGTCCTTCTATATCAACCACTACAACAGTCCCCTTTTTTCCTTTAGAGATCCCATGCTTCTTTGAATTCAAATACTGTCTTCATCTCTACCACCTCCACTGGGAGACTATTCTATGGATTCACCACTCTTTCCATAAAGAAATATTTCCACATATCACTTCTGAATCTATCCCCTTTCACCCTCATCCCATGTCCCCTTTTAGCAGAGCTTGCTTTCAATCAAAAGAGGTTCTCCTCCTGTGCATTTATGCCATGGAGGTATTTAAACATCTCAATCATATCCCCTCTATCCCGCCTTTCCTCTAAGGTGTACATATAAAGATGCTTAAGTCTGTCCTCATATGCTTTATAATGAAGACCACAACCATTTTATTAGCACCCTCTGTACCGACTCCAGCCTGTTTTTATCCTTTTGAAGGTGCGGTCTCCAGAATTATACACAATACTCCAAATGAGGTTGCACAAGAGACTTATACAGAGGTATTATCACCTCCTTTCTTCTGCTGGCCATTCCTCTCCCTATGCACCCAAGCATCCTTCTAGCTTTTACTGTCGCCTTTTCTACCTGTTTAGCTACTTTAAGATCATCAGACACAATTACACCTAGGTCCCACTCTTCTTTAGTGGACAAAAGTACTTCACCCCCTATACTATATTGCTCCCTTGGATTTCTGCAGCCCAGATGCATGACCTTACATTTTTTAACATTAAATCTCAGCTGCCAAATTCTAGACCATTCTTCAAGCTATCTAGTCCTTTTCTTCCAAGGCAATGGAGGGTAAAGTGACTCACCTAAAATCACAAGGAGTGTCAGTAGGAATCAAACCCTGGTTTCTTGGGTATGAGGCTGTTGCCTTAGGCTACTCCTCCTCTGTCTAGAACACTCTACAGTAATCTACATCTGTAGCATTAGATATGCTTTCCTCTCCTGTCCCCCTCTATATGGCTTTAAACTCTCCCCAGATACCTGAATCCACATCTTTCCTCACTGCCAGTTCTATAGTCTATTACATTTGTATCCTGCCTAATCAATCCATAAGGTTTGCCTTAAGCCATGCATACAGTAGTTTTAAAAAACATTGTTTTCATCCACTTCCATCTCTACCCTTTTGTGTAGACTTTAACTCCCTACCCTAGTCATCATTCCAAAGCAGACCAGGGAAGCTGGAGGGTTTGCTCCTGATTATGAGCAGCTCCTTCAGCTCATGGGTTCTGAGCAGGAGGCGGAACCTGTATTTAATTACTCACATTTTCAAATCCAAGCGAATAGAGGTTTATGATAGGGGCCCATAAATGTATGTTACCTAGGGCCAATATAGTGTTAATCCAGCTCTGAGCACTAATGCTAGATAAGGAAACTAGCAGATCTGTCCCTAACAAAAGAAAACTTTAAAGCATAGAAAACATGGGAGGCCTTTCTATATAGCACTTTATGATTAATGAAGTCATCAGCATGTTATATAGTTGTTTAACATTTACCATGCTGGCATTACTAAAATAGGCTTTCTCAGATATCAAGGCCTTTGCACATAGCATGTTCTTTAGCCTATACACTAACAGAAACTACATTTTATTGCACTTTTCATTCATTCATTAGAACCCTAAATGAAATCGAGAGATTACAACCTGCAGTTTCAGCTGAGCACTAGGAGATAGATTTAGGTCTGTGATGTAACTAGCTCTTCGTGTGCCATGGGTGAGTCTCATGAACTGCACTCCCTTTGATGATGACATCACTACACTCTGCCATTTTTCACTGAGGTTCTTACAAGAGATCTGCCTATTTTCCATCAATAGCAGCAAGACCATACCAAGGGCTGTGCTAGGATGCAAGACCAGAAGGGGCTCTAATGTCATCACTGAAGCATCCAAGAAGCCCAGCAAAAATTAGTTCTTTCATGCAGCTGGGGGGGGGGGGGGGGGCACCAGGTTCACCAGTTGCATAGAGTGCATTGCTAGCTAGATTGCTAGCTTGGTACAGTCCTGGCTAGCAGTCATGAACAGGGCCGGCCCGTCCATTGAGCAAGAATGTTTTTTGCACAGGGCCCCGTGTTTCAGGGGGCCCCGTGCAAAGAACATTCTGCTTTTTAAAAAATTAAATTTAAAAAAAAAAAGCTGGCTGCTGCCGCTGCCGCCAAAGCAGCAGCAGAATAGAATGTCCCGCGGGGCCCCCTCTACCCGGCTGAGCTCTCCATGCCCGGCTGAGCCCCTCTGCGCTGGCTTTCAGATACACGAAGGGAGAGTGTCTCCCTCGCGTCTCTGTTAAGCCCGCAGGGGCAGATGGGAAATTTCCCATCAGCCCCTGCTTCCCATCAGCCCCTGCGGGCTTAACAGAGATGCGAGGGAGACACTCTCCCTTCGCGTATCTGAAAGCCGGTGCAGAGGGGCTCAGCCGGGCAGAGGGGGCCCCGCGGGACACTCCATTCTGCTGCTGCTGTGGCGGCAGCGGCAGCAGCCAGCTTTTTTTTTTTTTAAATTTTCCATGAGCCGATGGGGGGGGGGGGCTTAGGACTGGTAATGGGCTATGGAGGGGGTTAGGACTTGACTTGAGGTGGGCTGTGGGCTGTAGGGGGGGTTAGGCCTGGTAATGGGCTAGTGGGGGGTTAAGACGGGTAATGGGCGGTGGGCTGAGGGGGGCAGTCGGGAAATGGGGTGATGGGGGGTTAGGACTGGTAATGGGCTATGGAGGGGGTTAGGACTTGACTTGAGGTGGGCAGTGGGCTGTTGGGGGGGTTAGGACTGGTAATGGGCTATGGGGGGGTTAAGACTGGTAATGGGCTGTGGGCTGATGGGGGCTGTCTGGAAATGGGGTGATGGGGGGTTAGGACTGGTAATGGGCTATGGAGGGGGTTAGGACTTGACTTGAGCTCGCCTGTTGGGTCGGTTAGCACAGGTGGGGTTAAGACTGGTAATGGGCTGTGGGCTGATGGGGGCTGTCTGGAAATGGGGTGATGAGGGGTTAGGACTGGTAATGGGCTATGGGGGAGTTAAGACTGGTAATAGGCTATGGGCTGATGGGGGCTGTCTGGAAATGGCGTGATGGGGGGTTAGGACTGGTAATGGGCTATGGAGGGGTTAGGACTTGACGTGAGGAGGGCTGTGGGCTGTTGGGGGGGTTAGGACTGGTAATGGGCTATGGGGGGTTAATACTCGTAATGGGCTGTAGGCTGATGGGGGCTGTCTGGAAATGGGGTGATGGGGGTTAGGACTGGTAATAGGCTATGGAGGGGGTTAGGACTTGACTTGAGGTGGCTGTGGGCTGTTGGAGGGGTTAGGACTGGTAATGGGCTGTGGGCTGATGGGGGCTGTCTGGAAATGGGGTGATGGGGGGTTAGGACTGGTAATGGGCTATTGAGGGGGTTAGGACTTGACGTGAGGTGGGCTGTGGGCTGTTGGGGGGGTTAGGACTGGTAATGGGCCATGGGGGGGTTAAGACTGGTAATGGGCTGTGGGCTGATGGGGGCTGTCTGGAAATGGGGTGATGGGGAGTTAGGACTGGTAATGGGCTATGGAGGGGGTTAGGACTTGACTTGAAGTGGGCTGTGGGCTGTTGGCGGGGGGGGGGGGTTAAGACTAGTAATGGGCTATGGCGGGGTTAAGACTGGTAATGGGCTGTGGGCTGATGGGGGCTGTCTGGAAATGGGTTGATGGGGGGTTAGGACTGGCAATGGGCTATGGAGAGGGTTAAGACTGGTAATGGGCTATGGAGGGGGTTAAGACTTGACTTGAGGTGGGCTGTGGGCTGTTGGGGATGTTAGGACTGGCAATGGGCTATGGGGGGTGGGTTAAGACTTGACTTGAGGTGGGCTGTGGGCTGTTGGGGGGTTATGACTGGTAATGGGCTATGGGGGGGTTAAGACTGGTAATGGGCTGTGGGCTGATGGGGGCTGTCTGGAAATGGGGTGATGGGGGGTTAGGACTGGTAATGGGCTATGCGGGGGTTAGGACTGATAATGGGCTATGGTGGGGCTAGGACAGGAAATGGTCTGATGGGGAGGGGTTAGGACTTGAGGTGGGCTGATGTGGTTAGGACTGGTAATGGGCTGTGGGCTGATGGGGGGGTTAGGACTGGCAATGGGCTATGGGGGGCTGACTGGAAGTGGGCTGATGGGGTTAGGACTGGAAGTGGGCTGATGGGGGTTTAGGACAGGTAATGGGTTATAGGGAGGGCTTAAACTGAAAATGGGGTGATGGGGGGTTAGGACTGCAAGTGGGTTGATGGGGGCTAGGACTGGTAATGGGTTGGAGGGTTGCTTGGACTGGAAATGGGCTGAGTGGAAGGGGAGGCTTGAACTGCAAATAGCTGATGGGGAGGGGGCTTGGAATAGAAATGGGCTGTGAGGGAAGGGAGCTAGGACTGAAAATGGGCTGATGGAGCAGCTAGGATAGGACTGGAAATGGGCTGTTGGGGGGAGCTAAGATTGGAAATGGGCTGTGGTGGGGGCTTGAATTGAAATGGACTCATGGAGGGGCTAGAACTGGAAGTAGGCTCATGGGGGGGCTTGGACTGGAATTGGGCTGAGTGGAGGGGAGCTAGGTTTTGACATGGGCTGATGGTGGGGCTTGGAAATGACTAGAAATGGGCTGATGGGGGTCTAGGATTGGAAATGAGCTGATGAAGGGACTCGGACTGGAAATGGATGGGGGAGCTAGGACTGGAAATGGGCTGATGCAGGGACTAGAAGGGAATGGATACTGGGTGAGACTGGAACTAAAAGGGAGCTGATGTTGGTGGAGGATTAGAATGGGATGGGGCTGGGAGAGTAAAATGGAGAGGGGAAAAATATTTTGTGTGGGAGGGATGAAAAATCTACAATTGGCCGGGTATTGGGAGAGTAAGTGGGGATTGAGGATGGAGGGGTAAAATTTTTGTGGATGAAATAGGAATGAGGAAAGAGCAAAAGGAGAAAGATTAGTATGTTAAAGCAGATGTAGAGAGAGAGAATGGAAAAAAAAACTAGAAGAGAGAAGAAAGGACAAATGGACATCAGACGATGGAGAGTTAGCAGAAAACATGAAGAAACCAGAAGAAAGTGGCTGGAGCATTTGCAACTGAAAAAAAATGCACAAAAGGTAGAAAGATATCTCTTTATTTTGAATTTATTAACTGGAATATGAAAGCTCTGGGAAATGTGCATCATTAACGTCTGCACTTTGTTTGGTACAAGAGGAAATTAATTTATAGTTTTATTTCTACAGTGTTGTTGTACATTCCAAGTTTGGCTTTTGGGGTTTATGTTTATGTTTATGTTTATTGTCTTGATTGACCGCCCTTCATTGGTAAGCAGAACGGTTTACAAAATATGTCTTCATTACAGTGGGCACAAGGCCGGAAAAGGAAAAAGAAGTTACAACTCAGTAAAAGTAAAGAAACAAGGACAGGAGAAGAGGGTCAATAAAGGAAAAGGAGAGGCTAGGAGGGAGTTTAATTACTGCCTTCCTGTTTCTGAATTGTGATTCCTTGTTTGGTGATGGTCTATGTTCTGCATGTGTAACTGAGCTGAGGTATTCTGTTTATGTAATTCCTATTTGACATTGCCACTTGTTCTTTTTCCCCAGTATTCTCTGAAATGTATTGGTATAATATTTGCAGTGTTGCCTTTTAATAGGTAGGGTATGGTGCTTTGTGAGTCCTGGTAATGCTGTCAGGATACGGCGGGTTTGCTATGGGTTCTAAATGGGCAGCGTTTGTAGTAGTTCCTATTGTGCCTGGCGGTTGGCACTGGATTATAGTAATGTAGAAATCTTTTAGTCTTTCTTTATCCATACACTCATTAAGAGATATGTTTACTAAAAGTTAGTGTAAGGTAACATTATGCAAATATTTATGCAAATAAGGCCACTTATGCAAATGAGGCCCCGCACCGAATCTCCGCACTTGGCCCCGCACCCCCCTTGGGCCGCCCCTGGTCATGAACTGTATATAATTTCCACTAACTCCATGTCACTGTCTAATGTTACCCATGCTACTGCCGATGAAAAATATACCACAATAAATTATTTAATTCCGAATGACCATTTGGATAGCTGTAGGTCTATGCTCCATTCCATGCCCCTTTCCAGACCATATCCAGGACAGCTGTTCTACCCTAGGTATTCCCCTGAACAAAGTGTGCCCTAAAAGAGTCTCATTGCATGAACAATACAATTTAAAGAGCTTGCACTAACCATACACAGCAAATTTACAATTTTTATTGAAGAAAAAAGATTCTGTAGGACAAGGCTTTTTGTAAAAGGCACAGTTGGTACAAGCTGGAAAACAATGGGTTACTTTATCTTCAGCTCATTACTCTATAGCATGTACCATACTGTAGGTACTATTAATATATATATATTTTTAATGGAAACCAAAAGTGAATTAAATATGAACCTTTTGTGGAAATCCTGTAGATTATCACCATTTGTCCTTTGGCTGTGTATTTTTTTCAGCTGGATTCTGGCCCAATGAGCTGCATGCTTTGATTATAAATTGGGAAGTAGGTCTGTTTTGGTTTAACAACAGATCTCGATGAGCTATCAGATTCTGTGCTCAAGTTGTTCTTCCCATAGTTTTGTGATCACAAACCAACTGTGCACTTCTAGAAAGATTTTGATTTTGCTGGGCCTCAACAAAAATTCATTATTAAGTGAAATGTGTTTATGATCACAAAATAACTGCAGGGATTTAGTAACCCCATTCTCCTTGCTTAGAGCTGACCTATAATAGTATTTAAAACTGCACAGTTCCATATGCTACCAAAAATAAATGGCATATGGAATATTAGAACTAACTTAGACCCCTTCTTATTTTCCTTCTACAGATTTTCGATCGGCCATCTTATTCCAGAGTCCTCACAAAAATTACTTCTCTCTGTGGATGATACTTGAATCTTTACCTTCTTTCTTTACTATCTCATTTTATTCAGAACATTTTTGTATGCTATAAAGTGTAGTTTTCCTAGCAAAAAAGGTCCAGGTACTGATAATACATGAGCAGACAATGAAAAAGGTACCAGTACTCAGAACTACTGATTATCTCCTCAGAAGAAGATCTGGTGCTATACAGTAGCTGTTTCTCAACAGGTTTTACAAGGAAGAACTTGATTAACTAAAGTTTTTCTTTCGTTCTATGTGGGTGGGAGAGAAGGAAGAAGGAAGTTTAGCAAAGTAGTTCCTAAATCTAAAATGAAGTCTCTCCATTTTCCTTCCATTTTACCTTTTATGGCCATTACTCTTATGGAAAGTAGACATGGTCATAATTTCTCCTCTTGCAGATCTGTATTTTGTTATATCTTAGCAATGATGAAGCTTAGTTGCTGCCAGAGCAAGCCCAAGGGTTTCTGCCACCCCAGGCAGAAGTCCCAGCCATGTTGACCCCCCCCCCAGAACCTGAGCAACCCCCCCTGTGTTGAGCCACCACCCCACATCAAGCCGAGAGGAGCCGCTGCCATACCCCACGGCCACACTGATTCTGTCTTCTGTTGTGCCACCCCCGTACCCTAAGCAGCCTTCCACGTTGAGCCAAGCTGAGCTGCCGCCACTGCCCACTGCCACCGCTGATTCTGTCTTCTGGGAGACCGAGTGTCAGTTTAAAAGCAGTGGCTTTGTTGTGTTCTTTGGTGTCTGTGGCAGGCCATGTGCTTCGGCCCACATGACCTGCCACTTCTGATCCCTCTCCAACATGAAATTACATCAGAGGGGGTCAGAAGCAGTATGCCAAAGGCATCAAAGGGGCGGCACAAAGCCTCCATGCCAACTACCATGGTCTGCCACCCTAGGTGGCTGTCTAGCTTGCATACTGGATGGGCCGGCCCTGGTTGCTGCCACCCAAGATGTAATACTCCTGAATCTGAAATGATGGTGAAAATGGACATTTTTTCAAACTGTCTTGCAAATAATACATCCAAAACTTCACCTTTCAGTAGAGATTCAAGTCAAGTCTATTGCTCTAGAATGGAACCCTATATTTCCCTGTCAACCTTCTCTTTTCTCACCTTTAA
The DNA here is from genome assembly GCA_033557465.1 of Ichthyophis bannanicus. NCBI lineage: Eukaryota > Metazoa > Chordata > Amphibia > Gymnophiona > Ichthyophiidae > Ichthyophis > Ichthyophis bannanicus. The sequence continues at coordinate 1,686,631,748 of CM066031.1, read as the reverse complement.
TTCCATCAACCTCTTGAGGAATGCTCTGAGATCCAGAATGATATAGTAACTTTAGTTCCCTTGCCGTAATTTTAAAATAATTTAATATTGAAACATATATCAATAGTAATGGAAACAATCTGGGTCAATATCGCTGACCATCCGTAGTGTTAGGAGAAACATCCACTCTTTGTCATGGCATTATCCGGATAGTGCCAGGACAGTCTGTAAGAATTTTCAGCAGTACTATCTGTATAGTGCCAATGAAAATTCACAAATGGGGACTTATGTATATAGTGGGGGATGCTATATGGATAAGTCATTTTGAATATTGACTCATATATTTTTTCCTTCCCCTTATAATGCAAGGCATTTACTCCAGAAAAGATTACATGTTGTTGTCGTTGCTAAGTGCTGTCAAGTCAGTGCTGACTCCTGGCAAGCCTCTGGATAGTTGTCCTAAACTGTGTTTGGTCTTCAGTCAGGCAGCTCATCGTTGATAGAGGGGCACCCATAGCTGCTGTTTTTGTGTCTGTCCATTCCACTGCTGACCTTCCTCTTTTGCGTTGACCTTCCACCTTGCCAAGCATGATGTCTTTCTCAAGTGATCTCCCACTTTGCATGATGTGTCCAAAATTATATAGGTCAATATTTAAACACTGTGGTCAGCATTCTTTTAAACACCATCTGCAGAGCTTAAATAAAATACATATGTGTAGCTTTACTATCCAGATAGCAAGCAACACTGAATATATGCATACTGTAGAAGTGGCAGTACAAGAGCATCCAAATATGCAATATTTTCTCAGCTCTTCTGAAAACTATCCAGATCAATTTAGGACAGCCTTTTTACTGCCATAAGTTTATCCAGATAGTTCTCTGCTTTCCGTAAAACTTGGCCTTCTGCACAGACACTACCCTGGTGCAATCCAGATAGTGCTAAGGCAACCTGTAAACATTTTCAGTGGCTGCTCAGCATCCATGCACCATGTCATTATCCAGATAATTCCCTTGGAAAATCAGCCCAGAGGATACACTGACATCCTGGCTGGCTGAAATGTGACATCATAAATAAAAACATAAATAAATAATTTGCCATAAAAACATGATGTGATGTTTTTATGTCTAATTATTTATTTATGTTTTTATTTATGATGTTATTTATTATTATTATTATTATTATGTTTTTAGTTTAGCCTGCCCCTGAAGAAGGTAGCGAAACACGGCCTGTGTCGGGCCATAGGTTAAAGATGACCAATAAAAGAAATTCCTTCCTTTTTGCTGTCCACGTTGTTTTACTGGGTTCTATACAGCACGTGGACTCGTGCTTGTTTGTTGGACTACTGTGGCTGAAATGTGAGACATCCTTACAGGTTTTTAGGGCCTCACATACTAAATCACAAAGTGACTTTGCAAAAGTGTGCTTCATGTGAAAAATAGTGCAAAACACCTAGAAACTAGCAAAATTAACAAATTTGAGGTAAAGTGAACCTTTACAAAATTATTCCCCAAACTTTGCTTTGCAGTAATAAAATTTTGCACAAAATCATCTTTGCCCAAAAGTTCATTTAAGGGCTCTACTACTATTAAAGTGCATTAGGTTTTTGCATCTAATGCACATTTAGCTCAAAAAACTAAAACATGTTAAGTGCAAAGCCTCCAAGGTAATTGTTGGGGTATGACCAACATGTTCTCGACAGATAATGCATGGATAAGTATCCTAATGCACTGAGCTGTTACTGCGGGTGCGCTTACCTCCTCAACGCACATGACAACAATGAAAACATTGTCAGTACGTATGTGATATGTCACCTGCTCTAACTGCAGTGTGTTCACCACTCTGCCCCTACCTCGCCCATTTTCACCCTAGCACACAAGTGGCAATTAATGCACCAGTCAGTATGTGGTAACTGTCATGCTCCCATAGTAACAGTTACCATTGGCATGACCAAGCAGTTACTAGGCCCCAAAACATGTGTTAAATGCTTCATGCACTTTAGCAAAAGGGTCCCATAAACATTTTCCATTAATGAGCTGCTGCAATGCAAAAACATGCAAAGCAGCTCATTAATGCCCAAAATCCTGAAAACAAATGCACACAAAACGTTTTGTAGACTCATTTGGAACAGAGGTGTAGTTATTTTTTGAGAACTGCTGAACAGACCCATTTTCCATGGTAGTAGTAGCACCAATTAAAGGACCCTGATGACCCACTTTAGAGGTTTCCAATCCCTGTCAGACAAGCCTTGACTTAGGGGTTAAATGAAAAATATCATCTCTAGAGGTCCTGACTTTTTAAAAGACCATCCCTTGAAATCACTAAACCTGAGGACTGACCCCACCCCTTCTTCCTCTCCTCACTCCTTAATCATCCCAGGACCCCAACCACAGGGTCCAGAAGATGTTGGGGGCAAAAGTAATCCTAACTCACTCCTTCCTTAGAAGCTATTCCTGAAGTGGTGCCATCTGACCTTTAGTGGTAGTATTACGGTATTACTGCTAAGGATCAGCCTGCCAGAAAAGACTGTGCTCCCTTATCTGACAACCTAACTCTTACTAAACGGCGGTAGCGGACTCCATGCGATCTCAGAGCCGTGGCCCCATTGATTTCAATGGGGCCGCAGCTCCGATATCGCACGGAGTCTGGCTGGGCTGTGGCTCTATTATTGCACGGAGTCCGGCTGGGCCACGGCTCCGATATTGCACGGAGTCCACTACCGCCGTTTAGTAAACATACCCTTTAGAGGTAGCACAGTTGGATGGGTAGGTATCAGGAAAGGAAGGAAAGGAAAGCCATAGGACTTTATTTTTTAAATTAATTTTTATTAGTTTAAAGCCAACAGCTATTGTATACAATCAACAAATTCCGATCACTGAGAAAAATAGAACCCAAAACTCTCCACTTCCACTTCCCCCTCCCCCAAGTCCTAATAGTCCTCATCTAGCCCTCCCATACAGGGTTACAGAACTTTAATCCCTCCATCCCAAGTCTGATCTATTCTAAGCTTCTAATACAGGTGCCTACACATTTTCCACTTTCTTCAACCTTCTACTCGCCTTAGCAGACATCAGTTCCATCTCCATCACATCACCTCAGCCTACCACTTCACCTTGGAAGAGGGGAGGGGGGCCAGGCCTCCTCCAACAGGTCAGCAGAACTCTCCAGGCTTCCAATAGCAACCTTTTAGCTAGCTGAGCCTCAGAGAGCTTGGTGGCAAAAGTGAAAGCAACTGGGTTTTGGGTGCCAGGGGCATCTGCAAGTGAGTAAGCCTGCCAGTTTCTTCTTGTAATTTGAGACCACAGTCTTCATATAGTTGAGAAAGAGCCAAGATATGTGATAAGGCCCTCTTTGACCATGCTTCTTCCAACACACATTACCACAGAAGGTGGAGGCAAAAGAACCCACTCAGAAGAAAGGAAGGTGCGTAGTGGTGTGCTTCAGAGATCAGTCCTGGGACCGATACTGCTCAATATATTTGGAGTAAAACTGTGCAAGGGCTGAATGGAAAAGTCTGTCTTTTTGCAGATGACATGAAAATTTACAACAGAGTGGACACTTCTGAGGGAGTGGACAACATGAGGAAAGATTAAAAACACTGAAAGAATGGTCTAATGCTTGGCAGTTACGTTTTAATGTGAGAAAGTGCAGAGTCATGCATTTGGGATGCAGAAATCCAAAGAAACTGTATATAATAGGGGGCAAGAGGTTGTTGTGCATGGACCAGGAGAGGGACCTCAGAGTGATAGTGTCTGAGGAACTCAAGGTGGCGAAACAATGCAACAAGGCAGTAGCGTGGATGTGATTGTTTCTGATGATCTTAAAGTGGCTAAACAGGTAGAAAAGGTGATGGCAAAAGCCAGAAGGATGCTTGGGTGCATAGGGAGAAGAATGACCAGCAGAAAAAAGGAAGTGATAGTACCTCTGTATAGGTCTCTGGTGTGATATCATTTGGAGTATTGTGTGCAATTCTGGAGACCGCACCTTCAAAAGAATATGAACAGGATGGAGTCAGTGAAGAGAGTGGCTCCTAAAATGGTTAGCAGTCCTTGTTATAAAGCATATGAGGACAGACTTAAAGATCTTAATATGTATACATTACAGGGAAGGCGGGATAGAGGAGATATGATAGAGACATTTAAATACCTCCACGCAGGGGCGGCCCAAGGGGGGTGCGGGGCCATGTGCAGAGACTCGGTGCGGGGCCTCATTTGCATAATGGGCCTCATTTGCATAAATATTTGCATAATGTTACCATATACTAACTTTTAGTAAACGTGCCTCTTAATGAGTGTATGGATAAAGAAAGACTAAAAGATTTCTACATTACTATAATCCACTGCCAACTGCCAGACACATTAGGAACTACTACAAACACTGCCCATTTAGAACCCATAGCAAACCCGCCGTATCCTAACAGCACTACCAGTACTCACAAAGCACCAGACCCTACCTATCAAAAGGCAACACTGCAAATATTAAACCAATACATTTCAGAGAACAAGAATATATGACCTACTGGGGAAAGAGAACAAGTGGCAATGTCAAATAGGAATTATATAAACAGAACACCTCAGCTCAGTTACACATGCAGAACATAGACCATCACCAAACAAGTAATCACAATTTAGAAACAGGAAGACAATAATTAAACTGGGAATCCCAAAAGCCAAACTTGGAATGTACAACACTGTAGAAATAAAACTATACATTAATTTGCTCTTGTACTAAACAAAGCGCAGACGTTAATGATGCACATTTACCAGAGCTGACATATTCCAATTAATAAATTCAAAATAAAGAGATATTTTTCTACCTTTTGTGCATTTTTTTTCAGCTGCAATTGCTCCAGCCGCTTTCTTCTGGTTTCTTCGTGTCTTCTGCTAACTCTCCATCGTCTGCTGTCCATTTGTCCTTTCTTCTCTCTTCTAGTTTTTTTCCATTCTCTCTCTACATCTGCTTTAACATACTAATCTTTCTCCTTTTGCTCTTTCTTCATTCTTATTTCATCCACTCAAATTTTACCCCTCCATCCTCAATCCCCACTTACTCTCCCAATACCCAGCCAATTGTAGATTTTTTATCCCTCCCACACAAAATATTTTTCCTTTCTCCATTTTACTCTTCCAGCCCCATCCCATTCTAATCCTCCCCCAACATTAGCTCCCTTCTAGTTCCAGCCTCACCCAGCATCCATTCCCTTCTAGTCCCTGCATCAACCCATTTCCAGTCCTAGCCATCCATCAGCCAATTTCCAGTCCTAGCAACCCCCCAACCCAATACCAGTCCTAGCCCCCCCCCCATCAACCCACTTCCAGTCCTAACCTCCTATCACCCCATTTTCAGTTTAAGCCCCCCCTATAACCCATTACCAGTCCTAACCCCCCATCAGCCCACTTCCAGTCCTAACCCCATCAACCCATTTCCAGTCAGCCCCCCATAGCCCATTGCCAGTCCTAACCCCCCTCCCCCATCAGCCCACAGCCTATTACCAGTCCTAACCCCATCAGCCCAACTCAAGTCCTAACCCTTCCCCATCAGCCCATTTCCTGTCCTAGCCCCCCCATAGCCCATTATCAGTCCTAACCCCCCCATAGCCCATTACCAGACAGCCACCATCAGCCCACAGCCCATTACCAGTCTTATCCCCCCCCAAAGCCCATTACCAGTTCTAACCCCCCAACAGCCCACAGCCCATTACCAGTCCTAACCCCATCAGCCCACCTCAAGTCCTAACCACTCCCCATCAGCCCATTTCCTGTCCTAGCCCCCCCATAGTCCATTATCAGTCCTAACCCCCCAACAGCTCACAGTCCATTACCAGTCCTAACCCCATCAGCCCACCTCCAGTCTTAACCCCCCCAGCCCATTTACAGTCCTAGCCCCCCCATAGCCCATTACCCGTCCTAACCCCCCCCCCCCCATTGGCTCAAGTAAAATTAAATTTAAAAAAAAAACGCTGGCAGCAGCAGAATGGACTCTCCCGCGGGGCCCCCTCTGCCCGGCTGAATCCCTCCCTCCCTCCGTGATGACTGAGCCCCTCCGTGCCGACTTTGAGAGTCGCGAAGGGAGAGTGTCTCTCTCGCGTCTCTGTTAAGCCTGCAGAGGCAGATGGGAACCCTGTGAATACTAAACCCTGCCTGTGAATACTAAACCCTGCCTGTGAATACTAAATACTGCCTGTGAATACTAAACCCTGCCTGTGAATACTAAACAACCCAATATGTTTATACATAGCTCAGTTTTTACACTGTTTTTGTATATAGTTTCACTGTGTATACATAGTTATATTTTTATTACCCGTTTTCCAAGTTTAAGTTACCTGTTATAATGTAACCACACCAGTGTTTTCTGATTGTGCAGTTCTGTTACTTGTAAATCGCACTGAAAACAAATAGCGCGGTATATAAAAGATGTTAAATAAATAAATAAATAAAATCTATACCTTCCTGGATGTCTACTCTATTGCAGATTTTGGTATCATCCGCATATGATCCTCCCACCCAACTCCATAGTACATAGCTTCACCTCCACTTCTCCTCTGAACTCCATCAGGAGGGAGGAAAATTTAAGTTGAAAGAGCTTGTCCACCTTCATCCTTAAGTATTTAATCCACTTGTTAGTCCATCTGAAGGGGCATACCACTGTCTCTCTCAGTCTCCCAAATTCTTCTTGGTTATGTGCCATAATTTCCCGACCTTGTAACATTCCATAAGTTTCTAAAAACCTTCCTGTTTCACAGTAATAATTTTTATTGATATTAACACAGAATGATAATACAGTGGATATACATTTTACCAGAACTCACAAAGCCATGAAACTCCAATGGCAGAACTGTGACAGCAATGCATCGAACCATGGGGCACAGCCCGCCAATGCCTGTAAGGTCAATAGCACACAGGTGGCAAAGGGCAGACGTAAGCATAGGATTCTCCCCTGGGGTTACAGCATACCATAGTCATCTACTACACATAGTAAAAATCTTATCCCCCCTCCTACATGGGTGATGGGGGGGGGAGTTAGGGGGAGTTTAGTTTGGAAAACCTTTATGTTTAAAGAACACTTTGAAGGTATTTCTTAATCCATATCAACTGCCATGCAAAAGAACTACCTTGCACTGAATACCATCCCCCTTGTTTACTTGCTCAATATGAGCACCCCCTTTCTCCCCCTCCCTGTCCCTGTTGCTACACACACTGTAATGTTAAAGTTGTTAACTGATACACTGTTATAATGTTCACTTCAATGTTAAAGTTGTTAAACTATCTTGCTACAATTTTCCCTGTAATGTTAACATTGTGTCCCATGTAAACCGCCTTGATCTTTGGAAATGCGGTATATAAAACCTGCTACATTCATAAATAAAAAATAAATCATTTAATTAATTTCAGGTTTTTCCGCATGCACTTTATAGCCAGATGCTGCTCGATATTTTTCAGCACCTCCAGTGAGGCAGGGATAGATTTCTCCATCTTAACTAGAAACAATAAAACACCATCTTCACTCCCTTCCCACCTAATTCTCTATGCCATCCCCTGTATCACCAACGCAAAGCAAAGGGGTGACAAGAGACAGTCCTGCCACATTCCCCATGACAGTTAAAAAAGATCTGTCATACTCATTCACTTTCACTCAATTACAAATGGACTTCGCCTTCCCACATTCTCGAAGAACATGCTCCATGTAACCCCATTGAACCCTGACCAATGCCTTTTCAGCATTCAAGGTTACCACTGTACCACTTCTAAAGTCATGCTCCCCCCCCCACCCTGATAATCCCTAAAATCTTCAATATATTATCATTAGGCCTCCTACCTCTTATCCACCCTACCTGATCTCTGTTGGCCAACATGGGCACCACTCTCTCACCTCAGTGTTTAGAAAAGAAATGGGTTTGTAGGAGGCACAACCCTCTCCTCGTCTGTCCTTCTTATTAATCACTGTAATGTGCACCTCATAAAACGACCTGGGCCACTGAGCAGTCTCCAGCACAGTGGTTCTCAACCCAGTCCTCTGCGACCCCCAGGCCAGTCAGGTTTTCAGGATCTCCGCACCTTCTGAAAACAACTAAAAATGCACCTTACAGATCTATGACTTAACCCCCCCCCTCAATGTAAGCATTATATATAACTAAGATTTGATACCTATTGTATATAGTTAACTGTTTTTACAAATTTATCCAGTTTGCTGTATATAGTGATCATGTTTCAGTGTAAACCAAATGGTATTTTATCGTTCTATGTAAACCACTTTGACCAGGTGAAAAGCAATATATAAACACTGCTAAATAAATGAATAAATATCCACAATGAATATGCATGAGATACATCTGCCTGCACTGCTTCCATTGTATGCAGATTTATCTCATGCATATTCATTGTGGCTATCCTGAAAACCTAACTGCCTGGGGGGTCCCAGAAGACTGGGTTGAGAACCACTGCTCTAGCCTTATAAAAGCTAATGTCAAAGCCACCAAATCCACAGGTTTTACCAGGGTTCAGAGGACCTCCTTATATGAAATAATAGACCTATTCAGCTCTTCTCATGCTTCCTCTGAAATCCCTTGCACCCCTGCTTTTTCCATGAAGTCCTCTGTTGCTGGCTTTTCCACTGATCTTTGAAATATATATAGTTCCTCGTAAATCTCTCTGAAGGCACTAGCAATCTCCATTAGGAGCCTCTAACTTTTTATCCTCCCTCCTAATTATCTTCACTATCCTTCCCCTAATCTGTCTAGCAAGCAACCTCTCCATCCTATCTCTTGTTCAAAGTATAACCTTTGGATCTGTTTCATTAAATAATCTGTCCTTTTCTGCAGCAAATCATTTAACTGGCTTCTCAAGCTACAGAGCTCTCCCCACATTTCTACCTTCTGTTCCCATCTATGCTCATATTCCTTCAGATATATTTTCTGTATTAGTCTACCTTACTCTTCCTTCAGCTCACTTTCCTGCTGAGAACAGGACATTATTAAGTGTCCCCTGAGCATGGTCTTTCCTGCACCCCACTGGGGCCACTCTCCCACCTTTGGCAGATCATTGAAGCTTGTGTATTCCTCCAACTCTTCCCAGATAAACTTACAGATTGCCTGATCTTTCATTTAGCTTCCATCTGCTCCTAATCGCCTCCCTGTACCTCCCATTTCAATTCCATAAATACAGGACATGAGACAAGAGAGTAAAGGCTCCTATTTCACACCTCCTTATGGTCTAATGCGTTCCACCATGGCTGGGCATCCATTAGTCCTCATCTGCTGCTTCAGCACCTTCAGCAGCCCTTTCTCCCTTATTCTTTGTGCTTTCCTAGATCCTGGTCAAGAATACAACTCCTCCCATTATTAGTATATACCTCCCCTACCATGCAATCATATCAACAATCTTCTGAAAAAACACCATCCCATCCTGATTAGGACCATATACATTAACTAGGGTGACAGGCACCCCTTTAGCTACCACATAACTTCAATCTCAGTCAGCCATCGCTCCTTCACCTTGGAATGGTGTGCTCTAAGCAAGTAAAATCAGAACTCTGCCTTTCCCTCTCCCCTTGTTCACCATATAACACCCCTTCTGTGCTCGCATCCTTGGTACGGCCCTGACATATTTGCCTCTTTCAATAGATGGAGGATCTTTTTCTGCTTCATGGGATTATTCATCCTCAGGGCCGGATTTACCTATACGCCATGTACGCCATGGCGTAGGGCCCACAGCTGGCAAGGGCCCACAAAAAGCTGCCGCGGCAGCATGAACGGTCCCGCGGGGCCCCCTTTGCCCTGCCGAATCCCCGGCTGAGCCCCTCCGTGCCGGCTTTGAGAGGCGCGAAGGGAGAATGTCTCCCTCGCGTCTCTGTTCAGCCCGCAGCCCCTGCGGGCTTAACAGAGACGCGAGGGAGAGACTCTCCCTTCGCGCCTCTCAAAGCCGTCGCGGAGGGAGGGATTCGGCAGGGCAGAAGGGGCCCCGCGGGACCGTCTATGCTGCCGCGGCCTTAGTAGCAGCCAGTGGTTTTGCTTTTTTAAAATTTCATTTTACTTGAGCCGATGGGGGGGGGGGGGTAGGACTGGAAATGGGCTGGGGGGTTAGGACTGGTAATGGGCTTTGGGGGGGGTTAAGACTGATAATGGGCTGTGGGCTGTTGGGGGGGTTAGAACTGGTAATGGGCTATGAGGGGGGGTTAAGACTGATAATGGGCTGTGGGCTGATGGGGGCTGTCTGGTAATGGGCTATGGGGGGGCTAGGACTGGAAATGGGCTGGGGGGGTTAAGACTGGAGGTGGGCTGATGGGGATAGGACTGGTAATGGGCTGTGGGCTGTTGGGGGGGGTTAAGAACTGGTAATGGGCTATGGGGGGTTAAGACTAGTAATGGGCTGTGGGCTGATGGGGGCTGTCTGGTAACGGGCTATGGGGGGGCTAGGACTGGAAATGGGCTTGGGAGGTTAAGACTGGAGGTGGGCTGATGGGGTTAGGACTGGTCATGGGCTGTGGGCTGTTGGGGGGGTTAGAACTGGTAATGGGCTATGGGGGGTTAAGACTGATAATGGGCTGTGGGCTGTTGGGGGGGGTTATAACTGGTAATGGGCTATGAGGGGGGGGTTAAGACTGATAATGGGCTGTGGGCTGATGGGGGCTGTCTGGTAATGGGCTATGGGGGGCTAGGACTGGAAATGGGATGGGGGTTAAGACTGGAGGTGGGCTAATGGGGTTAGGACTGGAATTCGGCTGATGGGGGGTTAGGACTGGTAATGGGTTATAGGGGGGGCTTAAACTGAAAATGGGGTGATGGGGGGTTAGGACTGGAAGTGGGTTGATGGGGGGCTAGGACTGGTATTGGGTTGGGGGGTTGCTAGGACTGCAAATGGGCTGATGGGTGGCTAGGACTGGAAATGGGCTGATGCAGGGACTAGAAGGGAATGGATGCTGGGTGAGGCTGGAACTAGAAGGGAGCTGATGTTGGGGGAGGATTAGAATGGGATGGGGCTGGAAGAGTAAAATGGAGAAGGGAAAAATATTTTGTGTGGGAGGGATAAAAAATCTACAATTGGCCGGGTATTGGGAGAGTAAGTGGGGATTGAGGATGGAGGGGTAAAATTTGAGTGGATGAAATAGGAATGAGGAAAGAGCAAAAGGAGAAAGATTAGTATGTTAAAGCAGATGTAGAGAGAGAATGGAAAAAAACTAGAAGAGAGAAGAAAGGACAAATGGACAGCAGACGATGGAGAGTTAGCAGAAGACACGAAGAAACCAGAAGAAAGTGGCTGGAGCAATTGCAGCTGAAAAAAAATGCACAAAAGGTAGAAAAATATCTCTTTATTTTGAATTTATTAATTGGAATATGTCAGCTCTGGTAAATGTGCATCATTAACGTCTGCGCTTTGTTTAGTACAAGAGCAAATTAATGTATAGTTTTATTTCTACAGTGTTGTACATTCCAAGTTTGGCTTTTGGGATTCCCAGTTTAACTATTGTCTTCCTGTTTCTAAATTGTGATTACTTGTTTGGTGATGGTCTATGTTCTGCATGTGTAACTGAGCTGAGGTGTTCTGTTTATATAATTCCTATTTGACATTGCCACTTGTTCTCTTTCCCCAATAGGTCATGTATTGTTGTTCTCTGAAATGTATTGGTTTAATATTTGCAGTGTTGCCTTTTGATTGGTAGAGTATGGTGCTTTGTGAGTCCTGGTAGTGCTGTTAGGATACGGCGGGTTTGCTATGGGTTGGCACTGGATTATAGTAATGTAGAAATCTTTTAGTCTTTCTTTATCCATACACTCTAAGAGGCACGTTTACTAAAAGTTAGTATATGGTAACATTATGCAAATATTATGCAAATAAGGCCCATTATGCAAATGAGGCCCTGCACCCCCCTTGGGCCGCCCCTGCTGGGGGTCCACAATTTTTGTTGGCGTAGGGCCTCACTCAAGGTAAACCCGGCCCTGTTCATCCTCGTTACATTCCAGGATCCCAGAGTCATTGCTCCATCCCCCATTTCACCCTACACATGCGTTCTTCAGTGTGCCCATCCACCCAATTTTTCTTACACTCACATATTGTATGCATCCATTTTGTCAATGGCCAGGTTTACCCAAAACCTCTGAACACTCCCTTCTATCCCCCCCCCACCACAACAAAGAGCTTCCCCCTTCCCCTCTCCCAATCCCACTCCCACTCCCTTCCCTTTCTCCACCCCCATCTTCATCCACAAGAAAAAATAGATGACAAACCTAACTCCTTGTTGTAATATTATAGAACTACTTCTAAGGGTCAGGCTACTAGAAAAGAATGTGCTTCCTTATTTGACTACCTAACTCTTAGAGGCAGTACAGTTGGGTGGTTAGCAGGCAAGAAATGAAAGAAGGGGAAGCCTCTGAGCTTCTCCCACCCCATACATTCCATATACTCCCATATCCAGCTATCACATACACACACCTCATATCTGTTCAATAGTCCAACTAGTATGATAACCCTGTCCAGTCCTTCCTCTGTCCTCATTTCATGTCTCATCCACAATTCTCTCAGCACCCTAAGATCTGTCTACTTTTCCCAGTATCCACCTTTGACCATACCATGCATCCACTGGATCTTCTTGGTTCCTCTGACCTACCTGGGTCTCAGTGCAAATTTCTCAACCAACCCTCACTTGTGGCTGTGAAAAACGCCTTAAAGTTCACAATTAGCTTAGCAGGGTGTATCAGTTTGAATTCAAACATTTTCTCCTATAAAGTTTTCCTCATGGCATACGCAGACTATTTCTTTTGAGTCTCATAGCTGTAATCTGGAAATATGACTACCTGCTGCCTTTCATTTGCCCCATACCTTTGGCCTGTCTCAGAATCCATTCTTAAGTGGCAAAGTTATGAACATTGGCCAGCAGGAGTTGCAGAGAATTTTGTCCCTCTTGGCCCTGTTCCATCAACAGATTCTTTGCAGAAGCAATTACATTACTGCCCTCATTCTTCTCCAGGTCCCCTCTATTATGCTAATATTAGAGCACCAGAATCTATCCTAGAGGTCAAATACCTTAGTCTGCACATTGCCCCATCTGCTGCTGTAGCTGTGATAGTGTCTCTGCCACTTCCAGTTCCCAGTTTTCAATGCCTGATATCACCAGCTCTGAGGGTGCTGCCTTCCAATCTGAGGGCAATGTCTTCCAGCTTCTCCTTCAGCCCACCTATTCTAAATTTTACCTCTCACAGTTCATTTAAGAAGTTGAATCTCAATCCTTTGATCTCAATGCTCACTTAATTCCAGCTTTCATCCTCTGCCCGCACCTTGATCTAAGCACATTCCAACTCTTGCTCTGCAGGCTTCTCCTCACAGCATGTGCTCAGGGTTGCTGCAAGGATATGGGGCACCCTAGTCGAGCCTCATTCCTAGCACTCTCCCCCCGCACTCCAGGCCCCACGCCTATTGCTGCTGCTGCTCCTCTCCGGGATGTTTAACTTCATCTCTGGCACTGAAGTATTGTTCATGCTCCCACTTCCCTCTGATTCTAATTCCTTTTGCATGGGGGCAGAAGTGGCTGCTGCTGCTTCTGCCCCACCCCCCATGCAAAGGGAAATAGAATCGAAGGAGGGTGGAAGCAGGAATGGCACCGCAGCACTAGATGCCAAGCAAACTCCATCACCGCAGTTCATTTTAACACTAGAAGCCCCAAAGTGCGTAATTGATGCTAATGCATCTTCGAAGTTGTATACCAGCGCCACTGCTAGAACCATGTCAGTCATGTTCTATGACTTTGTTAGCAAGGCCAAGATGTTCAAATATATGCATCGAAAATTAATGACAGATGCACCACCTAGCAGGAAAATGAATTTATACCTAGAAGCCCCAAAGTACGTCAATTGACGCACTCAAATGTCTTGGATGCGTCAATTGACGTACTTTGGGGCTTCTAGGTATAAATTCATGTTCCCACTAGGTGGCGCATCTCAATCACTGTTTACAGTTTTACTCCGACATTACAAACAATAAACACATGATGACGTTATGTAATGACATCACATACTGCACGTATTTAACAAATAAGTAACTTCACATTAATTCACATCTGCATTTCATGCTAAATGCAGTCGTCATGATAATGCATCAATTGACACACTTTGGGGTTTCTAGGTAAAATTCCTTTTGGGGCTTCTAGTGTTAAAAGTATTGCCACTGCTGCATGTTGCAGAAAAGGGCAGCAGTGGCAGTAATGGGTGCCCTTCAACCATGAGAGAGTTCTAGGCAACTGCCTGGTTCACCTAATGGTAACACAAGCCCTGCATGTGCTACTCTGCTGTAACCCACTTGATTCCTTATAAAAGTCGGTGATCTGGCCCTCTGCACCCTCCTTGGATTTCTGGGGTAGCTTCATAAATCAATGTGATGGATCATGCTCAATTGCGAATGAAAAGCACTCACTGCAGCAACTGAGAGAGAGAATGGCTCAGGAGGCTAGTGGAACACTACAGAAATATGAGCACCTCCAATAGCACCCACCAGCATCTCCAGGACATTTTTTGAAAAGGACAATCAGGATGAAGTAAAGGTGGATGGTGCTTAAAATGAGTCCTAGCTGCATAACTTTCTCCTCTGTTATAGCCTTCCTCCAGGTCCGCTCAGAATTTGGCTAGTTAAAGGGATGTACCTTGTGAAACTTAGGTAGCTAGTTTAATAACTCAGCAGGGGAAACGTTCTAAGACTTTGATCTCTGTTAACTTCTTAATTAGTCAGCTGGATCTCTTCAGATATTTACTTCTAAGAACATGGACCCTGTGTAGGCAGTAGTATAAAAATAGTATAGGGGTCTCCCTATCGTTTTATTGGTGCTCCTCGTTGAATGACAATTTTGGTTGGCCAATCTAAATAGTTCCACCCCTTATAACCGGCAGATGTGATCAGCTGGTTGTTATAGCTGTTTCTACTAACCTAAAGAAGAGATACCACTTGACACAGGGCAGTGCGCCCGAAACGTGCACGTCGTGCCTGTTGGATATGAGTACCGCAAATGAATAACGGATAATGGATGACTTCTAGCTTTAAAGACATACAAGATAAGTGTGTTATGAATTGAAAAATTTGATTAAAAAGGACTAAACCGTCTGGTGTGGTTGGATACTGGTTCCTTCCTCCTACGGTTTCTTCCAACAAAACAAGAGAGTGGGTATAGAAAGGGTTTACATATCTTGGTAATTTCATTTTAGTATTGCTGATTGAATTTATTACCAAAGTATAGGGATTGATTGGGATAATAGTATAAAAAAGGCATCACTCACAACTTTTTTGTAACTTCTATTTCTACATTTCCATAGAGATTAAATCTATAATTCCAGAGTAAACTACCAATATTTAGGTTTCTTTTTAATTTCTGTCACTGTAAATTTTGCTTAGGCTTGGGCTGGAACATAATTCTATTAAGCAAACACATGTGTTGGAAGACTTTTTTCCTTGTTCCATTTTGCACTATTTCATAAGATCCTAAGTCATGCACGTAGGAAAATGATATCAGTTCCCAGTATTTCCACTCTAGCCTTCGGCATTCAATTATTCTCCATAAATGCATCCTCTGAGGGCATCTTGTTGTTAAAAAGCAGCTTATGAGTTGAAAGATGTTATTTTTCTGTAAACATTATACATCACAAGATAGAAGTTCATTAGGAGATATGACAGCTGGCAATATGGCTTCTAAGCTGGGTCTTGAGTCTTTGCTTACAGGTTATACAGGAAGTCTGTATCTGAATTCCCCATTGTGTAAATAAAAGAGAATGATACTCGCATGTTTTGGTTTGCATTAGAATTTAATTCTGGAGTAAACAAAATACATCCTTAAGACCTCCCTGGGAAGGAGATTTTCTCACTGGAAGGAATTCTTTACCCAAAGATACAAATGAGTGGAAGACGTTTTCACATGAAAAGTATATTAGTTTGATGATGTAGCCAGACTCAAAGGGAAAAAAAAAAACCTAATCAGGGATGAACATCCACAGGATTGAATAGAATATTTCTTTTCTACTTTCTCTGAATTATCAGAGAGAGAGAGAGAGAGTGGCCAGGCTATGAAAAGTGTGGGTTTAATGAATCTCAGCTCTTTTTTCAACCTAGCCAACTATGTAACAACAATAATCAAAATATATAGCAGGGGACTTTCCATATAAAGAAATATGGGGACTAATATTCAAAGCTTTGGTTATTTAAACACCACAGTGGTCAGTCATGGCCTTTAAATATCCTCTGAGTATCCGGATAGTCGCCAGCATTAAATATTCAGATAGAGTGGCCAGTGATGGTTATTATTTAAATAGCAGTGATATACAGCTACTATTCGGATAACACTTAGGATAACTTTTGCTATTCTGTGTTATGTGGATAATGTATCCTGATAGTGGCTGAATCCCGATAGTGACCATCACTACCCCCGTTCTGACCATGGAGTGCCCCTGCACTATTCCAATAGTGTCAAGGCAGTCTGAGAAGATATTCAGAGGTATGTCCAGATAATGCCATTGAATGTCTCTTAGTGCCTTTATCATGATAACTTCCTTGTTTAACTAGATAAGGACTTTTGAACATTGGCCCCATCAGTAAGATATTCATAGATCTTTCTGCAAACATCCAGTCATCTTAGCTGTATAAGGCAAACTGATGAATGTATGCTCCTAATCTTTTATGGATCAGCTATCTGTATAAAATTAGGTACTAACTCGTGTGGTCAAGCTGCCAAATAAAGGTGAAATACCTTTATTTGGCAGCTTGGCCACTAGCAATAGCACCCTGAAATGACTACTAAGGATCAAGGATGCCCTTTTGAACCCAGAGCTGAATGGAGCAGGACTAACTGCAGAAAACCCCTTCTCCCCCCTACAATACCTGGAACCCCTTTGAGAACTGGGAGTGGGATTGAGGGATAGGGGGTACATCTGACAGAGGGATCAATTGGAAGAGTCTTGATGTGTTGGGTATGATCAGAGGGTCCTTCTCACTCTCAGGGGAATGTCAGTTCTTCTTGCTGTTGGGAAGATGTCAGAAGATTGGGGGGGGGGGAGGTATCAGTCTTTGAAACTGCCCCTTCAAAATACCACTTGTGCATCTCTTGGAGCAGGTGTAAAGGTCAACATCCAAACCTTTTGGCCACTATGGAGGTCATTCCATAACACAAATGGGGCATTTGGGCATGCACGGGAGATGTTTTTTCTCGCAAAAATGTCTAGGACTGTATTCTGAAACCCTGAGCCTGTGCATATCCATGGCGCTAGCATAGGGATCTCAGAATGTGCCTAGGAAGGGTGGAAAAGGAGCGCAGAAATGTATAAAGCATATTCAGGAAATGCCCATGTGCGTTTTCTGTGTTCCCCACAGATGTGCACGTTATTCCTGCAGAAACGTGGAAAAAGGCCAGTACTTAGAAATATTTCTGCTGTGCTTGTACAGTTGTGGTTAACATTATTGGCACCCTTACAGTTCAATCCATTAATGTCCAATATCTCCTAAAAAAAGTGGCCAGTGAATTGTCTTTGGTCTAAATGTGCACACTTATTTGACACATAGAATCAAATAAAACAAGACCAATTAAAAAGGAAATAATATAAAAACTACTACTATAATATAAGAAATAATAATACTACTATAATATAAGAAATAATATAAAAACTACTACTATAATATAAGAAATAATATAAAAACTGGGCTATTCCCAGGACATGATTATTGGTACCCTAATAATGATTCAAATCAGTTTGAACAGAAGAATCACATTCCAATTGCAGTAAAATTAGACACACCTGTGTTCAATTATAAGTGCTCACATTACTTGAATCAGCCAATGGATGATGGTTCTAATGTTTAAAATAGCCACATTCACTCTCTGTTCCATTTTCACAATGGTGAAGACAAGAGAGCTGCCTGAAACTGTCAGAAAAGCCATTACCACAAAACATCAAGCTTCAAAGGGGTACAAGGCCATCTCCAAAGACCTTGGGATTCCTGT
Source organism: Ichthyophis bannanicus (assembly GCA_033557465.1). NCBI lineage: Eukaryota > Metazoa > Chordata > Amphibia > Gymnophiona > Ichthyophiidae > Ichthyophis > Ichthyophis bannanicus. The sequence goes on along the minus strand of CM066031.1, from coordinate 1,686,613,810 downwards.
ATCTACAGTTCGCAATGTTATTAAGAGGTTTTCTGCTCCTGGAACTGTCAAGAACCTCCCAGGACATGATGGAAAGAGGAAAATTAATTCAAGAAGTCTTTGAAGGGTAATATGAACTGCTGGAAAAGCACCATATACAACATCCAAAGAGCTAAAGGCTGACCTGGAGCAAGCTGGAGTGCTGGTTTCAACCCGCACCATATGCCATGCACTAACTAAAAAGGACTTCATGGGCGAAGGCCAAGGAGAACCTCACTGCTCAAAGATAGACATAAAAAGGCACGCCTGATCTTCACCCAAACTCATCTTGAGAAACCACAATCCTTCTGGGAAAATGTTCTGTGGACAGATGAAACCAAACTTGAGCACTTTTACAATGTAGACCAGCGATACATCTACAGGTGAAGAAATGACGCTTATAAAGAAAAAACACACCCTTCCTATAGTTAAATATGATGGAGGTTCCCTAATATTGTGGGGCTGTTTTGCTGCCTTAGGAACGGCAGGCCTAGAATGTATTAAAGGAATCATGAAGTTAGAGGAGTACCAAGCTATTTTGGAGCAAAATGTGCTACCTAGGGTCAGAAAGCTAGGTCTGGATTGAAAGTTATTGGTCCTACAGCAGGACAATGATCAAAAACATATATCCAAAAATACAAAAGAATGGTTAAAAAGGAACGAATGGACCATTTAAAACTGGCCAGAAATGATTGATGATCTCAATCCAATCAAGAACCTTTGGAAAGAGCTGAAATCTGCCACTGGTAAAAGGAATCCTAAAAACATTAATGAGCTGAAACAAATTGCATTTGAAGAGTGGGAGTAACTACAAGCAGAAAGATGTACGAAATTTATAGATGGCTACAAGAAACATTTGGAGTCTGCCAAAGGGCGTGCAACCAAATACTGAAAATAAGAACATAAGATATGTCATACCGGGTCAGACTAAGGTCCATAAAGCCCAGTATCCTGTTTCACAACTATCTAGCAGTTTCCCCAAAAGACACAGGTTCCACAATGCTTGTATGGGGGAAAGCAGTGGATATCCTGGGTCCCCTCTAATAATGGTTTATGGACCTCTGCTCCAGGAATTGTCCAAACCGAGCTACACTAACAGCTTTTACTACATCCTCCAGTAACGAATTCCAGAGTTTGATTACACGTTGAGTGAAAAAATATTTTCTCTTATTCGTTTTAAATAGGTTACCCTGTAGCTTCATTGCATGTCCCCTAGTCTTTCTATATTTTGATAGTGTAAACAATCAATCTATGTTTACCCGTTCCACTCTATTCATTCATTTATAGAAGGGTGAATGGTGCCATTAATCCAATCCAGGTCATATTTTGTTTTTTTTTTCTCAGAAATTACTACATCTAAGGGGCATGTTTACTAAACACCGTTGCTGTGCGGGTTCCCGTTAGTGTGATGGTGCCATATAAGGAGTGGGCGGGCCAGGCAGAAAAAAGCAAAAAACCGGACCGTACGTGTGTGCGTCGCGCTAATGTGCGGGGCCCACATTAGCGCGTGGGAAGGCTAAGTGGGGCGCTGCTGCAAAACCAAACAACAGAGCTGTAGTACAATGGTGAAGACACCGACCAATGGTGCAGGGGCCAGGGGTTCAAACCCCCATTGCACTCAACAAAAAAGACCAGCTGAGGCATCAACATTTATGGGCAAAAGTGGTTTAGGAGGCATATTAATTTTGGGCGGCAGAAGGCGGTGCACTGTTATTTTTATTACGGCATGAGGCGGCGCACTGTTCAATGTGGGCGGCAGAAGGCGGTGCGCTGATAAATGTGGGCAACAGAAGGCGGCGAGTCGGTGGGCAGAAGGCGGCGCGCTGATGTGTAAGGGGGCAGTCCAATAGTGGGAGGGATAAGTGGCGCGCTGATGTGCAAATAACAGGAACGGAGCCATAGCACAATGGTTAAGACACTGACCACTTGTGCAGGGATTATGGGTTCAATTCCCCACAGTGCCCATTGAAGACAGCTGGCTGAGGCAAAATTTTAGGGGCATTTCCATGTTGTGTGGCATAAGGTGGCGCGCTGTTAATTTAGTGCGCCACAAGATGGCGCGCTGATGGCTACAAGGCTGCGCGTGGATGCACAAACACAGGAACAGAGCCACAGCACAATGGTTAAGACACTGACCAATGGTGCAGGGGCCAGTGGTTCAACCCATCACAGTGCCCAGTGAACAAGGCTGGCTGGGGCAGTATGTATCATGGTGAGGAGTGCTGTAGGAGGCCTTCCATTTATATTTTATTTCCCACCACTAGTAAACCCGCTCTCACAGTGTGTTAACGTACAGATGCCCGTAAGGCACATGTTACAGTGCACTGTCTGCCAAGGCACCCTAGAATGTCCCCTATAGGGCACCATGTATGTTGCGACACAGGATAATGTATAGTGCACCCTATATGGATGGCAACCATAAGGTGGCCTATAGGGCGCCCTATAAAGCACCCTCAGAGGCACCTAATGGGTATAGTAAGCTGTGTGTGGTTTTGCCAGCATAGACATATGTACAGTAAATAAAAATAAAGCTGTGGACAGCCCTATCAAAGGGCCCCACTGTGGGTTTGAACCCATGACCTCTGGCTGTACAGGGAGTGACATAACCATGGGGCTACAGCTGACAGTAAGCCCCTGGCTGGCTGCAGAGAGCCTGCATGTCACCCCACAGACAGTCTGCTGTTGTAGACAGGATAGGGTTAGGCCACCCATACCCATGATGCACTGCACATGCAAATCAGCTGTCCACAGATGCACACAAGATGGGGAATGCACCCCAACAGCTACCCGGCCTGGTAGGGGGAATTGTCCGTGTGCACCCACACAGCACCTCGGCCTGGTAGGGGGTCCTGAGCGGGTGGACTACCAGCAAAGAGTAGCTACACACCGTCACATTGTGCGGGTACTGTGCTCACCCTGAGGGTGTGATGTGGCGCCCAGGACCAGGTCCACAACACCAGCCATGACAGAGCTCCAAAACAGTATTAACCTGTGAGATAGGAAGGTGCTGCAGAAACATGTTGGATATCTCTGTCTGTCTCAGTTAGTGGAAACCCCTAGGTGGTCAAGGTACCCCCTCCCTGAGGGTGGCAAACAAGGGGGGCGTGCCCACCAATGGCAGTAGAGTGGACCATCAAACCCCAGTCCTGCTGGGGAACAGACATCCTACAGGGCAGTCCAAGCAGCTCCACACACATCCATAACACAATATCAGACAGACTTTAGGCCTGGATATCCAAAGATGCACCCCAGCACTATCTGATATTCACCTGCAGCAAGCCATCAGTCACTGCACAGCACTCCATCAAGACACATACCAGCTGTGAACAGTCTGCTGGTTAGCCCTGATGGAAATGCATGCACCCAAAACTGGGGTGGCAGCACACACAAGCAGAGAGTTCTGTGAGGAGGCCCCAACAGGAAACCCATATATATCACAAGAGAGAAACACAATACAGCACTATGGGGGTGCCTAGCCATGCTGTCATCACTGCACACTCAGGGTGAGAGTTCTCCCCCAGCAGCACATACAGAGGTCACCCTGTCTGTGTAGGTGGTGGCCTGGCACTACAATGCCACAGCCAGTGCCCTATGCCCTGTGCAGATGCATCCTGGCCAGCCCACCATGTCTGACCTATACCCATGGTACCTTGCTGCTCATTATGCACATTGGCAGGCCAATACTGGCAGTAGTGCTGGCAGTGTGGGTTGGGGAAGGTGTTTGCAGCCAACACACACTGTATAGACAGGCACACACTCCCACACCTATGCCAGCATTGTGCTACTATTGAGGGGGTGATTAGCCTTGGCCACCACACCGGTCCTGGGCACGGCACAGGCATGGATATGGTACGCAGTACTGCTGGGGGTCACTCCCCAGGGTGGTGAACACCGTCAGAGGCCAGGCCTGGAGCACGCACCGCAGACACCAAACAGATTGTTCGGATGGGGTCAACTAGCAGTATGTGCGTAACGTAGGGATATCTATCAGCCTGTACTCTTAGCAAACGTTTCAGAGCTGTGTACCTCAGGTGTAGGGTGACATTGCTAAGGTATGCAGGTGCTGGTATTGGGAGATGCACGCAGGGTCCAATGTTCTGCCTCTACAGGAGACATTGGCCAATGGGGCCTGTGGGTGTGGGTGTGGGTGTGTCTGCCCCTGTTGGCTGCTGCTTTACGGCAGCGCTTCCCCACTCCAGTCCAATTTTGCATCACACTGTTCGGGTCTTCCTGCTGTCCCTCATGAATATGCATGAGCTACATCTACATGCCGTGGGGGTGGTGCATAGATATACAGCACAGGCATTTGTATGAGTGGCAGCATGGAACCTGACTGGTGTGTGGCCCACCAGGCCTGCATTTGGGGGATTCTGCTGTAGGTTCTGCCCCTGTTCATGGTGTCTGTGCTCAGTGGGGTAAAAGATAGACGTATTACCATTGCATATGTCCTCGTCACAAAAAGTGTGTCCTTACTGTCACTGTTTATTTGTGGGCAGGATTGCTGGTAGCCCCAGCTGGTCTTTGAACCTGTGACCTTCTGTTCTTACATGCACTGTCTGTGTGCACTGCACCACCGTGTAGCCACAGATTGGCTGAATTCCCTGGATAGTCCATGACTGTGGATCCGGCAGGGCCTGTCTGTTGCTGTGGACTGTGCCAGCCTGCACATGGCTAGGCCTCTGTCTTCTGTGGCTAGCAGCCACTGCCTCCTGCACCACATGTACTGGTCCGCCAACATGCTGGCATGAGCTTCTCTCAGAAAAAGCAGATGACCTGATTGCAATGTGGCAGTACGGGACTGCATTTGGGGGACTTGGCTGTAGGTAATGCCCATTGTTGTGGTGTGTGTGCGGTGTTGGGTAAAATATGGGTGTTTCCCCCATGCTTATGTTCCCTGCAATACAGGGGTGTCTGTGCTATCTTTGTTTAGTGGTGGGTAAAATATAGGGACTGGGCTGGCAAGTGCCCCAGCTGGGATTTGAACCTCTGGCCCTCTAGTCCTAGAGTTAATGGCTCTGTCTGCTTCACCACACTATGGCCACAGAGACAGTGCAGCCCCTGGAGGTAGTAAACCTGGCAGGATGGAGTCACAAACCCTGCTCTACGCATTTTTACTGTGGGTACATGCACCCTGTCTGGTGACAAACGTGCACATAAACCCCGGAAATGACCACGGCAAATGGGGGACACAATATCACCATGCTGGGCAACAGTGATATTAATGGGCAGCCATAGAAGACACTCCCAGGAAAGCTCCAACAAAAAGGAAATGTTTTTGGAAGAGTCTCCGCTCCGTACACCTTTCCAAAAAACATTTCTCTTTTGCTGGAGGTTTCCTGGGTGTGTTTGTTGGTTTTGCCCATTACTATAACTGTTCCCCAGCTGAATTACTATTTTTACAAGTTGTGTTGTGGCCCTTTTCTATTTTTATTTCCACTTTTGGGCTGTGCACGTGTATCACACTGCTCACGTTTTGCAGGTTTCCCCGGTTTTGCTGGTTTCCTCGGTTTTGCTGTACATTGCTGACGTAAATGGTTTCTCTTCCCTTTAAATGCATTCTACCGCGAGTGATTCACTCGCGCTATTTTTTTTTGGAGATTCAGCACCGATAATGTGCGGGGCGCCTCTCCCCTCCCCTTCCCCGCCCATTAACCCCTTCTCTCCGCCCCTCCGGGGCCTTCCTCCGCCCTCCGTTAGCCTTTCCACGCCTCTATTGGACATTTGCGGGCCTGTACTTGTGCGGCACCCGTTACTGTGACGCGCAAGTGTGCGGGGCTTCATCGCATGTTTGCGGGGCATTTAAGCGCTCTTAAGTACCGCTTTTAGTGCGCTATTTTGCGGCACGCAAATTAGCGGTTTTTAGTAAACATGCCCCTAAGTTGCACAGATATCTTTTTTTTTTGTATACCTTTGAACATACTATTAACACATTATGATGACATATAGTTGGAATATTTTGAATTATTTCTGAAGATATTATACACAACATACCTAAAATGCAAGGGTGCCAATAATGTTGACCACAACTGTATAGAGGTAGTGATAAGCATGCTTCAAACTGGTGACTGCAGTCTGTAAAACACGGTTAGATACTCGTATAATGGACAGAAATCAGGGGTGAAAGAATCTTATAAGCTAAGGAGCATTAATAACTACTCCTAAAGACATTTCAAATCCAACAATAAATATGGTGGCTATGCTCACAGTTGCTGCTTGAGCTAAACTGGGGGACCCTGACAAGTCCTGTGTACTGCAAAATGAGACTGTTGATATTAGAAGTGTAAGTGAGTCTGCCCCAGGAGTTTATTTGAGTGAGAGAGGGGGATCAGATACATAGTCCTGGCACTCCATACTTTTAGAGTATGCCAGCTTTTATCTATAGATGCTGAGCATCTGTTTCCCAGTATTATGTCTTTTGTGATAGAAAGTGAAAGAGAGAGAGAATGTGTGTGTGTGGGGGGGGGGGGGGTGGTTTGAGGGTTGCACGGGAGGATATGGTGTGCTGATCTTCATATCAGGAAGGAGGGCCAGGCACTGGGAGACATGACTAAGCTATTTAATCTGTGAACCCACTATTTTTTGTTAAATAAGTCAGGGCCTAGTAGCAGCAGTTTAAGCTTAAATTTAAAACACAGAAGAGAACTTTTTGGTTACATTTCATACCCAGCAGAGAGCTTATAGTTTTAAATTAATAGTCACTCAGAGCCTAGTATCAGCAAAGTATTTTTAGTTTAAATTTAAAACACAGAAGAGAGCTTTCTGGTTAAATTTGGAACCCAGCAGAGAGCTGTAGTTTAAATTTAATAGTCACTCAGGGCCTAGCATCAGCAAAGTACTTTTAGTTTAAATTTAAAACACAGAAGAGAGCTTTCTGGTTAAATTTAGAACCCAGCAGAGAGCTTGTAGTTTAAATTTCATAATAAGTTAGAGCCTAGCAGCAACAAAGAGCTATAATTTAAATCAAATAAGAATATAGATTAGCACAAAAGGCAAAACAGGGTCAGTACTCTTTGAGCAGCAAACAAAGTCTTCTAGAGACCTTTATAAAGAGGCCTTCTACCTAGGGGGCAAGAGATCTGTGAAACATTTTCAATAGGTGTTAATACCAGGTGGCAGTTCAAAAGGTCATTTTGAAAGATTCCTTCTATCCAAGCAAGGACTGTTAATCATCCAGGATGTTGGTCACAGCTTACCTAAGCAGCACAGGCATAAAGAGCTCAACCAGAGCTCTGTGATCCTCAGTCTTGAAGGACTAGAAAAAGGGACTGTTACTTCTGGAGAGAGATCTGCAATTGTGAGTATATACTTCTGGGAATATTCTGAAAGGAATTCTTTCTTTATATTAAAGCTATTTAATCTGTGAACCCACTATTTTTTGTTAAATAAGTCAGGGCCTAGTAGCAGCAGTTTAAGTTTAAATTTAAATTTAAAACACAGAAGAGAACTTTCTGGTTACATTTCATACCCAGCAGAGAGCTTACAGTTTTAATTTAATAGTCACTCAGGGCCTAGTATCAGCAAAGTATTTTTAGTTTAAATTTAAAACACCGAAGAGAGCTTTCTGGTTAAATTTGGAACCCAGCAGAGAGCTGTAGTTTAAATTTAATAGTCACTCAGGGCCTAGCATCAGAAAAGTACTTTTAGTTTAAATTTAAAACACAGAAGAGAGCTTTCTGGTTAAATTTAGAACCCAGCAGAGAGCTTGTAGTTTAAATTTCATAATAAGTTAGAGCCTAGCAGCAGCAAAGAGCTATAATTTAAATCAAATAAGAATATAGCTTATCTCAGCAGCACAGGACAGGGTACTGTGTAGCAGCCCTCTTTAATAAGTGTTATTTCCCTCCCTACCTACCCACACCCACCCACCCCTGGGATAATCGTAGCTTTATAGGTACTTACACATCTTAAAAGACAGGAGGTACTCTCAGGTGAAGCTTGTTACCCAAATCAGACATACACTAAGGACCTGAGATTAATTAAGCTTCAGGTGAACAATGTATATTAAACGTATTAGGTACAGTTTTATTGGTATAAATATCCATAGCAACCCTTAGTAAGTAAAGAACTTAAAGATCTAAACAAAAACTTAAAACTAAGATGCAGACAGCAGTCCAGCAGCAGGATGGGGGCTTTCCAGTCTTTTGCATTGAGTGTCACATGTATGATTTTCTCCCAGTTGGTGAGAGGTCTTACGTGTGCACTAGGTGCAAGGAGCTCTTTGCTCTCAGGGAACGAGTCCATTCTCTAGAGGCTAGAGTAGCAGACTTGGAAAACATAAGAAAGACAGAGAGGTACATAGACGAGACTTACAGGGATATAGTCCTGAAGTCCCACCTCCAGTCTGGCAGCATCCCTGTTGCCATGGAGGAGAGAGGTCACGTGAGAGGAGAGCATCACCCTGGTGTGGCAGGAAGTGATCCTGTAACTAGGACCTGTCCTCCAGGTGATGTAAAACACTCTCGCACTGAAGAAGTTTCTCCAGGGCCATGTGTCCATGAGGGAGGGGTTAGGACAGCCGTTATAGTTGGTGATTCGATCATTAGGCATATAGATAGCTGGGTGGCTGGTGGACGTGAGGATCGCCTGGTAACATGCCTGCCTGGTGCGAAGGTAGTGGACCTCACGCACCACCTAGATAAGGTCTTAGATAGTGCTGGGGAGGAGTCTGCTGTCTTGGTACATGTCGGTATCAATGACATAGGAAAATGTGGTAGGGAGGTTCTGGAGGCTAAATTTAGGCTTTTAGGTAGGAAGTTGAAATCCAGAACTTCCAGGGTAGCCTTCTCCAAAATGCTTCCCGTTCCACGTGCAGGACCCAAAAGGCAGGCAGAGCTCCGGAGTCTCAATGCGTGGATGAGACAATGGTGCAGAGATGAGGGTTTTGGATTTGTTAGGAACTGGGGTACATTCTGGGGAAAGGAGGGGCTCTTTCGAAGGGATGGGCTTCACCTTAATCGGGATGGAACCAGGCTGCTGGCATTAACTTTTAAAAAGGAGATAGAGCAGCTTTTAAACTAGATAATAGGGGAAAGCCGACAGTTGCCCAAGAGCAGATGGTTCGGAAGAATGTATCCTTGAAGAATACTACCAAAAGCAGAGAGGTTCCAAAAAAGAGTAAAGTAGCCCAAATGCCCTCGAGTATGGAGCAGACAGAGCTTAAAGATCCCAAATTACCCATGTCTACCAATAGCCAAATTAATTTGAATAAAATACAGTCTCTAAAATACTTGTATGCAAATGCTAGAAGTCTAAAAATAAGATGGGTGAGTTAGAATATATAGCACTAAATGAGAGGTTAGATGTGATTGGAATATCAGAGACATGGTGGAAGGAGGACAACCAGTGGGACACTATGATACCTGGGTACAAACTATATCGTAATGATAGAGCTGATCAAATTGGTGGAGGGGTTGCGCTCTATGTTAGAGAGGGCATTGAGTCAGAAAGAATTAAAGTTTTGCAGGAAACAAAATTTGCTGTAGAATCTCTATGGATTGAAATTCCATGTAAAAAGGAGAAGGCGATGGCAGTGGGGGTGTACTATCGACCGCCTGGCCAGAATGAACAAATGGATGATGAAATGCTCAAAGAAATCAAGAAAGCTAACAAAGGTTACAGCGCGGTAATAATAATGGGCGAATTCAATTACCCCGGTATCGACTGGGTCAGTGTCACGTCAGTACATGCTAGGGAGATAAAGTTCCTAGATTACATAAATGACTGCTTCTTGGAGCAGCTGGTTCATGAACCGACCAGAGGGGAAGCCATATTAGACCTAGTCCTTAGTGGAACACCAGATCTAGTGCAAGAGATAAGGGTGTTGGGGCCACTTGGCAATAGTGATCATAGCATGATCGCCTTTGATTTAATTAGTGGAGGAGGGATAGTAAGGAAATCCACAGTACTACATTTTAACTTTTGAAAGGGAGACTATGTTAAAATGAGGAAAATAGTTAAGAAAAAACTAAAAGGAGCAGTTGCAAAGGTTAAAGACTTACATCAAGCTTGGGTGTTGTTGAAAAATACTATCTTGGAAGCCCAGGCCAGCTGTATTCCACGCTTTAAGAAAAGTGGAAGGAAGTCCAAAAAACTGCCAGCATGATTTAAAGGTGAGGTCAGAGAGGCTGTTGTTGCCAAGAAAGCATCTTTCAGGAAATGGAAAAAAGAGCCAAACGATGAAACCTGGAAACAGCACAAGCACTGGCAGGTCAAATGCAAGGCATTGATAAAGAAGGCAAAGAGAGAATTTGAGAAGAAGCTTGCTGCAGAAGCAAAAACGTGAAATAAAGATTTTTTCAAGTACATTCGTAGCAAAAAACCTGTGAGAGAGTCAGTTGGACCATTAGATGATAGAGGAGTTAAAGGGGCACTAAGAGGCGACAAGGCGATAGCGGAGAGACTGAATGAATTCATTGCTTCGGTCTGCATTGAGGAAGATGTAGGGATGTTACCGATAAACAACCAAGGAGCGAGCAGAGTAAGGGTCACTTGTGCTTTATTGAAGACCAAAACCCCAACGCGTTTCGGCAGATGCCTTCATCAGGGGGCTAGAGGACATGCAAATAAACAGTATAAATACAATAAGCAATATAACTACAATAAGCAATATAAAACAATAAATATTAAAAATATTAAAAACAAAACCTTACAAATCAATAAATACAGTGCAAACATGGACACATGTGAATGACCATACATTAATAAAAGAAGAACATTGATAAATATATTAAAAAGGAACATAAGGTACTTACAAATTGGATGTTTCAATGCACTAGATGGAGCGCATATAGGAGTATAAATATAAGGCACAGAAACAGTCATATAGTTGGTAATGCTAAAAGACAATAATACCATTAATAACTTAAACAATAAAAAATTAAGAACATCAAAGCATTAACATAAAAGTATAAAAATGGGAAACCCAGACCCAGAACAAAAAACAAACGACAAACATATTGACATATTGATGTAAATACAAAAAACAGATTACTTAAAGAAAGACTCTTAAAAATGAAACCGAAGTGCACATCATGCTTAATAGTCTGTACTAAGGAGCTAACCATTATTTAAAATGTACATACTATGCGTGGGCCAAAAAGGGGGGGGGGGCACACAGGACAGCTGCATTAAACCATACTAAAATACTTGCAGTAAAAAGCAACAGTAGTTTAAATGGAATAAATACAGATCACAATTGTGCAAAAACACAGAGCTGAAAGTAAATTATTAAGGGCAGCTAGTACCTCGAGAAAAAGAGTAAAGAAGGCACAATGGCATAAACGCAAATCATAAATGTGCTATGACACGGGACTACAAAGGGGCAGCTAGCACCTGCAATCCTAAAAAAACGAGGGTTGAAGACCTAAACATTAATTAGAGCAATGAAAAGCAGCGTTCAAAAATGAAACTCTTATTTTAAAAAGAAAAAGCAGTTACCTTCAACACTATCAGAGTGTAAAAAAAATCCTTAAAGAACGCTGAAACTGGCGCGCTTTTGAAGGTCAACAATTACGTCATGAATAATTGCATATGTATGAAGACGCAATGGGTTACAATGTGAAAAAATACAGTTAATACTACATCAGAGAAACATAAACAAGCAGCAGTAGCCAGCCTACCAGAAATCACAATGAAATCGCCATGTATAAGTTTCACAAAATTCAAAATTATAATTGTGCGAAACCGAGAAAAGTTTTTTTTGAACAACTGAATCTTCTACACTTTTATATTGCTTCAGTATTTTTGGCCGTGCTACTCGCAACCGCCCACATCAAGATCCCCAGTCTCATAAAGCCACATAAAAAATATAAAAAAATAACCACATGAAACGCTAAAATTGGAACCAAATAATAAAAGATGCTCTCTATACCATAACTTCATGCGAGCAAACACTATTAAAACCGGTGCAATTGTGTAGAAAAAACAGACATGTTGTTTAAAAATATATATATAGAACCGGCAATTAATACTGCCGCGCAGGAGGGAATGTCTAAAAAGTGAAAGCGTTCAATAGAAGACTTCAGAAGAATGGCATATGGTAGACTGCTAAAAAAACTGGATTCTGCAAAAGATAGTAAAGTCAAAGGCCACACGTACCTTCACTACCGACAGAGAAAACATAAAAACCCTTTCATGAGACGCTGGATTTGGCATGCTTTAAAGGTCATAAGACACAGCCACGCAACTGGCATGACCGCCTCGGGTTCCCCTCCCCTTACCCCGTCGCCTTCCACCCCCCCCCCGTCAATAAGTCACAACGTTACACCAGTGGGTTTCTTTCACCAAACTATTTCTATTTATTTACAAACAATGGTTATTAACAGCACACAAACTGTTGGCCACAGCATGCACGTAACAATCAACAAAAACACTGTATATAAATTCCTTGTAGCACCTCTTTCCTTCTGCCCCCTCGAGAGACACAGCCAATATCCCACAGACTTTGTAAATGGCAGGAGGCAAATTTTATGCCATGAAAGCTTTTTTTCAGTCCCTTAGGGGTATGTTTACTAAACTGCGCACACGTGCGTGGCGCACAAGAGCGGACACTATTGATACATTTAAGAGCTCTTAAGCGCCGCGCTTGCGTGCGCGTCACATTAACGGGCCGGAGCACGTGTGCGGGGCGCTCATGTGCGATAGAGGTGGGGAAACGCTTACGGAGGGCGGAGGAAGACTCCAGAGGGGCGGGGGGACGGGGTCAATGAGTGGAGAGTGGGAGGGGAGAGGCTCCCCGCACAGGAGCGGGGCTGAATTTCGGCATGAAAAACCCTCGCGTTAGAGCCGATTTAAAGGGAAGAGAAACCATTTCCGTCAGCAATGTACAGCAAAACCGGGGAAACCTGCGAAACGTGAGCAGTGTGATACATGTGCACAGAACAAAATAGCAAATATAAATTAAAAATGACCACAACAAATGTAAAATAAATTATAATCCAGCTGGGCAACAGTGATATTAATGGGCAACCATAAAAAACACTCCCAGGAAACCTCCAAAAAAAAGAAATGATTTTTGGAAGGGTCTACGCTCCGTAGACCCTTTCAAAAATCACTGCATGTCAATGGAGCTGTCCTGGGAGTGTTTTTCATGTTCCCCATTGATATCACTGTGGCCCAGCTTGGCTTTGGTTTTATTCCTCTTCTTTTGGAGGCCATTTATGAGGTTTAATTGCACCCCTGTCCCCATACAAGGTAAACGAGCCCACAGTAAAATTGTGCAGAGCAGGGTGTCTGACTCATGCAGCCAGGTTTCCTATCTCCAGAGACTGCATTGTCTCTGTGGCCACAGTGTGGTGCAGTGGACACAGGCAGTGCTTGTAGGACCAGAGGATCACAGGTTCAAACCCCAGCTGGGGCTCCTGCCAACCCAGTCCCCATAGTTTTACCCACCACTAAACAGTGATAATACAGACACTCCTGTATGGCAGAGAAAATAAGCATGGTTCCAACACCTATATTTTACCCTACACCGCACACAAACCATAACAATGGGCATTACCGACAGCCGAGTCCCCCAAATGCAGTCCTGGAGTGCCACAACTCAATCAGGTCATATGCTTTTTTCCAGATAGGGACATGTCTGCATGTTGGCAGAAGGGTACAGGTGGTGGAGGGGGCAGTGGCTGCAAACCACAGCAGACAGTGGCCTAGGCCTGTGCAGGCTGGCACCGTCCACCGTAACAGACAGCCCCTGTCAGCAGGGCCGGCCCGTCCATTGAGCGAGAATGTTTTTTGCACAGGGCCCCGCGTTTCAGGGGGCCCCGCGCAAAAAACATTCTGATCCTAAAGTTAAATTTAAAAAAAAAAAAAAAAAGCTGTCATCTTCCGCTGCCGGGGGCCGCCGCGGCAGCATCGAGTGTGCCGCGGGGCCCCCCCTGCCAAGCAGAACCTGCCCTCCCCTTTATCACCTCTGTCTCTCGTTGTAGCTTCAGTCACACGCGCCGGCTCTCAGAGCGCGAGAGGAGAGTTTCTCCCTCGCTGCTCTGTTAAGCCCGCGGGGGCTGATGGGAAGTTCCCATCAGCCCCCGCGGGCTTATCAGAGCCGCGAAAGGGAAACTGGTCCTTTCGCGCTCTGAAAGCCGGCGCGGTTGACTGAAGCTACAATCAGAGACAGAGGTGATAAAGGGGAGGGCAGGTTCGGCTGGGCAGGGGTGGCCCCGCTCAACACGCGATGCTGCCGCGGCGGCCCCGGCAGCCGGAGACGACAGCTTTCTAACAAAAAGTTCCCGGGCTAGGGGGGGGGGGAGACGTGGTGATGGGCGCTGGGGGGGGGGGGGGGTTAGAAGTGGTGATGGGCTATGGGGGGGCTATGGGGGGGGGGTTAGAAGTGGTGATGGGCTATGGGGGGGTTAGAAGTGATGGGCTATGGGGGGGTTAGAAGTGGTGATGGGCAATGGGGGGGGGTTGGAAGTGGTGATGGGCTATGGGGGGGTTAGAAGTGGTGATGGGCTATGGGGGGGCTATGGGGAGTTAGGAGTGGTGATGGGCTATGGGGGGCTATGGGGGGGTTAGGAGTGGTGATGGGCTATGGGGGGTGGTTAGGAGTGGTGATGGGCTATGGGGGAGCTAAGTCTGTATATGGGCTGATGGGATTAGGACTGGCAGTGGGCTATGGGGGGCTAGGACTGGTAATGGGTTGGGGGGGTTGCTAGGACTGGAAATGGGCTGGGGGGATTAAGACTGGAGGTGGGCTGATGGGGTTAGGACGTAATGGGCTGTGGGCTGTTGGGGGGGGTTAGGACTGGTAATGGGCTATGGGGGGGCTAGGACTGGGAATGGGCTGATGGGGGGGTTAACACTGGAGGTGGGCTGATGGGGTTAGTACTGGTAATGGGCTGTGGGCTGATGGGGGTTAGGACTGGTAATGGGCTATGGGGGGGGTTAGGACTGATAATGGGCTTGCTGTGGGGGGCTAGGACAGGAAATGGGCTGATGGGGTGGGGTTAGGACTTGAGGTGGGCTGATGGGGTTAGGACTGGTAAATGGGCTGTGGGCTGTTGGGGGAGGGTTAGAACTGATAATGGGCTATGGGGAGGTTAAGACTGGTAATGGGCTGTTGCTGATGGGGGCTGTCTGGTAATGGGCTATGGGGGGGATAGGACTGATAATGGGCTATGGGGGGGGGGCTAGGACAAGAAATGGGCTGATGGGGAGGGGTTAGGACTTGAGGTGGGCTGATAGGGTTAGGACTGGTAATGGGCTGTGGGCTGATGGGGGGGTTAGGACTGGCAATGGGCTATGGGGGGCTGACTGGAAATGGGTTGATGGGGTTAGGACTGGAAGTGGGCTGATGGTGGGTTAGGACTGGAAGTGGGTTGATGGGGGGGGCTAGGACTGGTATTGGGTTGGGGGGTTGCTAGGACTGGAAATGGGCTGATGGGGGGCTAGGACTGGAAATGGGCTGATGCAGGGGACTAGAAGGGAATGGATGCTGGGTGAGGCTGGAACTAGAAGGGAGCTGATGTTGGGGGAGGATTAGAATGGGATGGGGCTGGGAGAGTAAAATGGAGAGGGGAAAAATTTTGTGTGGGAGGGATAAAAAAATCTACAATTAGCCGGGTATTGGGAGAGTAAGTGGGGATTGAGGATGGAGGGGTAAAATTTGAGTGGATGAAATAGGAATGAGGAAAGAGCAAAAGGAGAAAGATTAGTATGTTAAAGCAGATGTAGAGAGAGAGAATGGAAAAAAAACTAGAAGAGAGAAGAAAGGACAAATGGACAGCAGATGATGGAGAGTTAGCAGAAAACATGAAGAAACCAGAAGAAAGTGTCTGGAGCAATTGCAACTGAAAAAAAATGCACAAAAGGTAAAAAGATCTCTCTTTATTTTGAATTTATTAACTGGAATATGAAAGCTCTGGGAAATGTGCATCATTAACGTCTGCGCTTTTGTTGGTACAAGTGGAAATTAATTTATAGTTTTATTTCTACAGTGTTGTTGTACATTCCAAGTTTGGCTTTTGGGGTTCCCAGTTTAATTATTACCTTCCTGTTTCTAAATTGTGATTCCTTGTTTGGTGATGGTCTATGTTCTGCATGTGTAACTGAGCTGAGGTATTCTGTTTATGTAATTCCTATTTGACATTGCCACTTGTTTTCTTTCCCCAGTAGGTCATGTATTGTTGTACTCTGAAATGTATTGGTTTAATATTTGCAGTGTTGCTTTTTGATAGGTAGGGTATGGTGCTTTGTGAGTCCTGGTAGTGCTGTTAGGATACGGCGGGTTTGCTATGGGTTCTAAATGGGCAGTGTTTGTAGAAGTTCCTAATGTGCCTGGCGGTTGGCACTGCATTATACTGTAGTCTGGGCAGTGTTTGTAGTAGTTCCTAATGTGCCTGGGCAGTGTTTGTAGTAGTTCCTAATGTGCCTGGCGGTTGGCACTGGATTATAGTCTGTCTTTATCCATACACTCATTAAGAGACATGTTTACTAAAAGTTAGTGTATGTTAGCATTATGCAAATATTTATGCAAATAAGGCCACTTATGCAAATGAGGCCCCGCACCGAGTCTCCGCACATGGCCCCGCACCCCCCTTGGGCCGCCCCTGCCTGTCAGATGTACAGTCATGGACTCCCCAGGGAGCACAGCACAGCTGTGGCAACACAGTGGTGCAGTGCACACAGACAGCAGGTGCAGGAACAGAAAGTCACAGGTTCAAAGCCCATCTGGGGCTATTGCCAATCCAATCCACATATTTTTCCTACAACTAAACCGTGATAGTAAGGAGAAACCTTTATTGCTGAGAACATACGCATGGTTCACACGCCTATATTTTACCACACCACACACAGACACCATAAACAGGCGCATTACCCAGAGCAGAGTCACCAAATGCAGTCCTGGAGGGCCCCACACCATTCAGGATCCATGCTGCCTCTACTAAAGATGCCTGTGCTGCATATCTATGCACCACCCCCATGGTATGCTGATGTAGCTCATGCATATTCATGAGGGACAGCATGAAAACCCGAACAGTGGTTGGGACACCAGGACTGGAGTTGGGACACTGCCGTAAAGCAGCAGCCAACAGGGCCAGACACCCCCCCCCCCCCCCAGGCCCCATTGGCAAATGCCTCCTAGAGAGTCAGGACATTGGGCCCTTCCTGTATCCCCCAATACTAGCAGTTGCATACCTTAGCACTGCCACCCTACACCTGGGTATATGGTACACAGCTACCAAACGTTGCCCATGATAACTGGCAGATATTTATTTATTTATTTAGTATACATTTGTATACCGCTACTTCCAGCGATCAGCAGCGGTTTGATTACAGATTGGAAATTGTCAAATCATGACAGGAAATTTTTGAGGTATAAACACATTGATTAGACAGGAAAGCACAGCACACAGAGAACTATTTTACAGGGAACATGGGCTATGGAGGGTTAAGTGGCTTGCCCAAGACCACAATTCCTACGTTAAGCACATGTTGCTCATTGATCTCCACCATAACAATCATTGTGATGTCTGCGGTGTGCGCTGCAGGTCTGGTCTCTGACAGTGTTTACCACCCTGGGGAGTGACCCCCAACAGTAGTGCGTACCATATCCATGCCTGTACTGTGCCCAGGACTGGTGTGGTGGGTATTGCTGCTGGACCCCTCTATAGTAGCACAATGCTGGCATAGGTGTGGGGGTGGCTGTCTGCCTATCCAGTGTGTGGTGGCTGCAAACACCTTCCACAGCCCACACTGCCAGCAATGTTGCCAGTATTGGGCTGCCAATGTGCATAATGAGGAGCAAGGTACCATGGGTATAGGCTGGACAGGGTGGCCTGGCCAGGGTGCATCTGCACAGGGCATAGGGCACTGACTGGGACATATTAGTGATCGGCCACCACCTACACAGACAGGGTGACCTCAGTATGTCCTGCTGAGAGATCACTCTCACCCTGACTGTGCAGTGACCACAGCATGGCTAGGCACCCCCATAGTGCTATATAGTATTTCTCTCATGTGATAGATATGGGTTTCCTTTTGGGGTCCAGTCACTGATTTATCTGCTTGCTGTGTATGCTGACATCCCAGTTCTAGGTGCATGCATCTCCATTGGGAACATGCACTGTGGACTAACTAGCACACTGTTTGCAGCTGGTATGTGTCTTGATGGAGCAGTTTGTGGGGTGCAGTGGCTGATGACCTGCTGCAGGAGAATATCAGATAGTGGTGGGGTGCAGCTTAGCATATTCAGGCCTAATGTCTGTCTGCTGTTGTGGATGTGTACAGAGCTGCATTGACTGCCCTGTAGGGTGTCTGTTCCCCAGCAGGACTGGGGTTGGTGGTCCCCTCTACTGCCACCTTTGCAGGGAGGTGGAATGTGGATCTATTGATAGGAGACCCTGTTTGCCACCCTCTTAGAACGAGAAAGAGCATCGGCAATGTTATTATTCTCGCCTTCGATGTGCTCCACTCTAAGGGTTATGTTATGTGCCAGGCACAGCAACACTATTCGCCTTAATAGTGCCACTACCTTTGGCGTCTTAGCTCTCATACAGTTCACCGCCCACACCACTGCGAGGTTATCAGTATGGAAGGTGATAGCTCTGTTGGCGAGCTCCGGAGCCCAGATACACAGGGCTACCATTAGCGGGAAAAGCTCCAGGAACGTGATGTCCCTGGTGGTTCCATCCGCATGCCACTCTCAGAGCACCACGCCCCTTTATAGTATATGCCGAAACCAATCCCCCCCCCCCCGAGGTATCGGTGAAGAATTCGAGTTCCGCATTAGATACTGGGAGCGCTTGCCAAAAGGCAAGGCCATTGAAGGTGCGAAGGAATTGAAGCCAGACCTGCAGGTCTTCCCGTATTTCCTTGGTGACCCTTATGCGATGGTGTCTTTTGGCGATGCCCTTCGTTGTCCATGCCATACGATGGCAGAACACCCTCCCCATGGGTATCATCCTGCATGCAAAGCATAGTAAGCCCAGCATTGACTGAAATTGTTGGAGCGTCGCTTTTCGCTGGCTGTGCAGTAGTTGCATATCTTTCCTCAACTTCAGCACCTTCTCCGCTGGCAAGCGCGACCTGTGTGCCGGTACATCTAATTGTATGCCCAGGAAAGTGATGATCCCTTTTGGGCCATCTGTCTTCTCCTTCGCTAACGGGATCCCAAACGCTCGCGCTGTCTGCTCAAAGATATCCAATATTCTTTTGCAGTCATCATGGTCTTTTCCCACAAATAGGAAATCATCCAGATAATGCACAACCATATTGGGGCCTGCCAGGTCTTCGACCACCCAGTGTAAGAATGAACTAAATTGTTCAAAATATGCGCATGATACTGCGCATCCCATGGGCAAACATTTATCGTAGAACTCCCCATTGAACATGAAACCCAGCATTGGAAAAGATTCGGGGTGCACTGGCAATAACCGGAACGCAGACTCGATGTCCGCCTTCGCTAGTTGTGCTCGCGGCCCCTTGCTTCGTATGAGCCTAATTGCCTGATCCATGGTTGCATATTTGACAGAGCATAACGCCGGATCAATATAATCGTTGACTGACTGTGCCTCCGGGTATGATAGGTTATGAATTAACCGGAATTGTCCTGGCTCCTTTTTGGGTATGACCCCCAATGGGGAGACTACGATATCCTTGAATGGGGGCAAATGGAAAGGACCCGCTACTCTCCCCATACCTAATTCTTTTCCTATCTTGCTGCGGGTGATCTCGTTGTGTTTTTGGACAGATGGTGGGTTGTTAAGTAAGCGCGTTTGTGCTCTTTTCATCAAAATTAGGGATGGGATGCGGAAACCCTGAGAGAAGCCATCTTCGATACTGATAGCTATGTCCCGCTTAGGGTATGCTCTTAGCCATGGCCGCATATGCTCAAGTCTGATAGGTGTTGGCGCCAACCCCTTCGGTGGATCGTTGCTGTAGTGTAGGAAGTTACCCACAGTACTAATACTGTACAAAAATAATAGTCATAAAAACACGAATAAATTAAACTCTTAATTAATACTAATACTGTACAAAAATAATGAAACTTCATAAAGAAGATTATAATCATAAAAACACGGATAAGTTAAACTCTTGATTAAGACCAGATGGTTCGAGGGACTGCAGCTCATATATAAAGCATTGTTCTAATCGGAGAAGAATCGGATCCAAGTTGCCACCTCGCCAATGTGGATGTACAACCTTTATGACAAAAAACTTCAGATCAGAAACTAGATGACCTTTGCTAATCCAATGCTGAACTAAGGGTTTATCCTCGACCCGTCTGCTTAAACAACTTTTATGTTCAATGATGCGCGTCTTAATAGGACGGGTAGTTTTCCCAACATAGAGGAGCTTACAGGGACACATAACAACATATATAACATTGCTCGTAGTACAATTAGAGTAATGGTTGAGGAAAAACTTCTTAGCAGTAACTGGATGTACAAAAACCTCTTTAATTGACAACCCATTCAAACAGACAGAACACCGTCCACATGTCTGTACTACGAGCAATGTTATATATGTTGTTATGTGGTCCCTGTAAGCTCCTCTATGATCTGAAGTTTTTTGTCATAAAGGTTGTACATCCACATTGGCGAGGTGGCAACTTGGATCAGATTCTTCTCCGATTAGAACAATGCTTTATTTATGAGCTGCAGTCCCTCGAACCATCTGGTCTTAATCAAGAGTTTAACTTATCCGTGTTTTTATGATTATAATCTTCTTTATGAAGTTTCATTATTTTTGTACAGTATTAGTATTAATTAAGAGTTTAATTTATTCGTGTTTATATGACTATTATTTTTGTACAGTATTAGTACTGTGGGTAACTTCCTCTTTGGAGTCAATTCTTTGATAAAAGTAGGTTAGTCTACGTATGGTTTTCAGTGGCACAGTGTTTTTCTTAAGTTTTGCAAGGACTCTAGGTTTCATATATACATATATGCTTTTTATCCTTTGTTCATCACTGCCCCTTTTAGGTTCTTGACACGTGCTTTATGAGGTTTTAATATCTTGTGCCTTTGGTTTCTTATTGTCTGTATGTGGTTAGTTTTACTTTTATTAATTTTTCATTGTAAGTTCGAGCTCCATATGGCAATATGCAATACCTTAGTACGGTTGTCCCCTCTCTGGCTCTTTCAGCTTGGCTGCACATTTCACTACGGGTTAGTCCTTCTCTGTTGGTTTCTATATTTGCTATGTGTAGTTCAGATAAGCCTAGTATAGCACTTGACTTTCTATTTGCTTTTTACACGCGGAGTATTCTTTAGTATGGCTTGTCTGTATATGCTTTTCAAAGATAAGAGCATATTCTGTTTTTAAACTTTTAAATGCATGTTTATATTCCTCTTTTTCTATCAGTGGTAGCATTGAGCTTTTTATTTATTTATGGTCCACAATCGTTTTTCTTATACATATGCATATATGTTAATTATGCCTTTTGCCCTTTAAAGCGCGCCAAATTCAGCGTCTCATGAAAGGTTTGTTTCATTTTTACTTTTACTGTTAGTGCTTCAGGTACGTGTGTCTCTTGATTTTCCTTATTTTTGTCAAATCCAGTTTTTCTTAAGTTGTCTATTTTACTTGATATGAAGTTTTCTATTGAATACTTTTACTCTTACACATTCCCTCATTTGCACAACAATACTGTTCCGTTTTACACTTTGTTTTTGTATGTTTTTTATCTTTTATGGAGGTACACCACTTTTCTATGATATTAGTACAATTGGGTTTTTAAAGATTAACCCTCAAAAGAATGCTTAAATATCTCCTGTTATTAATCAATGGTACCGTTTGTTTTTTTCACTTATGTCTTCTGACCTTTAAAGCGCGCCAAATCCAGCATCTCATGAAAGGGTTTTTTTGTTTTCTCTGTCGGTAGTGAAGGTACGTGTGGCCTTTGACTTTACTATCTTTTGCAGAATCCAGTTTTTTTAGCAGTCTACCTTATGCCATTCTTCTGAAGTCTTCTATTGAACGCTTTCACTTTTTAGACATTCCCTCCTGCGCGGCAGTATTAATTGCCGGTTGCATATATATTTTTTTAAACAACATGTCCGTTTTTTCTACACAATTGCACCGGTTTTAATAGTGTTTGCTTGCATGAAGTTATGGTATAGAGAGCATCTTTTATTATTTGGTTCCAATTTTAGCGCTTCATGTGGTTATTTTTTTATATTTTTTATGTGGCTTTATGAGACTGGGGATCTTGATGTGGGCGGTTGCGAGTAGCACTGCCAAAAATACTGAAGCAATATAAAAGTGTAGAAGATTCAGTTGTTCAAAAAAACTTTTTCTCGGTTTCGCACAATTATAATTTTGAATTTTGTGAAACTTATACATGGCGATTTCATTGTGATTTCTGGTAGGCTGGTTACTGGTGCTTGTTCATGTTTCTCCGATGTAGTATTAACTGTATTTTTTCACATTGTAACCCATTGCGTCTTCATACATATGCAATTATTCATGACGTAATTGTTGACTTTCAAAAGCGCGCCAGTTTCAGCGTTCTTTAAGGATTTTTTCTACACTCTGATAGTGTTGAAGGTAACTGCTTTTTCTTTTTAAAATAAGAGTTTCATTCTTGAACGCTGGTTTTCATTGCTCTAATTAATGTTTAGGTCTTCAACCCTAGTTTTTTTGGGATTGCAGGTGCTAGCTGCCCCTTTGTAGTCCCGTGTCATAGCACATTTATGATTTGCGTTTATGCCATTGTGCCTTCTTTACTCTTTTTCTCGAGGTACTAGCTGCCCTTAATAATTTACTTTCAGCTCTGTGTTTTTGCACAATTGTGATCTGTATTTATTCCATTTAAACTACTGTTGCTTTTTACCGCAAGTATTTTAGTATGGTTTAATGCAGCTGTCCTGTGTGGCCCCCCCCCCTTTTTTTGCCCGTGCATAGTATGTACATTTTAAATAATGGTTAGCACCTTAGTACAGACTATTAAGCATGATGTGCACTTCGGTTTCATTTTTAAGAGTCTTTCTTTAAGTAATCTGTTTTTTGTATTTACATCAATATGTCAATATGTTTGTCGTTTGTTTTTTATTCTGGGTCTGGGTTTCCCATTTTTATACTTTTATGTTAATGCTTTGATGTTCTTAATTTTTTATTGTTTAAGTTATTAATGGTATTATTGTCTTTTAGCATTACCAACTATATGACTGTTTCTGTGCCTTATATTTATACTCCTATATGCGCTCCATCTAGTGCATTGAAACATCCAATTTGTAAGTAACTTATGTTCCTTTTTAATATATTTATCGATGTTCTTCTTTTATTAATGTATGGTCATTCACATGTGTCCATGTTTGCACTGTATTTATTGATTTGTAAGGTTTTGTTTTTAATATTTTTAATATTTATTGTTTTATATTGCTTATTGTAGTTATATTGCTTATTGTATTTATACTGTTTATTTGCATGTCCTCTAGCCCCCTGATGAAGGCATCTGCCGAAACGCGTTGGGGTTTTGGTCTTCAATAAAGCGCAAGTGACCCTTACTGTGCTCGCTCCTTGGTTGTTTTTGGACTCTCTGCGAGTCAGTGCTCTTCTTTGTGTCTCTGGGATGTTACCCATGACTGATGTGGTATTTAAAGGTATGGAAGAATTGAAGGAAATATCAATACATCGGGAAGATGTATTACAACTATTAGATAAACTGAAGAGTAGCAAATCACCTGGGCTGGATGGTATACGTCCAAGGGTGTTGAAAGAACTGAAATAGGAGATTGCAGACCTGCTATTAGTAATCTGTGAACTATCACTAAAATCATCTCTAATACCTGAAAATTGGCGGATCGCCAATGTAACACCAATTTTAAAAAAGGGTTCGAGGGGTGATCCGGGAAACTACAGACCGGTGAGCCTCACGTCAGTACCGGGAAAAATGATAGAAACCATCATAAAGAATAAAATTACTCAGCATGTAGATAGTCATGGCCTAATGGGAGACAGCCAACATGGCTTTAGACAAGGAAGATCTTTTCTTACTAATCTGTTATGTTTTTTTGAAAGTGTGAATAAACAGGTGGACAAAGGTGAGTCGGTTGATATAGTGTATCTGGACTTTCAGAAAGCCTTTGACAAGGTCCCTCATCAGAGATTTTTGGCAAAACTAAAGAGTCATGGGATAGGAGGCAGTATACTACTGTGGATCAGGAACTGGTTAAAAAGATAGAAAGCAGAGGGTTGGGCTAAATGGCCAATTTTCCCAATGGAGAAAGGTGAATAGTGGTGTACCCCAGGGATCTGTGCTGGGTCCGCTGCTTTTTGACATATTCATAAATGACCTGGAAAGTGGAATAACGAGTGAGATTATCAAATTTGCAGATGACACAAAACTATTTAAAGTTGTAAAAACCCAAGAGGATTGTGGAAAATTGCAAGAGGATCTTGATAAATTGGTTGACTTGGCATCAAAATGGCAGATGAAATTTAATGTGGACAAGTGCAAGGTTATGCACCTAGGGAAGAACAACCCAAACTATGGTTACACGATGCAAGGTTCCACATTAGGAACCACCACCCAGGAAAAAGATTTAGGCGTCATTGTGGATACCATGTTAAAACCCTCGGCCCAGTGTGCAGCGGCAGCCAAGAGAGCAAATAGAATGCTAGGTATCATAAGGAAAGGAATGGAAAATAAAACAAAAGATATTATAATGCCTCTATACCGTTCCATGGTGAGACCGCACCTTGAATATTGTGTGCAATTCTGGTCGCCGTATCTTAAAAAGGATATAGCGTTATTACAAAAGGTTCAGTGAAGAGCCACCAAAATGGTAAAGGGGATGGAAGGATACTCCTATGAAGAAAGGCTAAAAAGGTTAGGGCTCTTTAACCTGGAAAAGAGATGGCTGAGGGGAGATATGATAGAAGTCTATAAATTAATGAACGGAGTGGAACAGTTAAACGTAGATCGACTGTTTACATTATCAGAATATAGAAAGACTAGGGGACATGCAATGAAGCTACAGGGTAAACTATTTAAGACTAATAAAAGAAAATATTTTTTCACTCAACGTGTAATCAAACTCTGGAATTTGTTGCCGGAGGATGTAGTAAAGGCTGTTAGTGTAGCTGGGTTTAAAAAAGGTTTGGACAAGTTCCTGGAGGAAAGGTCCATAAATCATTATTAAGAAGGGACCCAGGATATCAATGTTTTACCTAGTACAAGCATTGCAGAACCTGTGTCTTTTGGGGAAACTGCTAGGTATGTATGACCTAGATTGGCCACTGTTGGAAACAGGATACTGGGCTTGATGGTCCTTGGTCTGACCCAGTATGGCATATCTTATGTTCTTATGTAACATAAGAAATGCCATACCGGGTCGACCAAGGTCCATCAAGACCAGTGTCCTGTTTCCAACAGTGACCAATCTAGGTCACAAGTATCTGGCAGGTATCCAAAGTCCACAGCTTCGACAGTGCACGTCCTGCGGTAAGCAGTGGATTTCCCGGGTCCTCTTTAAAAATGGTTTATGGACCTTTCCTCCAGGAACTTATCGAAACCTTTTTTAAACCCAGTTACACTAACAGCTTTTACTACATCCTCCGTTAACGAATTCCAAAGTTTTATTATGCGTTGAGTGAAAAAATATTTTCTCTGATTAGGCTTAAATGGGTTACCTTGTAGCTTCTTTGCATGTTCTCTAGTTTTTCTACTTTTTGATGGTGCAAACAACCAAGCTACGTTAACCCGTTTCACTCCATTCATTAATTTTTAGACTTCTATCATATTTTCCCTCAGCCTTCTCTTTTCCAAGTTGAAGAGTGGAGGAGTAGCCTAGTGGTTGGGGCAAGGTACTTCAGGCTGGAGGGTCGGGGGTTCAAATCCCACTAGAGGACAGCAACCTTGGGCCGGAAGGACTGGGGTTTCTAGTCCCACAGGTGCTCCTTGTGGCCTTGGGCAAGCCACTTAACCCTCCATAGCCCATGTTCCCTGTAAAATAGTTATCTCCAAGTTATAATGCCCTGTTCAATGTAATTTCAGTTTGTTCAATGTAAACCGCCTTGACATCATGAAAGGCGGTATATAAGAAATGTTAAATAAATAAAAAAAGAGCCCTAATATTTTAAGCCTTTCCTCACAGGGGTATCCTTCCATCCCCTTTACCCTTTTGGTGGCTCTTCTCTGTACCTTTCTAATTCCACTATATCCTTTTTAAGATACGGCGACCAGAATTGCACACAATATTCAAAGTGTGGTCGAACCATGGAACGATACAGAGGCAGTATAATATCCTTGGTTTTATTCTCCATTCATTTCCTTATGATTCTTAGCATTCTATTCGCTTTCTTGGCCGCCACTGCATACTGATTGGAGGTTTTCCATATATTATCCATGATGACACCTAAATCTTTTTCCTGGGTGGTGGTTTCTAAGGTGGTACCTTACATCATGTAACCAACGTTTGAGTTGTTCTTTCTTAGGTGTCCGTTTCTGCATCCAGTTCAAACTTCTCCTGCTGACCTATAAGTGCATTCACTCTGCTGCTCTTCACTACCTTTCTTCTCTTATCTCTCCTTACATCCTCCTTCGAGAACTCCGCTTTTCTGGCAAATTGCTTCCATCTGTGCCCTTCTCTTCTATTGCTAACTCCAGACTTCACTCCTTTCACCTTGATGCATCCAGGGCTGTACCAAGCGTGAATCGCACCCTGTGCAACTTGCACATCGAGCGTGCCCCCCCCCCCTCCCACCTCCATCTAACCACTTTCTGGTCAGTGGCGGGAGAAAAGAGGAGTGCAAGACGCAGGCATGATAAGCAGCTCTTGTCCCTCCCTCCTCTGACGCTGTGTCAGAGGAAGGAGGGACCAGTCCTGCTTAGTGTGCCACGAGAAGGCTTAAGGGGCACATTTCAGCTGTCTGCCATTGCCTGCGCCGCCGAGAGAAGAAAAAGTGGCAGTGGCAGGCAACGGCAGACAGCTGAAATGTATTTATTTATTTGGTTTTATACCACACTATTCATGATCAGCATGGTTTACAGAAATAACATCATTTTACATGGAACAGATTACATAGTTTACATAGAACATGGAACAGATTTACAATGTGCATGTGAACAAGATAAAAGGTTAAATAAATGTGTTCTTTAAGCCTTTGTGCCCTGTGCGGCCGCACCGCTCACACAGGGCTAGGTCCGGTCCTGGCTGTACCTTACACCTGGAACAAACTACCTCTGTCTGTACGCCAGACACCTTCTCTGACCCTTTTCAAATCCAGGCTGAAAACTCACCTCTTCGCTGTTGCTTTTGGATCTTGACTCACCTGATCTCCTTGTTTCTTTACCTTTCCCCCTTGTTTTATCCCTGTTTACACCTTCTGTGTTGTCTGACTAGATTGTAAGCTCTGATGAGCAGGGACTGTCTCTTACATTTCCATGCAACGCTGCATAGCTGCATGCAACGCTGTAGCGCTATACAAATGCTCGGTAGTAGCTGTGGTAGTAGTAGTACTGGTGCATAACTTTGCACTTGTCCACATTAAATTTCATCTGCCATTTGGACGCCCAGTCTTCCAATTTATCAAGGTCCTCTTGCAATTTTTCACAATCCTCATGGGTTTTAACAACTTTGAATAATTTTATGTCACCTGCAAATTTGATCGCCTTACTCGTTATTCCTATTTCCAGATAATCTATGAATATGTTAATAAGCAGCGGGTCCAGCACAGATCCCTAGAGTACTCCACTATTTACCTTTCTCCATTGAGAAAATTGGCCGTTTAGCCCTACTCTCTGCCTTCTATCTTTTAACCAGTTTCTGATCCACAGTACCATATTGCCTCCAATCCCATGATTTTTTAATTTCGCCAAGAGTCTCTCATGAGGAACCTTGTCAAAGACTTTCTGAAAATCCAGATGAACTGTATCAACAGGCTCACCTTTGTCTACACTTCAAAAGAATATAACATATTAGTAAGACAAGACTTTCCTTAGCTAAATCCATGTTGGCTTTCTCCCATTAAACCATGACTATATACATGATCATTAATTTTATTCTTTATAAGGGTTTCTACCATTTTGCCCGGTACTGATGTCAGACTCAATGGTCTGTAATTTCCCAGATCAACAGTCCTCAGATTGTGCTATGCAGCATGCCATACTCAGGGCATACATTTGTGATTCAGCAATCATATGCATCCTTTGGCGAACTGTTATGTTAGCGTTGGTTTTAGTGCACATGATGAGGGTCCATCCTGAGGGTTTTTAAGGGTGTATGTAGAGTTGACAAATGCAGACCTCACTCAGGCCTTTTTATGATGCCAAGTACCATTTTGATGCAAGATATGTTCTTTCATACATGTTAATATTTACCTTCTCTTATACAAGGTGTGATCAAAATGTATAGAGACTTGTGTAGCTATACAATAATACGTCGCACCATGATGCTATTAAGCATGCAGTGACCTAGTTATGGGCTCTGCATGTGCAGAGTGTAACATGGTTGCAGCATACCTGCACTTTTTTTAATCACGTGATGTTTGTTATTGTGTAAAAGCAGTTCATCAGATTTATGATTACTGAAAAAAACTGAACAGCGAATTTGCTTTAAATTCTGCCTGAAACTTGGAGACTTATGACAAGTTACAGCAAGTGTATGGTGATGAATGCATGAGTCATGCTCGAGTTTATGACTGGTACAAATGTTTCCAAGAGGGCCGTCAGAGTGTTGACAGTGACAAATGGTCTGGAAGGCCATCCATGAGCAGGAATGAAGACAAAGTTTATTTATTTATTTAAACATATTTATATACCGCCTTATCCTGCAATCAAGGTGGCCTGAACAGCAAACAATCAATAAGATACACTACTCACTGCATGTGCACACTATACACTGTATGTGTGTGAGTGTGTCTGGACGTTGATTCTTGTGGTGCTATTTACAGCGTGCACTATTTACAATGGTATGGGTATCAGTTCCTTGCTTAATTACAATTATAGTGACATGTGGGGGGAATTGAGGTGTCTGTTGCATGGTTTAAGTAATGTCACCGTAGTGTTCTATGAAGAGGGTTGTCTTCAGTAGTTTCCTGAACTCCTTAAGGTCTGTTGTTGAACGCAGTTCGTCGGGGAGGGCGTTCCAGATTGTTGGTGCCGCCTTTGATAAGGCTTGTTTTTCGGTGTCCTTGCGTACCCTGATGATATCTTTAGGTGTGTTGACACGGTTGGATGTGCCTCTTCTTCTCGGTCTTGTGCTGTTGTCTGGTTGTATGACTGGGTGAAGGCTGAAAGCTGATGATTGATGTTTGATTTTGAAAATGTTTATGAAGCAATGTGTGTCGCAATGTGTGAAGCAATGTGTGTCGCAATATACTCAAATTGTTTCTTGACTATCAAGGAGCTTGCCGAGGACATCAGTTTTGGGTCAGTACAGTTCCTTCTTACTCTCGATTTGGGATGTGCCTGCAAAATTTGTGCCAAAACTCCTGTCCCCTGACCAAAAAGAAAATTGACTGTCTGCATCCAGGGAGTTGCTGGAATGCATTGAAAATGATTCAAATTTCATCAAAAAGATTATTACTGGTGATAAATCATGGGTTTATGGTTATGACTTGGAAACTAAAGCTCAATACAATGGAAGACTCCAAATTTTCCCAGACCCAAGAAAGCCCATCAGGTGAGGAGCAATGTCAAGGCCATGCTCACCGTTTTCTTTGATTACCAGGGTATTGTTCATCATGAGCATGCTCCAAAAGGTCAAACCATCAATAAGGAATATTATGTCCAAGTTCAGACTCATTTGAGAGATATAGTTCATCGTAAGAGGCCAGAGTTGCACAGGACTGGTGAATGGTTGCTTCATCATGATTACGCCCCAGCTCACGCATCACATCTTGTCCAGCAGTTCTTGGCCAAACACCAAATCAAGTAAGTCCATCAGCCTCTATACTCACCTGACTTCACACCCTGTGACTTTTTCTTGCTTCCAAAACTGAAATTACTACTGAAAGGAAGGAGATTTGATGACCTGGAGACCATTAAGCAAAATTTGACACAGCAGCTTCACAGTATAAAGAAAGAGGCATTTCAAAATTGTTTCTAACAGTGGCAGAAATGCTGGAAGAAGTATGTTTTATTGGAAGGAGACTACTTTGAAGGCTACTGAGTGAAATAATTGTCATTGTTTTACTTCTTGTGTTATTGTACAAGTCTCAGTACTTTTTGATCACACCTTGTACTGTCTTAGTGTGTGCTGAGATTACCTAGCATTGTTCTGGGCATGTAGGGGACTAGGATATGGTCTAGTTTGCATCACCATGCATTTAACATCAGTTTCTATGTCTCGTATACATCAGCAAACTACTCTAAGTGAGCACAGCAGCTTAAGAGATGCATGTTTTTACGGCGAAGGCATGGCCAGCTCGGAGATGGGCATGATCTGAGATGGCCAACTTTACAGAATATGGTGAGCACGGGCAACTTGATCACCATTTACCCATCTGCCACTATTGACGGAGATGTGTTTCTCTTCTTTACTCTATGGACCATGCCTCTATCCATGCGTGGGCCTAGTGCTGGATATGTGCATGGGCCTGCTACAGTATATTGAATGTGCTGCGCCAGACATGTCTATGGTCCCAATGCCAGAAACACGGGTGCATCTAAACCTGTGTTTTCAGAATCAGGTGGGAATCATGGCCATGCCCGATTTAAAGGTCTGCAGCAAGATGTCCTATACAGAATCGACCTCCACATGTATTCCCCTTTCTTAAATGGGGACAGTATATCTAGATTTTAGACCTTCCTGACCATGTTCTATTCAGAGTCACTTACAATCTCTGCATCCAGAGGTTTCTATGCACACAAATAATGGCT
Source organism: Ichthyophis bannanicus (assembly GCA_033557465.1). Taxonomy (NCBI): domain Eukaryota; kingdom Metazoa; phylum Chordata; class Amphibia; order Gymnophiona; family Ichthyophiidae; genus Ichthyophis; species Ichthyophis bannanicus. Next base: position 1,686,583,026 of record CM066031.1, on the reverse strand, counting down.
ATTTATACATGCATCTAATCTAGACATGTAAATGCTTCCTTTTACTTATCTAGATGCTTCTAAAATGACCCTCTCAATTGAATTGACTCTTTGGGTAGTAGATAGAGTGCTTCCTTATTTAGCAGCCCAACTCCTGTCCCCTGCTATCTGGTAGATGCTGGCAAGAGTGTGAAGGTGAGGACTGGGAGGAGGGTTGGGGGTTGATGGTGATGTAAGGGGACTGGATGGTGGGTTGTTGAAAGAGGAGCTATTTTGAAAAGGGAATCAGGAGATGGGTGATATGTTTTGCAACCACTCTTCTTTTTAAGTTGCACACATTAGGGGCTTGATGATCCAGGAAGAAAAAGATAATGGGCCTGATTTTCATTTAGGCAGGCTATGCGCCGCATCAGCGCATAGCCTGTCTGACAACCCCTTTAACCTGGATTTTAATTTCCATGGCGGCAGAAGTGAAAATCTGGGTTTGGCTGGATGCTCCGCTTAGCCCCTGCTCCTGAAAGATAGGTGAGGTTTAAGGTGCAGAGGGCTAAGCAGATAGCACTGAAAATCACTGGTACCTACTTAGCCTTTTCCTCCACCCCAGAATGTCCCCAACATGCCCCGATGCTAACTGCATAGCATCTGGACGTGTTAGGGACTTAGCCGGGATTTTCCAAAGTCACTACCTGTGTAGGTGCCTTTGGAAAATCCTGGTTAAGGCATTTACATAGGTAACTAGGGCAGTTACCCATGTAAATGCCTTTGAAAGAGAACACAGTTTGTAAGTCCTAAGACAAACTAATCATTAGCATGGAATTTGATGTACACTAAAGGCACCATCCTTACAGTTAGTACAGGGCCCTTTGCTAAAAATCCCACAGTAACCAGTTAGCATGCGACTGGCTAGAGACTGGCAGGTTAGGGGTGTAATGTGGGAATGGCTGGCTCATCATGGTTAGCATGGGCATTTTGGGCATGTGTTAACTGTGGCTGTTTCCAGTGGCATAGGTGCACTTAACACCACCTCAGTGGGTGGCACTAAGTGCACCCATGTGCCAGTTCAGTACTGCACATTAGCATCACGCTATTGGCTTTGGCCTCTCATGCTAGCCTGGTGGCATGAATGTAACTCACCTTGAACTACTACTGAAAAAGTCTGAGCTCAATGCAAAAATGATGGAAAGTACTTCTTCCTTCCAGTTTTTTCCTCTCAGTATAGAAATGCTGCATGCTCGAAGAGACCAGAAGAGCGATTGTTGGTACTTACTCATTTTGTCCTTTATAGAAAAATTTCTGTTTTCAGCAAGAAGTGAGTAGAGGGTGACTTCCAATTTTGCCGTTGGGTCCTTTAAGAACCAGACCTGCCCTCACAGTGGTGCCGAACAGTATAAAACTGAGGGATCACATGATGCTGTCATTGTCTGAGTCAAGATAGCCACAGAATGATTCTACATGCCCACCGGCACTGATGCAGCTACCAGACTTCCAGTCTTCCTTCAGTTAGTTTATCTGGATTAGTAGTTGAACGCCACCTCTACTCATGACTTCTTCTGCCATCTTCAATAAATAGCCAAATATTTAGTCATCATCTTTGTGTGAAATTTAGGCTTCTCACTTACTCTTGATAGCGCCAATGTCTGTTGCAAGAATTACTGAGCAGTAATAGCAGTTTTGTGGTTTGATGTGATCTCACCTAGGCTGTGAGTTAAATGATATTTTTCTCTTTTATGTTTTCCAGACTAAGCCAAAATCCATTTCTGCCCTCCTAGATTAAAGGAGGAGGAATTTTTAGACTCCTGATTGCCTCACTGGCTCAGAGGCGCATAAAGCCAAAAACGACTAGATCAGGACTATTTCAATGGCCTCCCTGTGACTATTTTCTTTTAGGAGTGTGCCAGTGTCCAACAAAGGAGCTTTTGACTGTGTATGCAAATTTGCTTTCACGTGTACATCTGTCTGCCATGCAATTGTGACAGCCACTGCGCAGCAGGTTTTAATTTGTGTACACCACAATTTGAGTTGTCATATATTGCATGCCTACTGCTGGCAAGTATGTACATGCGTGCTGTTTTCATTTTTGTTCTGCGCTGTGGGTATGGTTAACATTGCTTGGAAAGGAAAACTGTGTGCAGCTTGTGCGCATGGCTACAGCCTGTGCCCTTCCTTTCTTTTCTGAGGACTCCAGCTTCCACTTTATATTATCTTTTTTTGCCACTTGTGTTTTTTTTTTTTAGTGAAGACGGACTATGCAGCTGGTATTTTTGGCTCAAAGTAGTGGACTAAACGTATGCAAGTGAATGGGTGACTTAGACCATGAAAGCTGATTTACGGGTACAAAGTACGGCATTGATTGAGTGGTTGTGGTGACTCCTTCATGCTCTAAATTCTACTCTTTGAGCCAGACTGAAGGATTTTATAAATTTCTTCTGTAATTCGTAAATAGTTGCTGTCTGGCCAAACCTGCTTTTTCCCAGCTATCCTCCTTTCAAAACCTCCAAAATGTTAGGTGTGAGTCAACCACTGGGTTTGCAACTTTGAAAAACCTAATGAAATTATCGATTCTCTTTCAATAGATCGGTATTTTAATAGACAGGAGCACAGGCACATAATATTGAAACCATCGAAATGGAGGAATCTACCCTTTAAAATTCTGAGGTGTGAGGAGAGAGTCAGATCTTGTCTTAGCCAGGCCAGATATCCTTTTAAACATGGAAATATCAAAGATGCGAGAAGAGCGAACCTCTTTGTTCACCCAGCCTGCTCATTTATGCCGGTCTACTTTGCTGTTCCTGAACCTACATCTCCTTCCCTCTACCTATAAGATTCATTTATAATCCTGCCACTGTTTTGGATTCTGTAATCGCCGCTAGAAATCTATACCTGGTATCTAACTGAAAAATATTCTCTCATTTAACTTTACGGTCCCCTGCACTTCTCCAGTTTCCCTTCTTTTAGCCTCTGATGATGAACTACTGTTACTGAGATTTTCATACCATGGAAAATTCTACTTTCTATTTCTATCACATCTCCCCTTTCCTTCTTTCTTCTGGAGAGTACATTTTTGGCTACTTCAAGGGACAATTTTCATAGTCATTTCTAAATATAAATAATGGTTTTTATAACTGTCTTCAGTCAATGTGGTTGCATCAAGCACTTTTAGCTGCATTTAAAGGAGGCACTCCAAGGAGCGTACTTTGGTTGGAAGAGGAAAGTAATTGACATAAACTGAGTTTTCAATTTTATGTACATTATTTTCCTTGGAAAAAGTTCCCACACAGAAAGCTGACACAAAAGTCTGCATTACTTTGTACCCACAGCAAGGATGTTCTCTTTTGTACTTTTAATATAACCGGGTAGCCAGACCCGGCGCTCACCCCTTTTCTTTATAACCTTCCTTTTTCCACCACCACCCCTTTTCCAACCACTTCCCCTTACTATTCCCACAAATTGCACTGAAGCCAAGTGTGGTGACAAATGGTCGCAGCTTTATTTCCAACAACTTCCAAACAATAACAGGAACAATGATCTCACAACCCCCCCCCCCCTCCAGCGGAGCGATGTGTCACCAGCCATGCTATTAGCAAGGCGACCTCGCTTCCACTCCAGCCACGTTCACACCACCGGCAACGTTCCGACCACCCCTATCCGACTTTGCCATATTACTAGTAGAAGTCTTCCAGGGGTAGTCCGGGCCGAGGGCACCCCGTCCCCGTCCCGAGTCGCCTAAGGCTCCGGACCCCGGAAACCTCCGGGATCCCGCCTCACCCCCCCCCCCCCAGCTGCGACACCCCGACTCCAGCCCCGCATCACGAAGGCTGGGTGGGCGGGTGGGCTGCCGGGCCTCCCGCCACACTGCCTGTGCTCTGGCCAGATCGTGCACGCCAGAGCACATGGCAGTCTACTCCCCTGATTGGCTCCGCTCCCTCCCCTTCCCGAGCGGAGCCAATCAATTTAAACGCCGCGCTCCATGCACGGCTCGCCGCGGCTCCGACTACCCTGCCGTGCACAAGCAGGGTCCCGCGCCGGGCTGGGCACCCGGTTACGGGCAGGCGCCGGGACCCTGCCCGCACCTTTATTCTAACCGGGTAGCCAGACCCGGCGCTCACCCCTTTTCTTTATAACCTTCCTTTTTCCACCACCACCCCTTTTCCAACCACTTCCCCTTACTATTCCCACAAATTGCACTGAAGCCAAGTGTGGTGACAACTGGTCGCAGCTTTATTTCCAACAACTTCCAAACAATAACAGGAACAATGATCTCACAAACCCCCCCCCCCCCCCCACCAGAGGAGCGATGTGTCACCAGCCCTACTATTAGCAAGGCGACCTCGCTTCTGCTCCAGCCACGTTCACACCACCGGCAACGTTCCGACCACCCCTATCCGACTTTGCCATATTACTAGCAGAAGTCTTCCAGGGGTAGTCCAGGCCGAGGGCACCCCGCCCCCGTCCCGAGTCGCCTAAGGCTCCGGACCCCGGAAACCTCCGGGATCCTGCCACCGGCACAGGCCGGCTTTACCTGTGCCGCCCCCCACACCTGCTGGAAGCTGCGACCAGTGTGTCTTCCCCCGAACAACTCTCTCTAACACCTCCTGCCAGTCGTTCAAGAGCAAGCCCGTTCCCCACTGGCGATAGGTGCACACCATCCGCTCTAAACAACCCTGTACAGGCCACATCAACCCCGGCATGCTGCACCTGAAACCCCCCTTTCCTCGCAGACCCCTCTCCCGATCTGCCGATTTATCTTGATCAGTCCCCGGGACCATCTCCGCTGCCCCCAGGACGAAGGCCTTGGGATAATGTCCGACCAGATGAACACGACTCCGTCCAACAAACGGAGCAAGCCATGAAGTTCTTCTGCGCTGCCCTTATCAGCTGCTTGCAGGTCCACTCCGACAAATCATCGCCTCCAAGATGCACCAGCACAACCGCTGGCCGCCCTCGAACCCGCAGATGATGACGAAGCAAAGGGAGCAGTTGGGTCCACCTCAGCCCCCGCTCACCCTGCCATGAAATCGCCACCTGCGCTTGGCCCAATACAAGATTCGCCCCGATAGGCCGCACTGCTGCTCTCTGACCCGCCCAAAAGACAAAGGAGTGTCCCATCATCCAGCAGCACCGTGCAGTCCGCCCCACACCTGCAACAGAAAATAACAGCATTAATACCCCCCCCCCAGCCCTACAGGGCGTCTCATAGCCGCACAGAACCTTGAAACGCCTGAGACCGCCATCGGCCAATACTCTATCTGTTCCCTCGACAGCCCATCCGCAGCCGCACTGGTAGCCACCCCAATGCGAAAGGAGTGGGCGGAAAACAACCCCGAATCTTCGCCGATCCCTCGCAGGGCCATGCGTAGCACCGCTGTGACCTGATACCTGGTCATGGGAGATTAATTCTCGTGCACAAACAGCCCTTCGCCACCCCTCGGGCATACGCTCAAATAGTCCTCGAGGGCAGCCACCGAGCAAGTTACTCCCCTTACCCTCCCCAACACCACCCACAATCCCTTACCCTTTTGGTCGGTTTGTGGACTTAGCTAACAGCACACGAATGCGCTCCGGCTCCCTCCACACATGCTACAACGCTCCCTCCCCACGTGCTGCAATCGCAACAATGACCCAAACTGGCCTTCACAGAATCAACCGCCAGTTCACCAACCCGAAAGACCCCAAAGACCGCCAAACAAAATACTGCCCTAAAGAGGACTACCTCGTAGGGAGATGACGCCACCCCAACAACTCATGACACAAGCGCTGCAACACGTCATGGGAGATCGGAAGTCGACGAGCACGCCGCAATGGCAGTGCCCGTTCCCACCCTAACAGCAACCGCCGAGCCAGGCGCCCCCGAACTGCACCCTGCCAACCCACAGCCCTGGCAAAAACTCAAACCCCGCAAGATGCCCCCGCACAGCCGATCTCGTCAGCCCCTTCTCTTTCGCCCACCCAACATACCCCCCCAGCAGATACTCCGACACCTCACGACCCACACACCCGATGCCACACAGATACTCCCATACACGCTCACACCCTTGACAGTAAGATGCCCACGTGCGCTCCACTACCGAATTCCGCAATAAGTTCTTCATCTCGGTAGGCCACCGCTCCACAAGTTCCAAGGGACCTCGAGCCCCTCCTCGTCACATCCGGCGCCAACTGCCGGGACCGCTGCCACTGCAAATGAGAAAGAACATCAGTGATTTCATTAGCACGACCAGGAATATGTCGAGCTTTCAACTCCACGTTCAAACGCAAACAGGCTAGTATGACATGACGCATCAAGGCCGCTACCGTACTGCAGCGTGGGGTATACCGGTTCACAACGGCCACCACCACCTCGTTATCACACCACCACACCACCCCATGGTTGGCCAAACTATCCGGCCATAACGAAAGCACCACTAAAATCGGAAACAATTCTAAAAAAGGTAATATTCCGCAAAAGCCCTTCCGCCGCCCATTCCTGTGGCCCTCTGCCAGCACACCAAGCCCCGTTGAAATACACACCCAAACCAAGTCACGCAAAAGAGATCCCAATTCCTCAAAGCCACACACATCACTGGAGACACTCTGAAACGATGGTGAGGCTTCCGTACCCCCGCAGTCGCTGCCGCCAAGCGCCTAAGGAACACCTCCCCACGGGAATGACCTTACACGCAAAGTTCAGCGAACCTATTAAGGCCTGCCGCTCCCGAAATTCAACTTAGACGATGCCAAGGCATTAGCCACCAGCACCCTCAATTTGTCAACCTTCTCCATCGGCAATCGCGCCTCCAATCTTTGGGAATCCAACCCCCCCCCCCTAAGAAAGACAACCTCGTCTTCGGGCCTACCGTCTTACTTTCCGCCACTGGGACCCCAACTCGCGAGCTAAACTATCAAAGCCAGCCAACAGCTCGCCACACCCTACTGACCCCGCCGCCCCCACAAGGAAAAATCATCCAGATAATGAACCACCTCCCCCCTCCCAACTCTACGAACGAACAACCAGCGCAAGAAGGAACTGAACTTCGCAGAGTAAGCACAAGATACCGAACACCCCATGGGCATACACTTATCAAAATAAAACCCTCCCGTGAACTGAGAACCCAACAACCTGAAGGAAGCCGGATGAACCGGCAGCAAAGAAAACGCTGACTCAAATCAACCGTCGCCATCAACACCCCTCGCTCCGCTCTCCGAACTAAGTCCACAGCCATGTCAAATGACTCATAGCGAACCATGCCCAATTCCCGCGGAATCAAATCAATCACGGAGTAGCCGCCCGGGGACGACAAATTGTGAATCAGCCAAAACTTTCCAGGTTCCTTCTTCGGAATAATGCCTAATGGCGATACCACAAAATCTGTGAACGGCGGATGCTGGAACGGCCCCGCAATTCTACCCAACCGCAATTCCTCCGCTATCTTCCCACGAGCTATCACCCCCCAACGCCGCACACTGGGCGAGTTGCGTGTCGCGGAAACCGAAACCACCGCCTGCACACCACTGGCACAATATCGGAACCTGAATCGGCGAAGGAGCGATCTCAAATGGCCCCGACCTACTTGGGCCCCGACGTTGGCTGAGCCCCAGGCCCCGTTTTAACACATTAGGCTGCCGCATGGGGACCCCTACAGCTCGAGTAAGCATGACGGAATTTACAGTCCGGGAAGGGACACATGGCCCTATTAAACCGCCAGCAGACTTCACCCCCTGCCCCGAGGGCCGGCCGTGCCTGTCCTGTGGCGAGTCTCCCACGAAAGGACTGCGCAGCTCCCCCAACCCCCGCCTTTTTGTCTCGGAACTGCTCATCATAATTAAGCCACGACCATCCCTCATGCATTTGAGAAGCTTCGAGACTCGAATCAGCGTAGGACAACAACAGCCCATACTGGTGAGGAAAATGATGCCCCCACACGCTTGCTAACCTCAAGAACGATCGCACCCAATCAACAACGTTCCTCGACACTTTGCGAAGCCGACCAGCTATCTCGGCTTCCTTCCGTTTTATCTTACTGTCACTGGAACGCTTCCGCCCCTCTAGCAAACGAAAATTATCAATGTATTTCCGCTTCAGAATCTTCTGCCTCAGCTTTTTTTTTTTTTTTTTTGTTGGGACCCCCTCCCACAATTCCGACCAGGACGCTGAAGCCCCACCTGCTATACTCCCCTCCACCCCCCCCCACGGCCGCCCCCTCCCCCTTTTGGCAGCTTCCGACGCCGCAGACGAGTCAGACGAGGATGAGGAGGATGACGACGAGCTGCGCCGCTGGCGACACCCACGCCTCTTCTTTCTGCACGCCTTGCCTGACCTCTCGGGCCGCGAACCACGCTCCATCGATTCACGCATGCCAGCCACCCGCAACTCACCTGGCCCGTCCTTGATGCCACAGACCTCAGACAAGGGTCGTCCATCGCCTCCAGTCCCCATCGGCCGCTGCAGATCCTCCGTTCCAGAAGCCTGGACACCGACTCGAGCCGACCCTGCCGCCACAGGGGGCCTCACATCCATTCTCCTCTCACTGCCATACGGAACCGCTGTCGCACTAGTACCCGGTGCAGCCATATATGGTACCTGCGAAGACAAAAGGGGAAAAAACCAACGAGAGACCCTGCCCCCCTCCCAGCCAATGCTCCTACGCCGCCCGCTGCTCCGACTGCCCATACCACCCTGCAGGGGACATACCCTCCCCTGAAGGCACCGAACTCCCAACCGGAGACATCCACCCCCTACCATCCCCCCTTGCCACACCAAAGCTCTGCCCAGGTCCTACACCCCATTGGCCTAAAGGGCCTAATCCCCAGCCCTGTCCTTGCTCCCGATCCCTACCGGGAAGCCCCCCCGTCCAACCCATCCAACTGCCCCCCCCTGCACCCCACTACCCTTACAGGGGTCTCTACCATCCCCACCACCGGGCCACATTCAGCCCCAGAGGCCCAGGATTTTCCGCCTGCACTGTGCCACCCTCCACATGCCCCTCCCCTCCCCTTGTGCCCCCACCCCCCCTCACGCAACCCCGGGTACCTCTCGCCCCCCTTCTCCCAGCCCCCTTTTACCGGTACTCCGAGACACTGGCCGCACCGCTCTGTCCAACCCCCGCCCCTACTGCTCCTTGCCTGGCCTCCCCCTGTCAGCCTTGCCCCCTCCCTTTCTCGCCGGCTGTTTCCCAGTCATTCCTCACCCCCAAAATAACCGTTGGAAATCCCGCGGATTTCTAACACTGTGGCTGATTTCCTCCTCTGCTTTTTTTTTTTTTTTTTTGTTGGGACCCCCTCCCACAATTCCGACCAGGACGCGGGAGCCCCCCCTGCGATACTCGCCGCCCCCCCCCCCCCCCCGGCCGCCCCCTCCCCCTTTTGGCAGCTTCCGACGCCGCAGACGAGTCAGACGAGGATGAGGAGGACGACGACGAGCTGCGCCGCTGGCGACACCCACGCCTCTTCTTTCTGCACGCCTTGCCCGACCTCTCGGGCCGCGAACCACGCTCCATCGATTCACGCATGCCAGCCACCCGCAACTCACCTGGCCCGTCCTTGATGCCACAGACCTCAGACAAGGGTCGTCCATCGCCTCCAGTCCCCATCGGCCGCTGCAGATCCTCCGTTCCAGAAGCCTGGACACCGACTCGAGCCGACCCTGCCGCCACAGGGGGCCTCACATCCATTCTCCTCTCACTGCCATACGGAACCGCTGTCGCACTAGTACCCGGTGCAGCCATATATGGTACCTGCGAAGACAAAAGGGGAAAAAACCAACGAGAGACCCTGCCCCCCTCCCAGCCAATGCTCCTACGCCGCCCGCTGCTCCGACTGCCCATACCACCCTGCAGGGGACATACCCTCCCCTGAAGGCACCGAACTCCCAACCGGAGACATCCACCCCCTACCATCCCCCCTTGCCACACCAAAGCTCTGCCCAGGTCCTACACCCCATTGGCCTAAAGGGCCTAATCCCCAGCCCTGTCCTTGCTCCCGATCCCTACCGGGAAGCCCCCCCGTCCAACCCATCCAACTGCCCCCCCCTGCACCCCACTACCCTTACAGGGGTCTCTACCATCCCCACCACCGGGCCACATTCAGCCCCAGAGGCCCAGGATTTTCCGCCTGCACTGTGCCACCCTCAACATGCCCCTCCCCTCCCCTTGTGCCCCCACCCCCCCTCACGCAACCCCGGGTACCTCTCGCCCCCTTCTCCCAGCCCCCTTTTACCGGTACTCCGAGACCCTGGCCGCACCGCTCTGTCCAACCCCCGCCCCTACTGCTCCTTGCCTGGCCTCCCCCTGTCAGCCTTGCCCCCTCCCTTTCTCGCCGGCTGTTTCCCAGTCATTCCTCACCCCCAAAATAACCATTGGAAATCCCGCGGATTTCTAACACTGTGGCTGATCTCCTCCTCTGCTTTTTTTTTTTTTTTTTTATAAAGAACGCTGCCCACGTGTAGCTCTGCCCAGGCACTGCTTCCCGCCGCTCAACATTTCAGGGCCGCTTACCTAACGGCAGACCGGCGCTGCCGTGGATACGGAGCCCAACCCCTCAACCCGAGACACTCGCCTGTACCGCAGTGCCCTTGCTGCCACAACACCGCTGCCGCCCCGACGCTCTCCCCGCGCCCTCACTCCAATTCACCGCACTTATCATCGAGGAAGAAACAGCTCTGGTCACAGCGCCTCCACCGCGATGCTCCTGCCGGGCCTCCCGCCACACTGCCTGTGCTCTGGCCAGATCGCGCACGCCAGAGCACATGGCAGTCTACTCCCCTGATTGGCTCCACTCCCTCCCCTTCCCGAGTGGAGCCAATCAATTTAAACGCCGCGCTCCGTGCACGGCTTGCCACGGCTCCGACTACCCTGCCGTGCACAAGCAGGGTCCCGCGCCGGGCTGGGCACCCAGTTACGGGCAGGCGCCGGGACCCTGCCCGCGCCTTTATTCCTTGTTTAAAGTCGTTTCACCAACCTGCTGCATTTTTTTAAAGATGTGAATAAACAGGTCAATAAAGGTGAGACAGTGCATATAGGATACTGTATATGGATATTCAGAAAGCCTTTGACAAGGACCCGCCTGGGAGACATTTGAGAAAATTAAAAAGCTATGAGATAGGAGGCAGTGCCCTATAGTGGTTTGGGAACTAGTTAAAAGATAGATATCAGAGAGTAGGACTGAATGATCAATTTTATAAATGCAGACAGGTAAATAGTGAAGGATCCCAGAGATCTGTAGTGTGCCATTTGCTTTTTAACATATTTATAAATTACCTGGAAATGGAAACGAGTGAGGTGATCAAATTTGCAGATAACACAAAATTATTCAAAGTTTTTAAATCACAAGAGGAATGTGAAAAATTGCAAGAGGACTTTGAGAATTGGGCATCCAAATCGCAGATGAACTTTAATGTGGACAAATTCAAAGTTATTCGCTTAGGGAAGAATAACCCAAACTATAGCTACATGATGCAAGGTTCCACATTAGGAGTCATCACCCAGAAAAAATGATCTAAGTGTCATCATGGATAAATACGTTGAAATGCTATGCTAAGTTTACAGTAGCAGCCAAGGAAGCCAATAGAATAAATAAACGATAAGAAAAGGAATGGAGAATAAGGATATCATAATGCCTTTGAAAATTGTGTGCAGTTTGGATCTTCCCTGTCTAAAAAAAGATATAGTGGAATTGGGAAACATATAGAAAAGAATGACCCAATAATAAAGGGGATGGAAGGATACCCCTATGAGGAACGATTTAGAAGGTTAGGACTCTTTAGCTTGGAGAAGAAACAGCTGAAGAGAAATACAGTATGATAGAGGTCTATAAAATAATGAGTGGAATGGAAGAAATAAATGTGACTCGGTTGTTTACTCCTTCGAAAAATACAAAGACTAGGGGCTATGTTTACTAAACGTGAATAACGCGCGTAGTATGACGTGAACGACCGTAAGTGCCGTATAATGCGCGTACTGACGCGCTAATGACCGTTAACGTCATACTACGCGCGTTAACCGTAGTTAACGATCGTAAAGCTCCGCGGCGCGTTAAAACAGCGCAGAAGGTGGAGAGTGGGCGGAGAGAAGGGGTCAATGGGCGGAGAGTGGGCGGAGAGAGGCTCCCCTCATACTAACGCGCGGAGTGTCAGAGCTCACTTCCAACGCAAATGAAAACCTGTCGTTAAAGGCATTAAAGGGAAGAGAAACCATTTACGTCAGCAATGTACAGAAAACCGGGGAAACCCACAAAACGTGAGCAGTGTGATACATGTGCACAGAACAAAATATCACATAAAACGTTAAAAATGACCACAAGAAACATTTTAAAAAGCAGAATTCAGCTGGGCAACAGTGATAGCAATGGGCAACAAGGAACAACACTCCCTGGAAAGCACCAAAATAAAAGGAAATGATGTGTGGAAGGGTCTACGCTCCGCAGACCCTTGCAAAGAGCATTACATTGTAAAGGAGCTGTCCTGGGTGTGTGGTGTAATGTTTCCCAATGATATCATTGTTGCCCAGCTTGGTTATGGGTGTGTGCCCCTTTTGTGAGGTCATTTCTGCGGTTTATGTACACCTTTGTCTGCATACAAGGTAAATGAGGCCACAGTAAACCTGTTGCAGAGCAGGGTTTCTGACTCGTCAGGCCGGTTTAACTAACTCCAGGGACTGCACTGTCTCTGTGGCCACAGTGTGGTGCAACAGACACAGCCAGTGCCTGTAAGACCAGAGGGTCACAGGTTCAAATCCCAGTTGGGGCTCCTGCCAACCCAGTCCCCATAGTTTTACCCACCACTAAACAGTGATAGTAAAGACACTCCTGTAGTGCAGAGAACATACGCTTGGCCTATATTTTACCACACCAAACACAGACACCAGAAACAGGCACATTACCTATAGCAGAGTCCCGCAAATGCAGTCCTGGAGGGCCCCACAACATTCCGGTGTCATGCTGCCTCTAATAAAGATGCCTGTGCTGCATAGCTATGCACCACCCCCATGGTATGCAGATGTAGCTCATGCATATTTATGAGAGACAGCATGAAAACCCGAACAGTGTGTGGAACACCAGGACTGGAGTTGGGGAACTCTGCCGTAAAGCAGCAGCCAACAGGGCCACACACCCACCCACAGGCCCCATTGGCCAATGCCAGCTGGAGAGGCAAGACATTGGGCCCTGCCTGTATCTCCCAATACTAGCAGTTGCATACCTTAGCAATGCCACCCTACACCTGGGTATATGGTACACAGCTATCAAACATTTCCTCTGATAACTGGCAGATATCAATTCCTACGTTAAGCACATTTTGCTCATTGAGCTCCACCATAACAATCATTCTGATGTCTGCGGTGTGTGCTGCAGGTCTGGTCTCTGACAGTGTTCACCACCCTGGGGAGTGACCCCCCAACAGTCTTGTGTACCATATCCATGCCTGTACTATGCCCAGGACTTGTGTGGTGGGTATGGCTGCTGACCACCTCTATAGTAGCACAATGCTGGCATAGGTGTGGGGGTGGCTGTCTGTCTATCCAGTGTGTGGTGGCTGCAAACACCTTCAACAGCCCACACTGCCAGCACTGTTGCCAGTATTGGGCTGCCAATGTGCATAATGAGGAGCAAGGTACCATGGGTATAGGCCGGACAGGGTGGCCTGGCCAGGGTGCATCTGCACAGGGCATAGGGCAGTGACAGGCACATTGTAGTGCCCGGCCACCAACTACACAGACAGGGTGACCTCAGTATATCCTGCGGAGAGATCACTCTCACCCTGACTGTGCAGTGACCACAGCATGGCTAGGCACTCCCATAGTGCTATCTAGTATTTCTCTCATGTGATACATATGGGTTTCCGTCTGGGGCCCAGTCACTGATGTATCTGCTTGCTGTGTATGCTGACATCCCAGTTCTGGGTGCAGGCATCTCCACTGGGCACTAGCAGACTGTTTGCAGCTGGTAGGTGTTGTGATGGAGTGGCTTGCAGGGTGCAGTGGCTGATGGCTTGCACCAGGGGAATATCAGATAGTGGTGGGGTGCAGCATACCATATCCAGGCCTAATGTCTGTCTGCTATTGTGTTATGGCTGTGTACAGAGCTGCATTGACTGCCCTGTGGGGTGTCTGTTCCCCAGCAGGACTAGGGTTCATGTTCCCCTCTACTGCCACCGTTGCAGCACGGTAGACTGTGTATCTTTTGATAGGAGACCCTGTTTGCCTCCCTCAGCCCTGGGGGAGGGGTGTGGTGGTGGTGCATGGGGGCTGTACCTGACTGAAACAGACAGAGATGTCCAAGGTGTTCCTGCAGAAACTACCTATCTCACACAGTAACACTGCTTTGGACCTGCGCCATGGCCGGTGCTGTGGACCTAGTGCTGGGCGCCTCACTGCACCCTCAGGGTGAGCACAGTACCCGCACAATGTGACGGTGTGTAGCTGCTCTGTGCCAGTACAACACACAGTCGGTACCCCCTACCAGGCCGAGGTGCTGTGGGGGTGCATTCCCCATGGTGTGTATCTGTGGACAGCTGCTTTGCATGTGCAGTGCATCATGGGTGTGACTGGCCCAATCCAACCCTGTGAAACACCAGCACCTGCTCACAGGCTCTGATAAACCATAGGCCATCACACGTACATCTGTTAGCATAATGCATAGGTGCAGGACACCCTACAAAGTCTGTAATATAAGATGCCCACACTGGTAAAAACACACGTACCCACGCACGTAAACAAACACGTACCCACGCACGAATGTACGCGCGTAGCTACGCACGTACCAACGTACGTGGCTAGGCACATTCCGAGGGTGTTTTTCTGACACCAATACTCAGCGTAACGAAAAGCATGCCTCCTCTTTCCTTCTGTAATGTACAGGGTGATGCCTGAGACAGCCTTCTGTGTTAGGCACACTGGGGGCTCGAACCCATGCTGCCTGTAACAGCGGTCAGTACCGTAACCATTGTGCTACAGCTCTGTTTCAGTGCTTTGTGTCTGTACGTCTTCTTATGATTAACGCGCAGTAACGTGGCACGGCGCCCGGTAACGCTCTTTAATTTTGCTAACGCGCGGTAGTGGTAACGATGTACCGCCCATGTCCTTATTTGGGGTTTCTTTCACTACCGCGGCTCCTACCGCGAACTGCACTAACGCGATTTAGTAAACAGACCCATAGGAGACACAGCAAAGCAGTACATTTAAGACTAATCGGAGAAAATATTTTTTCACTCAACACGTAATTAAGTTCTGGAATTCATTGTCAGAGGTGGTAGTAAAAACTGTTAATGTAGCTGGGTTTAGAAAAGGTTTGGACTGCTTCTACATTTTGCAATTATGCATGTCAATAACTGCCTTCCAAGTGGAGGAGTAGCCTAGAGGCACTGCTTAGTAAGCAGGGGACGAGGGTTTGATTCCCACTAGCACTCCTTGTGGCCTTGGGCAAGTCGCTTTACTCTCCATTGCCTCTGAAGCAAGGCCTGGCAATCTACTTCCAGTAACACCGCCAAGAAAACACAGGAGCTGCTGGGTCGCCAAGACTCAGCATTTACATGAAGGCGCACTTTGCATTGCAATAATAATCTGTGCAGATATTGTTCGCTCCACTCACGCCCTGCTTGAACTCCATTCAGGGGCAGGCCCACAGTGAAAGTATGTACAATGCATGTGCTTTTACACTAGCCAGTATTTCATAACAGGTCATTTACACGTGTAAGTTGCCACCAATTCACATATATGACTCAAACACTGATATTTACACATATCGTTGGCACCTAAAAGTAGGCGCCTTCTTATAAAAGCAGCCCCTGTGTATGTTGTGCATATTTTATGTAATGTAATGTGCGTAACATTACAACTCTTCCCTTGCTCTATCCAAACTATGCCTCTCCTGGAATAGCTCCACATATATCATGTACAAGTAAGCACGATATTTCTGTGCATGTATACCCCAAGGAAATTTTATAATGCAAGATTTCAAATGTTTTATATTAAAGTGCAGGTTCATGCCTTTGTCTATTTTCCCAAATTTTTAAATCATCTTTGATCTTATTTAGCACCATCACCCCCCCCCCCCTCCCGTGCATATCTCTCTGTTGCCAGTTTTCATCTCCTTCAAATAGGCCACTTTCCCTGCTTTTCTAAAGTTAAAGATGGTTCGTCTGTTGCAGGCACTCTTGGATGAAACATCATTAAAGACAGCGATTCAGGCTCTCCTAATAATGTTTATGTTGGCCTATTTGGCTGCCTCACGTGCAGTCTGTAGCTGTTTCAGAATGCAGAAGCAAGGTATATATTCCATAATGAGCTTCTGCGTTCCCATGGATGTGATGTGGATTCATGCTCAGAGTAGATTTGAGATCTTAATGTCAATTTTTCAAGCCATAAGGGGAAACAGACCTTTTTATCTATGAGATAAATTGAAATGGTATGTTCCCATATGAGAATTGTGGTCTTCCCAAATGGCTATGCTACTGTGAAGGAGGTAAAATTGGAATCTCTTCATGCCATAGCTATCTTGCTGATTACGCTTACACTTTGGAATAGTATGTCAGTAGATATCAGGCTGGAGTGGAATTATTTAATCTTTCCAAAGATCAGCAAAAATATGGCTTTACAATTGGGAGTGATGTAGGGCCAGATTTGTGAAATCATGTCTGCACCTGGTTATGCCTGCTTTTTTTGTCAGACATTCTGACTATAGATGTCCCAGATTGCATTGGGACGTCCTTTCTAAAATCCCCCTCCGCATGAATAGCAGAATGTATTTTCTCTGGTTTATTTTGATGTTCGCTTATGTATTTGACTTCCGTACGCCACTTTGAGCAGACTTTGCATTTGGCTCAAGATTGCTATCTATAAAATTAACAAGTAAAATGACATTAAATAACCCTTCCCCAATGTCACTTGTAGCTTCCCACTAATCACTTTGGAGGTCATTCCAGAACATGAATGAGGGATCTTTACTCGCGGTGGGGACATTTATCTGACGATAACGTCCTCGACCGTATTCTAAAATACTGCTGTCATGCACATCAACAGCGCTAGCATGAGGATCTCAGAACGTTCCCAGAAGTGGAGGAATGGGGACATAGTCAGCCTCAGAGATGTGTATAGAGAATTCAAGAAAGGCCCGTGTATGTTCTGTGATATCCCCGTAGATGTCCCTGTTATTCCTGCTGCAACGTGGAATAGGGCCAGGACTCAGAAAATATTCTGCTGTGTTCTTCAATTTGTCCCATATTGAAGAATGGTTGTGACAAGTATGTGCTGAACTGGAGTGACTGCAGTCTAGAAAAACACAAGATGCAGTTATAAAGAACAGAAAGCAGAGATGAGGGAATGTTATAAGATAAAGAAACATTAATAAACACCCTTGCAGAAATATTAAGAAGAGCAATAGTGTTTATTCTGGCTATGCTGAAATGTACTGTTTGTGTAAAAGAGCTAACCCAGGGGACACACCCGAACAAATCCTGTGTCCTGGAAAGTAGATGTGAGTGCATTTGGAAATCAGGTTGGAGTGAGAATGAGAGATCGTATGTGTCGTCCTAGGACATTATGCCATTATGGTATAGCAGCTGTTAGTTATACATTCAGTTTAGCACAACGATGTCTTTTGTGACTGCACGTGAGTGTGTGGTTTGGAGGTAGCACGGGAGAATATCATGTGCTGCTCTGCATTTCAGAGAGCCCATGAATGGCTAGCTGGTACATGGACTATATGGATGATTGCAGTGTCACCAGCTGCCAGTGTGATAGGGCAGTCATACATCAGCTGTGCCAGGCATTGGGAGACATGACTGATGTGCCAACATCCTCCAGATTGTGCCATGAAGCCTACATCCTTCCTCAGTCCAGGATCTATGCAAGCTGCGAGAGTGGTGATATATCTGGAGGCTGTTTACCTGGGTATGATGACACAGGGATCCCCCTCCCATGTCCCACACAGGCCTGACCAGGAGAGCAGTGGCACAAAGCAGGCTGTGGGAAGACAGACAGGGCTGCCCCACAGATAGCGGATGTATATAGACTGACATATGCCACGAGGGACAGGTGTAGCTGCTGTGAGAAATGCCAGTTGCCAGATATGTGGGAATCAGATGCCATAGCCAGAAGGCCCTACTGCTGCTATTACTACTATTACTACTGATCATTTGTATAACACTACAAGGAATATGCAGCGCTGCAGAGACACACATAAAAGATTATCCCTGGTCAGCCGAGCTTACAGTCTAGTCAAGAAAGACAACACAGCAGCTGTGGACAGGATAGATATAGGGGCAATGGTCAGGAAACACAAGAGAGATTAGGCGGATCAGATCCTAAAGCGGCAATGAAGAGGTGAGTGTTCAGCTTGGCTTTGAGAAAGGCCAGAGAAGAAGCACAGACTAAGGTAGTTTGTTCCAGGCATAAGGAGCCGCAAGGTGAAAGGAGCAAAGTCTTGAGTTGGCAGAAAAGAAGGGCACAGATATAAGCGAACTGCCAAAAGAGTAGAGTTCCCGAGGAGGAGTATAGGGAGAGATAAGAGAGGAAAGGTAGTGTGGCACAGCAGAATGAGTGCCCTTATAGTCCATAGGCATGAAGAGGGCATGCATTTGTTGCTCAACAATATTATGCATCCTTTGGGAATTGTAATGTTAGTTTGGGGTTTTGTGCACTTGGTAAGGATCCATCCTTAGCAGTTTAAAGCACATTTGTAGAGATGACCAAGGCAGGAATCACTGCGGCCATTTTATAATGTCAAGGTTTGTTACCTTTAAGATATTTCCTTTCAGTTTTGCCCACTGTTTTTCTACATCCCCCAGCTGTTCCCATCCTGCTAACAACTCACTGAGGTATTGTCCCATACATGTTCATATTTACATCTCTTATACCATATTAGGGTGCACTGGGATTAGCTTGCACTTTTCAGGGCTTAAAGAGGACTGATATATGGTTTAGTTTGCAGCAGCAGTCATTTATCATTTGTATTTATGTCTAGTTTGCATCAGCAAACTTCTGCCTGTGTGAAGAGCGGTTTAGGAGATGTGGCATCTGCGGGTACATCGCAGAAACGAGCAGGATCCGAAACGTGCAACTTTTCAGAATACAGTGGGCATGAGGATGTCCAAAATATTTACCCATGTTCCACAACACTCAAATACCCCTTCCAATCACCCCTTCCACAATACCAACTGCTACCTAAACTGAGTACCCCATATTAGACTTGTAAATAGTTGTTGAAATGTTACATAGCTCAGCTTTGTGATGTAAAAAGTTTAATGACAATTGTTCTATGGAAAACTGTTTTGTTCAATGTAAACATGCCTTGAAAACATGGAAAGGCGATATAGAAGAAATGCTAAACAAATAAATAAAATAAATAATATTGACGGGTGACATGTTTCTCCATTATATTGCATGGCCTGTGCCTCCGCCCATGCGCGTGCCATGTGCCAGATGAGTGCATGGGCTGGATGTATAGTGCTTTGCCCGTGCCACACCAGACGCATCTACCTCCCCGATTCTGGACCCATGAGCATGTCTAGACCCTTGGATGTGGTATTAGTTTTAAATGGGGCCCATTTTCAATATAGACGTGTCCACGAGCTGGATGTGAGTGTTATTGGTCTGCCTCTTTATCTTCATTAGAATGGATTTCATTGACCGTCATTCCCTAAGTTCTATTGCTCAACCAACTCCTCACTCAGTTTAGAATTCTTCCAATTCTCACATTGGCTAACTTATATAATGGTCTTAAGAACATAAGAACATAAGACATGCCATACTGGGTCAGACCGAGGTCCATCAAGCCCAGTATCCTGTTTCCAACAGTGGCCAATCTAGGTCATACGTACCTAGCAGTTTCCCCAAAAGACACAAGTTCCACAATGCTTGTACTGGGTCAAGCATTGATATCCTGGGTCCCTTTTTAATAGTGGTTTATGGACCTTTCCTCCAGGAACTTGTCCAAACCTTTTTTAAACCCAGCTATACTATCAGCCCTTACCACATCCTCCGGTAACAGATTCCAGAGTTTGATTACACGTTGAGTGAAAAATATTTTCTCTTATTTGTCTTAAATAGTTTACCCTGTAGCTTCATTACATGTCCCCTAGTCTTTCTATATTCTGATAGCGTAAACAATTGATCCACGTTTATCTGTTCCACTCCATTCATTAATTTATAGACCTCTATCATATCTCCCCTCAGCCGTCTCTTTTCCAGGCTAAAGAGCCCTAACCTTTTTAGCCTCTCTTCATAGGAGTAGCCTTCCATCCCCTTCACCAATTTGGTGGCTCTTCTCTGTACTTTTTCTAATAACGCTATGTCCTTTTTAAGATACGGTGACCAGAATTGCACACAATATTCAAGGTGCGGTCGTACCATGGAGCGATACAGAGGCATTATAATATCCTTTGTTTTATTCTCCATCCCTTTCCTTATGATACCTAGCATTCTGTTTGCTTTCTTGGCCGCCGCTGCACACTGGGTGGAGGGTTTTAACATGTTATCCACGATGACTCCTAAATCTTTTTCCTGGGTGGTGGCTTCTAATGTGGAGCCTTGCATCGAGTAACTATAGTGTGGGTTGTTCTTTCCTAGGTGCATGACTTTGCACTTGTCCACATTAAATTTCATTTGCCATTTGGATGCCCAGTCTTCCAATTTATCCAGGTCCTCCTGCAGTTTTCCACTTTCCTCTTGGGTTTTAACAGCTTTAAACAGTTTTGTGTCATCTGCAAATTTGATAACCTCACTCGTTATTCCCTTTTCCAGGTCATTTATGAATATGTCAAAAAGCAGCGGACCCAGTACAGATCCCTGGGATACTGTGATCTCATGATGTACTTCCCTTGTCACTTCATCAAAGAAATCAGTCTGCTTGTTTGGAAAAATTATGCCCTTTAGAAATAGTCTATAATCCACTGATTTAAAGACATTGCACTATTCTATCCTTCAGTAATTCTTCGATTGCTTTATCTACCACTGATATTAAACTCTTAAGTGTATAGTTTTCTGCCTCTTCCTTGTTTCTGCCCTTGGAAAGTGATACTACATCTATTCTTCTCCGTTCTTCTGGAATCTCTCATGTGTCAAGTGATAAGCTGATAGAGCTTTATTTAGGTCCTTCAGTATTGTGGATTTACTTTCAGTTGTGCCGATATTTTAAATATTTCCTCTTCAGTAAATGTAATATGTTCCACCATCCTTCATTTTTTAAAATGCATTTATTTTCATGTCCTCTTGGGCCTCTGCAGCTAGTATGACAATCTTGCAGTTTTCTGAGTCATGCTACCTGGAATCGATGTTTTAACCACAATACTGTGGCTTTCTTCAGGGGGAGGTAGTTGTGCAGTGAATATCTGTTCTTTTATATTGTAGTCCTCAAACGCGATTGGTGGGGTTGAGATGGGAAATTTGAATTTTGAATTTTGGCAGGAAAGTTCATCAAAGATCATCATACTTGTTGCAGAAGCCCTGGAGAACATAGTAGAATAGTAACATAGCAGATAAAGACCAGTGTGGTCCATCTAGTCTGCTCAACAAGGTGGTAAGAGTAGGTGCATCTGCGACTCCTTGCAGGTCACCCCTCCCCATGCCTTTGTTTAGGGGTGTACCCACCGCTCTGTGTAGGTCACCCCTATTTGTTGAGATATAAGAGATAGTTATGTTTATTTTGATTTTATCCTGTTGCTATAAAGGAATCCACGGTGTCTGTATTTTCCCTCCTGGGGAAGTAAAAATAGGAGATGCTGGACTAGGGGGAAAAGGATCTGGATTGTGGTATAGGCAGGAGAGGGGGTAGGGATATACTAGATTGCAGTGGCAGGGAGAGTGAAAGAAAAAAGAGAGGGGGAGAATGGGAAATGCTGGGTACAGGAGTTTGCTGGACTATTGAGTGATGGGAGAGGGACAGGGAGATGTTGGACTGCATGGGGGGAACAGATGAAAGACTGGGGAGATGCTGGGCTATGCAGGGGGAGAAGCTGGACTGCAAGGGTAAGGAGAAGAGAGAGGGGGGAAATGCTGGACTTGGACGGAGGATTAGGAGGAAGTAGAGAAAGAGGAGATCCTGTACCATAAAGGTAGAGAGAAAGGAGAAGAAAATGAAAGATGCTAGACTAGGGAGGGGTAAGAGAAAGAGGGGAGATTCTGGGCTAGGAAGAAGTGATATGCAGGCCAAGGCATAGTGGAGTCATGAGGGAAAGATCAGGATATGGGAGGTTGACAAGGAGATGAATAAAGATGGAAATAGAGCTGGGGAGGTAGTAAAAGGGGATTTTTGGAGACTGGCTGGGGATAAGAGACAGGAGAAAGGGACTAGAGGGAATGACCAACAGAGAAGGACTGGGGTTGGTAAAAGGATGAGAAACAGAGGAAAGTAGATGAGAGCTCGGGGTGGGAGTGAGTAAAGAGGGATGAAATGTGGTAAAGAGGATTGAGTGAAAGAGAAGGGAATAAGAGGCTGAGGAAGGAATGAGACATCAGAAATGGGAGGGCTAAGCAAAAGGTGAGAGAAGGGAAATGGGCTGGGAAGGAGAGAAGGAGATAGAAAGCACTATGTAGGTGGGTGAAAAAGAGGGAGATTGGACTGGAGGGTGAGAAGCATGGTCAGTTTTGAGTGAATAGAGAAGCAGAAAAGAATGAAATTAAGGAAGAAGCTGAAATAGAAAGGTCAACATCAGAAACAGATTGATGAGAGGAACAGAAGAAAACAGAAGGAGAAAGGAGAAATAGTAAAGGGAGAGTAGACCTTTGAAAGAGCTATGAAAAATAAACAGATGAAACCAAAAAAGAGACACTGGGATCAAGGCCAGGTTTTGTTTTGAGAGGGTACTTAGTGGTACTGAATACTGTCACCTTTTCATTGCCTGCTAAAACTGACTCAAGGTCCTTGTATAAGATTTCATAGACACCCTTTGCACCACTCGACAAACACCAACATGGCTTCAGACCACATACAGCACTGAAACCCTTTTGACCTCCCTCCTTGACAACTTAATTAAAGGTGCACAGAAAGTATATCAAGGATTCGTTCTCATCTTTCTCAACATCTCAGCAGCTTTTGACTCAGTCACTCATACCCAACTATGCTCCCGCCTACCCTCAATTGGAATCAGAGACACAGCCCTACAGTGGTTCACATCATTCCTCTCTAACTGATCACAACAAATAAGAATCAGATTTAACAGCTCCGGACCCTTCCAGCTGCTACAAGGCTTACTTCAAAGCTCAGCCTTATCTTCACTGCTATTTAACATTTTCACTCAACCCTTATGCATGCTCTTAAACGACATAAAATCTACACAGATGACATCCTGATATGTGTCCCAATTTCCACCACCAACCCAGACTACTCTACAATCAGCAACAGCCTAGAAGAATCCATTCAATGGCTCAACGACCACAACATGCAAATCAACCCCAGCAAAACGGAAGTCCTCATCATCTCCAAACAACCATCCTTCACCCCACCATCTACCATCAAGCTGGCCAACCTCATCCTACAGGTCAAACAATTCATAAAATGCCTAGGTGTCACACTGGACTATCATCTCAACTTTCAACAACACATTAAACAAGGTACTAAGACAGCATACTTTAAAATGAGAACTCTATGACACCTCTGCCCACTTCTGGACCCCAACGATTTCAGGAACATATGTCAAGCCCTCATCACTTCCATCCTGGACTATGCAAACATAATTTACCAGGGCTTCCCTAAAGCCACATTATTACCCTTACAGCTTGTACAAATTTCCACAGTCAGAGTAATCACTGGCATGGGTCCACGAGAGCACATCACTCCCACTATGAAAGCCGTACACTGGCTCCCCATCCAAGTGAGAATCAAGTACAAAGTAGCCCTAACCATATTCAAGATCATCCACCAACTCGCCGCAAACATCCTCTGTCCCCTTCTTCAACAACCATTCCACAAGAGATCAACACGTTCCACCAAAAAACAACCTCCTCTCGGTTCCAGCTACTTTTACTCAATCCAACAATCCAAGTTCCAACAGAGTCTTCTCATTCTATGCCCCACTCATCTGGAAAGCCCTCACACCAGAAATACGGGCCCTCACAGACCTCACCAAATTCCAGTACAAGTTAAAAACTACCCACTTCTTGGAATACTTCAGCACAGACTCTGATCTACCCCCTCATCCATCAGATCCACATCGGAAACCCCCCGTAGGAAACCTCTGTAGCACCAACATAACTCGTCATATACCCTTGCCACACTCAGTCAAGTTTGATGTAAATAGATATGATGTGTTCAGTTAATTTTACCTTTAAAAAATGTTCTATGTAAAATGTTTAGTTCACTGTTCCATGTAAACTGCTGTGGCTTGTAGATAAGGCGTTATAAAAATGCTGCTAAATAAATAAATACAAATATTAATGTAAGAGTTTACTTATGAGTATGGCACTTTTTTGTTACTAGGAAAATGCACTGACAAAAGCAAATGTAAAAATAAAAATGCCCAGATGACAAAGGAGAGAAAAAAATATGTTATCGTGAATGCATAAGCCTCAGGTAAAAACATACACAACATTAAAAGTAAATAAATATGTTGTTGTTGTTGTTAAGTGCCGTCGAGTCGGAGTCGACTCATGGCGACCCTCTGGATAGCTATCCTAAATTGTGTTCGGTCTTCAGTCAGGTGGCTCATTGTTGACAGACTAGTACCTGTAGCTGCTGTTATTGTAGCGATCCATCTCATTGCTGGCCTTCCTCTTTTGCGTTGACCTTCTATCTTGCCAAGCATAATGTCTTTCTCTAATGATCTCTCTCTTCGCATGATGTGTCCAAAGTATGAAAGTCGAAGTCTTGTCATCTGAGCTTCTAAAGAAAGCTTAGGTTTGATCTCCTCTAGTACCGACTGGTTTGTTCTTCGGGCAATCCATGGTATATATAGTATTCGCCGCCAGCACCATAATTCAAAGGCATCAATTTTCATCCTGTCTGTCTTTTTCACTGTCCAGCTTTCACATCCATATGATGTTATTGAAAATACCATGGCCTGAACAAGTCGAATCTTTGTATGGAGAGAGACATCTCTGCTCTTGAGAATCTTATCTAGGTCTTTCATAGCCATTCTGCCAAGAGCAATGCGTCGTCTGATTTCTTGACTGTTTGTTGCTTCTTTATTGTTAGTTGATCCAAGTAGGTTAAAGTTGTTCACAATTTCAATTTCTTCTCCTTCAATAATGAACCTGTTGATTATGCCAGTTGTCATGATCTTTGTCTTCTTTACATTAAGGTGCAGGCCCATTTTGAGACTATGTTCTTTGATTGTGAGAAGCAAATGTTTCAGATCATCTTCACTTTCAGCCAGTAATGTGGTATCATCAGCATAGCGAAGGTTGTTGATGAGTCTTCCACAAATCTTCACACCTCTGTTGTCTTCATACAATCCTGCTTCTCTGATGATTTGTTCTGCATATAAATTAAACAGGTAGGGGGAAAGTATGCAGCCTTGTCTTACACCTTTGCTTATTTTAAACCATTCTGTTTCTCCTTGTTCCGTTCGAACTGTTGCTTCTTGATCAATGTACAGATTGTGCAAGAGAACGATCAGGTGTTCTGGTATACCCATGCTACTTAATGTGGCCCAGCGTTTCTCATGGTTTACACAGTCAAAAGCCTTGCTATAGTCGATAAAGCACAAATAGATATCCTTTTGGTATTCTTTAGTCTTTTCAAGGATCCATCTCACATCTGCAATGATGTCTCTCGTTCCTCGCCCTTTCCTGAACCCTGCTTGCACTTCAGGTAGTTCTTGTTCCAGGTATGGTTGTAGTCTCTTTTGAATAATCTTCAGTAGAATCTTGCTGGCATGTGGGATCAGAGCGATTGTGCGATAATTTCCACAGTCAGTTGAATCACCTTTCTTTAGTATTGGTATAAACACAGATCTTTTCCAGTCAGTTGGCCATGATGTTGTCTTCCATATTTCTTGGCAGAGCATTGTGAGTACGGTAACAGCTGCATCAGATTGCTGCCATACTTCTATGGGAATGCTATCAATGCCTGGTGCTTTGTTCTTTGATAAGGCTTTCAATGCTGCTTCAACTTCTTCTTTCATCACCAATGGTTCCCGATCATAAGGTACAGGTTGAAACGGCTGTTGGCCCACTTGATCTTTATCATATAAAAACTCTGTATATTCCTTCCACCTTTTCTTGATCTTCTCAGCATCATTCAACATAGAACCTTGAGCATCTTGTAACATTCCAATTCGAGGCTGGAACTTTTTCTTTAACTCTTGTAGCTTTAGGAAAGCCAATCTTGTTTTTCCTCTAATAGTTTCTGCTTCTATTTCCTTGCAAGTGCCATTGTAGTACTTTTCCTTGTCCTGTCTTGCTGCACGTTGGAAATCTCTGTTAAGTTCTGCGACTGTCTTTCTTTCTCCTCTGGCTTTAGCTTCTCTGCGTTTCTGGGCAATTTTCAGAGTTTCTTCCGTCATCCATTTTGGCCGTTTTTGCTTTTTCACCTTTTGTAGAGACTTCTCGCTTTCTTCCAACACAACCTTCTTGATGTCATTCCATAACTCTTCCGGAGCTCTGTCATTTGTATCTAAAGCAGCAAATCGATTTTGCAGGCAGTCTTTAAATTCCAGTGGTATATTCTCAAGGTCATATTTTGCTGCATTCATGAGTGGTTTGCTCTTTTTCAACTTTAGCTTGGGTTTGCATACTAGTAGTTGATGATCTGTACCACAGTCAGCTCCAGGTTTTGTATTTGTTGATGTTACAGAGCTTTTCCATCGTTGACTTCCACAGATGTAGTCAATTTGATTTTTATACAATCCATTGGGTGAAGTCCATGTGTACAGTCGCCGTTTGTGCTGCTGGAAGAAGGTGTTTGAGATGAATAGATCATTGGTCTTGCAAAATTCTATCAGTCTTTCTCCAGCTTTATTTCTGTTGCCAAGTCCATATTTTCCAACTACTTTGCCTTCTTCTTTGTTGCCAACTTTTGCATTCCAGTCACCCATGACTATCAGGATATCCTGTTTGCATGTTCTGTCAATTTCAGCTTGTACTTGTTCATAGAACTCTTCAATTTCATTCTCTTCTGCAGCTGTTCTTGGGGCATATACTTGAATTATAGTTATGTTGATAGGCAATCCTCATAGACGAATAGAGATTAAGCATTCACTGACTGCATTGTATTTCATTAAAGTTCTTGCAAGTTTCTTCTTTATTATAAATGCAACACCATTTCTTCTTTGTCTTTCATTTCCAGCATAGTAGACCATGTGATCATCTGATGCAAAGTGCCCCATGCCAGTCCATTTCAGTTCGTTGACACCCAACAGATCAAGTTGTACACGTTCCATTTCATTCTTGACCACCTCCAACTTCCCTTGGTTCATGCTTTGTACGTTCCATGTTCCAATGTGTAAGACATCTTTACATAGAAACATAGAAACATAGAAACATGATGACAGAAAAAGACCACAAGGCCCATCTAGTCTGTCCTTCCATAACAACAACTACAACAGTCCACTTTTTACCTTTAGAGATCCTCTGTGTTGGTCCCATGCTTTTTTGAATTCAGTTACTGTCCTCATCTCTACCACCTCCACTGGGAGACTATTCCACGGATCCACTACTCTTTCCGTAAAGAAATATTTCCGCATATCACTCCTGAATCTATCTCCCTTCACCCTCATCCCATGTCCCCTCGTCGCAGAACTTACTTTCAATTGAAAGAGGCTCTCTCCCTGAACATTTATGCCACGGAGGTATTTAAACATCTCAATCATATCACCTCTATCCCGCCTTTCCTCTAAGGTGTACATATTAAGATCCTTAAGTCTGTCCTCATATGCTTTATAATGAAGACTACTAATCATCTTAGTAGCAACCCTCTGCACCGACTCCATCCTGTTCACATCCTTTTGAAGGTGCGGTCTCCAGAATTGCACACCATACTCCAAATGAGGTCGCACCAAAGACTTATACAGAGGCATTATCACCTCCTTTTTTCTGCTAGCCATTCCTCTCCGTATGCACCCAAGCATCCTTCTAGCTTTTGCCGTCGCCTTTTCTACCTGTTTAGCTACTTTAAGATCATCGGACACAACTACGCCTAGGTCCCGCTCTTCTTTAGTGGACAAAAGTACTTCACCTCCTATGCTGTATTGCTCCCTTGGATTGCTGCAGCCAAAATGCATGACCTTACATTTTTTAACATTAAATCCCAGCTGCCAAATTCTAGACCATTCTTCAAGCTTAGCTAGATCATTTCATGCGCAGCTACATCAGCAGTCAGACTTCCTGAGGGCTTTGATCCAACCACATCATAAATGCTGGCTTTACTCTGAAAAGTCTTCAGCTCTTCCCCAGTAGCTAGTTGAGTGCCTTTCGACCTGGGGGTCTCATCTTCCAGCACCATGGTGGGAGGAGTGGCCTAGTGGTTAGGACAAGGTACTTCAGGCCCGAGGGTTCAAGTCCCACCTGGGGACAGCAATCTCAGGCCAGAGGGACTGGGATTTCTAGTCCTATAGGTACTGCTTGTGGTCTTGGGCAAGCCACTTAACCCTCCATTGCCCATGTTCCTTGTAAGTATTAGCATATGTGTGTCATATCCCCTCGTGTTAAATGTATCTCCCAATTGACCGCTTTGACCCGGTGAAAAGCAGGATATAAATACAGCTAAATAAATAGCACAATTTGTTTTGTTGTAACTATCCATTGGGTTTTCATGGCAAGATACAGAAGTAGATTGCCGGGCCTTTCTTCCGCACAGTTTAAGTTTGGTGTTGTTGCCGTTGTCACAAAAATGTGATCCTCCGCCGTCAACACTGTCCCATTCTGCTGCTGCCCAGATGGGTGGTTTGTCTTGGTCTGGCAGCTCAGCTGAGACCTGTCCATCTTGGGAGACCCTGCCAGTAGTTAAACTACCGATAGTTTAGCTCTCAGCATCACTGATGCACGCAAGCCCTCACAGCACGACAAGCTGCAAACCAAGTGAGAGAAATAAATATAACAGTGTATTAAACAATAAATGAAACAAAACTGTAAATAGTATATATACATACATACCATAAGACCACATGTAGAAACAATATGTTAAAACCTAAAAAATAATAAATAATAAATGATAAATAATATTGTTATTAAAATATATTTTTGGGAATAATGGTAAATATTTTACCAAAGGTTGTGTGAGAAGAAAATTCTTTTAAAACGGAAGACAGGAATATGTGTGTTACAAACCTACTAAGCATCTATATAAGAAAAGAGCAAAGGGATGAGGAGGAAAACCCACTGGGCATAAAGACAACTCATGTAGTTAGTCAAATATGAAATAAAATGCGTGTAGTGGTCCTGTAAAATGAAACAAGAGTTGCTTCATTGTTAAACAATAATTACAGAATGCTATAAAATAAGAGCTTATAGATTATAAGATACTTTTGACTGCATTGCAAATGGCTTAAAAAATAGTAAATTGACTTTATTAAACGTGGATCTTAAGTGCTCAGAAACATCATTCTAATTGAAAAGCAAGTGCAAAGAAACTCAGGTAAGTAAAACTCAAGACTTCAATCGATCCGTGAAGAGATCAAGTTATTTCTTTGTGAACACAATAAAAGTGAAAAACAATAAGATATCAGTCATTGAGTTGAAAGGTACCTACATAATATAGTAAAGAGTTCAAGAGATAAAATAGTGAATTAAAAAACTTGCCTAGAAATACTCCGACACTATGGGCCTGATTCTGAGTCCGGCTTGCGGGGGCTGCACATCCTGGTGAAATGTGCAGCCCTGCAAGCCATCCTGCCCCAATTCCCCTCTGGCTCTTCCCGCATGGCTAGAGCAGCAGGACAGGGAGAGCCAGCAGGGGCAGGAAGGGGTGTGGTCTGGGCAGAGCAGGGTTGGGCCAAGGTGGCAGGAAGTAAAGGGCCGATTCCGGTCATGGCACTGTACATCCTGCGGGGTCAGAGGGGATGTGCTGATTATTCCACCTCGAAAGTGGAATAATCAACACTGACTTGGCGATCAGGGTTGGAGATCCCCCCCCCCCCAGGGCTGGGGCTGGGTGCAGGGGGGTCCCCTCCGCCTGATCCGGGCCCTGGCTTACCAGTCGTGGGTCGGGAAACAGGGAAGAGGAGGAACTGAGTCACGGGAGCCAGGGGAGTCTGAAGGGAGGATGTCCCTGCAGGCATGCAGGGGCACGTTGCACCATCCTCAGGCCCGATTCTGCATGCCACGGGAACATCCTGCTTGGGGCCGTCCAGATGGCCTGGACGTATCCCTTTCGGAATCAGGCTCCACGCGAGTAGGACCATCAAGTTAGTAAGAAAAAACCCTTGGGAAAACTCAGGCCTTTTAAACAGCACCAAAATTCGTGCCAAAGAGGGGTCAAAGTACACGGGCATGTTTGAAAAAACCTACGGCCAAAAGTACAATAAAGAAAATAAAACTGAAGAGCTAAATGAAGTGCAGTGAGTAAGTGCAGGGAAACAGCACAAGCTGTAATAGAAACACAAATGATTACACAATATCTCGTTGTTTGGATAGTTTGATGAACTACCAAATAGAGAACCAATTTTGCCGATGGTGTGAATGTTACTTATGAATGTGAGTTTATGGGATGTGTGCACTGTGGCTGCTTCCAAAAGGACATTAATGTTGTAAAATAGTGGACAATAAATGGTGTAATGGAAATAAACATTGGTAATCTATAATATATAGTATATGAAAACAGGTGACCTTAAAAAATGAAAATATATCTCTATATGAGGCGCTACTGGAACTGAGTGTATATTGTGAATAAAATGTTGCAAAAGGCTTCTCTCAAAGGAAAAGCTGCGCATGTTGGTTTCAAGCAATTGATCCAAAATGTCCAAAAAGCACCGGAAAACCCCTACTTCATTTATATTTCTTTTTGTCGGGCATAAATTGTGAAAGGGAGATACTTCCAATCCCCCCAATGCCACAATAATTGATGGCAACACTGCCTTCAGATGGCTATTTAAAAAAAAATCGGAAGGTTATCAGAAAGATACATCAACACATGTTAAATACAAACAATAAGGAGGGGGATAAGC
The DNA here is from genome assembly GCA_033557465.1 of Ichthyophis bannanicus. Lineage (NCBI taxonomy): Eukaryota > Metazoa > Chordata > Amphibia > Gymnophiona > Ichthyophiidae > Ichthyophis > Ichthyophis bannanicus. The sequence continues at coordinate 1,686,552,047 of CM066031.1, read as the reverse complement.
CCTTCTAAACAAACTTCTCGAGAACAGAGTATAAAGATGGGCAACTCTGTTTCATTTTACAGGACCGCTACACACGTTTTATTTCATGTTTGACTAACTACATGAGTAAGTCTTTACTCCCAGTGGGTTTTCCTGCTCATCCCTTTGATCTTTTCTTATATAGATGCTTAGCACAATGTTTCATCCTCAAGTGAGGGTGGTTTACATTGCTCTTTCAGCATTCAGTACCTTACTTTTTTATTGTCATTAATAGCATAGTAGGTTTGTAACACATATATTCCTTTTGTTTTAAAAGAATATTTTTCTCACACAACCCTTGGTAAAATATTTGCCATTATTCCCAAGAACTTGTTTTAATACCAATAAATATGTATTATATATCATTTTTTATTTATAATTGTTTAGGTTTTAACATATTGTTTCTACGTATGGTCTTATGATATGTTTACAGTTTTGTTTCATTTATTGTTTAATACACTGTTACATTTATTTGCTTTTAATGTTTTGTATGTTTTTACCTAAGGCTTATATCCCCTGAAGAAGGCGCTAGCCAAAACGTGTTGGGATTCTTTGCAATAAAGCTTTTCAAACCTGCCATTGCTGGTACATCTCACTCTATTTGTTCCTCCTCTTAAGTTAGAATATGTCAGTTTTGGGAAATGCACATCTCTGATATATTCATGTTGTCCTCAACACAAGTGGAAATACATTTTTGTTTCTATTTCCCCAGTGTTGCTGTGCATGCAATGTCTGACTTCTTGAGGTTTCCAGTTCAGTCTTTGCTTTCATATTTCTATTACCAATCTGTGGTCCCTTGTTTCATATTTGGTGAATGTCTGCGTTTTATGTGTTTAACAGAACTAAGGTATTCTGCTAGTATGTCATTTCTGAGTAGAGATCTGTAGCAGTTCTGTTTGTTTTGTTTTCATGTTAGGTGATGGAATGGTGTTCTAGGACCCAATCTAATTTTTGCCTTTTCATAGATAAGGCTGTTGCTGTTTGAGTTCTGGGAATTAGTGCTGACATGGTACAGTAAGGTTTGAGTCTCAATTTTGATCAAAGTATTTTGGCAGTGGAGGGATTATGTGCTACCCTTATTAAGGTGACATCAAAAATTAAATATGATTATAAACTGCAATAGACATAAAAAGAAAAGAATATTTCATAGGTATTTGTTTTATTAGCGTAGATTAATAAGACTTTATTTGTCATAAAATAAAGTTGAAAGATATGCGATAAATAACTATGGGGCCCTTTTACTAAAGTGTGCTATGCTGTTAACACATGATTTGATGCATGTTAACAGCACACTTGGGCCTACGGTAACAGTTACCTAAGGGCATAACAGTAAACGCTTTTTGAGCATCGCGCTAACTTCCAATATCACATTATGTGCAGAGACTGGGGATGGTGAGCACATTGAGATTAATGTAGGGGTATATATCATGTGCTATCAATGTTGCCTTTAGCATAGGTTGAGCTAATGCTTCCTTTAAAGATGGAGGTAAGTGCAACCAGGGTATTAGCACCATGCAGTGGGGTGCACATCTATATGTTAACTGTAGGGAACATGCTGGTCAAATCCTCAACAGTTACCAGAGAGGCTTTGCACTTAATGCAGGTTTGTGTTCATGCTAAAAGTACATCACATGGAAAAAACTAGTAAAAGGAGCCCTATATTTTGTCAACAAAAATAGTTAGGGATTTAGAACGTTTTACAGGATGTAATATGTATTGAGATGGCTGGCTTTATGGCAGACTTGTATATGGATGGGTTTAAATTGAGTTATGGGACCTCACCTCTTGAGGCATTATTAAATATAGTTGAATTGTTTCCATTGGTGTGTATGGCATCTAGCATTGGCAAATGCCTCAAATAATAGGGTTTAAAATGTGCAAAATGTCATCTACAATGCAGAAATCTATTTTTAAGGGCATGGAAAGGCATTATTTATCAATGATAGCATAACTAGTATGACTCATATCTGTATGTCTAGTGCCCCACAGGCTAATCTTGGACCCCTCTAAAAAATCAGTTGTAGCTATGCCACTGCTCCAACTCAACTTGCCCCATCCCACTTTAGTCTCCTCAGATAGTTGAGTCACCAACCGCATATGATTCTGTTTATTATATGTGCTGCTTATCTGTATGTTTTGTACCCATCTCTGATGAGCCTAGTTTAAAGACTTTGGGGGAGGATATTCAGCAGCAGCGGTTATCGTTTCTACAGCACATAGCTGTCACTGCTTAACCTTATCCACGGATATTCAATGACGGGGCTATATCAGGCCACCGTCATTGAATATACAGGTCTACTGCATGGTGTCACACGGCGTGGAAGCTAACCAGGCAGTAGTGATATTGAGCCGCTGCCTGGTTAGCTCCCATGGGTAAAGATAGGCCAGCTTTTGCCACGTCTATCTTTACCCGTGGGTTGGTAATGAGGCAATGGTTCAATATTGTCGCTGCACAGTTGACGATGGGTGCCACCTCTGCTCCGCCCCAGAATGCCAACAACACGCCTTGATGCTACGTGGTTAACGGCATTACTCGGGATACTCAGCGGCACTAACCAATTGGATGCTGTGGAATATCCTTCTAAGCAGAATATCCTCCATTTTTCATTAGGTTGGCCAGCGAATAAGCACAGATACACTGTTGATTTCCTGAAAGGCATAGCTATCTTTGCTTAGCAGACTTTCTTCACTGAATATTTTAGGCCATTATTCAAGAAACCAAAGCCTAGTGATTTATAGCAACTAAACATCCATTTGCTTGTCTCCTAGAGTATGTCCCTTGTCATTTCCCTACTTTTAACAGGAAGGGTGGACAAGAATACTATTTATGGCCCCGCCTTATTCATCTGTACTCTAACTCCCTGTATACATGAGTGGCCAGAGGGCCAAATGAGTTGCAAGAATGGATTCAAGCTTCTGACTGGCAGCGCACCTCCCTGGTGTCCTTCTGTCCCACATAGAAGAGAGTAACCCAAAACAACTATTCCTCTTCACTGAGCTGTGGCCTATGAAATCTGCTTCTCTTCTCTTGTGCTTTGCCTCTTTTCCTTCAGTGATCCTAGAAATGTAAGGTTGTTTAAAAACGAAATCAATGGAGGCCAGGATCGGTGTGCTCTCTCGCAAAAGGTGGCTAGCTTCATGCTTTCATATGAAGGGGATACCGCATCTCCCTTCTTCTGCAGCATAAACAGCTGTCATCTGTTGCAACGGAAATGCAAGAGAAATGCAAAGGGCTGAATTTTACCATTTCCAGTCCCAGCCCACTGCAAGAGTATCTACAATACAGAAACTCAGGGGTCAATATTTAACTGTGGTGATCAGCATTTTTATTAAAAAATGGGCCGCCGTAGTTAAATAAAATCTGGATATTCAGCGCCAGTACCTGAGAGTAAACCATATAAAGGGAAGGGAAGAGATTTCGGATTTAGCTCATGCTTTTTTCAGTATTAGCTCAGGGTGAGTTACATTCAGGTTTCTTATGTCATTTGCAGCTTTCTGCACAAATTTCTTTCCCAATTTGTTGGTGATTGGTAATATTTGGGGAACTGTTTGTGGGGAGACCAGGCCCACGGGTTCCATAGTTATTTTTCTATCTCTTGGCCTAATCTTCTGTGGTTACTTAGTGACTGAATATCACCATTAACCAGTTAGCCTCAAATTCTGGCCCTAGCTCTGCCCATGTAGATAGTGCTACAGTGGTCAGAGGACATATTCAGCAACACTATCCAGATTGTGCAGCTGAATATCTCGTTGGCCAAGACTTATCAAGTGAGCAGGTGCTTCTAACTGGATAAATGCTTTTAAATATTGGCCTCTACTCATAAAATTCATCTTCTTATTTAAATGTAAATATGTTTTATCAAAATATTATTAAACAGAGTAAGGTAATATGCAATCTACATGACAGGCTTAAAATAGGCCGCCATGGGGATTATTTTATAACACGTGCCTAAAGCAAAGTTGGGAAAAGGTGTCTATTTAAGCCTATAGTATTTTATAAAGGCATCATAGGTGCCTATGGGTCTTTATAAAGTAGGCACCCAGAACCAGTCCCAGTAGTGCACAAATGATCTCACACAAATTTATACTTAATCTAAAAATGTGTAAATTTGTGTGCAAAATCCATGGGGGTCATTTTAGAAGCCTTATTCATGACTTGGACATCTGACAATGTGCATGCAGATGTCCAAATCATGAAGATGTCCCATTTTAATACATGTGCCCAAGTCGTCCCTGGCACATGCATGTCTAAATATGGTGGTGGGCATGGCAGGGGCATGTCAAGGGGTTCCACCAAATTTAGACGTGAATGACCAATTTCAGAAATGGTCAGTGCATGTAGGCCCAAGTCTGTACCTGCTCCAGGGCACAACTAAGCATCAAAAAAGTGCTTGTTTGCCAGTATGCACCCTTGGAGGGAATAGAGGAGACAGTACTCTGGTACTCCAGTATTGTTCACAACCACAATGACATTTATAAGAAATTGGGATGCCTATATTGTAGATATCCCCCTGCTATTTGCAGAATGGCCATTTGGGATGCTTCCCCTGTCTGGAATACTGGCTCCAGGATTCTTATATAGGCATACCCAAAGACATCCATATCAGGTGCATCCACGTTTCTGAAATCATACCTGAACTGGGATGTGACCAGCCTTTTGAAGCATGTTTTAACATGGACATCCCTGACCGCATCTGGACATCATTTCTAAAATATGCCTTTTTGTATACATGTGTATTTTATAAAATATATGCATATATCATAAATCTATCCTAGCTCTGCCCAAATTATGCCACAGGAAATACCTGTGTGCAGATCATAAAAAAGTAGGCATGCTCTGTATGCCTGTTTATGGGTGTATTTCCTCATGTAGCCTATGATACCTTTTCACCATGTAAAACATGCTTAAATCATAGAAAAAAAACTTTATAAAATGATCCCCGTTATGATCAGGTAGCTCTGTGCCATATGACACAGACTTAGCATACCTGAAATGATATTTAAAGATGATGTATCAGAAGAATTGAAAAAAGTTTGATAAACAAGGAAGATGTATTACAACTATTTGATAAACTAAAGAGCAGCAAATCACCTGGACTGGATGGTATGTATTCAAGAGTACTTAAAGATCTTAAATATGAGATTGCAGACCTACTATTAGAAATCTGTGAACTATCATTAAAATCATCTATTGTACCTGAAGATTGGAGAATGGCCAACATAACACAAATTTTTAAAAAGGGTTCCAGGGCTGATCTTGGAAACTACACACTGGTGAGCTTGACGTCAGTGCCGGGCAAAATGGTAGTAAGAATTATAAAGAATAAAATTACTGAACATGTAGATAGTCATGGTTTAATGGGAGAAAGTCAGCATAGATTTAGCCAAGGAAGATCTCGTCTTACTAATCTTTTCTATTTTTTGAAGGTATGAATAAACAAATAGATAAAGGTGAGACAGTTGATATAGTGTATCTGGACTTTCAGAAAGCCTCTGACAAGGTCCCTCATGAGAGTCTCTTGACAAAATTAAAAAGTCATTGCATAGGAGGCAGTGTACTATTGTGGATCAGGAACTGATTAAGGTGAATAGTGGAATGCCCCAGGTATCTGTGCTGGGTCTGCTGCTTTTTAACATAATTCATAAATGACCTGGAAATGGGAACAAGTGAGGTGATCAAATTTGCAGATGACACAAAAATTATTCAAAGTTGTTAAAACCCAAGAGGATTGTGAATAATTGCAAGAGGACCTTGATAAATTGGAAGACTGAACGTTCAAATGGCAGATGAAATTTAATGTGGACAAGTGCAAAGTTATGCACCTAGGAAAGAAAAATCCAAACTATGGTTACACGATGCAAGGTTCCATATTAGGAACCACAACCCAGGAAAAAGATTTAGGTGGCATTGTGGATAATACATTGAAACCTTCTGACTAGTGTGAAGCGGCAGACAAGAAAGCAATTAGAATGCTAGGAATCATAAGGAAAGGAATGGAGAATAAAACAAAGGATATTATAATGCCTCTGTATCGTTCCATGCTGCAAATGCACCTAGAATATTGTGTGCAATTCTCGTCTGTCATATCATAAATGGGATATAGTAGAATTAGAAAAGGTACAGAGAAGAGCCACCAAAATGGTAAAGGGGATGGAAGGATACCCCTTTGAGGAAAAGCTTAAAAGGTTAGGGCTCTTCTACTTGGAAACGAGATGGCTGAGGGGAGATATGAATTCATGAATGGAGTGGAACAGGTAAACATAGATTGGTTGTTTAGTCCATCAAACAGTAGAAAGCTGCAATGTAAGAAAAATGTTTTTTTTTTCACTCAATACGTAATCAAACTCTGGAATTCACTACCAGAGGATGTAGTAAAAGCTGTCAGTGTAGCTGGGTTTAAAACATTTTTGGACATGTTCCTGGAGGAAAGGTCTATAAACCATTATTGAAGAGGACCTGGGAAATCCACTGCTTGCCAGAATACAAGCATTGTGGAACCTATGTACCTTTTTAGGAACCTGTCAGGTACATGTGACCTGAAATAGTCACTGTTGGAAACAGAATACAGGGCTTTGGACCTTGGTCTGACCCAGTATTACTATTCTTATGTTCTTATGTTATGTTCTTAGTTATTCCTGGTTTTCCCCCAGTGTAGGTATGTGATGGGGATAACCGAAGACTGGCTCAGCCTCTATTTCTGACTTGGAGCAATCTGGTCATTTTAAACATGAAGTAGAAAATACCCAGCACATTGTTAAAAAGAAAACCACAGCATATAATAGAAAAAATAGTACAGCAATATATTTGTGCGTATTTAAGCACTGTGAACGTGATCCAGTCCTGCATCTTTACACAGAGGTCAACAGTCTTGCCAATGTTTTCTCTGCAATTGTTTACACGCCTACTGTTTGATTGCTGGCATTTGTCTGTTTACAAAATTTGTCAGTTAAAAATCCTACATATGGTTTAGCATAGTGACTTTGAAAACCACGGTGTAAGCATTCTAGGGCATCAAAGAAGAATTACAGTAAGCACAGGAGAAAAATCTCTCCCACCACTGAGGACTGTAAATCACTGGACCTGGCTTTGTTACAGTAGCAAGAAAGGAGGGTTCGGTGGTCAGGAAATCATACCTTTCCAATTGCCAGTGTGGAAAGCATGTGAGACACATAGGAACTAATGCTGCAAAACATGTCCAGAAAGAAGAATTTATAACAATATTTTTATACAAATTAATTATCTGGCTAAGCAAAGTGAGCATTATACCAATTTTGGCAACATTTTACAATATAGAAAAAAAAAGAACATAGTCATAAAAGAATAGAAAAGACCAGATTTATTTATCTTTATTACATTATATAAAGCAGGATCTACCAAGGGAACTTAACACTTCTGTCCTTTTTCTCTCAACATAACAGTCAAACTATAGTGCTTTAAAGTTATACCTAGCAAAGACCATTCAGCTAACTGGAGGAAACAGAGTAAGACAGATTGGCTGTCCCCTATGTGTGGCCTCTTTTTGACTGAAGGGGCTTTTCATTAACAAAGTAACAGGAGGTATCATCTTTCCCTGAGTAGGAATCATTCACTATTAGCACAATGTGTTGTTATTGTTGTGGGGGTGGGAGAGAAAGATTCAATTGAAATGTAAATTCTGCGGATGCTCTGACCCAATTTGTCCCAGAAAAAAGGTCGATTTCTCTTTTCCTCGGCAGTAGGAATGCACTTTGCTGGTTAGAATGAATATTACATTTTCCTGTTACAGCACACAAGAGATAAGAATGTATATTTCACTTGCCATTCTAAGCAAACTATGAAAACATACAGGAGCCTTTTTACTGAAGTACCCTGTGTGGGTCTGTGCACAACACAACAGGTGAACTAACTAGACAGTCACCTAGAACACCAATGTTTCTAGAGCGACCCATTGTCACTGCTGCCGCCCCTCTCCAGGATCTGCAACTGTGCCACTGCCATTTAAGCTGCAACACAGCATCTACCCAAACTCTCCCATGTAGAAGTGCCCCCATGCAAAGAGGAAGTCTGTATCAGAGTGGAGGAAGCGGCAGGTCAAAGAGAGCAGGAACAGCAATGCAGAGCCAGAGAACCTGGGTAAGCACTGTGTTGCGGTTTCAATGGCATTGCTGCCGCTAAAGGTCCTAGAGAGGGGAGGAGGTAAAGGCAATGTGGGTTGAAGTAAGGAGGAAGCAGGACTGAGGGTTCGCCTAGGGAACCTCATATCTTTGCACTGACCTTGAGTCCATGACAACTGTTACCCCACTAGCATGACAGCTACCCATGCACCAATTTCCATGGTAACTGCACATCACTTAAAGGAGCAAGGACTGGACGGGTTAGGGGAGGAGAGTGGGTGTGCAAAGCACATTGCAGTTAGCGTGAGGGCAATTGATGCGTGCTGTCAATGTTGCAATTATCATGGGTGCCCTTACCACCTCCTCAATGGGTGGCAGTAAAGTGCACTCATGGTACTTGCACATGGGTCCAATGAGCATTACAGGACATATCCCTGCGGTAACTGTTGGGAATATGTTGGTCACACTCCCAATTGTTAACATGAAGGCGTTGCACTTACCTAATATTAATTTTTGCTCTAAATGCATAAGTGTAGAACCTCGCCATGCTTTAGTCACCTTCTCAGCAGAGCAAGTTCAAGGATGACGTTTGATTTCTGCAGAAGGAAATGTTGCAGCAAGTAAGGAGAAGACATGAACAGTTAAGAAAGTAGTACAGTGATGAATGGAAAGAAAGGCAAAAGGAGGAGAAAAAGAACAGAAAAGAACAAGGTAGCTTCATCTCCAGTTTTCTGGCTGAGGACAACTTGCTGGTGGCATGCCCCTCTTGAATGCCAGTCCTGACTGCGCACCTCGCATTAACCCATTCCAATTCCTCAGGCCATCACTGGTCTGATGTGGTGCATGATGCTCAGTAGTTCAGCATGTGTAAAATTCACTAGCCACAAGGGACCCCCCCAGGGTGCTCTGGGAAAAAACAAAAGAGGTCATTGTTCCTGTTAAGACTTAGTGGTCCAGTCTGCCTACAATAGGACTGGCTATACCTAAATACCCTGAGCATTATCATCTAGAACATAGTATGGTGTCAGAAGTTTCAACCGCAGACATCTCTAATACGGATGTGTATTTGAACTGACTTGGGAAATGCCAACAATATTTCCCAGTTCATTTCGTATCATTTTCAAATGAAAACTAAAGAGGAAATGACCAGATTGCATCACTTTCTTAGGCATTAGATTTGGAAAATCTCATACCTGCAGAGTTACAATTAATAATAATGGGCCTGATATTCAAAGGCATTTACATGGTTTGCAGAGCTGCAGACTGGGTAAATGCCGATTAGCGGGATATTCAGTGGCACTAACGCCATTAATGCCGCTGGATATCTGCAGGTGCCACCACTACATGCCCCGATGCTACGGAAGAGGAGAGTGGGCAGAGCAAGGGGGGCCAGTCACCCAGACATACAGGGCCAATTCAGGTCATGGCCCTGTACGTCTGGCGGGTGGAAGATGGCCGTGCTGCTCATTCCAACTCGGAGGAGGAATAAGTAGCAGCGATGCCAGCAGACTGGTCCAGCAGCACAGCATCTGCAGGAGGTGAGTCCCCACCACCCCATCCCCGCCCTGGCAGACCCCACCGAGGGTGTGGTGTCTGACTGTCGGTGCTCCTGCTGGATGTCTTGGTACTATGGCAATGGGGCACCATGGCACCATCACACCAGCAGGAACAGAGTGAGGCCTGGACATCTTGATGTATGGATGTCTCCTGCAGCTGCCACAGGGGCATGCTGGACCATCTTGGTGCCCGATCCTCCTACCGTTGGAGTGTCTTGCTCCCACAGTGCAGAATCAGGTACAGTCCGGCCCATCCAATGCCTGGCCATCCAGGCAGCCCAGATATGCCCCTTATGAGATCAGGCTCACATGCATATTTTGGTCCATGCATTTGTTTCTAGTAGAATGGATTATTGTAATTCTTTTTTTATTGACATCCCCCTCTACAGCTTTATAAAGACTTCAATTGGTACAAAATACTGCAGCCAGACTTATTTACCAGGCCAAATCATATGATCAGGTTTTACCTTTTCTTAAAAGAGCTATCCTGGTTACAAGTTTCATGCAGACTCAAGTATAAAATGTTGACACCTCTTCATCGCATTTACTTCACTGGTATCCCTATAGGCTTTCACAATTGATTATTCCCTACTGCCTTTCTCTCAGTCTAATCTGTTATTGATTCCTCCTCTTTCTCATTTTAGATTGGAAAGAACATATCCAGGTGCTTTTAGCTTTCTGACCCCTTTGTTATGTAATATTCTTGCTTCTGATCTACATTTAGAAAGTTTTAAGAAATTGGAATTGGAATTGAAGTGTTGACTTCTTATCAAAGCATTTAGAGATGTGAAATTTGTTATTAGTCTCTTGGAGATCTTTATTCTCCTGTTTGTTTGCATTTTAGGTATGCTTTTCTTGTGTTTCTTTACTATTATCATGGTGTTGTGGTTTATATTGGTGTGTTATGCATCTCCTAGCTGTTGTGTTTCCTGTTTTGTGTTATAGTCTTGATTTTATACTTCTGTTTCATCTGGTTTGTAAACCGCTTTGACGTCTTTTTATCTGAAGGTGGCATATGAAATGTCCAAATAAATAAATAAATACAAATTTCTGAAGTGCCATGAGAGGCTGAGACCTGCAAAGACTAAGAGGTACTTGAAGTCTAGTTAGACCCATCTGCTGATGCTCCCATTAGTGCACTGGGACTTGCCCTGATTCACCTCTAATAGCATAATACAACTCTGTGAGATTTCTTCTTGAACTTCTGATATCTAGCTTGATCCTGGAAGCTTCTTTTTCTCTGGATCCTGGTCTTGCTTAGTTCCCTTTCAGCCCTTGCCATGCCTTCAGTATTCCTCCTGATCCTTCTTCCTCCGATTCCCCTTGGGGAGACCTGGACTTCTGCTTCGCTAAACTGAACTGTGACTGGGCCTGCTGTTGCCTATGGCTATAAATACCCTGACAAAGATCTGCCACTAGGGGTCAGAGCCATTATTTTGGATCAGAAAACAGATGTGACAGGAGTGTCCAGGGATCACTCCTGCCCTTCACTAGCCACCGGGAACCCCCAGTAAGAACCAGAGAGGGGGAAGGGTCATGGGTGTCAAATAGGTCAAGTACTTAGTGCTCTGTGTTGAAAGGGACCTGTGCTCTGTGTCGGGGGGAGGGGGGAGGCTGGAGGCTGCTCTATAGTAAGGGCATCTCTGATAGTATGGATGTACTCACTGCCTCCAGGAGCTGGGATATGCATCAACGTTATCAGCAAAACATTTACTGTGTATAAAAGTACAGTATATCCTCTGTGCTAACTGCATGAGCAGATGCTGGTCATGCTGCCAACATTTACCACACAGGCTTTGCAGGCATTCATTTTTCAACGACTGTAATGCATTGACTGTAATGCAACAACTGTAATGCATTGACTGTAGTGCATTGACTTGAAGGCCCACATTGCATTGCATTGCAGGTTTTATGATGAAGTGTTTGGGGCTGGATGTTATTTCATAATTATATTTTCATCATAGCTACTGTAAGTCATTTTGAACCCTATGAGTACAGGAAGGATGTAAAATATTTCATTATATTACATTATCTTGCCCGAGAGGGCAGACCATTGAACGCTCAGTCATACACAGTAATAACTCTAGAATTGAAAGCCTCAGTGAGCAGGCAGATCCATATGACAGGAACTAAATGCTGTAATCAAATAGTTTATGCAACCATTTAGCCTCTCATTTTCTTGCTGTGCAAGCTGAGTGACCACTTGCGATAGGCTATCCTTGGGAGTAACAAAGTGCACCAATAACTAAAATAGGGTTTAAAGAATATTGATAGTCCGTGACAAACTGCTTCCTGAGAAATGTTTCTTGGTCAAATTGAAGCAATCATTAAATATATGAGGGTCAGTCAATTTAATCTACTCTTTTTTATATGGATTGATTAGTTAGCCGTAAAGTAACAGAGCCAGTGGAGAATTAATGCTTCTGCGTCTTTTCATGCCATGATGTCAGCCCATCATTTTTGAAGAGAACAGTTAAAAGGTGATCCCGAGTCAACAGAAATTTTCATTTTTATTAGTAAAAAATCCATGCTGAGGTAAGTCATTGACAAGGCCTGAGATGTAAAACATGTTAAAATAAATAGTCATGCCTCCACAATCTATGAAATAATCATTAATGTTAATAGATGAGCTGGCGGAATGCAAACACAGAGAAATTAGAGTGTATGCCGAGAAGAACAGCATGAATGTGACCTGTAGAAATGAATAAGCTGGACAAGGATGGAAATGTAAAACTGATTAGAAAGGCCACTGCAACTGATAAAAATATCTTATGGCTTCTGACTGTACAGATTACCTTACCACACTGAGTTGCTCATGCTGCAAGACTGTAGACTCTGATACCCTTCACGAGGGTAATTTTATAAACCATTTTCATGCATAAAACAGCATTTTACATAAGTAAATGGGCTTTTATAAAATTAGGTCAACATCCATAGTGAAAGTATGAACTATGTAAACGCTAGTCAGTATTTTATAAAAGGTTATTTGGATGCATAAGTGGCCACTTACATACATAAATGACTAAAATAACAACATCTACATGTTGTTGATGCCTAAAATAAGGCACCTCCTTATAAAATTACCCCCATCTGACCAGCTGAAACAAAGATGCTATCATGAATAAGCTTTCAGCACCATAAAGACTTCTTTTCAGATGTAACATAGTAAAGTAGTTTATGACAGCAGATAAAGACCAGTATAGTCCATCTAGTCTGCCCAGCCAGGCGGTAAGAGAAGGTGCCCCTGCCGCTCCGTGCAGGTCACCCTTTACCATGACTTTGTTTAGGAGTGTACCCATCGCTCCATGTAGATCAACCCTATTTGATGAGATATATGATTATTTTGATTTTATCCTGTTGCTATAAAGGGATCCACTGTGTCTGTACCAAGCCACTTTGAATTCCGTCACTGTATTTGCCCCCACCACTTCCATCGGGAGGGCATTCCAAGCATCCACCGCCCTTTCAGTGAAAAAGTATTTCCTGACGTTGCTTTTCAGTTTACCCCCCTTGCAGCTTCATGTTCATATACTGTAGCACTGGATGCCATCTAATTGCAATAGATTTTATTGGTAATTTTAGAATCATTTACATGTATAGATTGGCATACATGTGTAAATGTCATCTTAGAACATGGGGCTATTTACACATGGGCCTGCTTACTACATGTAATTTTCAAGAAAGCATGTTTAGGGTATGGACAAAGAGTGGTTAAGGTGGGCCTACAATATCAATGTGAATTCCCCATCTTGCAAGGGGATACATGCTGCTATGAAAAAATGTAGGCATCGGCATTTACAGCTGCTCCGAGGCATGAATAAGTGTCTGATTGAAGGGACAGCTCTAAAAGCAAAGGAATGGCCCTGTGATGGGGGCTACAGAATGTTATCTGTCGCTCTCCAAAGGGATTATCAACAATCTCCTTTAAAAGAATCTGTAATACAGAGTTCAGGGCTGTGAGACCATGGCTTATAGGAAGAGATCAAGAACCCAGCAGGCTGCAGGAGGGAGAGAGGCCCGTAGAGTCAGAAGTCCTTCCAAGGCAAACCATGCAAAGAGGTTCTGAAGTATGAACTTTAACTGGGGATGGAAGAAGGGCCGGGAGAACCAGTCTGTGGAGATTTAACAAGCTGGGACAACATGAAAGCTAGCTTTGAGATACCACATTAAGCCCAGATCCCTCCCTCCCAACTAGGAACTCCAAGAGCTGCCCTGTTTCAAAAAACAGAAATGTTTTATCTAAACAGGAAATTATACCAGAATAAAATCTCAAAACAAACTTACCCCACAGGGAAAGGACCCTAGGCCGCAGGCCTAGAAACTCCTTCCTCTTCTGCTGGGTAACCCATGATAAATTAGAGAAAATGCAAATATATGAACCAAAAACCTGCATATTGAAATTCCTAAAATATGATCAAAGAATTGCAGACTTATCAGGTTCCAAAGCTAGGGTTACAAGCAGGGTGGTTCGCTCAATAATTACCTCCAGAGAACTCTCCAGGAACCCGGTCAGATCTACAAGAGACCGAGAGAGATCACTGGAACCCATCCCTCGATGCTGAGTTACAAAGTGGTATACATAACTCCTAGAAGTAATCTAATGGTACTTCTGCTAGGGGTCAGGACTAAAAGATTACTACTAAGGGTCACAAGCACCATTTTGGACCCCAGAGCTGAAGGAGCAAGAACAACTGGAGATCCCTCTTGCTTTCACTAGACAACAGAGATCCCAGTAAGGTTGAGGATGGTATCAAAGGGGGATTTTCATGTGTGGGGCCATCAGGGTTTTTTTCATGCTGTGGGGCGAGGGTTTATGTGGCTGGTTCTTGATGGAGGGAGATAAAATGCCTTGAGGAAAGACTGGTAGGATTGGATGTCTTACAAGAAGATCAAGGGATTGGTTTAGGGAAGGATTTGGGAGATCGGATGTCAGGAGGATGATTCGGGGAGGGATTGTTATCAGGGGAAGGATTGGGGGTGTACTTGTACTACTGGCTTGGGGTGTTCATTATCTTCATCAAGAACGGGAGCAATGATTTTTAAAATCGATTCCCATGCAAGTATAGGGGGTACTTGCATAATTTTTACCATGTAGTTTAAAAAAAAAATGCTGCTCCTGTTGAATGTGGTGAGATATCAAAGTGCAGTCTTGCACTTAATTTACAAGAGGATCTATGTTTGGCAGAACTTCTTGTAATACTATTGGAATTTTCCACGTTCCTTTCCACATCCTATCTAAAATATGCCTTCACATCTTTTTGGGGGGAAACTGTGATCTGGTGGTGCTGTTACCTGACATTTTTAAAAGTTAGAATAAGATTTAATATCTTATAATTTAATAACTGTCTATATAGTTAGAAATATATTTTGATATATTTTAGGAAGAAGTCATGGATATTCTTCTAAAGGTTTGGACCATGAAGTAAGTACATTTTCATGGAACTAAGTTGGGGGCCAATTTAGTAAACTGTGTTAATAAGATAATGCACATTTAAACAATTTGATGTTTAACATGCATTAAAAATTGTTCATGCATATTTATAACAATGCATGCAGAAGAAAGAAAGTCTACATTTAAAATGGCCACCATTAGATTCTAAAGTGGAGTACCCATTTTAAATATGGATATTATTCTATCTCCCTCCAAACTTAAAATATGTGCATTTGGGCACCTTAAGATGGTAAGATATTAATTGGATTTTTTGCGTTGTGAATCTATTGACTTCTGCGGTATAAATTTACTCCAAAGATTTTTCTTTTGCCATGTACTTGGCCAGAAATTCTATGAAACCATGTCTAAGTATACTATCAATGACCAACCAGGATCTGCATTAGCAAAAACTCCAGTTAACATAGAAACATAGAAACATGATGACAGAAAAAGACCACATGGCCTATCTAGTCTGTCCTTCCATATCAACAACTACAACAGTCCACTTTTTACCTTTAGAGATCCTCTGTGTTGGCCCCATGCTTTTTTGAATTCAGTTACTGTCCTCATCTCTACCACCTCCACTGGGAGACTATTCCATGGATCCACTACTCTTTCCGTAAAGAAATATTTCCGCATATCACTCCTGAATCTATCTCCCTTCACCCTCATCCCATGTCCCCTCGTAGCAGAACTTGCTTTCAATTGAAAGAGGCTCTCTCCCTGAACATTTATGCCACGGAGGTATTTAAACATCTCAATCATATCACCTCTATCCCACCTTTCCTCTAAGTTGTACATATTAAGATCCTTAAGTCTGTCCTCACATGCTTTATAATGAAGCCCACTAATCATTTTAGTAGCCACCCTCTGCACCGACTCCATCCTGTTCACATCCTTTTGAAGGTGCGGTCTCCAGAATTGCACACCATACTCCAAATGAGGTCACACCAAAGACTTATACAGAGGCATTATCACCTCCTTTTTTCTGCTAGCCATTCCTCTCCGTATGCACCCAAGCATCCTTCTAGCTTTTGCCGTCGCCTTTTCTACCTGTTTAGCTACTTTAAGATCATCAGACACAACCACGCCTAGGTCCCGCTCTTCTTTAGTGGACAAAAGTACTTCACCTCCTATACTGTATTTCTCCCTTGGATTGCTGCAGCCCAAATGCATGACCTTACATTTTTTAACATTAAATCCCAGCTGCCAAATTCTAGACCATTCTTCAAGCTTAGCTAGATCCCTCCTCATGTTATCTACACCTTCCTGGGTGTCTACTCTATTGCAGATTTTGGTATCATCCGCAAAGAGGCAAACCTTACCCGACAGCCCTTCCGCTATATCACTAACAAAGATGTTAAAAAGAATCGGACCAAGGACAGATCCCTGGGGCACACCACTGGTAACATCCTTCTCCTCAGAGTGAGCTCCATTTACTTGTACGCTTTGTCGCCTCCCACCCAACTAATTTCTAACCCAAGCAGTAACTTTAGGGTCCATCCCTAGGGTGCTCAGTTTGTTTATAAGTCGCCTGTGAGGAAGTGTCAAAGGCTTTACTGAAATCTAAATACACCACATCTAGAGCTCTCCCTCGGTCCAACTCCCTGGTCACCCAGTCAAAGAAATCAATCAGATTTGTCTGACAAGACCTGCCTCTGGTGAATCCATGTTGCCTCGGATCCTGTAATCCGCTGGACTCCAGAAACCTCACTATTTTCTCTTTCAGCAGCGTTTCCAATAATTTACTCACCACCGAAGTTAAACTAACCGGCCTGTAGTTTTCAACCACATCCTTACTTCCACTTTTGTGTAAAGACACCACATGAGCCTCTCTCCAGTCCTTTGGCACCACTCCCAACTCCAATGAGGCATTGAAAAGGTCAGTCAGTGGAGCTGCTAGTACGTCCCCAAGTTCCCTCAGTATTCTAGGGTGTATCCCATCCGGTCCCATCGCTTTGTCTACTTTAAGTTGAGCTAGTTTCTCACGAACACAATCTTCTGAAAATTGTTCAAGATGTCCCTCGCTTCTGTTCCTATTTGTGGGTGTTTTCTGAGGTCCTGCTCCTGGTTCTTCATCTGTGAACACAGAACAAAAATATTTGTTAAGCAATTCCGCTTTATCCTTATCAGCTTCTACATATTCCCCCCCTGCACCCTTGAGTCTGACAATACCATTCTTGCCCTTCCTCTTCTCACTAATATATCTGAAAAATGTCTTATCCCCCCATTTTATTGCATTGGCTATTTCCTCCTCCTTTTGAATCTTTGCCTTCTTGACTACTTTGCTAGCTTCTCTAAGTTTTTCCAAATACAGATGCCTGTCTTCCTCTCTCTGTGATCTCTTGTATTTCATGAAAGCCTCCCTCTTTTTCTTCACTTTTTCAGCTACTTCCTTAGAAAACCATAGCGGTCTCCTTTTCCTTTTGCCTTTATTTACCATTTTAACAAAAAGGTTGGTTGCCCTTAAAATATCCCCTTTCAGTTTTGCCCACTGTTTTTCTACATCCCCCAGCTGTTCTCATCCCACTAACGACTCCCTGAGGTATTGGCCCATCTTCACAAAGTTAGTCTTCCTAAAGTCTAAGATCCTCACCTTGGAATGGATTCTAACAGCCCTAGTCCTAATACTGAACCACACCATCTGGTGATCACTGGATGCAAAATGATCTCCCACTACAACATCAGAAACACTTTCACCATTGGTAAGCATCAAGTCCAGTATGGTCCCTTCACGTGTGGGGTCTGTTACCAATTGCCTGAATAGTTCTCCCTGTAGAGAATCCAGGATCTCCTTACTTCTAGATGATACTGCAGCAGGAATGTGCCAATCAACATCTGGCATATTGAAATCTCCTATCAGTAGCACTTCCCCTTTCCTAGCAATGCTGCGTATGTCTTCAATTAACTCTCTGTCCACCTCTTCCTCTTGTGAGGGAGATCTGTATATCACACCAATGCAAATAGATTTTATATAGAGCTGCTAAACAGAAAAAGTTTTGGCCAACCAGGAAACAGAAAGGAAAATCACCAGCAATACAGCAATGCTTGCAAGAATCAGTCCCCATGGAGTTGTGATGGCTGCTTTCAATTCCAAAGGTTACTTGTTTGAGGCTAGCCTAGCCTATGCCTTTCAGTGCCATGTTTCAGATTGAAACAATATAAAATGAAGTTGATATTTCCCATTTTGTTTCAAATGAATGGACATCCCTAGGGAAATGTCCAAATAAAACTCACATTGTGTTGATTCCAAAACTTGGGAAGGTTGCGGAGTTGGTGGGGGTTATATAGACCTATTTTGCTAATGAACCAGGATCAAAAATTACTGACTGCGGGGTTAGCTGTGTAGTTGCACAATGTATTTCCTAATTTAATACATAAAGATCAAACTGAGTTCATTAAGGATGGGCAAGTTAATGTTCATTTAATTCAGGTGGTGATGGCCATGGGATTGGAAGCACAGAAAAGAGCAGAGACTATCTTGGCAAAAGCTTGGATGCCAAAAGTTATTTTATAGAGTGAGTTAAAACCCTTTCTTACATGGGTAAATATTTTATATGAAAAGCCTAAGGCCACAATTATGAGAAATGGGGAGCTCACGGAGAGCTTTTCCCTTTTTAGAGGTGCCAGACAGGGGTGCCTGTTGTCCTCACTACTTTTTATTCTGACATTGGAACCATTGGTAGTCAAGATGAGGGAGATCAAACTAGAGCCTTAAGAACAAAAAATGTATTTGTTTGCAGATGAATGCTACTTTTTCTGAGTGAATCAAAAAGTGATATCCAGAAAGTAATGAATCTAATACAACAGTTTGGATCCCTCTCTGGGTTAAAAATAAATTGGGAAAATTCAGAGGCACTACAGTTGAATTAGGGAGGACTCTTGGATTATTCATTTTCCCTTATGTGGGAGAAGAGTACTTGAGACTTCATTCAAGTGTAGATAGTCAGTTGGAGGTACATTCTGAGATGTGCGTCTCTGGGACGTCTGGACATTTCGATGTCCAGACGGCCTGGAGATACACTCAATTCTGTTTCCGAGGGGGCTAGATATTCCTGCAGGAGCAGAATCGCAGCATAGTGGCTGGATGTCCGGGACATGCCCTGATTCAGGCATCCTGGACGTCAAGCCACTTATCTGGCTAACTTAGTCAGGCTACTGAATGGAGCTGCTATGCCATGGCGTCCCATTGCCATGGCACTGTGGCTCCATTCAGGAGCCGCAATCACCAGATGCCGCTGAAAAGTTTCTTTCCCCGCAGCATCCCATGGCCAGGGTCTGGCTGTGGGGAACTTCCTGTACCCCTACCTTCCTTTTTCCCCACCGGCCCCCACTGAAACATCGCATCCAGGGGTACTTATTCCACTTCTGAGGTGGAATAAGTCCCCCATCTAAAGGACATACCCCAAATATACAGGACCGACCTCAGAATTGGCCCTGGACATCCAGGATGATGACCTGCTTTCGCTCCGCTCCCGCTCCACCCTCCGCCCACACTCGTCTAAAGCTCCCCATATAACACAGCTGTACATATGGGGAGCCTTTGCAGCAGCATAGCCATTTCCACAGATAGCAGTGATGTACGTCCAGGCTGGATGTACATCTCCATTATTCATGGTTGTGAATGACCCTTTCGATGTATAAAAAGAATATGCAAGAAAAATAAGCATATTAGAGAGATATCTGAACTGTGGTGGGAACTCCCTCTGTCTCATGGGTCGCAATGAACTCTTCAAAATGGTAGCTTTGTCTAAGATCTTATATCCTGTTCAAATGATCCCTTTTTGAATTTTAGGTAAGGATGAGAGGAATTTTAAATTAGTACTATGAAGAGCTTATGGAGGGGTGGAAACGCACATATTAGCAATTATAAATTAATATTTGAGAAAAATAAGGGAGGCTTAAAGACACCAGATCTTCACCTATACAACATAGCTGCCAATATGAGATGGGTTAAAGAAGCATATGGGGCCCTACAAACTGTGGTAAGGCCCTATGATTTTTTGACACTGCCTTATGGTACTGGTAAAGGGTGTATAAAGAACGTTGTCTTGTTCTTTTCTGACTTCTCTGGAAAACGGTTGGTATGGGGGGCATAGATTATGAAAGTTACTGTACCTGGGAATATATCACCCTTGTTATCTATCCAAGGGAATTCAGGATTCCCACTGTATCTGGGCCCTTCTAGATTGGCTTTGTGGGCATCCAAGGTGTGTAAAAGGTTGGATAATATTATTCGACAGGAGGAGGAACAGTTCCCAACATTTGATTGTATTAAGCAGGAGTGGGAAATACCAAACAGTCATCTGATTCATTATCTTCAAATAAGACATTATTTTGAAACTTTGGAACATAAATCCAAAGAGCAAATTCACATACAGGAGACAGATGAAGAATTTACTTTACTGCCTGATAAGTTTAATACACTATCTAATTGTCGGAGTTAGTGTCAAAGGGCCCCAGAGGTTGAACAGCTGGATCAGCTGTGAACCCACAACTTGGGAACTGAATTGACACAAGAACAATTACAAAATATTCTAAAACAAATATATCAATTGATACCTAGAGTCGAACTACAATAATTGCATTTTGCAATTTAAGATCAAACATAGGATTTATATAACCAGAGAGACAGGCGCCCAGATGAATTTGTGGGAATAAATAATTCATATGACATGCAAAAGAATGCAGCATACTCTACTACATTCTATCTGAGAATGCCGTAAATTAAAAAGACTATGGACACAAACTATACAGGCAATAGAGAAAGTGGTACGGGTGGAGATACACTGGTGTTATAATCTGTTAATGTTCCGAGATTTAAGTAGTTAAAAAGCAAATTTATCAAAAGAGTCATAGGATTGGCTCTTCTGTTAGTAAAAAAGCAGTCATTCTTCAATACTGGATAAAGGAAGAATGGCCTCCTTATGAAAGTTGGGTGGAATCAATGCTATCCATGAAGGACATTGAGATTTATTCACAAGCTAGATATCCCATGCAAAGCTATGAGTTATCAACAGTTATGGTTTCATTTCTGGTTTAAGTGGAAAGGGAATATTGAAGATGGCCACAGTCAGTAGGAAATAGCTTGTGAATTCCGAGACTGAAAAGGGGTGGGGGAGGTAAGAGGGATGGAGGGGGGTATAGATGGAAGAGAGTGCTTGGGGTAAATTCATGTTGAAAACACAATGAACATCTCTGAAGACCGACCTCAGGAGCAGAAACAACCCCAAGATCTAGCATACTTAATAGATGAAGGGAAAGATATTGATACAATTGGATGGATGGGCAACTTGGATGGAGGCAATGGAGGGAGGAGTAGCCTAGTGGTTGGGGCAAGGTACTTCAGGCCAGAAGGTCGAGGGTTCAAATCCCACTAGAGGACAGCAACCTTGGGCCGGAAGGACTGGGGTTTCTAGTCCCACAGATGCTCCTTGTGGTCTTGGCAAGCAACTTAACCCTCCATTGCCCATGTTCCCTGTAAGTATTAGTGTATGTGTCTCATATCCCCGCGTGTTAAATGTATCCCCCAATTGTGTTGTGACCGCTTTGATTGAAGGATAAGGCGGTATACAAAACTGTCTAAATAAATAAAAAATAACTTGAATATGTGTAATAGCAATTGATAATCCCAGTTGTTGATTTATTCATTGCTATGAAGTGATGGTGTTGTGACATAAATAAATACAGTATGTAGGGATTGGAATTCAGATGTTAAGGTCAGGGCATACTCATTTCTGGCTGTGTTTTAGAAACACCTCTGCTAAAGGTGTAGCTGTTTCTAAAATATGAATAAGGAGGTGCATGGGTGCATGAAGATTGCCATCCATGTATAGTAGAAGGCACCATTTTAGAAATTTACATATGGGAAAAATTGACAGAAGAAACCTGAAAACGTGACATATTTAAGTGCCAGAATTTCACATTCAGCACGATTCAATAATATGCACATCTGGCCCACAGACTCATCTAAATAAAAAACAGGCCCCCTTTGAATCTAATTCCACATTCACAGGTCTGGACATGCCCACGAGTCTGGAAACAGGGAGATAGAAGTGTTAGATGCAGCATGAGCAAGTGCTATTCAGCCAGCTCGTGCCTCGGACACAGGTAAACATTTTGGACATCTTCGTGCCCACTGTATTCTGAAATGTTACACATTTCAGATCCTGCCCATCCGCATGATGTACTCGCAGACGCCACGCCCCTCACGCCACGCCCCTCAGGAAAAACATGCATCTCCTAAGCTGCTCATCAAAGACAGTAGTTTGCTGATTATTTATTTTATTTATTTATTTACATTCTCTTATATACCGCGCTATTCTGCATCAGTGCGGTTTACATTAAACAAACTGAAATTACATTGAACAGGGCATTATAACTTGGAGATAACTATTTTACAGGGAACATGGGCTATGGAGGGTTAAAAAAAACTTGATGTAACTTGTTACATTCTTGTATGTTCTGTTTCAAATGTAAACCGCACTGATTATAATAGCGCGGTATATAAGAAAAATAAATAAATAAATATAAGTGGCTTGCCCAAGACCACAAGGAGCACCTGTGGGACTAGAAACCCCAGTCCTTCCGGCCCAAGGTTGCTGTCCTCTAGTGGGATTTGAACCCCCGACCTTCCAGCCTGAAGTACCTTGCCCCAACCACTAGGCCACTCCTCCCACTGATGCACACTAGACATACATACCAATGAGAAATGACCATATACCAATCCTCCTCTTGCTCTGCAAAGTGCTAGGTAAGTCCAGTGCACCCCAATATGGTATATGACAGGAATGTCCAACAGGTAGATCGTGATCTACCTGTAGATCACGGAGGGGTCAGAGGTAGATCGCCAGCCCCACTTGGCTCCATCTCTCCAGCAGCTCGCCCCGTCGCTAGGAGAGAGCTCATGCCAGCAGGTCATCTGCCGAGGGCTTGCCGCTGCTGCTGATCCTTTGCCTGTCTTTTTTCCCTGCCTGCAGGAATCTTGCCTGCGGGTGTATTGGGGGTGCTTGTTGTTTTCGTGACAATAGTTTGTGGGTACCCCAGGGGGCTGCCGCCCACGCCCCACAATGAGACGCCACAGGCCCGGTGTCATACCTGCTCTCCAGCCTCTCAGAATCACCCATTCCTGCCCCCAAACCAACACCCCTTAGAAGTGTGTTATATACTGGGCGATATCCATTCGCCCGGGCTTTACCTGAATACACTTACCATATTAGTTGTGTCGTGTGCTGCTCGTTGGTTGCTTTATAGTTCGCTTTCATTAAATGTTTTCGGGCAGACACAACAAAGTGTCAAGAATTTGGTGATTTTGGCAGGCTTTTCCAATTTTGTTCTAACTTGCCTATGCCTTGCCTTCAAATTGGTTCAAACCACTGTGACTTTTGCTTGCCTCTGCAATTTTGCCTCTGCCTTGCCTTTGCGTTGATTCTACACTGTGTGCAGAATTTATTAAATCATGTGTGGTGGTATTTGAACTTGTTTGGTGGTATTTAGTTTTATTTGGCTTGCTGGACAGGTGTTTGAGTTTTTTTGATGATTGTTTGGTGGTATTTGATTATATTGGTGCCAGTATGATGAATTCTTATTTTTACTTTTAGAACTGCATGTGTGGTTTTCGCATCTCCACTCCTTGTATTGCACATCATCCAAAGGTCTTCAGTTCCTGTTGATCTTTAATACTTTGGGACAGTGACAGTTTTGGACCAGATTCAGCCAGTGTTTATACTAACTTAGCAGATTTGGCCTTCTTACATCAAGCCACCCCAGTATAACGAAGATGAGTGTTCCAAAGAAGAGCAAAACCTACCACTTTCATGATGAATGGGAAATGGACTACTTCTTCATCATGGTGGAAGACAAGTGTTGTTGTCTAATTTGTAACGCCCCAGTATCCTTGCCCAAAAAGGGTAATCTGGAATGTCATTATAAGGCTCTGCATAGCAATAAGTTTGATGCCGATTTTCCACCCAAAAGTGAAATTCGTAAACTGAAGCTCAAAGAACTTAAATCAAAATTGGCTACTCAGCAACAGTTGATGGCGAAGCCAAGGTCACATTCGGTCAATGCAACCATAGCATCCTTCAAGGTCAGCAACCTGATTGCAAAGAAATGCAAACCTTTCACTGAAGGGGAATTTGTAAAAGATTGTTTTCTTGAAGCAGCTGACAATTTTTTGTAGGATTTAAAATTAAGAAAGAGATCATAGCTGCAATTCAAGATGTACAATTGTCAAGAAACGCCGTCATGTGGCGAATAGAAAAGATGTGTGGAGACACAACTGAACAGTTGGAGGATGTTTCAAATTGTGTTGCTTTATCACTCCAACTGAATGAATCTACAGGCATAAGAGACATAGCCCAGTTACTAGTCTTTAGCCGGATGGTTTTTGAAGACTTCAGTGTTAAAGAAGAACTACTTGGAATGATTTCTTTAAAAGGGAGAACTACCGGTCAGGAAATATTCAGTTCTTTCCATTCTTTTGTGACAAAGTGTAATCTTCCATTGCATAGACTTGTTTCCATCACCACTGATGGAGCAAGAGCAATGACAGGTGAGGTTAACGGTTTCATAGCCCTCTGTAGACAGCATGACGACTTCCCAGATTTCCTTTCTTACCACTGCATCATTCACCAGCAAGTTTTGGCAAGCAAGAGACTCAATACAAAGACTGTCATGGACATCGCTTTCAAAATTGCAAATTCAGTTCATGGAAGATCACTTCAAAGATGGCTTTTCAATCTTACTCTTGATGAAGGGGCAGCAGAAATCATTTTGCACACAGATGTAAGGTGGCTAAGTAGGCACAAATTTCTGCAAAGATTTCGTGATTTGCTGAATGAAATATAAAGCTTTTTGAAGGAGAGGGGAGATGACCAAGCAGAGTTGGAAGATGAGGAGTGGTTATGTGATCTGGCATTTCTCGCTGACTTTACAGGCGAACTAAGTGATATGAACCTTGAACTACAAGGTAAAAACAAATACATTGGCGAGATGATGAGTACACAAATTAGTCAATAAAAGTTAAAGAAAGTTATTAAGACAGTTAAAGAAAGTTATTACTCAATAAAACTTTAAGAAAAAATGCACTTTCCCCTCGCAGTTCTTACTGGATCTTCGTCTCTCTGTTTTGTTTTTGCTTAATTTGCTTAACAGCTGATCACAACCAAGTAAATGACAGAAGGTTCATTAAAAATGGAGGGGGGGGGGAATCCTCCAACTTTTGTTAAAATTTAATTTGAAACTAATTTGAAACTTAATTTTCATGGTGGTAGATCACTGGCACTTTTGGCCGGAAAAAGTAGATCACGACCTGTTCGAAGTTGGACATGCCTGGTATACGAGAATGTAAATATGAACATGTATGTCAAAACATACCTTGCATCAAATGGTATGTTGCATTAAAAACCAGCCTCAGTGATTCCTGCCCTGGTCATCTCTACAAATACACCTTAAACTGCTAGAGAACTGCACAAAACTCCAAATTAACATTACAGTTCCCGAAAGGATGCATAATATTGCTATGCAAAAAATGTATGCCCTTGTTGTGCCTATGGCCTATAAGTGCACTCATTCTGCTGCTCCACACTATCATTCCTCTTTTATCTCTCCCTAGACTTCTCCCCGGAAACTCCACTCTTTTGTCAGATTGCTTCTATCTTTGCCCTTCTCTTCTACTACCAAATCCAGACATCTCTCCCTTCAACTTGTTCCAGGCGTAAGGCTGCTCCTTACGCCTGGAACAAACTAACTGAGTCTGTACATCAAGCTTCATCTCTGGACCCTCTCAAATCCAGGCTGAGCACTCACCTCATTGTTGCCGCTGTTGGATCTAATCCGCCTAAGCTCCCTTGTGTTTCCTGACCATTCCCTTGGCTGTATCCTGTTCACAGCTACAGTGTTGTCTGTCTAGACTAGATTGTAAACTCTGCTGAGCAGGAACTGTCTTTTACGTGTGTCTGTGCAGCGCTGTGTACACCTTGTAGGGCTACACAAATGATCAATAGTAGTAATGGTTGTAGTAGGGCCTTCTGGCCATGGCATCTGAGGCTCACCTATCTGGGTACTGGCATTTCTCACAGCAGCTACACCTGTCCCATCATGGCATATTTTGGTCTATATACATCCTCTATCTGTGGGGTAACCCTGCCTGCCTTCCAACAGCCAGCTTTGTGGCACTGCTCCCTTGGTCAGGGCTTTGTGGGCATGGGAGGGAAGATCCTTGTGCCATCCCACCAAGTAGCCAGACTCCAGATATATCACCACTCTTCCAGCTCTCATTGATCCTGGCCTGGGCAGGGATGTAGGTCACATGGGAAAATCCAGGGAATGTTGGCACTACATCGGTTGTGTCTCCCAGTGCCAGGCACAGTGGATGTATGGCTGCCCTATCACACTATAACCAACACTGCTCCAGAGATACAACACAGAAATACAGAAACATGATGACAGAAAAAGACCACATGGCCTATCTAGTCTGTCCTTCCTTATCAACCACTACAGCAGTCCCCTTTTTTCCTTTAGAGATCCTCTGTGTTTGTCCCATGCTTCTTTGAATTCAGATACTGTCCTCATCTCTACCACCTCCACTGGGAGACTATTCCACAGTTCCACCACTCTTTCTGTAAAGAAATATTTCCGCATATCACGCTTGAATCTATCCCCTTTCATCCTCATCCCATGTCCCTTCATAGCAGAGCTTGGTTCTCCTCCTGTGCATTTATGCCACGGAGGTATTTAAACGTCTCAATCATATCACCTCTATCCTGCCTTTCCCTAAGGTGTACATATTAAGATCCTTAAGTCTGTCGTCATATGCTTTATAATGAAGACCATTAACCATTTTAGTAGCCACCCTCTGTACTGACTCCAGCCTGTTTATATCCTTTTGAAGGTGCGGTCTCCAGAATTGCACACAATATTCCAAACGAGGTCGCATCAAAGATTATACAGAGGCACTATCACCTCCTTTCTTCTGCTGGCCATTCCTCTTCCTATGTGACCAAACATCCTTCTAGCTTTTCTTGTCCCCTTTTCTACCTATTTAGCTACTTTAAGATCATCAGACACAATCACGCCTAGGTCCCACTCTTCTTTAGTATATAAAAGTACTTCACCCCTATACTGTATTGCTCCCTTGGATTGCTGCAGCCCAAATGCATGACCTTGCATTTTTTAACATTAAATCTCAGCTGTCAAATTCTAGACCAAGCTTAGCTGGATCCCTCCTCATGTTATCTACACCTTCCTGGGTGTCTACTGTATTGCAGATTTTGGTATCATCCGCAAAGAGGAAAACCTTACCCAACAGCCCTTCCGGTATATCACTAACAAAGATGTTAAAAAGAATCGGACCAAGGACAGATCCCTGGGGCACATCACTGGTAACCTCCTTCTCCTCAGAGTGAGCTCCATTTATCAATACCCTTTGTTGCTGCCCACCAGGGCCGACCCATCCATTGTGCAATAATGTTGTTCGCACAGGGCCCCACGCGAACACCATTAATGCACACGGTGGACGGCTGCAGAGGGAGCCGGGGAACCCGCACGAGGCCCCAGCTCCATCTGCACAGCTGCTAGCGTGAGGAGTCTTTTCCCTTACGCTAGCGGCTGTATCTGTGAAGACACAAATGCTGGGAGAGGTTAAAGGCAATGCCCTTTAACCTTTTCCAGCATTCGCGGCTTCACACAAACAGCCACCTGCATGAGGGAAAAGACTCCTCACACTAGCGGCTGTGCAGAGGGAGCTGGGGCCTCGCAGGGCTTCCCCGGCTCCCTCTGCAGTCCCTTAGATGGCCCAGGGCTGTTCGGGGGGGGGAGGGGACTGCAAATGCGCCATGATGGGGGGAGGCTATGACTGGATGGGCCGTGATGGGGGGCTAGGACTGCAAATGGGCTGTGATGGGGGGGCTAGGACTGGATGGGCTGTGATGGGGGGACTTGGATTAGGAATGGACTGTGATGGGGGGCTAGAACTGCAAATGGGCTGTAATGGTGGGGGGCTAGGACTGGATGGAGTGTGATGGGGGACCTGGATTGGAAATGGACTGTGATGGGGGGCTAGGACTGCAAATGGACTGTAATGGTGGGGGGGGGGGCTAAAACTGGAAATGGGCTGTGATGGGGGAAAACTTGGACTGGAAATGGGCCGTGATGGGGGAGGGGCTAAGACTGGAAATGGGCTGATGAGGGGGCTGGAAATTGGCTAATGGGGGAGCTTGGAGTGGAAATGGGCTGATGGGGGGCTGGAATGGAACTGGAAAAGAGCATATGGGGGCTAGGACTGGAAATGGAATGTTGGGGGCTGGAATAGGACTGGAAATGGGCTGATGGGGGCTGGAATAGGGCTGACGAGGGGGCTAGGATCGGAAATGGGCTGAGGGAGCGCGTGGAGTGGAAACGGGCTGATGGGGGGCTGGAATGGAACTGGAAAAGAGCATATGGTGGGGTAGGACTGAAAATGGGCTGATGGGGTCTGGTATAGGACTGGAAATGGGCTGACGAGGGGGCTAGTATTGGAAGTGGAAAAGAGCATATGGGGGGCTAGGACTGGAAATGGGCTGATGGGGGGAGCTTGGACTGCAAATGGGTGATGGGCTCGAAAAGAACTGCAAATGGCTAATGGGGGAATTGGACTGGAAATGAGCTGATGGGGGCTGGAATAGGACTGGAAGCGGGCTGAGGGGAGTTGGAATAGTGCTGGAAATGGGCTGACAAGGGGGCTAGGATTGGAAATTGGCTGATGGGGGAGCTTAGAGTGGAAATAAGTTGATGGGGGGCTGGAATGGAACTGGAAAAAAAGCATATGGGGGCTAGGACTGAAAATGGGCTGATGTGGGGGCTTGGGAGATTGGGACTAGAAGGAAGCTGATGTTGGTGGGTCTAGAACTATGAGGGAGCTGATTTTGGGGGAGGACTAGAAAGCGTTGGGAATGGGGAATGAGAATGGAGAGGGGAAAAAATATTTTGTGTGGGAGGGAAGAAAAGTCTACGATGGGCTATGTAATGGGAGAGTAAGTGGGGATTGAGAATGGAAGGGTGAAATTTGAGTGGATGATAAAGGAATAAGGAAAGAAAAGGGGGAAAGAGCAAAATGTGAAAGATCAGTTTGTTAAAGCAGATATAGAGAGAGAATGGAAAAAATCTAAAAGAGAAGAAATGACAAATGGATAGCTCGCAGAAGACACGAAGAAACCAGAAGAAAGTGACTGGAGCAATTGCAGCTGAAAAATAAAATCCCAAACAGAAGGTAGAAAACTACTTTTTATTTTGAATTTATTAACTGGAATATGTCAGGTCTGGGAAGTGTGCATTGCTATTATCTTCGCGTTTTTGCTTAGTGCAAGCGGAAATTAATTTATAGTTTTATTTATCCAGTGTTGTACATTTCATGTTTGGCTTTTGGGGTTCCCAGTTTTAATTATCATCTTCCTATTTCTAAATTGTGATCCCTTGTTCTTTGTGTGGTGACAGTCTATGTTCTGCATGTGTAACCAAGTTGAGGTATTCTGTTCATATTGTTTCTATTTGACAGTCCCACTTGTTCTCTTTCCCCCAGTGAGATGTATTGGTATTCTCTGAGATGTACTGGTTTTAATATCTGCACTGTTGCCCTTTGATAGGTAGGGTTTGGTGCTTTGTGAGTCCTGATAGTGCTGTTATGATACGGTGGATTTGCTATGGGTTCTAAATGATCAGTGTTTGTAGTACTTCCTAACGGGCCTGGTGGTTGTAGCTGCAATATAGTAATGTAGAAATCTGTTAGTCTTTCTTTATTCAGACACTCATTAAGAGGCATGTTTACTAAAAGCGCATGTTAAAATTATGCAAATGAGGAATATTATGCAAATAAGGCCCCACAATTAATCTCCGCACATGGCCCCGCACCCCCCTTGGGCTGCCCCTGCCTCCCATTCAACCAATTTCTAACCCAAACAGTAACTTTAGGATCAATCCCTAGCGTGCTCAGTTTGTTTATAAGTCGCCTGTGAGGAATGGTGTCAAAGGCTTTACTGAAATCTAAATACACCATACCTAGGGCTCTCCCTTGGTCCAACTCCCTGGTCACCCAGTCAAAGAAATCAATTAGATTTGTCTGACAAGACCTGCCTCTGGTGAATCCATGCTGCATCAGATCCTGTAATCCACTGGACTCCAGAAACCTCACTATTTTCTCTTTCAGCAGCGCTTCCAATAATTTACTCACCACTGAAGTTAAACTAACCAGCCTGTAGTTTTCAACCACATCCTTACCTCTGCTTTTGTATAAAGGGACCACATGTGCCTCTCTCCAGTCCTTTGGCACCACTCCTGACGCCAACGAGTCATTGAAAAGATCAGTCAATGGAGCTGCTAGAACGTCCCCAAGTTCCCTCAGTATTCTAGGGTATATCCCATCCGGTCCCATCATTTGTCTACTTTAAGTTTAGCTAGTTTCTCAAAAACTTAGCCTTCTGAAAATTGTTTAAGATGCCCCTCACTTCTGTTCCTTTTTGTGGGTGTTTTCTGAGGTCCTGCTCCTGGTTCTTCATTTGTGAACACAGAGCAGAAATATTTGTTAAGCAATTCCGCTTTATCCTCATCAGCTACATATTCCTCCCCTTCATCCTTGAGTCTGACAATACCACTTTTGCCCTTCCTCTTCTCACTAACATATCTGAAAATGTCTTATCCCCCCATTTTATTGCATTGGCTATTTCCTCCTCTTTTTGAATCTTTGCTTTCCTGACTACTTTGCTAGGTTCTCTAAGTTTTTCCAAATATAGATGCCTGTCTTCCTCTCTCTGTGATCTCTTGTATTTCATGAAGGCCGCCCTCTTTTTCTTCACCTTTTCAGCTACTTCTTTCAAAAACCATAGCGGTCTCCTTTTCCTTTTGCCTTTACTTACCATTTTAACAAAAAGGTTGGTTGCCCTTAAAATATTCCCTTTCAGTTTTGCCCACTGTTTTTCTACATCCCGTAACTCTGCATTTTTCTTTGCTGGCCCTGCCCTATGGAACTCCCTCCCCACCTCCCTCCGTCTGGAACAAAGCTACCGCACTTTTAAGGTTCAGTTGAAGACCTATCTTTTCAACAAAGCATTTGATCTACCCACTGCCCATGTTTAGTCCTATGTGCTCTTCTCCCTTAGTCCAGTTTAATATGTCTGCATGTATGTCTAACCAGCCTCTCACTCTCTGTTTTGTCCTATGTGTTCCTCTCTCTTCGTCATGTCCACCGTATATGCATGTTATGCTTGCCCTGTTCTCTCACTTTTCTGTCTACCATTGTAACTTCTTTTTCCTTTTCGGTGCCTATGGCCCTATATTATTTGAATTTGTAAACCAACTTGTTTTTATTTGAAGGGCGGTATATCAAGTGAAATAAACATAAACATAAACATACATCCCTAGCTGTTCTCATCCTGCTAATGACTCCCTGAGGTATTGGCCCATCTTGGCAAAGTTAGTCTTCCTAAAGTCTAAGACCCTCACTTTTGAATGGATTTTAACAGCCCTAGTCCTAATACTGAACCACACCATCTGGTGATCACTGGATGCAAAATGATCTCCCACTATAACATCAGAAACACTTTCACCATTGGTAAGCACCAAGTCTAGTATGGCCCCTTCACATGTGGGTTCTGTTACCAGTTGCCTGAATAGTTATCCCTGTAGAGCATCCAGGATCTCCTTACTTCTAGCTAATACTGTAGCAGGAATGTGCCAATCAAAATCTGGCATATTGAAATCCCCTAAATCCCTCAATGATGGGCATTTAATTTTGAATTTCATTGAGGGATTTAAGCACCATTGAAGTTAAGTATCTGCTTGTTCATTGAAGCTCTTTATGGCAAGATGGTTATGATATAATTGTTCTCTTTATTCCAGATACTGGTAAGGTGGCGTTGGCTGCCCAGAATAATGGTTTTCATGATCTCAATGCAGTCTGGCTTAGTTATTTAACTGAAATAGGTTAATTGGATTTTATGATAGAATATTATTGAATTTGTGTGTTGGTGCCTATGGAGCTAAGCTTAGCTACCCAATAGTAAGTTTCCTATTAAAATTAAAATTTAAATTAAATAAAGATTTATCTTTATCTTTATCTTTATTTTAACACTTGATTGACCGCACAAGTGGAGGCATCAGAGTGGTTTACAATAAATGTTGGAAAGGAATGCCAATTAACAGACAGGAAAGCAGAGAGGACAGGGCACAGAGGGAAAGAATAGAGAAACATGCATACAAGAGCAATCATAACAGTTAGGAGGGGCATGTAATCAGGTCCAGAGTTGGGGAGAGATCAAAGGCGAGTTTGAAAAAATGGATCTTTAGCATTGTCTTAAATTTTGGGAAAGACTGTTCAGAGAAGAGTGAATCTGGAAGTAAGTTCCAGAGTGTTTGTCCAAGAAAAAAGAACGCAGAATGGTGGATTAGCTCAAGGTGTGCGCGAGCAGGAGATGGGAGAGATGGATGATTATTATGGATTGAGTGGAGGGCACGAGGAGGGGTATGCATGTGAATGAGATCAGCAAGGTATTGTGGCATGCCAGTATGGATTACTCTGTGCACAGTGATAAGTATCTTGTACGGAAACCGGAATGTGAGAAGGAACCAATGTAAACAGATAAGGAGAAGAGATATGTGATCGGTATGTGAAGAGTGAGTAAGGAGTTGGGCAGTCATATTTTGGAGTAGCTGTACACAGTTTAGCTGGTATGGAGGTAGACCTGCTAGAATGACATTACAGTAATCGTGGTGAGACAGGAGGAGTGACACTATGAGTGTGGTCAGAGGACAGAGGGAGAAATGAACAAATTGCCCGTAGTTGGCAGAGTGTGACAAACAAGTGGTGCACAAGTGAGGTGATATGCTGATGGAAGGAAAGGGAAGAATCAAGAGTGATGCTAAGGTACCAAAGGGATGAAGTGAGGGGTATACATATATCGGAAAACAGGGGCTACTGAAGGGCAAGGGCCACCAAAGGTGAATCATATGGCGGCAGATTTGGCGGGGTTGAGGTATAAGTAATTAAAGGACAAACATAAAGAGCTATGGGCAAGGAAGGAATTCAGGGGGGCAAGATCAGGGAAGAGAGGGCTAGTACAGAACAGTAAAATGCCAATAACCCAGACTGCTGGATAACTAGGGTTAGTGGGGGCCAGAAAATTTTTAAAGAGAAGGGGTACCAATACAGAACCTGGGGGACCCCACATGGAAGGGAAGTAGCAGGAGAGGCAGAGGGACCAACTTGAACAAAGAAGGAGTGGGAGGAGAGAAATGACCTAAACCACTGGTGAACTGCCCTGTCATGCAGGTGAGAAAGGAGTGTTGAATGGTTGAGAAGGTTGAATGCTGATGACAGGTCTAGGGATACTGTGAGGGAGAAATCATCTTGTTCATGTGCCAAATGAAGCTCATTCAGAAGAGAGAGGAGAGTGGTTTCCATACTATGACCAGTTCTGAAACCAGATTGTCAGGGATGAAGGGCAGAGGTAGAGTCAAGATGAGTAGAGAGTTGTGAAAAGAACACTTTCTCTGGTGTCTTTGACAGGAAGGGAAGGTTGGACATAGGACACCAGTGTGCGGGGACAGAGGGATCCAGGGAAGATTTCTTCAGAATGTGACAAACGATCGCATGTTTCCAGACAGCTGGGAAGGAACCAGAGGAGAGACTTGAACTGATGATGCAGAGCAAATATGGAAGAAGAGCAAGGGAGAGTTCTGGCAGCCAGTGGGAAGGTATGCATCAGGTGGAAGCCTGGAGGAGATTTTGAGCATGAAGGGGAAATGGGAGAGGAAGGGAGGGATGGAGAAAGGGGAGGGGGACAAGAGGGAAAGGTGAGATATTAAGCATGAACTTTCTCAGAGAAGAAGGTTGTGAGATTGGTGGACGCCAGGGTAACAGAGGAAGACGTAGGCTGATGAGGAGGAATGAGGTGCTGAGAGGGAGCGGAGAGTCAAATAGAGCTGATGGAAGAGTTTAACAGACTGGATCATATTACGATAAAGGCAGTAGCTGAGTCAAAAAGTGGCAAGAGATTCTGGCCAGGAGTGTCTGCGCCAATGAGACTCTGCACAATGGAGATAGGTTTGTTGAAGGTAGAGACCAGGATGGTACCAAGGTGATGAGAGGGAGTGCAAGAGAATGGAACAGTGGAGACAGCTTGTCTAGTGTGGCAGATAATGAGGTGTTCCAGGTCTGAGCCTGTGCATCTATCAAAAGGGAGGCAAAGATTGAAGGAAAAAAGAGTGTCAGCTGAGGGAAATGCCTGGAGTGTGGACGGTATGATCTGGCATGACAACCACGTGGGTGGGTAAGCTGGAGGGAATCCATACTGGAGATGAGGGAGGGGAATGACAAAGACAAGGAGAAAAGCAGGAAAGAGTGGTCTGTCCAGGGGAGGGGGAGAGCCAAGATGGCAAAGGGAGCATATGGAGAGCTGAGTGGGGTGAGAATTAAGTCCAGAGTGTGACCTGCAGTATGAGTGGCACAGCTGACATGCTGATGGAGAGATAGATCATCGATGAGGGTAAAAAGAGCTTTATCTTGAGGATGTGATGGGGAATCATAGTGGGAATTAAAGTCCCCAAGGACATATAGATGAGGAAGGAAAGGGATGTCTCTGACAGCAATAAGAGAAGAGCATCCCAGAATTCTGGGTGGAGGGAAGGTGGGGCGTATATCAGCAGAAAATGAATTGGCTGGTAATCTCCAGATGGAGGAGGAGGGACTGGGTAGTGGGGTGGTGAGGATAAGAGAAGAGCGATAATTAATGGCCATGCCACCCCACTTTGGCCCAAATGGGAAGTGTGAAATGCTGAGAAACCTGGGGGAAGGCATCGATGGAACAAGGAGTTTTTTAGATCACTGATGGTTATTAAGATCAATCCCTTGTTGGTGGGTGACCACCTGTTAGAGGGATGACTTAAATACTGAGATCTTTTTGCCTTGTTTTCTAAATTTTGTAGGATTGAAATGGTAATGGTGTTGTATAACCCTCTTAGGAAAAAGGCTGTGTGATTATCCAGAGTTTTTTGAGTGTTGATGTTTGCCCTATCACACTGCCAACAATATCTGAGCTGATTAGAAAACCCTATGTAAAATAATCCAGAAGGAATCAGCATACAGTAGGTTTCCTATGGCTAAATGTCAAAATACATCCCTGCTGATAATAAGGGACCCTCAGAATAAGGACATTCAGCTGTGCAAACAGCACTAATACATGCTCAACAACAACACCATTGGTCCCACAAAATGTGCATTATGGGCATACATTAGTGTTGTTTTCACTGTTGTATGTCTTTATTTTAAGGGTCCCTTATTATTGCTAGGATATGTTTTGACATTTAGCTATAGTGAACTCTCTCTGAGTTTGACTGCCCAATCACACTGGCCACCTGCACATAGTTTGCTGAAGTCATCCATACAGTCCAGGTACTGGCCAGGCTTTCATGTCCCCCTGAATTGCAGATGAACACACCAGATCCCTCTGTGCACCCCTCAGACCACACACACACACTCTCACTCTCACTATCACAAAAACATGATTCTGCCAAAAAGATGCCTTGAACCTACACATAACAACTATGAGATAACATAATCGCATGAGATACCAGGACTAGAAATATCATCTCCGTTTCTCACCCAAAAAAGAATCCGTTCCCTGCTCATGCCCATACTATCTCTGCATCAGCAATCCCATTTTTCAGAACATGGAAATTGTTAGGGTGCCATATATTGGCTCCTTTAGCACAAACAGCACATTAGTGCACAGCCTGAGTAACCACTATTGCTCTTCTTAATATTTCTGTAAGGGTGTTTATTAATGTGTCTAGATCTTACATCATTCCCTCACCTCTGCTCCCTGTACCTTAAAACTGCATCTTGTGTTTTTCTAGTCTGCAGTCACACCAGTTCAAAACATACTTGTCACAACCATTCTTCAATATGGGCTGCATTGCAGAGAGGGGCAGAATTTTTTTGAAGTCATGGCCTTATTCCACATTTCAGCAGGAATAATGTGGATGTTTCTAGGAAACACTTAATACGCACACAGGCATTTCCTGAATATGCTTTCTATGTCTCCGTGGCTGACCACACCCCCATTCCGCCCCTTCTGGGTACATTCTGAGATCCCTGTGCTAGCGCCACAGATGTGCATGCAGCAGTGTTTCAAAATACATTCTGGGATGTTTTCAGCACATAAACGTCCCCATCACACATACAAACCCCTTATTCATATTCTGGAATGACCCCCAATGTGTTTATCTAAATGTTGGCACTTGCTTGTGTATCTGAGCCATTTTGCAAACCTAGACATACAGATGCTCTTAAGTAATTACAGAGGACTATCTTTCTCTCATTTCAAGTTTGAAGGGGAAAATAAACTAGAGGATTAAGGGGGATGTTCTCCTTAATTCCTCCTGTAAATGGATAGCCAAAAGAAGCCCTTTTTAAATCCAGGTGTAAAGAAGTAGGTGTAAATCCAGATGTGGACAATTTTGGGCTTATACATGTGCATGAAATGTGGAATGCATATGTACATTTTTGTCCTGTCCAGGCCACGCCCCTGACATGTCCCCATGCACTTTTGACATGATATGGACAGCCACATACAAAATAAGTCTTTTCTAAAGTGGCCATTTACACATGCATGCAATAGTCATATCTACCTGTGTAAATAACTCCTATAGTGAGCAATGGCCAGCACATTATGGGAATATTCAGTGCCACTGATTATAAGTGATGCAGTGCTGAATACATGTACAATTTTAAACACCAGCCAGCATTTAACAAATTTTCACTGACCGCCATGGCTCAGTATTGACCCCTGGATTCCTACATGTTTTTGCTTTTAGACCGACATGCCTATCTAGTCCACTCAACTGAGATTCATCTATTTTTGTTAGATTTTCTTCTAAATTCCTAGTTGTATCCCCAAACTAGCTGCCTTTTATTTAACCTCTCAACCCTTTTCCCTCCACTGCCCACCATATCTATCTCAAGCACACCCATAATCTGTTATAGTAATTGTCTCCACCACTGTTGCTAGCAGGCCACTCTAGACTTCAACATCTTAAACTCTGCATCTTACAGGACCAATAAGCAAGCTAAACGGCCAGGCTTCCTTCTATATCTTATGACCAGGTTTCCTAATCTTGATAGCCACTGGGGTTAGTGAGGTTCTTATTTAAACAAATAAAGAATTCTCATGCTCAGTAAAGTTTTGTTTTTAACCATGGTCTCTCTATATGTATCACTCCAGCACATTGAAGGCCTAATGTTGATGTGCCACTGCTGTTTAGGGTCATAACTAGAAATTCATGCAAGTTACCCCAGTGCCTTCTTCAAGAAGGGGCGGCCCAAGAGGGGTGCAAGGCCATGTGTGGAGATTAATTGAGGGGCCTCATTTGCATATGGAGCCTCATTTGCATAATTATTTGCATAATGTTAACATGCATTTTTAGTAAACATGCCTCTTAATGAGTGTCTGGATAAAGAAAGACTAACAGATTTCTACATTACTATATTCCAGTGCCAACCGCCAGGCCCATTAGGAAGTACTATAAACACTGACCATTTAGAACCCAAAAATGGAAACACATTCCACCTATATCAAAAAAAACTATTAGGACAATTTCAACATCACAAATCTTCAATTCAACATCATTTCTTTGTGTAATTAATTAATATATAGAGAGGCTTTTAGGCTTTTAGGTAGGAAGCTGAAATCCAAAACTTCCAGGGTAGCGTTCTCCGAAATGCTTCCCCTTCCACGCGCAGGACCCGAAAGGCAGGCAGAGTTCCAGAGTCTCAATGCGGGATGAGACAATGGTGCAGAGATGAGGGTTTTAGATTTGTTAGGAACTGGGGAACATTCTGGGGTAAGGAGGGGCTCTTCCGAAGGGATGGGCTTCACCTTAACCGGGATGGAACCAGGCTGCTGGCATTAACCTTTAAAAAGGAGATAGAGCAGCTTTTAAACTAGATAATAGGGGAAAACCGACAGTCGCCCAAGAACGGATGGTTCGGAAGAATGTATCCTTGAAGGATACGACCAAAAGCAGAGAGGTTCCAAAAAAGAATAAAGTAGCCCAAATGCCCTTGAGTATGGAGCAGAGCTTAAAGATCCCAAATTACCCATGTCTACCAATAGCCAAATTAATATGAATAAAATACAGTCTCTAAAATGCTTGTATGCAAATGCAAGAAGTCTAAAAAATAAGATGGGAGAGTTAGAATATATAGCACTAAATGAAAGGTTAGATATGATTGGAATATCAGAGACATGGTGGAAGGAGGACAACCAGTGGGACACTGTGATACCTGGGTACAAACTATATCGTAATGATAGAGCTGATCAAATTGGTGGAGGGGTTGCGCTCTATGTTAGAGAGGGCATTGAGTCAGAAAGGACTAAAGTTTTGCAGGAAACAAAATTAGCTGTAGAATCTCTATGGATTGAAATTCCATGTAAAAAGGGGAAGGCGATGGCAGTGGGGGTGTACTATCGACCGCCTGGCCAGAATGAACAAATGGATGATGAATTGCTCAAAGAAATCAAGGAAGCTAACAAAAGTTACAGAGCAGTAATAATAATGGGTGATTTTAATTACCCCGGTATCAATTGGGTCAGTGTCACGGCAGGACATGCTAGAGAGATAAAGTTCCTAGATGAAATAAATGACTGCTTCTTGGAGCAGCTGGTTCATGAACCAACCAGAGGGGAAGCCATATTAGACCTAGTCCTTAGTGGAACACCAGATCTAGTGCAAGAGATAAGGTTGTTGGGGCCAATTTGCAATAGTGATCATAGCATGATCGCATTTGATTTAATTAGTGGAGGAGGGATAGTAAGGAAATCCACAGTACTACCTTTTAACTTTCGAAAGGGAGACTATGATAAAAAGAGGAAAATAGTTAAGAAAAAACTAAAAGGGACAGTTGCAAAGGTTAAAGACTTACATCAAGCTTGGGTGTTGTTGAAAACTACTGTCTTGGAAGCCCAGACCAGCTGTATTCCACGCTTTAAGAAAAGTGGAAGGAAGTCCAAAAAACTGCCAGCATGGTTTAAAGGTGAGGTCAGAGAGGCTGTTGTTGCCAAAAAAGCATCTTGCAGGAAATGGAATAAACAGCCAAACAATGAAACCTGGAAACAGCACAAGCACTGGCAAGTCAAATGCAAGGCATTGATAAGGCAGGCAAAGGGAAAATTTGAGAAGAAGCTTTCTGCGGAAGCAAAAACGCAAAATAAAGACTTTTTCAAGTACATTCATAGCAAAAAACCTGTCAGAGAGTCAGTCGGTCCATTAGATGATAGAGGGGTTAAAGGGGCACTAAGAGGCAATAAGGCGATAGCGGAGAGACTGAATGAATTCTTTGCTTCGGTCTTTACTGAGGAAGATGTAGGGAGGTTACCCATGACTGAAGTGGTATTTAAAGGTGCGGAAGAACTGAAGGAAATATTGATACATCGGGAAGATGTATTACAACTATTAGATGAACTGAAGAGTAGCAAATCACCTGGGCTGGATGGTATACATCCAAGGGTGTTGAAAGAACTGAAATATGAGATTGCAGACCTGCTATTAGTAATCTGTGAACTATCATTAAAATCATATCTAATACCTGAAGATTGGAGGATTGCCATTGTAACACCAATTTTTAAAAAGGGTTCCAGCGGTGATCCAGGAAACTACAGACCGGTGAGCCTGACGTCAGTACCGGGAAAAATGGTAGAAACAATCATAAAGAATAAAATTACTCAGCATGTAGATAGTCATGGCCTAATGGGAGACAGCCAACATGGCTTTAGACAAGGAAGATCTTGTCTTACTAATCTGTTATGCTTTTTTGAAGGTGTGAATAAACAGGTGGACAAAGGTGATTCAGTTGATATAGTGTATCTGGACTTTCAGAAAGCCTTTGACAAGGTCCCTCATCAGAGACGTTTGGCAAAATTAAAGAGTCATGGGATAGGAGGCAGTGTACTACTGTGGATCAGGAACTGGTTAAAAGATAGAAAGCAGAGGGTACGGCTAAATGGCCAATTTTCCCAATGGAGAAAGGTGAATAGTGGTGTACCCCAGGGATCTGTGTTGGGTCCGCTGCTTTTTGACATATTCATAAATGACCTGGAAAGTGGAATAACAAGTGAGGCTATCAAATTTGCAGATGACACAAAACTATTTAAAGTTGTTAAAACCCAAGAGGATTGTGGAAAATTGCAATAGGATCTTGATAAATTGGAAGACTGGGCATCAAAATGGCAGATGAAACTTAATGTGGACAATTGCAAAGTTATGCACCTAGGGAAGAACAACCCAAACTATGGTTACACGATGCAAGGTTCCACATTAGGAACCACCACCCAGGAAAAAGATTTAGGCGTCATTGTGGATACCATGTTAAAACTCTTGGCCCAGTGTGCAGCAGTGGCCAAGAGAGCAAATAGAATGCTGGGTATCATAAGGAAAGGAATGGAAAATAAAACAAAAGATATTATAATGCCTCTATATCGTTCCATGGTGAGACCGCACCTTGAATATTGTGTGCAATTCTGGTTGCCGTATCTTAAAAAGGATATAGTGATTTTAGAAAAGGTTCAGAGAAGAGCCACCAAAATGGTAAAGGGTATGGAAGGATACTCCTATGAAGAAAGGCTGAAAAGGTTAGGGCTCTTTAACCTGGAAAAGAGACGGCTGAGGGGAGATATGATAGAAGTCTATAAATTAATGAACGGAGTGGAACGGGTAAATGTAGATCGATTGTTTACGTTATCAGAATATAGAAAGACTAGGGGACATGCAATGAAGCTACAGGGTAAACTATTTAAGACTAATAAACGAAAATATTTTTTCACTCAACGTGTAATCAAACTCTGGAATTTGTTACCGGAGGATTTAGTAAAGGCTGTTAGTGTAGCTGGGTTTAAAAAAGGTTTGGACAAGTTCCTGGAGGAAAGGTTCAGAAACCATTATTAAGAGGGGACCCAGGATATCAATGCTTGACTCAGTACAAGCATTGTGGAACCTGTGTCTATTGGGGGGAAACTGCTAGGTACATATGACCTAGATTGGCCACTGTTGGAAACATGATACTGGGCTTGATGGACCTTGGCCTGACACAGTATGGCATATCTTATGTTCTTATGTTCTTATGAGGGTCTCAGACTCGGCGGGCATTTATAACAGCATATGGAAAAAAGACATGTCATGCTCTATTGCTTCAACAACCACCACTCTATTGTGAAAAAGCACATACCAATATGCAAAAACAAACAATAGATCAAATCATGATGACTTAACTTCTGTAGTAAACATTGAAAAGTGATAAGATCTATTCCGCTTCCCCCAACGCTTCACTTTGGCGCCCCTCGAGCGTTTCACAAAAAAGCTTCATCAGGGAGTAGTACGCAGCTGTTAATAAAGAAACAACACAAACTTAAAAACTTACAACTAACCTCACAAACATCCTAATAAACAATATAAATACCTCATCAATTTCACTTACCCTAAACCATCATATATACGACACAAAACGTTCAAACCAGACTCTCCATTGTGCAGGAATGGAGTTTGTGCAGGGCCCCCTGAAGTGTGGGCC
Organism: Ichthyophis bannanicus; assembly: GCA_033557465.1. NCBI lineage: Eukaryota > Metazoa > Chordata > Amphibia > Gymnophiona > Ichthyophiidae > Ichthyophis > Ichthyophis bannanicus. The sequence goes on along the minus strand of CM066031.1, from coordinate 1,686,510,358 downwards.
CTGTGCGAACAACATTCTCGCTCAATGGACGGGCCGGCCCTGTCTTCAAGCAGAATGCAGTCATGGTACTGCTGTTTTGTACTGAACTGCCACTTTATGCAGGTTGCCATCGGGCTCCTCTTTTTGTCTCATGTGTTTTTAGGTTTGATTATTATTTTCAATAAACCATGGGATAAATATAGAGAAAACACTACTGAAGCACAGGGGGCCACCTGCACATAGTTCGGCTCAAAAACAGTTCTACGACTGCAGTGTATTTCCAGGAAGTCATCAGGATAAATTGTGCAAAGAAGCTGTTAAAGTCCTTTTCCAGTTGAAGGTCATGAATAACTTGTACACCTTCTTTTATGTAAAACTGTTCTGGTAAAGTGCTTTGACCTGGAGAAAAGTGATATAGAAAAATAGTCGAATAGATAAATAACCTTGCATCCTTAGACAGCCATGACTAATCTCCCCTCCTTTCAGTGCCCAGGGAATCCTCTACGGGCAGCAACTTCTTACTCCTCTGACCCTGGGAGAGGGATACTTGGCTAGCAACAAAATTACAGCATTTGGGGGCTGATGTTATGAGGGAACTGCACAAAGATACGTGCCACTTACGTGCACAAGTCACTATCTTCAAGGACTTACTCCTGTAAATGGGTGCTTATTCGTATACTTGAGGTGATTGCCGTTCTGTATGATTATGTGCACTTTCAATATGGGTGTGCATAGGGGGAGAAGTTTAGGTGCAGCATGGGCGGAGCAGTAATTTACATGCATAATTTATAAAATACTGTTACATGTGTATTCTTGAAATATCTTGGCACAAGCATTTCTATCTGCCATAGAGTAGACGTAAGTGCTCGCGCTTTCTTTGAAGTGCACTTTTGATCACTTATGCACTATTTTATCAAGTAAAGTATGTATATGCTTCACTTAATAAAATACGCCTCAAATACGCACATTCTAATATGCATTATTAACTCTGAAGACATTTCTAAAATGACCCTCATAATCTTTTAAATGACTCCTGAATGTTGTGCATGGGGTAACAAAAAAGTCTGAAAATCTCATCCAGATGGGAGCCAAATATTAGTTATATTGGAAGAGAATCTGTACAAGAGTAACTCAAATTCTGTTCTTTGTTCAAACCTATTAATTTTATATTTGAATTTGTTTCAGGACCCTAATTTTGAGTCTAATCTAGAACTGGGGGGAAAAAAAAGCTCGATTAAATATGGCAGAGACATTACTCTCACAAAACTTCCCTCCCTCTCCCCCCCCCCAAAAAAAATAGTTTTGTTTAAAGGTAGACTTAAAAATTGGCAAATATTTCAAAGCTTTGAATACCAGATATAAAAGTTTGTATTCTTTCGAGCAGGTGTGTCTTTATTGCAGCTGCTAAAGATTAGCAAATTACAAGAACGAGATTTGACAAAGAAAAGAAAAAGAATTGGCTAGGGAATGGAAACCTTTCGTCCGTCGGGCAATCTGAAGTCAAATAACCACAATAAGCACCTGTTAAGATGCTCCATTGTTAGTAGCTGGGGGTTCTGGGTGAAAAGATCACTCTGAATTCATTTTGATTGCTTCATAAAACTCTGCATAACAAATGTTCTCCAATGGGGGTATCAAGAGACAGCAGTGGAAAGGGAGGAAAAGGGATTTTTTTTAAAATATAAATGTAATATAATCTTCTGCAGTGACATTAAACTACATCAGTGTCTGTACTTGCCTGGGCCCCATCAATGAAACAGATTGTGTGCACTAGGGTTACCTGGTATTACTCTATATTAAAAAAAAGAAGAAGTTGAAATTCAAGCATAAAAGAAAGTCCTTTACAAAAAGTGCCCAAATGTATAAGATGAAGTTGTCCAATTGTTGATACTGCTCATTTTTGTCAAAAGGTATTACGTTTCACTGTTTTAATTATTTTGTGGATGCAAGAAAATGAATGGAATTACACAAGACAAGACTACTGACGCAGGTATTGCTGAGTATATAGACAGCTACATCAGGGTGTGCTCAGTGTGGAGTACTTTCACTAAGCTGCGTTAGGGAGGTGCACAAGACAAAAACTGTTGATTTGTTTAGGCTATTTCCTGTTTTCTGGACATAATTATTTTTACGTTTATTATATTTAATATACTGCTGATTATAAAAACAAAATAAAACAGCGGTTTTCCATAAATAAATTAACAAATGAAAAGAGAATAAAGTAGGAATCTAACTAATGAAAAAGAAAGTACAATAATGTCATAGGAAAGATATAGATTACAAGTAACATACAAGTAACATTACAAGTAACATTACAAGTAACATAAAATGTACAGCTCAAGCGACCAACCCTGGTTCCTTTCACACATTCATTCCAATAGAATATTTTTAACGTGTTAACATTTTTTCATGCTTACTAATCCAAACTGTGTGTTAATTCACAAGTAAATGTGCATTAAATTGATTTAGCACATGCTACGTTTTAAGACATAGGAATGAATCTAATGTATGCTAATCAATGCCTGGCTCTAAGTGGTAGCACTACCTTCTTTTCACTACTTTATGTTACTTATTATCTATCAGGATCTTTTACTAGAGGACGGTAAGGTGTTACCCCTAAAATGCCATCGTTTTGGCACTATTGGCATCCACCACCGCATTAACTGTTGGGGATGTGGAAAGTATTTCTCCAGTAGTTAAAGCTGAGCACGTTCCCCTAACATGGGCTGAATTAGCGTGAGAGCACGTAACTCCACCTATTGAGGGGATTTTAGGTGAATGTGTGCTAATGCAGTTAGCATGCAGTTGAATCCAGCACTAACTGAGCTGAGCTCACGACACACCATCTCTGCCCCTAATCCACTCACTCGCGACCCTAATGTGGGTTGCACACTTAGCACAGGAATTGTCCCGCGCTGACACGGCCTCAAACTAGCTGACAGTGTATGTCCCAGACTGCCATCAGCATATAGCAGACTATGCACTACCAGTAAAAGACTCCCTATATCTTTCCTTTAGACATTATTGTATGTTCTTGTTCATTAGACTGCTTTAAATCATATATCCCGGGTTAACGTCTGTGCCCTCTATAAGGAGAAAAAGGCCATTTTATAATACACTTGTACTACTTCTGCTCATTCTGTCATCATGATGTGACTAACGATTTAAAGCTCTTTTCCATATAGAAGATCCTCAGTTTCAGATTCATTTAAAGGGCTTCACAGCTGGAAACAGTTTCAAATCATTTCTCTTTATATTTTTTTTTACTTGTATAAAGTGATTAGGGTTAAGCATGAAAAAACATCATCTACTGAATCGGGGTAAACACTGGGGAAAAATAACTCCAAATGTTCTATGGGGTATTCATTTCATGTCAGTGTTTGAAAGTGGACTAAATCGGCAACCACACTACCATACATCTGCATCTGCTGTTCACAATTGCTTCGGACGTAAAGCCAAAAGAAATACAGTATCAATGTGCGCTGGAGCCTATATAAAAATGGAATTGGGCTTCTGCCTCACAAGTGATAATGTACTCAGCAAATCTCAACCGTTGAAAATTTCTTCCTTAACTTAATAAAATCTGTCAACCTCGATAATGGCTGATGCAAAGAAAGCCCACAGGTGCACTATTCTTTGGCTCACTGCTTGGGAAGTCGGTGCTTATAATAATAATGATAATAATAATCCATTCTCTGTGTTGTTTCTCCTTCCCCATCAATTCACATCAAGTGTTATTAGAATCATCTGCCCCCTCAGTGGTCCTTCCTCTGTGCTTGACCTACAGATGCAACAAGACATTTTTCTGCCCTGCAGGTGCTGATGTGTGTGGTCATGAACACATAAGCGTGGCCAGCCATTGTTCTTCTGGGGCACTTTGATCTCGTGCACAAAAAGCCACATAGCTGGATGTCCAATTCATTTCCATGCTAGGTTCATGAGGGTAAAAGCAAGAAGAGGCTGGAAGGGATGGGTAATCCATAATATTTATTTCAACAACTGCTTCAAATCTTTTTAAACATCATAGGAACATGGCTCATTAAGCTACAACAGCCTTGAAATTGTGTTATAAAACCACAAAACAAAAATCAATACATCTGCTGGAAAGGAGGTAATGAAATATATCGAGTTGACAGAAAAGTGGTTTGTAGGAATCATAATATTATTAAGTGCACATCAGTTCTCTTTCTGATATTTAAAGTTAACAAAATAGGGCATGCTTTTGAAGCTATCACTTAAACGGATGGGTGACAAGATTGTGCTGCGCAAAATTTTCCAAATGGAATCCCATAACTATAAATAACACTGGGCAGCACAGTGAGGAAAGATCAATTCAACATATATCTGCTATCTAAACCTCTGCAGCTGTTGTGCTGCTTCACAGTCTAATCAATACTCAGCTCCAAAAGGGCACAGGAGAAAGCCATAGTATCATTATGATGAGTCACGATAGGTTATTACTGGCTAGTAAGCATGTTGTGTTACTCATTTTTCTAATAAAGATTAATAGCCCCAGCAAAGTTCCCACTGACAACATTTTTTTCTGACATTCCTTGCTTGGGCCTCTTTCTTATGATTTAAGTTTTCTGAACTTTAGGCCACCAGAAACATTTTTCGTAGGTGGCACTTAAACAATCCTAGCGCAAGAATTCACATTGCTTTGCATGTCAGCGGGAACGAATCTTATTTTTTTTTAATACTAGAATAATGTAACTCAGTATACTGGATCTCATCAAGCTCAGACCTTGCACTGTAAGAATGCATCTTCCTTATTGCTGTTCTCAGTCGTAACTGCAAAACCTCATAATTAATAGCTGAATAATTAACTATTTCACAGCCTCTGCAAACAGTACGATTTAAATATCAGAGCACTGAATGCAAATCTTAAAAGCTGTTTTTTTTGTCTCTTATGGAACAGAAATTAACCTTGATCTTTGGGGCAGTTTTGATCTTTCTGATGAATAATAAAATAACATAAAACAAACTTATTATGTAGCTATGGACACTGTTTTAAAGTTCGAAAAGACAGTATATAAAAAAGGTCTAAATAAATACAGTTAATGTGCTCTTGGAATCAGCTATTTATTCCTTAATGAATATTAGTTTTTACAAGAAAAGTAATTCTCTCTCCATACAGATATAGATGAATATCCTATCCATGCTATTTGAATGTTCTACTGTGCTGTCTATGAAGGTCCATCGTTTGTATTCTGCTAACACTGAATTATATTATTGCTATGTAAGAGTTCCACTGTTCTGCTTTAAGGTGTACATTACTGACATTGTATCATATTATTGATATTACTAGGATTTAATTGCCTATCTCCAAACGTCTCACTGCTCTAATTGTCTATATGCTGACATGTAGTCATTTTGCTATTGTTAAGGTGCTATGATGATACAAGTTGGCTATGTCAGCAATGCCTCTTTACACCGCCTTTGCTAAATCTCTTCAAAAAGGCGGTTAATAAATCCTATGAAAGAAAGAAAATATATGCACCATCTATGCACCCTTTGAACTATTTATGTTTTGTCATTTTTATCCTAAAAAACACATACATGTTAAGGATTATATATACCTGACTCCAAATGCACATTCTAGTTCATATTGTTTGCAATGTTTCGTGGGCATTTATTTTAATGGTGTTCTTGCTTTTCCTGGCCTTTGGAAACCCTCTCGTCTCTTTCAGAGCTGTCAATACCCTATTAGAAATGAGCAGAACAAGTAAAACCATGGTAGTGAACAGGGATACAAATAACAGCCCTGCAGGAAACCCTTTGAATGCAGGACCTTCTGCTGTTAATAATTATTCAGCAACTTGGCTTAAGGTCACTCAGTTACCCTCTCCCAGTCAAGGGCACTGCTGCAGCGAACAGTCACTTTGATGATCATCTCTACAGGACTAGTCCACCTATGGCTCCCCGAAGTTTGAAATTCAAATAACTCATCTAGCCATACCAAAAGAAATCATATTGAATTTGTTTCAGAAACTTCTCAGTCAATCTTAAGTGTAGACAAGCAGATAACAGCCTGCTTCAGTAAATGGAACCATTTGGTAGCTTATAATCCCCAGATAATAGTGATCACAGTTACTAGCAGGGCACAAGAGCTATGGGATGGGATTCAAACACTGCCCAGGTCATCTATTGTTGACTTGTATAATGCGGGTCTTATTGTACCTATTGTTATGCCTTTCTTTGGCCTAGTTTGCTGAAACAGTGACACTGGTTTGCCTTGAGGTCATCATTTTTGCCACATAGAAACTAGGCACAGTTGAGATACAAACATACTCTGCAGCTTAGTGTTTTATTTTATTGTTTGTTTGGGGGTTTTTTTGTTATTAATGGAGTGGTTTTCCAGTTGGTTTGCCTAGGCAATACAACTATATAGAATTTCTTTTCCAAGCGACCATCACCCTTTTTCAAAAACATGCACACTAATATTTGAAAATTGTTTTGATAAATACTACTGACCAACTGTAAGAAACAAATAACGCTCCTTAAAAAAATATAAAGTGGTGCAGTTATATTTTGACACCTCTTGGAAACAAGCAACAATATTGAATTTTACAAAAGGACTGCTTGATTACAAAAAGAACGGTGACCATATAACTGAAGATGTTTAACCCAGTAAATAGAAAACCAAACGGATGCAACTTTTCTTTTTACGATGCATACTTTACATTAATTTTCAAAGAGAAACTACCTTTCTGACAGCAATAGAAGTTTCCTTCTATATTATACTAATTAATGTTCTAATGTTTTAACTGTTTCACCAAGACTGATCATTTCTCTATGATACCCTACAATTTGGGAAGCTTGTACTTTTGCTGGTCCCTAAGTCCCTCCTCTGTTTTGGACAGTTTGAGGGGGATTTTAGAAAGGATGTCAAAGTGCAATCTGGGACGTCTAAGCCACAGCATCTGTACAAAAATCAGTCACGATTTCACAAACATGTATGTGCCTGATATCGACGTCTGCAGGGGCGTCTACATAGACATCTCCAGAATAGTATTTCTGAATCTGGACATCTGCAAATAGCTTAATAGTTAGTATAGTGGGATAGGAACAGGGAAGCCAAGGTTCAGATAAGAACATAAGAACATAAACATAAGATATACCATACTGGGTCAGACCAAGGTCCATCAAGCCCAGTATTCTGTTTCCAACAGTGGCCAATCTAGGTCATACGTACCTAGCAGTTTCCCCAAGGGACACAGGTTCCACAATGCTTGTATTGCTTCAAGCACTGATATCCTGGGTCCCTTCCCTTCTTAATAATGGTTTATTTATTTATTTATTTGCACTCTCTTATATACCGTGCTATTCTGCATCAGTGCGGTTTACATTGAACAAACTGAAATTACATTGAACAGGGCATTATAACTTGGAGATAACTATTTTACAGGGAACATGGGCTATGGAGGGTTAAGTGGCTTGCCCAAGACCACAAGGAGCACCTGTGGGACTAGAAACCCCAGTCCTTCCGGCCCAAGGTTGCTGTCCTCTAGTGGGATTTGAACCACCGACCTTCTGGCCTGAAGTACCTTGCCCCAACCACTAGGCTACTGCTCCACTCCATGGACCTTTCCTCCAGGAACTTGTCCAAACCTTTTTTAAACCCAGCTACACTAACAGCCTTTACTACAGATCCCACTGCTGTTATCACTGAAATTGTGCTGAGTACTGGGGATGATAAATCACCCTCCCCTACACCCTCTGGACATTTCTTCAGCCAAAACAAGCACTTTTCAGGTGCCTGGAGCAGGTCTAGACACAATGTCGGATGTCCAGGACGTTTCCGATGTCCAGATTCCTGGGAATGCCCAGCCACACCTCTGCCACGCCCCCATTTAGACTTGGACATCCTCACACTGGGGACATCCTCAGACCAGGCTCTGGAGACATCTCTGTGCTCATTTTCAGACATCCGAAGCATGAATAGGGCTTCCAAAATGACCCCTATGCTATATGCTGAGGGGTCCACCTGATTAGCAAGAAACCATTATTCCCTGTAATATTTTAATTCAGATAACTTTGAATACAATTGTTTTGGAACTGCAGAATTTGAATCTGTTTCAGGGTTTTTGTTTTGTTTTTTGGAAAAGTAGAGGAAACCAGATGAGTGTTAAGACAGAAAAGATCCACTCGAAACAATCTATGTACATAGTTGCAAATTGCCCAGGTCTAGGAGGGAGATTTGGGGCCAGTTCTGAATTTCTTAAAATCCCATCTGCAACACTGATTTCATGCACAGAATCAAGGGCTACAAATATCACACAGTTTTGGTATGCAATTTCAAAATCAGGGCTGCCCAAAAAGTCTCTCCCCTGGAACTGGGTAAATTGGCAGCTCTATGAAAGGAGTGAATCTCTCTCAGAGGAGACAACAAAGTGAAGTCAGTTATACCTGCACCGGTTTCCTTCAAAATTAGCATAAAGTACATGCACTTAAAGCATCTGTGTGTTTTGCAACTTCATGGGACATTTCAAAATTGTCCGATGGTTAACATCTAAGAAAATAAAATTATGAAATAAAATCCATATACTCTATGAATCAGATGGCAATTTAAATGTCCAGCTAGTTCACTGCTATCCATTTTACATTTGAAATAGTGGTGGTGATGGTGGGTGGGTGGGGGGTCCCATTATTTTTAAGCACTTCCCGCATGTCTCACATTTGTTCTCAGACTGGCTCTTACTGGTTGTGATAACATCAATGACATCACATATTCTGCCGGAGTCAATTAGAGACCATGCAGTGTGATATAGTAGTAATAGGAGGAGGAGGAGAGCTACTAAGTTACCAGTTCTAGGAGGGAGACACTTTGGTAAATCCTGGCTTGAACTTACATATCAAAAGCAGTGTGGTATTTGTAGACTCTGATTCAACCCACTGGAATCAGGGCTGCAGATCCCATCATGTACCAAGATAGGATTCTCAGAAATCCAAAAATGGCCTAAAATCTCCCTCCGATAGTTGGGCGACTTAGAAATGTTGAAACAGAAGGGTCAGCAAATCACAATCTTGGATCATGATACAAAATCCCGTCCTGAATCCATCTGTTTCAATCAGATAGGTTTACGTATGTGCAACAAATCTAAGAATAAATAAAGCTCAGTGCTTGAGGGCCACAACCCAGTGTGGCTTCCAGGATTTCCACAATGGACATTCATGAGATCTGTTTGCATCCGCTGCCTCCATTGCAGCACGCATGTATGTCCATGTGGACATTCTAAAAACATGACTGGGTTGTGGCCCTTGAGTTTTTCCAGCTAATGCGGAAGGTTCTTCCATTATATGCCTATGGAGAAAATGTTTAGTACCTAGAACCCTAAGTCGTGATTGCATTAGATCAAGAAGAAATAGAGGTCATGAGAAGTACTCAAAGCTGTTTTGGAGTCAGATATATGGAATAAGTTTTTCCATTTTAGACATTATTTACAAAGGCTTTTCTCTGGGGGGGGGGGGGCAGGGTGGTTTGAAGTTCTTGTGTGCATATGGAGAAAATGCTTAGAACTGCTTCATCAAAAAAACGGCGGCACATAAAAGGAAAAAGTAATATGGAAAAGAAAAGTAGAGCAGCTTTTAAACTATTAAGAGTGCATGGTTTGGAATGATGCATCCTTGAAGGATACTAACAAACCAGGGAAGATAAAGCATCCCGACAGAGAGATTCCAATAAAGATGAAAACAACACAGACGCCTTTAGGCAAACTGTCAAATGATAATCAGATTGCTAATATGAACAAAATACCACCTCTGAAATACCTGTATGCAAATGCTAGAAACCTAAAAAGTAGATGGAAAAGCTAGAATATATAGAACTAAATGAAAGGTTAGATATAAATGGCAACTCAGAGACCTGGTGGAAGGAAGACAACTAATGGCACACTGTGATACCTGGATTCAAATTATATCGCAATGATAGGGTACATCAAACTGGTGGAGGGGTTGCGCTGTACGCTAGAGAGGGCATTGAGTCACAGAGGATTAAAGTTTTGCAGGAAACAAAATACACTGTAGAATCTCTAAGGATAGAAGTTTCATGTAAAAAGGGGAAGGTGATGGCAGTGGGAGTGTACTACCGACCACCTGGCCAGAATGAACAGATGGATGATGAAATGCTAAAGAAATCAAGGAATAACAAAAGTTACATCACTGTAATAATAATAATGGGTGATTGCAATTACCCCAGTATCAACTGGGTCAATGTCACATCAGGGCATGCTAGGGAGATACAATTTCTAGATGAAATCAATGATTGCTTCATAGAGCAGCTAGTTCATGAATTGACTCGAGGAGAATCTTATGGACCAAGTGATCTGGGAAACATCTGCTCTTGCCCCTGTCACTGCAGTCTCCTTCCATTGCTCACTCAAGGACAGTAGGAACAGCCATAAAAATTTACAGGAAGCTCTTTGTTGTCCCTTGGAGCCAGGGCACAAATTCAGGCCCTGTAGATATCACGTCCTTGCACAGGTTTCTGGGGTAACAGGAAGCCTGTGTGGGGCTTCTGCAGGACTTGAAACTGTGTGCTGGCTCGACACGACTACACGGCTTCCTTTACTGTATGTTTTTATGGCTGCTGTGCCTAAGTTAGCAGTGAAAGAAGGCTCAGGGCACGCCAGTACAGTGAGGGGAGGACCAAGATATGGATGCTGAGAGCCACCCTTGTCTCTGTGCCAAGCGCGGCACAATTTCCTCTCATCAACTCTTCAGTGATTTCTGAGGGGACCAATCCCACTCAATTTGCCTATGGGCAGCCAGCTTTTAAATCCTGACCTGGGCAAGTAGAGATTAGGTAAGCACCTATTTTATAAATACACATAGATGCTTATGAGTCTTTTGAAAATACCAGCACAAATCTAGCAAAATTGTGGCTGTAAATAAGAACATAAGAAATTCCATACTGACTCAGAATAAGGTCCATCAAGCCCAGTATCCTGTTTCCAACAGTGGCCAATCAAGTCACAAGTACCTGGCAGGTTCCCAAAAAGGCACAAAGGTACCACAATGCTTGTCCCGAGGCAAGCAGTGGATTTCCCGGGTCCTACTTAACATAGTAACATAGTAAACGATGGCAGATAAAGACCAGTATGGTCCATCTAGTCTGCCCAGTAAGATGGCAAGAGTAGGTGCACTTGCCGCTTTGTTCAGGCCACCCCTCCCCATGTATTTGTTAAGGGGTGAACCCACCACTCCGTGTAGGACACCCCTATTTGTTGAGAAATTAGTTAAGTTTATTTTGATTTTATCCTGTTGCTGTAAAGGGATCCACTGTGTCAGTCCCATGCTATTTTGAATTCTGTCACTGTATTTGTCCCCACCACTTCCATTGGGAGGGAATTCCAAGCATCCACCACTCTTTCAGTGAAAAAGTATTTCCTGACATTGCCTTTCAATTTACCCCCTTGCAGCTTCATGTTATGCCCTCTAGTTTTACAGCTTCCCCATCTTTGGAAGAGGTTTGTTTGTTCATTATTTCTCTTTAAGTACTTAAAGTTCTAAATCATATCTCCCCTGTCCCTCCTCTCCTCCAGAGTGTACATATTTAGGTCTTCAAGTCTCTTCTCATAAGGCTTCTGACGCAGGCTCCAAATCATTTTGGTCGCCTTCCTCTGAACAGTTTCCAATCTTTTTACATCCTTTGCAAGATACGGTCTCCAAAACTGAGCACTTTAATAATGGTTTATTGACCTTTCCTCTAGGAACATGTCCAAACCTTTTTTAAACCCAGTTACACCAACAGCTTTCACGGCATCCTCCGGTAACGAATTCCAGAATTTGATTACGCATTGAGTGAAAAAATATTTACTCTTATTAGTATTAAATGGGTTATGTTGTAGCTTCATTATGTGTCCCCTAGTCTTTCTACTTTTTGATGGCATAAACAACCGGTCTACATTAACCCGTTCCATTCCATTCATTCATTTATAGATCTCTATCATATCTTCCCTCAGTTGACTCTTTTCCAAGTTGAAAAGCCCTAACCTTTTAAGCCTTTCCTCATAGGAGTATCCATCCATCTGCTTTACCATTTTGGTGGCTCTTCTCTGTACCTTTTCTAATTGCACTATATCCTTTTTAAGATATAGTGACCAGAATTGTACACAATATTCAAGGTGTGGTTGCACCATGGAACGATATAGAGGCATTATAATATTCTTGGTTTTATTCTGCATTTCTTTCCTTATGATTCCTAACATTCTATTTGCTTGCTTGGCTGCTGCTGCACACTGAGTGGAGGGTTTCAACATATTAGCCATGATGACATCTAAATCTTTTTCCTGGGTGGTGGTTCCTAATGTGGAACCTTGCATCGTGCAACCATAGCTTGGGTTGCTAGGTGCATAACTTTGCACTTGTTCACATTAAATTTCATCTACCATCTGAACATTCGGTCTTCCAATTTATCAAAGTCCTCTTGCAATTTTTAACAAATCTCTTGCATTTTAACAACTTTGACTAATTTTGTGTCATCTGCAAATTTGATCACCTCACTCGTTATTCCCATTTCCAGGTCATTAATGAATATGTTAGAAAACAGCAAGCCCAGCACAGATCCCTGAGGTACTGCAATACTCATCTTTTCTACATTGAGAAAATTGGCCATTTAGCCCTACTCTCTCCTTTCTGTCCTTTAACCAGTTCCTGATCCACAGTAGTACACTGCCTCCTATCTCATAACTTTTTAATTTCATCAAATGTCTCTGAAGAGGGACCTTGTCAAAGGCTTTCTGAAAATCCAGATGCACTATATCAACCAGCTCACCTCGCACCTTCAAAAAAATATAACAAATTAGAAAAACAAGACTTTCCTTGGTTAAATAAATCCATGTTGGCTTTTTCCCATTAAAACATGGCTATCTACATGTTTATTTATTTATTTATTTAACAATTTTTATATACCGCACTATTTGTTATCAGTGCGGTTTACATTTAACAAAGTTTTCAGATCAGAGAAGACTGATTGAAATTACATTATAACAAGGAATAAAACTTGGAGAACATGGGAAACTATTTACATATTGACATGTATCATGATGGTTGAGGAATACATGAAACTATATACATAAAGATAAGGCATAATAGTTGATACTTGATCAGAAAGTCCATAGATTGCTTCAGAACTGACAGGAGGGTGCTTGGGACTTAAGCTTTATGTTGTATAGGGGTCTTTAGTAGGAGGAGGGGGATGGTTTCTTAGAGTCGGGGTGGTGGTTTGGGCAAAATGGAGCAGAAAGAGGTGATGTTTTATTGCTTTCCTGAATTGTAGAAGATCCCGGATTGCTCTGATTTCTGGAGGGAGGGCGTTCCAACATTTTGGTGCATAGTAGGCAAAGGTTCTTCTCCTGGTTGTTTGGGAGCATTTTATTGATTCTTTGGGAATAGTCAAAGTGTTGTCTGTTGTTGACCTTCTAATTCTAGATTTAGGAGTAGGTGAGATAAGTTCCTTGAGAGAGTTGGGGGCGATGTTGTTGATAATCTTGAATGTTATTAGAAGAACCTTATATGTTAGCCTGGAGTATATCGGTAACCAATGGAGCTCCTTGAGTATTGGTGTGATGTGGTCTGATCTGGCTAGACCACAGAGGACACGTGCAGCGGCATTCATGGCTTGTTGGAGGGGAATGAGGGAGTTCTTTGGTAGGCCGTACAAGATTAGGTTTGCATAATCTAGGTGTGGTAGTATGAGGGCCTGGAAGATGGTTCGGAAGTCGTCAGCAGGTAGCATAGGTTTGAGAAGTCTCAGTGTCCTGATTTTGTTGTAGATGGACCTGGTGATGTTTTTTATATGTTCCTTGAAATCCATGTGCTGGTCAAGAGTGATGCCGAGGTAGCGTATAGCATTACGGCTTGGGAGCTCCGCATCTCTTACTCTTAGGCTGGAGGGGGGAGAGAAGTTTTTATTCCTTGACATGAAAAGTACCTCTGTTTTCTTGAAGTTAATGTGGAGGTTTTGGGTGGTTAGCCAATCTGTAATTGCGTTAAAACAATTAACAAGGTTGATGAATTCCGGTTGTTTGACTTTGAATGGGGTGAATAGCAGAACATCGTCCGCATAGATTAGGGCAGAAATATTGAAGGATCGGATGATGTTGCATATCGGCTGCATATAGATATTGAACATGAGCGCCGATAAGGAGCAACCTTGTGGGACACCTTGTTGCTGATGGAAAGGTGTCGAAGTTTCGGAACCAACACGAACTTGTTGCCAGCGATCTGACAGGTAGGATTTACACCACTCCCAGGCAAGGCTGTGGATGCCTTTTTCCAGGAGGCGGGTAAGTAGCTGGTTGTGATTGACGGAATCGAAGGCTGCTGAGATATCCAGGAAGATGAGGGCGAAACCATTTTCAGTGTTGTCAATTCCTCTATTGAGAGTGTTGGTGAGGGAGGTGAGCAGTGTTTCTATTCCATGCGATTCTCTAAAGCCATGTTGGCATGGGTCAAGGGGGGCTGCTATGTCTATATGTTGTTGGATTTGTCTGTAGACGACCTTCTCAATTATTTTAGCAAGTAGAGGAATGCTAGCGATAGGCCTGTAGGATTCTGTTTTTGATGGGTCGAGTCTGCTGTTCTTTAGGAGGGGTCTTATTGAGGTTCGTTTGAGTAAAGAGGAGAATGAGCCAGTAGCAAAGGAGAGACGGATGATGTTTCGTAGAATTGGGCTGAGTTCAACTCGGAGGGTCCGGATCCAGTGTGCTGGACAGGGGTCGTTTGGAGCTGTTGAGGTATTGATGCTGACAATGAGGTCTTGGAGACTCCTCACATCAGGAGGGGTAAAATGTGTGAGTGATGTTTGTGAGGTGGGAGTTTGGTAAAGGGGGGGTGGTATTGCTATTGGTTGATTACTTGCTGTTAGTGATTTGGATTGGAGGAAGTCAGCATATGACTGGGGGGGAATTGGGGCTAGTTGGATGGGGGAGGGTTCCTTGATTAGAGATTTTGCCAGGTTGAATAGGTCTCTTGGTTTGTTGATTGAACGTTGAAGGAGCTGGGTGTGGTATTCCCTCATTCTGAGATAGATCTTCTCGCGGTGAGACTTCAGGAGACCGAGGTAGGTTGATTTGTGGAACTGGGATTGGGAGCATCTCCACTTCCTCTCGTGCTTCCTGAGTTCGATGAGGGAGGCACGTAGTTCTGCTGAGAACCATGGAGCGTGCTGTCATCTCCTTTTACATCTGTTGTGGGTTTCTGAGCTAGTGGAGGATGTTGGATGGGCAAATTCCTTCAATGTGTTGTTCCAGATGGAGATTGCTTCTTCTAGGTTGGTAGATTTCTGTTGTAGGGATGGGAGGACTCTTTTGGAGAACTCTTCTATAACAACTCTTCTGTTCATTAATTTTGTTCTTATAATGGTTTCTATCATTTTGCCCAGTACTGACATCAGTCTGTAGTTTCCCAGATCACCTCTGGAACCCTTTTTAAAACTTGGCGCATTGAACATTCTCCAATCTTTAGGTACTACAGATGATTTTAATGATAGTTCACAAATTACTAACATTAGGTCTACAATCTCATCTTTCAGTTCTTTCAACACCCTCAGATGTATACCATCTGATCCAGATGATTTACTACTCTTCAGTTTATCAAATACTTGTATTATATCTTCCAGGTTTATCAATCTTTCTTTCAATGCTTCCGATATATCACCTTAAATACCATTTCAGGCATGGGTAACTTCCCTACATCTTTTTCAGTAAAAACTGAAGCAAAGAGCTCATTGAATCTCTCCGCTGTGGCCTTGTCCTCCCTTAAGGCCCCTTTTACCCCTTTATCATCCAATGCATCTTTATCTTTATTCTCACATTTGATATACCGCTTTTGTCGAAACATATAAGTGGTTTACAATAATAAAAAAGACTACGCTCCCTAACTATGGAAAAAGAACGCCATAGTAAAATAGGAAAGAGGGAGAAAGGACAGTGCAAACATATAGCAAAATAGAACGGACAGGACAAGACCAACTCAGGGAGGGATGGTAGAGGGCAGGTCGAAAGCTTGTTGGAATAGTTAGGTTTTTAGCAGTTCCTTGAACTTTGTATAAGAGGGTTCAAGACGGAGGGAAGTAGGGAGGGCGTTCCAAAGAACAGGGCTGAGAAAGAAGAAAGCTGCGTGACGGGTTTGTTCAAGATGAGCCTGGGATGGTGATGGCAGAGATAAACGATTTGCATGCAAGGAACGAAGATGACGGTAAGGTATATGGAGTGAAATGAGATTACATAAGTACAACGGGGTGGATGTATAGATAGCTCTATGTGTCAAAATGAGAAATTTATATTGAAACCGGAAACGAAGGGGCAACCAGTGGAGATGATAAAGGAAAGGGGAGACATGGTCATAACGACGAGCAAATGTAAGAAGGCGAGCAGCGGTATTCTGTATGAGTTGGAGACGTTGCAACTGATAAGCTGGCAGATTGGCCAGAAAGATATTACAATAGTCGAGTCTACTAGTGACTAATGCCAGCACCAAGGTAATCAGGCAACTAGTGGGAAGAAGGGAACGAACAGCTCTGATGCGACGTAATGCTGCGAAAGAATGGCGGGTAAGCGTGGAAATATGAGTATGAAAGGAGAGAAATGAATCTAAGATCACTCCGAGATAATGGAAGGAGGTGGCAAGAGGGATCGGAGTCTGGTCAATCAAGGGTGCAACTGTCGGCAGGAGCCACTTAAAGAAACCCACATTGCAGTGGATTTGGAGGGATTTAGGTGCAAGAAATTAGAAGATAGCCAGGAAGCAACATGAGAGAGGCATTGGTTAACCTGAGAAATTGTCCAACTGAGCAGGTGAGGTGTGAAAGAGAAAAATGATATCATCAGCATAAATGTAAGTAGAAACTGGGAACTGTTGGATCAGGAGTGGAAGTGGAGAAAGAAAAATGTTAAACAACAGGGGGGAAAAAACAGAGCCCTGTGGGACTCCACAGGGAAGAGACAAAGGGGAGGAGGATTGACTGTTGGCATGAACAGAAAAGGAACGAGCTGTGAGATAGATCTGCATGCACTGCTTCCATTGTATGCAGATCTATCTCAAAATATTCATTGCGGATACCCTGAAAACCTCACTGGACTAGAGGTCCCAGAGGACTGGGTTGAGAACCACTGATCTAGAATTTGGCAGCTGAGATTTAATGCTAAAAAATGGAGGATCATGCATTTGGGCTTCAAAAATCCAAGGAAGCAGTACAGTGTAGGGGTTGAAGTACTTCTGTCCACAAAAGAAGAGCGGGACCTGGGTATGATTGTGCCTGACAATCTTAAAGTAGTTAACAGATTGAAAAGGTGACGGTGAAAGCCAGAAGGATGCTTGGGTGCATATGGAGAGGAGTGCCCAGCCGAAAAAAGGAGGTGATAGTGCCTCTGTATAAGTCTCTAGTGCAACCTCATTTGGAGTTGTATGTGCAATTCTGGAGGCCGCACCTTCAAAAGGATATAAACAGGTTGAAGTCAGTACAGAGAGTGGCTACTAAAATGGTTAGTAGCTTTCATTATAAAACATATGAAGACAAACCTAAAGATCTTGATATGTACACTTTAGAGGAAAGACAGGTTAGAGTAGATATGATAGAGATGTTTAAATACTTCCATGGCATCAATGCACAGGAGGACAGTCTCTTTTGATTGAAAGCAAGCTCTGCTACGAGGGGGGCATAGGATGAGGGTGAAAGGGGATAAACTCAGGAGCAATATGCAGAAGTATTTCTTTACGGAAAGAGAGTTAAATGCATGTACTAATCTTCCAATGGAGGTGGTAGAAACGAGGATAGTTTCTGAATTCAAAAAAGCATGGTACAAACACAGAGGATTTCTAAAGGTAAAAAGAGGACTATTGCAGCTGATATGGAAGGGCAGACTAGATAGGCCATGTGGTCTTTTTCTGCCATCATGTTTCTATGTTTCTGTTTAAGTATTTTCCTCATTTTATCATATCTCCCTTTTTAAAGTTTCCTTGCCATCCTGCTTCCATTAAGTAAATTCAATGCGATCATGCTATGATCAGTATTTCCAAGTGGCCCCAACATCCTTATCTCTTGCACCAAATTATGTGGTCCACTAAGGACAAGGTCCAAAACAGCTTCCCTTCTTCTCGGATCATGCTCCAAAAAGCAGTCATTTATTTCATCTAAAAACTTTGAGCCCAATATTCCAAGGCATTTACACGGTTTACAGAGTTGTAAATCATGTAAATACCAATGAATGGGATATTCAATATCCACAACTAACACTGTTATATGCCCCGATGCTAACCGCTTGTGCCTAGCCACTGGCATTGAATATCTGGCGCTTTATCTCCCTAGCATGTCCTTGGCTTGGGATCTGATGTTAATGGACAAGACTAAAGTACATATATAGATGTGTAAGTTATAAGCTACATAAACACCTTGTGACTCTACTCATGCTGCACCCAAACTGCTCCCTCAAACATGCCTATATCTGGGTCACATACAAATACATGCCTACTTGTCAGCATGCCTACTTGCACATGTGAGATACACACAAATACTGGCCTAACATGGGTAATTCATAACATGACCTCTATGTAGACGGTCTAAAAGGCACTTATTTTTTTGCCTGTTTAATAAAAGCAGTTCCATAAATCTCGCTATTATTCTCACCAAATAATGAGAAAGGGATCTTCAGAATAGACGCTTATGCCAGTGTAATGCTCGGCTGTTTCAAACCAGGCTCCATTATTTCAGTCATCAGTCCCATATTTAAGTGCCATTTTTAATGTAATTAAAATTATATGTATTCTATTAAGCCAGGGTTACTGTCCAATTCAACTATAATAAATGTCCCTTAAAATGTCAGATATACATAGCTGTCGTCACATGCAAGGGTCTGAACATGCACTGTGTGGTGTGCGTCATCTCCGGACTCTGTTCTGTTTGCCTCTCTCTGCTCTGGGAAGAGCAGTGCCCTCACAGTGCTCTGCTAGAGAGGTGGATATTTAACTCCTGTGACGACTTTGCTGAGAGTTCTAGCTATTTATTTATTTATGTATGTGTTGTCTTTATTGGTGTGCTACTTCACCTCTCTGTTCCCTTTAGTTTTGCACTTCAGCTTTCTCAGCTGTATAACTTACCCTGCATCTCTCAACTAACTGGCCTTTGTGTGGTAGCCAGGTTAACTGTTAATTTAAATTAAATATCTCTCCTTGCTCTGTCCCCAGAACGTGCTGCGTTTTAAACTTTTTTTCCTGCTCTAGCCTACCTGCTCTAGCCACTTTCCCCCTGCTGAGGGTACGGGACAGGGTACCTTGTAACAGTCCTCTTAATAGGTCTTATTTCCCTTCCTCCCTCTCTCCCCAACACCCACCCACCCCTGGGGTAATTGTAGCTTTATAGGTACTTAAACGTCTTAGAGGAAAGGGGCTGCTCTCAGGTGTAGCTCTTTTTCCAAATCAGTCATACATTGAGGACCTGAGATTAATTAAGCTTCAGGTGAACAAGGTATATTAGAGGTATTAGATACACTTTTATTAGTATAAGCATCTACACCAACCCTTAGTAAGTATAGAATTTAAAGACTTAAACACAAGCTTTAAACTAAGATGCAGACAACAGTCCAGCAGTGAGATGGGGGCTTGCCAGTCTTTTGCATTGAGTGTCACATGTATGATTTTCTCCCAGTTGGTGAGAAGTCTTACGTATGCACTAAGTGCAAGGAGCTCTTTGCTCTCAGGGAACAAGTCCGTTCTCTGGATGCTAGAGTAGCAGACCTGGAAGACATAAGAAAGACAGAGAAGTACATGGACGAGACCTACAGGGATATAGTCCTGAAGTCCCACCTCCAGTCTGGTAACATCCCTGTTGCCATGGAGGAGAGAGGTCACATGACAGAAGATCATCACCCTGGTGTGGCAGGACGTGATCCTGTTACTAGGACCTGTCCTCCAGGTAATGTAAAACCCTCTCGCACTGAGGACGTTTCTCCAGGGCCATGTGCCCATGAGGGAAGGGTTAGGACAGCTGTTACAGTTGGTGATTTGATCATTAGGCATGTAGATGACTGGGTGGCTGGTGGACGTGAGGATCGCCTGGTAACATGCCTGCCTGGTGCGAAGGTAGCAGACCTCACGCATTGATCTTAGATAGTGCTGGGGAGAAGTCTGCTGTCTTGGTACATGTCGGTACCAATGACATAGGAAAATGTGGTAGGGAGGTTCTGGAGGCTAAATTTAAGCTTTTAGGTAGGAAGTTGAAATCCAGAACTTCCAGGGTAGTGTTCTCCGAAATGCTTCCCTTTCCACATGCAGGACCCGAAAGGCAGGCAGAGTTCTGGAGTCTCAATGCGTGGATGAGACAATGGTGCAAGGATGAGGGTTTTGGATTTGTTAGGAACTGGGGAACATTCTTGGGAAAGGAGGGGCTCTTTCGAAGGGATGGGCTTCACCGTAACCAGGATGGAACCAGACTGCTGCCATTAACCTTTAAAAAGGAGACAGAGAAGCTTTTAAACTAGAAAATAGGGGAAAGCCGACAGTTGCCCAAGAGCGCATGCTTCGGAAGAAGGTATCCTTGAAGGATACTACCAAAAGCAGTGAGGTTCCAAAAAAGAGTAAAGTAGCCCAAATGCTCTTGAGTATGTAAAGATTCCAAATTACCCATGCCTACCAATAGCCAGATTAATAATAATAAAATACAGTCTCTAAAATGCTTGTATGCAAATGCTAGAAGTCTAAACAATAAGATGGGAGAGTTAGAATATATAGCAGTAAATGAGAGGTTAGATATGATTGCAATCTCAGAGACATGGTGGAAGGAGGATAACCATTGGGACACTGTGATACCTGGATACAAACTATATCGTAATGATAGAACTGATCAAATTGGTGGAGGGGTTGCGCTCTATGTTAGAGAGGGCATTGAGTCAGAAAGGATTAAAGTTTTGCAGGAAACAAAATTTGCTGTAGAATCTCTATGGATTGAAATTCCATGTATGAAGGAGAAGGTGATGGCAGTTGGGGTGTACTATCGACCGCCTGGCCAGAATGAACAAATGGATGATGAAATGCTCAAAGAAATCAAGGAAGCTAACAAAAGTCAGAGCACAGTAATAATAATGGGTGATTTCAATTACCCCAGTATCGACTGGTCAGTGTCACAGCAGGACATGCTAGGGAGATAAAGTTTCTAGATGAAATAAATGACTGTTTCTTGGAGCAGCTGGTTTATGAACCGACCAGAGGGGAAGCCATACTGGACCTAGTCCTTAGTGGAACACTAGATTTAGTGGAGGAGGGATAGTAAAGAAATCCACAGTACTACCTTTTAACTTTCGAAAGGGAGACTATGATAAAATGAGGAATATAGTTAAGAAAAAACTAAAAGGAGCGGTTGCAAAGGTTAAAGATTTACATCAAGCTTGGGTGTTGTTTAAAAATACTATTCTGGAAGCCCAGACCAGCTGTATTCCACGCATTAAGAAAAGTGGAAGAAAGTCCATAAAACTGCCAGCGTGCTTTAAAGATGAGGTCAGAGAGGCTGTTGCTGCCAAAAAAGCATCTTTCAGGAAATGGAAAAAAGAGCCAAATGACGAAAACTGGAAACAGCACAAGCACTGGCAAGTTAAATGCAAAGCATTGATAAGGCAGGCAAAGTAAGAATTTGAGAAGGAACTTGCTACGGAAGCAAAAACACGAAATAAAGACTTTTTCAAGTACATTCATAGCAAAAGGCCTGTGAGAGAGTCAATTGGACCGTTAGAGGGTTAAAAGGGGCAGTAAGAGGAGACAAGGCTATAGCGGAGAGACTGAATGAATTATTTGCTTCGGTCTTTACTGAGGAAGATGTAGGGATGTTACCCAAGACTGAAGTGGTATTTAAAGGTGATACTGCAGAGGAATTCAGAGAAATATCGATACAACGGGAAGATGTATTACAACTGTTTGATAAACTGAATAGTAGCAAATCACCTGGACCGGATGGTATACATCCAAGAGTGTTGAAAGAACTGAAATATGAGATTGCAGACCTGCTATTAGTAATCTGTGAACTTTTATTAAAATCATCTCTAATACCTGAAGACTGGAGGATCGCCAATGTAATGCCAATTTTGAAAAAGGGCTCCAGGGGTGATACGGGAAACTACAGACCAGTGAGCCTGACGTCAGTACCGGGGAAAATGGTAGAAACCATCATAAAGAACAAAATTACACAGCATGTAGATTGTCATGGCCTAAAGGGAGACAGCCAACATGGCTTTAGACAAGGAAGATCTTGTCTTACAAGTCTGATATGTTTTTTTGAAGGTGTGAATAAACAGGTAGACAAAGGTGAGTCAGTTGATATAGTGTATCTGGACTTTCAGAAAGCCTCTGACAAGGTCCCTCATCAGAGACTTTTGGCAAAACTAAAAAGTCATGGGATAGGAGGCAGTGTACTATTGTGGATCGGGAACTGGTTAAAAGATAGAAAGCAGAGGGTTAGGGCTAAATGGCCAATTTTCCCAATGGAAAAAGGTGAATAGTGGAGTACCCCAGGGATCTGTACTGGGTCCGCTGCTTTTTGACATATTCATAAATGACCTGGAAAAGGGAATAACTAGTGAGGTTATCAAATTTGCAGACAACACAAAACTATTTAAAGTTGTTAAAACCCAAGACAATTGTGGAAAACTGCAGGAGGATCTGGATAAATTGGAAACTGGGCATCCAAATGGCAGATGAAATTTAATGTGGACAAGTGCAAAGTTATGCACCTAGGAAAGAACAACCCACACTGTGGTTACACAATGCAAGATTCCACAATGGGAACCACCATCCAGGAAAAAGATTTAGGAGTAATCATGGATAACATGTTAAAACCCTTCGCTCAGTGTGCAGCGGCAGCCAAGAAAGCAAATAGAATGCTAGGTATCATAAGGAAAGGAATGGAAAATAAAACAAAGGATATTATAATGCCTCTATATCGTTCCATGGTACGACCGCACCATGAATATTGTGTGCAATTCTGGTCGCCTTATCTTAAAAAGGATATAGTGTTATTAGAAAAGGTACAGAGAAGAGCCACCAAAATGGTAAAGGGGATGGAAGGCTACTCCTATGAAGAGAGGCTACATAGGTTAGGGCTCTTCAACCTGGAAAAGAGACGGCTGAGGGGAGATATGATAGACGTCTATAAATTAATGAGTGGAGTGGAACGGGTAAACGTAGATCGATTGTTTACGCTATCAGAATATAGAAAGACTAGGGGACATGTAATGAAGCTACAGGGTAAACTATTTAAGACAAATAAGAGAAAATATTTTTTCACTCAACGTGTAATCAAACTCTGGAATTTGTTACCAGAGGATGTAGTAAGTGTAGCAGGTTTAAAAAAGGTTTGGACAAGTTCCTGGAAGAAAGGTCCATAAACCATTATTAAAAAAGGACCCAGGATATCAATGCTTAACCCAATACAAGCATTGTGGAACCTGTGTCTCTTGGGGATACTGCTAGGTACGTATGACCTAGATTGGCCACTGTTGGAAACAGGATACTGGGCTTGATGGACCATGGTCTGACCCAGTATGGCATATCTTATGTTCTTATGTTCTTTTGACGCTACAGTAATCTCAAGGTTCTTGCCACTAGCCTTGGAATAAGGTCCACACCACTGTAAAAGACTGGATTATTCATTTTCATCTACCAGTTTCACAGACTTTAAAACTGCTGGGCATGTCCCCGTCTCATCACTAAAGTAAGCAAAAATATGAATTGATCCAATAATAAAGAAAACAATCAAAAGCCCACCTGCACTAAGTGCAGTCCCTTGATAAAGCTTGGAGAGCAGTGAACTGAGCCATTCCAGGTTTTCCAAAGAGCTCCTTGGTTTAAAGCAGCTGGCTACTTCCCCATGGGAGTAGAAGGACTGCTTTGACCCTTCAGTCGGTTCCTCTAGAGAAGTTTTTCTATTTCACACACCTTTTTCCCAGAATTAATATTGAATATTGAAAATAGTTCATTTCATCAATATCTTCCATTCCACTCCTCACTTTTGGGCAACCCCTTTCTTCTCCTTTATACACTGGAGTAGGGTTGGGGAAGCCGTCCACCCACACCTTTCCTAGGCATGTCCTACAGTCCAGGCTATGTTAATCAAAAGGCAACCAAGTCTACTCACAGACTTGGTGGTCCAGAGTTCCTCAGATATCCGGTCAAAGGGTCCTGCTTCTGCCAGCTCCATGGGTTCAGGTACTTCCTTGATTGTGGGGAGCTGACAAGGGGGCTGACTCAGGCAGGAGGCCTCCTGGTGTTTGGAGCAGCCTCTTAGACTCCTCATTCTCCTATGGAGGTGTCAGCTCCACCCTCTTCTCCAGATCCCCAGGAAACCACCCAGCCACAGCTCCACTCCTTTGGCCTATAGCCCAGCTTCTCTCTGCAGGGATTTTTCTAAAACCTGGCCTGGATCCTGCAAAGCTTTTTTTTTTTTTTTTTTTTACCAGGGGCATGTCCTAGGTTCTTCTTCCTCTGGTATGGATGTCTCTGGAAACTGGGGGATTCTCCTCCTCTCCAGAGACAGAGGCAGGCCATCCCTGCCACACTGTCAAAGAATAATGATTTCACAGATGCCACTCAAAAACTATTGGTAATCATGTTCAAATAATCAAACACTGCTCATTAAACAGTTAGTTATCACATCAAATCAAAGTAGCTATCTATCTTTTACTGAAGAATAGAGATAATTTGTGTCCATCTCAGCACTGGATTTTCAATACTCTGCCTCAGGGGCTGGCATATGACCATCACCAACACTAGTTCACATCTCAAATAACTTGCTCAACATCAGATGGCATTCCAAACTTCAAAACAGCCCTCCTCCGTAGTGCATTGGAAGAGCCTTTTTTAAAATACTCTGGAAATGTGAACATCCTGACCAGGACGTCCCATTTTAGACCTATACAAAACAGAGCTTTCTGGCTCTCATTCTGTATAAATCTCATAGACTGGGTCATCTTTCAGCTGATATGAAAAACCCTGTAAGCATTATGAGATGAATACAGTAATTATTCATCCATAATACTTAGGGACCTCTTATGCATTAAAGATTTGGCTAATCCAAGAGGAGCAGTGTCTGGAGAAAAGCATTCAAGAACCGTGGGAGAATATTTTCCCAGAGGAAACCCAATGGTTGAGTGAAACCTTGGCCATGGTTGGAAGAAATACTTTATGCAGAATTTCTTGGCGACATTATTGAATTGTTGCAATATGTGGACTGAATGAACTTTTGGCGAGCTAGTAGCCCAGGACTCTGTTGAAGCAAAGATAAGTTACTTTAACTCTTAACAACTTATAAATGTATGGGTGTACCCTTAGACTCAAGAACATCAGCAGGAAATACGATTTACTGTTCCGGTGGCCACTATATACTTTTCTTAGGGTTATAGCTGCTGGTGCAAATTGAGCTGGTGCAAATTTAGCTCCAACTTTTTTTTATAAAAAGGGTTTCTTTTCTCTGAATTTGGGAGAGTCCTGTAGAAGAGTGGGACACATTCAAGTCAGTTTCATTATTCCAATAAGATATACATTGGAGGAAAGTATTAAAATAGACAAAGAAATTATTCAAGTTTTTTCTTAAGATTTATTATATTGAATGTATGATATTGTTTTTGAAAAGAAGCAAATTAATAAGAGCCCCTAGACGGCTAAGAGGCTGCAATCATCTTTAATCATAATCCAAGAGGCATACATAAAACAAATGAGATGGTTATAATAGTAATGAGTATCAGTATATTTTTCTTCTTATAGTTGGATTTTACCTTTTTTTTAATATAAAACAATATCAATGTAACTTCAACTGTTAGATTTTCCCATTTCATTTTCATTAAGGAGTCATTTTAGAAGCCCTATTCATGACATCTGAAAACGGCCATTTGGACGCCCCAATCACATGCATTTCCCAAGAGCCATTTTAGAATTGCCCGAGTTTACAGGTGTCCAGTGTGATCATGTCGATGTTGCACGGAGGTGTGCTGGAGGTTTCTGGGACATTCCGAAAACGATACACGTGCAGTCAATTTTAGATTACAGCTGCACATTTAAATCCATTGCCAGACATTTTCATGTCTATACCTGTCCCTTGGCACGAATAGACATTTGAAAAGTGCTTGTTTTGGTCGGCTCTCAACAGTACAGAGAAGGGGATAATGCTCTATCATTCCCTCAATATTTTTTGGCAGCTCAAGTAGCCTAGTAGGAAAATATTGAGACCCTATTGGCTACTTCTGCATGTCTGTTTCCAAAATGGCTGGCCAGGACATGTAAGTGGTGGTATATCTATGTGGCCGGTTCCATGCATGTCCACATTTCGACCGTCCATTTTTCTAAAATTGGATGGTTTTTCTGCATATGTCTGGGTCTTTATTCTGTATTTCTCTCTTCTCTATATATTTCGACAAACACTGATCTCTTTTGGAGTGGAAACGTGTCTGTTTTCCAAAGCACTTACATGTGTCCACCTTCATTGCTGCCTCCCCCACAGGAGTTCAGATGTTTTAATGTGGACATCTTAGATTCCACCTAAACAGACTTTCTAAAATATGCCTTCATGAGTTTTGAAAACGTTCATATTGTCCAGGGTTCAGAAATAGACTTTTCACATGAGAAATAATTGCAATCAAAATTCCAAAGCACAAATTTGTAAAGGTCATTGGTATTGTTTTCAAAATAAAATTAAAATAAACCCAAAAAGCGATTGCTCATTTTACTGAATGTAATTGCATGCTCATTAACTTTTGATGATGTTGGACTGGAAGATCTTATTGCGGCTTTTTTCCTTTTTTCTTCCACCCAAGAGACCGAGTTGACTGGAAAAAACTAGGGCGCGGGCCAGGTACCAAGCGCCCGCATGGTAACCGGGTGCCTGGCCCAAGGCGAACCGGTCCAGCTGCTCGTGTACGAGCAAGAGAAGAGGGGGGAGGAGGGGGGTTGAAGGGGGGGGGTTTCGACGGGAGCGTTTGAGAGGGCGACGCGATTGGCTGGCAAAAGCAAGAGTAAATTGAATTGATTGGATCCCCTCGCGCGGGTCCGCGTGCAGGGGATCCAACAGCTTGCACTCCCACGCGCCCGAGCCTGTCGGCATCGTGGCGCAGTGAGAGGTGCACGCTGGATGCTTCCCACCCACCCACCCTTTGCCTAGTGGTTGGGGGGTAAGACATGGGTTGTCGCAGTTGGGGGAGGTTGCGGGGTCCCGGGGGTTCCCGGGGTCCGGAGCGGCAGGCCATGAGGGCGGGGGCCCTCAGCATGGTTAAACCCGGGTCGACTTGTGCTACTGAGACGGCCAAGTCGGGGAAGGGTTATTGCCAATTGGCCGGTGCTTTTACTGTGCGGGGGGCGGCGGAGAAGTCACCTTGCTAATCACATGGCGGGTGGCCGATCTTGCCGCGGGGCACAGGGATTGAGTTATTATTATGTTATAACTGTTATTGAAGTTATGTTCAATAAACCTGCGACCAGTTTATGCCCAACTACTGTCTCTGTGCTTGATTTGGGAGTAAAGGGAATAGGAGAGTAGGTGGGGGCTTGCTATGCGCTGGGAAGGAATGGAAGGTGAGGGGGGGGTGGTGCTAAGAATTGGATAAGAGGGAGCGTGGTGTCCAGCTACCCGGTTACTGAAAGATCTGTGTTGGAACATGGCTTGTTCATCCAGTTATAAAAGGGCACAATATAGTCCATATTCAACATATTTCACCCAGTGGCTTCACAAGATACTTAACACTAAGGGATTCTGCAACTTTGTGCAAGTTTCGTGGGCATGGCAAAAAACATGAGAAGTACTGAACAATAAAAAATGCAAGTAATGAAGCCATCCTGTCATATGCAAGAATATGTTTCCATATCTCCTAATATTTAAGTTTTATAGTTTACCTGCTATGACTATGTCAGAAGGAAAAGAAAAGTGAATGGCAGGCATTTCCTTTCACAACAATTAGCTCTGACTCAAGATAGTAATAGGAAAATTACATAGAAAAATTACTTTGGAAACTATGAACTGCAATTAGGGATGTGTGCATTATACAGTATGGGCCCAATATTTTAAAGACATTTACATGGTTTAATGATCTGTAGAAGCTCAGATGACAAGACTTTGACTTTCATACTTTGGACACATCATGTGGAGAGAGAGATCATTAGAGAAAGACATCATGCTTGGCAAGATAGAAGGTCAACGCAAAAGAGGAAGGCCAGCAATGAGATGGATCAATACAATAACAGCAGCTACGGGTACCAGTCTGTCAACAATGAGACTCCTGACTGAAGACCGAACACAATTTAGGATAGCTATCCAGAGGGTCGCCATGAGTCGACTCCGACTCGACGGCACTTAACAACAACAACAACAAACCATGTAAATGCTACTGAATGGAATATTCAATGGCATTAACATGAGTACTGATGCTGAATATCACCAACTAATGCCGCTATATACCCTGATGCTAACGGCTTAGCATCAGAGCGTGTTGTGGGCATTCCGGGGCGTGTCATGGGCCACGAATAGTGGTGGTATTACACCACTACCCAGTTAGCGACCTGTGGGTAAAACTAGGTGAAGCAAAAACTGGCCTAGCTTTAACCGTGGGAGCTAACCTGGTAGTGGTGCAATATTGCTTCTGCGGCATCGGAGATCTGGGGTTAGAGATCAGCGGCGACAGCTATGCGCCATAGTAGTACATAGCCGTTTCAATTGAATATCGGGCCCTATATATAGGAGGTTATTTTATAAACCTTTCCCACACATTAAAAGGCCTCCTATAAAATTAAGTCACACCTAAAAATATGTGAGGTGCACTTAGGAAAATAGGCATGCTTGAGGGAGGGGTTTGAGCATAGTATGGGCAAAATCTCAATTTACATGCATGTACACACACACTTCATGCATTAACATTTATGTTTCCTCCATAATATGGACACTATTTTTGCAGAAATGTGCTAGCATTTTATAAAAACATATAGGTGCCTATGGTGATCATTTTAGAAACCCTATTAGTGAGTTGGACATCTCAAAACGGGTATATAGACATGCAAATCACAAACATCTCCAGGGTCATTTTAGTAGCTGAATATGATCACAGGTGCATCTAATTTTACTGCAGTGGGAATGTGGATCTTCTGTTTAAACTGATTTGAATTGACTATAAGGATGCCAATAATCATGTCCTGGCAATGTTCCAGTTTTTATACTGTTTCCTACTATTTCCTTTTTAAATTGGTCTTGTTTTATTTAGTGCTTTTAAGTGTCAAATATATGTGCATATATAGTCAAAAGCCATTTCACTGGCCACTTTTTTTTAAGGAGATATTGGACATGAAGGGGTTCAGCTGCAAGGGTGCCAATAATATTGGCCACAACTATATAGAGGCATAACCAGCAGAAGGAAGAGGTGATAATGCCCTTCTATAAGTAAATGGTGAGGCCTTACTTGGGGGTATGTTAGCTAAAGGGCAGTAAGGGAGCAAGTGTGCTGTTAACAAGTGTTATCGGTTCCTGTGAGCCCTTAATGCTGCAAAAAGCGCCGATAACGCTGCATTATCAAGCATTAGAGGGTCTGGCAACATTAAGGGAAAAGGAGATGTGGGCGTTAATAGGGCAGAGAGTGGGCATTGACAGCAGGTGCTCCCTTAATGCCTGGTTGCACAATCATGCATTAGAGGACCGAGCGCTGGGAACCCCAATGCCAAGTAAAGCCTCGCGGAAAGGGATATTTTTGAGGACAGAGAGCCTATTTAAATGTCTGCAATGTGCTCCACACCCAGAGGATCCCAAGAAAGTGATAGTAGTGTTCCATTAGCAGCCACAACATGGTGCCCTATCAAGAAAGGGCACGACGTTGGTGATGCTAAGCTGGCAAAGGAGGTGACACATGGGTGATGCGTGGGACTGGCTGGTCCACAAAGCAGGCCAGGCAGCTGCCTAGGGTGCACATCAGTGCCATCTGGCATGATCCCACAGTGAGAGCACACAGACATACAGCTGCAGTCAGAAGGGAGTTGTGCCACCCCACTGCCCCCAGTGGTTATCAGTGGCCCTGTTTTGATTTTACATTACAAGGTTTAGGCTACAATGTGCACCACTTTGACATGATAATGCAGTATAAGATAATCCGCTTTAATAAATACATTTATACAATACAGAACAAACATGAATCGACTATTTCATCATCACCATCGCTGTACAGCTTTGCCTCCATCACATGTATGCATTACATGCAGCCACATCCTACCCCTGAAATGTCCACCAGCTGGGATAATCACACTTCCTGACTTGCTTCACATGGCGAGTATGAGCCACTCTTGTCCAGTTGTTGTATGCACAATTGTCCGGAGAGTTGGGAGGCCGGGACAGCTGTAAGTCTACATAGCTGGTGTTGGGGCTTCCACATGGCACAGGTGCATTTTTTTTCCAGACACTACACGTATATAGGTGATGGCACGTCAGGTACATCGGTGCAGCCAGCCCATACCACACTCTCATCCATCTGCCTCTGCCAGCTATGTGCAGTCATGAATTCTCCTACCAGCTGCTACACTCTGGCCCCCACAGGAACCTTTTCCGCATTTCTATGTATCTCCTGTGACTGAGCTGCATGTCACTACTCCTGCTTCGTCATCCTTTTGATGCACACATCATGGCGATTCTAGCTCCGCAGAGGGATATGTCTTCCCCATCCTATGCCACACACTGCCATTACAGCAATTATGTGGGCACCCCTCTGTGACTCAAAGAGCTGCCTCCCACATGCTCATCCCATTTATTGCCTGATACGTAGGATGTCCAAGGATCTGTCAGGTCCATCAGCTCCCACCGATCCTGCCATCCATCACCTTTACATTGCCTTTTGCTGGGTCTCCCTTATCCATCATTAAGGTGACAGCCATTTTTGGGCATTAAGGTGCATGCTTGGCACTCAATGCCCAGTGTCTTGTTAGTGCACGCTAAGTGGAGCACAGTGCCCTTACCTCTGGAACACCTACTACCCACCCCGTGCGTTTATCACCCACAAACACTCTTAACACTGCCATTATCATCCAATTTCTGATGTTTCCTTACCACCCTTTAGTAAACATACCCCTTGGAGAGTATGTTTGCTAAACATACTTGTATTCAGCTTTGGAGACCAAAACTTATTAAGTATATAAAAAGACTTGAAATGGTATGGTGGAATGACCAAAATGGTCTGGGATCTGAGTCAAAAGGCATGAGATGAGACTTGAAGTTCTGAATATGTAGACCCTCTAGGAGAGGAGAGACCAAAGAGATATGACACAGATGTTTAAATACTTGAAAGAATTTAAAGTACAAACAAACCTTTTTCAAAGACAAGGAAGGTATAGAACTAGAGGACATGACCTGAAGCTGAAAGGAAGTAAAGTTAAAAGCAATATCAGGAAATACTTTTTCAAGGAAAGGGTGGCGAATGCTTTGAATGCCCTCCTGGTGGAGATGGTGAGAATAAAAGCAGTGACGGAATTCAAGAATTCATAGGACAAACACAGAGGATCCCTACATAGCAAGACGATGGAATCAAAGCAAACTTTAATTACTTTTATATCTGATAAAACAGAGAGGGGGTAACCTGTATGGAGTGGCAGGTACAACTCTTAATGAAGGTATTGAAGGGGTAACCTGCATGATCTTCTTTTGGAAAGGCGTGAGCTAAATATAAATAATAGTAGGCACAAACCTAGCCGCCGTACTGTGCAGACTAGGTGAACTATGCTGGTCATTATCTGCTGTCAATCATTATGTTCCTATGCTCTTCTCCTGCTTCTGAAGATCTAATCATCCGGAATGGAGGATGATGAAGAGGGTCTAGAAGGAAGGTGAAGAGGAGTACGGAGAATAAGTTGAGGAGGTCGGGAGGGGCTGAGAAAGGTGAAGGGTAATTAGGGTGATCCGTTAGAGATGCTAGGAATGTATGAGGAGGGTCTGAGGAATGAAAGAAGGATTGATTGAGGGAATAGAGGAGGGTTTGGGGATGAAAGGAGAATTGACTGGGGTGAATAAGGCTGGGTTGAGAGAAGGGATCAGCTGGTATAACAAAGGGACTTGTGGTGAGAGAAGGGGTTAGCTGGGAAAGTGTCTATGTGTGTGTGAGCAAGTGAGTGTGAGTGTGTGATTGAATGAGTGAGTGTCTGTCTGTGTGGGGGGGGAGGGGCAGATTTGTAAGAGGAATTAGTGAGATGAGATAGATCATGTAGAGAATAGCTTTGGAAATTTTGTGTATGCCATAAAGCACACTTTTCCCTTCGTAATATCAGTAGAGCTATCTACAAAATCAGATGAAGCAAGCAATTTTCAGTATTCCCTTTTCTAATTGTAATATTGCCAGGAGACACAGCAAGCTCTGTTTTCCCTGTTGTGCTCATTTCTCTGTCTAGCAGGTGAAATCTGTTCCTCTACACAGAGCCGCCATCTGTGTAAGCACTTCCTTTTATTATAGAGAAACATATCACAAAAAATCCTCCAGCTGCAGAGGCTGGATTTACTGATTTCCTTTCAGGCCATTGCTTCTTGCATCTCCATACTACAGATTTAATTTTGAGTTGAGCATCTGCATGACAAAACTATTAAAAAAAAAACTTTCTAAATCCAGCAAATACAAAACACAGCAGTTTAACAAAATGCATTTTAATCCTACCTAATTAGGGAAGCTGGAATTGTATGTCATTGACATTCTGGCTTTCTCTCAGTACTGTTTCTGCCTCATCATAAAAGATGAAAAATAGCACAGCATACGTCACGTAGGACTTATTTCTTTGATAATTTTATGTTGACACAAAGGGCCTGATTTATCAAGGGTTTCCTCTACTTTTTTCCTATGGTAAACAGTTCTAATAATTTAATTTAGTTTAGTTTAATATAATATACATATTCAGCATCTTCAGGCAGTGAGCCCATTCAGTGCGAATTACAACAGAGAACAAACTTAAACATACAAGTGGTAGGCACAATAATATAAAAACACCAAAACTATGCAATAAGCCCAGGTAAACATCAATTTCCTCCTGCTCTCATTATCCAAAAACATTGGAGGGAGCCATACTCTTGGAAACCATTCACCATCCAAAATATTATACCTGGAAATATTACACAAACCAAACCTGACCCTAAACCTGCCAAACACTGGTATGATAAATTGAAACAACAGATGGATACTTTGCGCACTGAAGTAAAAGTCTAAATTGCGCAAATTAGCCAGAGATGATCAGGATTATAAGACTGGCTTTGTTTATTTCTGAAGGATCCTGACAATAAAAAGGAGAACAAACAAGTTAATTTTTCTACTTATGAATCATCGGTTTCTGATTGGCATTTATCTGAAGAAGAACAGCTTTTTTAGAGAGAGGAAGAGGACACCGCAGGCCAGGAGGTAGAGGTTACGGCAATTGGAGAAATCAGTCGGAAGGACAGTTATAACGTCATCCATAGCCATTGTCTCAAAAGCTTCCTCAGAATCAGCAGTGATCAATTTGTCCTCTTTTGAAATATCTATAGCCCAGAAATGTGTCTTGGGATGGGGGCTATCTTTTGTCCTGTGTATGTCTCATAACTCTTTTCAGTTTCGAATCAATTTTGATAAGTTCATACGGAAATAAAACATAAAAGCTTTTTTGGGGGAGAAGTCTGATTTGTCTATTGGTAGCAATAGTGAGGATGTTTTGGAAAATAATAATGTTCGTAGAGTAAAATTGTCCTTTCGATCTACATGGGTTCTCTCTGGGGCACCTCATCCTGCTATATTAATCTTTAAAGAGTTAGTCCTGAGAGTTGTTGAGGTATTGGAACATGCTCACTCTAGACCAGAGGTCTCCAATCCCGGGACAGGAGGGCCACAAACCAGTCGGGTTTTCTGGATGTCCCTAATGAATATGAATGAGATATATTTGCATATATTGCCCAGTGCATTCAAATTTATCTCATGCATATTCATTAGGGATGTTCTGAAAACCTGACTGGTTTGCGGCCTTCCAGGACCAAAATTGGAGACTCCTGCTCTAGACATAGGGGCTTGTTTACAAAGCCACGGTAGCAGTTTCCAATCGTTATCGGAGCCGCGGCCCCAGTGAAATCAATGGGGCCGCGGCTCCGATAACGATCGGAAACCACTACTGCGGCTTTGTAAACAAGCCCCATAGTGTCTTGAGATTATCCAGGGCAGAGAATGAGGCTTTAGCACAATTGCAATTTAATTTAGATATTGTAATCAAGAGAGCCGATAACGGGGGTGCCATCGTTGTGATGGACACCAATGTTTATCTGTCTGGAGCTTTAAGACAGTTAAATGATGCGCTAACCAACAAAGTATTATTTAATGATCCCATGAGTATTTTACAAAAACTTATTAAGTCTCTAGCTCATCATTTCATTACTAAGAAAGGGTATATTTTTGAATCCTGTGAACCCGAGTGTACCTTCATTGTACCTATTGCCCACAATTCCTAAAACTTTGATAAATCCACCTGGTCGATCAATTGTGGCAGCGAAAAGTTTGATCTTGGAATCCTTATCTACGTTGGTTGATTCTTACCTTCATCTGTTGCTCCACACTATTCCTTTCTATTTGAAAGATTCTAGGCATTTTTTGAATCCTTTTATGACTTTGAAAAAGACGTATGACATCAATGATTTGCTTTTTGTGATAATGGTTGTCAACTCATTATATACGAGCATCCCTCAGTTGGAGGGTCTTCAGTTTTTGAGAAAGTGCTTATAAGATGAGATGATTTTTCCACTATGTGCAGTTTTTAGTCAAGTTGGCAGCTATGGCTATGACCAAAAACTATTTTGTTTTTGATAACATTTTTTACCAACAAGTGCAAGTGATAACATTTTTTACCATGAGTGCCACTATGGCTCCTCCTGTAGCCAGTTTCTACATGGCCAGGTTTGAGAAACAGTGGCTTGTGAGCTCTTCCTATCAAGCAAATATGTTGTTGTGGAAATGTTATATAGATGATGTGTTTGTCATTTGGAAGAGTAGTGTTGGTCTTTTGCAAGAGTTTGGGCAATGGTTACATACAGTTGATCCCAAAATTAAATTTACTATGACTTATGACTCCAATGAGATTTTGTATTTGGATGTTAAGATTAATAAGGCTGCTGGTTCTTTAAGTACCAGTGTATATAAGAAAGCAATTGATAGGAATACTCTATTTAATTTTAATAGTGTACATCCCCCAGCTCTTAAAAATAGACTACCTTTTTCACAATTTTTGTGCTATTGTTGCAATTTATTTATTTGCATTCTCTTATATACTGTGCTACTCTGCATCTGTGTGGTTTACATTGAACAAACTGAAATTACATTGAACAGGACATTATAACTTGGAGATAACTATTTTACAGGGAACATGGGCTATGGAGGGTTAAGTGGCTTGCCCAAGACCACAAGGAGCACCTGTGGGACTAGAAGCCCCAGTCCTTCTGGCCCAAGGTTGCTGTCCTCTAGTGGGATTTGAACCCCTGACCTTCTGGACTGAAGTACCTTGCCCCAACCACTAGGCCACTCCTCCACTCCATTGTGGTTCCAATGATATGTTTATGATGCAATCCCACTCCCTGGTTGACACTTTTAGGGAGTGTGGTTACCCCAGACACATTGTTCATAAGGCAAGACTACGAGTCTTGTATAATGCCAGTGATCTCTTGCTGAGTGAATCTAGTGTGAATGATATGGAAACAGATTCCTTTGTTCATTTGATTACTCAGTTCTCCCCTTGGGAGTAAAATGCTGAGGTTCTCATGGTGGTGCCGGGTTTACAGCAGACACAGACCAGAGTGGTATTCTCTAGGAATGGGAATATTTGTGAAGTTTTGCGCCCATCATTGTTTCCTCCTTAGAAATTTATGAGTAATAATGTGGGCAATATCAGATTTGTGCAGTGTCTTTGTCTCTGACCAAGTTTTCCCATAATGGACAGTTTCATAAGTTGCAGTGACATACCACCTATAGTTCCACACATGTGGCTTATATCATTAAAAGCCCAGGTAAGCTATTATATGTTGGTCAAACCACTAGAGAATTAAAAACACTGATTCTTGAACATAGGAGTCATTTAAATTGTAAGGTTATGGAGACTCATATAGTCCAACATTGTGTATCTGCTGGACATACTGTACCTCTGATGAACTTTCAGTTTTTGCAATTAATCATGTTCCTCCCAAGTGTGGAGGGGGAGGACTGTTGCAGAGTCTTATACACAAAGAGCACAATTGGATTTTAATTTTGAAAACAATTACTACCAGAGTGTTGAATATGGGTATCAATTGACATCTATGTTGAAATGGGGAGTTTCTTTATATCCCTTTTCAATTGTCTATGTACACTAGAGGCTTCTGTTGTATCAGTGCTTTTGGCTTCTGTAATGTTTTTGGGTATCTATGGGCATTGCCTTTTACAAGTCTTAAGTGTGCACA
Organism: Ichthyophis bannanicus; assembly: GCA_033557465.1. Lineage (NCBI taxonomy): Eukaryota > Metazoa > Chordata > Amphibia > Gymnophiona > Ichthyophiidae > Ichthyophis > Ichthyophis bannanicus. The sequence continues at coordinate 1,686,473,967 of CM066031.1, read as the reverse complement.
TTGTATTTAGAGCAGGTTGGGTTTTCTTTTTGAATGCTTTGTTTTGAATATATAGAGTTTTTTAGAATACATAAGAACATAAGAAAAGCCATACTGAGTCAGACCAAGGTCCATCAAGCACAGTTTCTAACAGTGGCCTATCCAAGTCACAAGTACCTAGCACATTCCCAAAAAGGCACAGGTTCCACAATGCTCGTCCTGGGGTAAGCAGTGGATTTCCCAGGTCCTTTTAAATAATGGTTTATGGACCTTTCCTCCAGAAACTTGTTCAAAGCTTTTTTAAACCCAGCTGAAGTAACAACTTTTACTACACCATCTAGTAACGAATTCCAGAGTCTGATTGAGTAAAAAAATATTTTCTCTTAAATGGGTTACATTGGTTACATGGGTTACATTGTAGTTTCATTGCATGTCCTCTAGTCTTTCATCTTTTTGATGGCATAAACAACAGATCTATTTTTACCTATTCCACTCCATTCATTAATTTATAGACCTCTATAATATCCCCTTCAGAATCTCTCTTCCACGATGAAGAGCCCTAACCTTTTAAGCCTCTCCTCATAAGGGTATCCTTCCATCCCCTTTATCATTTTGGTGGCTCTTCTCTGCACCTGTTCTAATTCCGCTATATCCTTTTTAAGATATGGCAACCAGAATTGCACACCATATTCAAGGTGCGGTCGCATTATGGAATGATACAGAGGCATTATAATATTCTTTGTTTTATTCTGCATTCCTTTCCTTATGATTCCTAGCATTCTATTTGCTTTCTTGGCTGCCTTTGCACACTAAATGGAGGGTTTCAACGTATTTTCCATGATGATGCCTAAATCTTTTTCCTGGGTGGTGGTTTCTAAGCTGTTACTTTGCACCATGCAACCATAGTTGGGGTTATTCTTTCCTAGGTGCATAATTTTGCACTTGTCCACATTAAATTTCATCTGCTAGTTGGATGCCCAGTCTTCAAATTTATCAAGGTCCTCTTGCAATTTTTCATAATCCTCTTGTGTTTTAATAACTTTGAATAATTTTGTATCATCTGCAAATTTGATCACCTCACGTTATTCTCATTTCCAGGTTATTTATGAATATATTAAAAAACACAGATCCCTTCAGTACTCCACTATTTACCTTTTTCAATTGAGAAAGCTGGCCATTTAGTCCTATTCTCAGCTTTCTATATTTTAACCAGTTCATGATCCACAATACTACACTGCCTCCAATTCCGTGACTTTTTAATTTCATCAAGAGTCTCTGAAGAGGGACCTTGTCAAAGGTTTTCTGAAAATCCAGATAAACTATGAATCCATATCAGTAAGGCAGATAACGGGGCTCTATGTGGTGGAATAAGCACTGGCCTCCCCTCCAGGGTTGGGCAGTGGGGAAACTGGGGTCTCCACAGCAGCGGACTGGATGTGCCGAGGGGAGGATGTCCCCGCAGCAATGCAGGGGCACGCTGGGCCATCCCCCAGTGCCCAATCCTGCACCCATGTGGACATCTTGCTCTTGTGGTACAGAATCAGGTGTTGATGGGCCCATACTCTTCAGGGCAGTTGAGATGGCCCGGACATGCCCTTAATGAAATAAGACTCTATATCAACCAGCTCACCTTTGTCTACCTGTTTATTCACACTTTCAAAAAACTATAATAGATTAGTAAGACAAGATTTTCTTTGGCTAAATCCATGTTGGCTTTCTCCCATTAAACCATGCCTATCTACATAATCAGTAATTTTATTCTTTATAATTGTTTCTACCATATTACCCAGTACTGACATCAGGCTCACCGGTCTATAGTTTTCAGCATCACTCCTGGAACCCTTTTCTAAAAATTGGAGTTACACTGGTACACTCTTCAGGTATTATAGATGATCTCAATGATGGTTCACAAATTACTAATAGTAGATCTGCAGTCTCATGTTTCAGTTCTTTCAATACCCTTGGATGTATATCATCTGGTCCAGATGATTACACAGGTACACTACTAAAAAACTGCCTCCAGTTTTGCAACTGATTCCTATAGATTTTGGGGTGCTGAATCCAGGAAAAATAGCCAAAATGTTCCATCACGTCACGTTTTCTTGCAAAATTAGATTTCTTACCCATATAAGGAATGTTCACATAATTTCTTTTTAGCCGACTGCAGTTTATTTTCTTGGCCCAAAATAGAGGTTGTAATGGTTAACTAACTAGAAACACTCCCTCATGATATTTTAGAGTGTTTTGTATTCATTTTATACATTAACAGGACAATTGGGAGGCGGGGGGCTAAATCCAGTACTCGCGCTGGCGCATGTTCTTTCCTGTTCGCCTCGCCTCGTTCGCTCGCTCAAACACGGTGGTTGCGACATGAACGTTCCTGTCAAATTTCAGTTTCTTGCAAGTTCATTATTACCTTTTGTTTGCTCAGTCGTAATCCAGCTTTATTCCGAAGTGGTTCACTACAGTTGTAGTTTGCAGTGCTGTGTATTTGTGATGGCTCACAGAGCCAGAGGTTGCATCAACTCTCCGGACAGTTTTTGTTTTATTTGTGCGGAATATACCGTGAAAAAGCGGCAGAGGAACATTTCTGCATTTATTTAAAAAGTATATTTCGCCTATTTCGGTTTGAGGTTAGGCGATCAAGACAAACCGTGGGCTCCTCACAAAGTGTGCAAGACATGTAAGGAAGATCTACGCTTATGGATGAAAGGTAAAAAACAAGCATTTCGTTTCGGAATACCTATGATGTGGCGTGAACAAAGAGACCACAGCAGTGACTGCTATTTTTGCTCTTGCATTGTGAAGGGATACAACTTAAAAAATAAGAACATAATAAGTTACCCCAACCTTCCCTCAGCAATTAGGCCTATGCCTCATAGCAACGAAGTACCTGTGCCTGAACCACCAAAATCTTTGGATCATATTTGTGTGGACGGTTCTGATCATGATGAGACTCATCAGATGGCTTTTCCCGATGAGTCCAGTACTTCCGAGTTTGAAACTGAACCAGATACGAAACCTGAACTTTTCTCTCAAGCTGAATTGAATGATTTAGTCCGGGATTTAGGACTCCCAAAAAGATGCTGCCCAACTGCTAGGTTCTCGGCTTAAACAGAAAAATCTATTGTCACCAGAACAACTTTTTATTGGTACCGCAACCGCGAGACACAATTTTTGAAGTATTTCAGCAAAGAGGAAGATTTGGTATTTTGCAACGATATATACGGAGTGATGGAAAAGTTTAAACTCAAGTATGATCCTGCTGAATGGCGGCTGTTCATTGATTCGTCAAAAGACAGCATAAAAGGTGTTCTTCTTCATAATGGCAACACATTCGCTTCAGTTCCTATTGCTCACTCTGTTATTCTCCAAGAAAAATACGAGAATTTGGCCCTGATTCTTCAGAAGATTCGTTATGATGAGCATAAGTGGATGATTTGTGGAGACTTTAAAATTCTATCCATGCTATTAGGGCAGCAATCCGGTTTCACCAAATATCCCTGCTTCCTTTGCTTGTGGGATAGCCGGGCCCGCGACCTACACTGGGGGAAAAAAGACTGGCCAATTCGGGAGTATTTGAGACCCGGTGAGAAAAATGTTTTTCATGAGAGCTTGGTACCAAGTGATAAAATTCTATTACCACCTCTCCACATTAAGTTGGGTCTCATTAAGCAATTCATCAAGTCCCTTCCAAAAGATGGTGAGTGCTTTCGGTACCTTTGCTCAAAGTTCCCCCGACTTTCTGAAGCAAAGCTAAAGGAAGGAGTGTTTGTTGGCCCTGATATAAGGAAACTCATTTCAGATGGAGCATTCGCTGAAACGATGTCTGAGAAGGAAAAAGAAGCCTGGGATTCCTTCAAGGATGTTGTTCTCAAATTCTTGGGGAACAGGCAGGATGAGAACTATAAGGATATTGTTGCCAGGATGCTCAATGCCTTCAAAGAACAAGGCTGTAACATGAGCCTGAAAGTCCATTTCTTGCACTCCCATGTGAACTACTTTCCCGAAAACTTGGGGGCGTACAGTGAAGAACAAGGTGAAAGGTTTCACCAGGACATCAAGGACGCAGAGAGAGGGTACCAAGGAAGATGGAACACCACTATGATGGCTGATTTCTGCTGGTTGCTGCTGCGGGAAACCCCAGATGAAAAATACGCCAAGCAGCGCACCAAGAGAAGCATTCGGGGGAAGAAGAAACGGGCCCACCAGGAGATTGATTGACCCAAGAATGACTTTAAAATCTAAACTGTGTTGACAAATATCGTGTTTTTACTAAACTTTGAAATAAAAATTTGCTAGTTATTACCACAGTGTCGGTGGAGTAGCCTAGTGGTTGGGGCAAGGTACTTCAGGCCGGAAGGTCGGGGGTTCAAATCCCACTAGAGGACAGCAACCTTGGGCCGGAAGGACTGGGGTTTCTAGTCCCACAGGTGTTCCTTGTGGTCTTGGGCAAGCCACTTAACCCTCCATAGCCCATGTTCCCTGTAAAATAGTTATCTCCAAGTTATAATGCCCTGTTCAATGTAATTTCAGTTTGTTCAATGTAAACCGCACTGATGCAGAATAGCGCGGTATATAAGAGAATGTAAATAAATAAATAAATAAATCTCATTTATTAGAATTTTATTTTCACACCATCGGGTGTTTGTCTTCATGTATTGCAATGGTGCGGTTTGCGTTTTCTATTCTTACATACATACCTGTACAACATTTTTTGCACATTTCTTTGCTTTGCTTTGTGTCTAACCTCGCTCTTATATGCTCAATGTTTGTGCACATGTATGTGGCTGTTTTAAGTGCAGACAATTTTGCTACCATCACAGTGTGTTTTGTTGACATTACTCTATTCTTATGTGCTGCCTTGTTACAATTTTCTTTATTCTTATTTGAATAACTACTAAACAATTAGTATAAAGAATTCATCCAAGAAACTTTTATCTCGATCGCACTCAATCTGAAACGTTCACCTCAAACTGCTAACCCAATGTAACAAAAAATCTGTACGTGATGGAGCAAATTGGTTACCAGATTTGGATTCAGTGCACCAAAAAACGTAAAAATCAATCGAAACATTAGAGGCAGTTTAAAAAAATTTTTTTTAGTGTACCTGTGTTATTACTCTTCAACTTATCAAATAGCTGTAATACATCTTCCTGGTTTATTGATATTTCTTTCAATTTTTCTGATACATGACCTTTATATACCATTTCAAGCACAGGTAACTTCCTTACAACTTCTTCAGTAAAGACCGAGGCAAAGAATTAATTCAGTCTCTCCGCTATGGCCTTGTCCTCACTTAGCGCCACTTTTCCCACTTTATCATCCAATGGTTCAACTGACTCTCTCACAGGTTTTTTGCTACAAGTGTATTTTAAAAAGTTTTGGTTATGCATTTTTTGCTTCCACGGCAAGCTTTTTTTTCAAATTCTTTCTTTGCCTGCCTTATCAATGCCTTGTATCTAACCTGCCAGTGCTTATGTTGTTTCCCGTTTTCATCATTTGGCTCCTTTTTCCATTTCCTGAAAGTTGCTTTTTTGGCAGCAACAGCCATTCTGGCAGTTTAAACCATTTTGGAGGGGGGTTTTTGCCTTCCTTCCACTTTTCTTAAAGCATGGAATATAATTGTTCTGGGATTCCAAGATAGTAGTTCCAAGATATAATGCAACACTCTCCTCTGCTTTGGATGCTCTTGCTCTGCTCATACCAGGTCCTGTGAGGTGTACTGTACCTCAACCTTTGCTGTCTTCTACTACCCGCTATCTTCATTTCTGTGCCTGCTCAGCTGAGCGTGCTTGGCTCAAATCCCACACCCTTGCTGACTTTCTGCACTTCAGATTCATGCTTCTCTCTTCCCAGTCAGTCATAGCACTTGCCAAACAAGACTATTATGTCCATCTGACTAATTCTCTTGCCCCTGACCCTCGCCATCTCTTTAAAACTCTCAACTCTCTCCTCAAGATACCTCTGCCTCCCTCCCTTTCTGCCCAGATCATGGCTGATTACTTCCTTGACAAAATCCACAAGATCACACTCCAGTTCCCCATGAGGTCATCTACTTCCCCTCCTTCTCCACTCCCAACCTTCCCCCCTACCTCTGCTACTCTTTCTTCCTTTTCTATGATCTCTGAGGAGGAAACCACTCACCTTCCTTCCTTCCTCATCCAAACTCACTATCTGCTCCTCTGATCCTATTCCAACCTGTCTCCTTAGCTCCATCGCTACCACTGTAGTCCCTTCCATCTCTAAACCTATCACTCCACTGCAACTTTCCCTGCAGTCTTCAAACATGCTGTGGTCATTCCTCTCCTCAAGAAACCTTCACTAGACCAACCTAGGAGTAGCCTAGTGGTTGGGGCATGGTACTTCAGGCCGGAAGGTCGGGGGTTCAAATCCCACTAGAGGACAGCAACCTTGGGCCGGAAGGACTGGGGTTTCTAGTCCCACAGATGCTCCTTGTGGTCTTGGGCAAGCCACTTAACCCTCCATTGCCCATGTTCCCTGTAAGTATTAGTGAATGTGTCTCATATCCCCGCGTGTTAAATGTATCCCCCAATTGTGTTGTGACCGCTTTGATTGAAGGATAAGGCGGTATACAAAACTGTCTAAATAAATAAAATAAATAAATAAACCTGTCCTTCTCACTATTGACCCATCTCCCTCCTTCCCTTCATTTCTAAACTACTTGAACATGTGGTTCACTGTCACTTCCTCGACTTGCTCTCCTCTCAAGCCCTTCTGGATCTTCTATAATCCAGCTTTCATCCTTTACATTCTACTGAAATGGTTCTTGCCAACGTCTCCAGTGACCTATTCCAGGCAAAATCCAAAGGCCTTTACTCAATCCTCATCCCTCTTGACCTTTCTGCTGCTTTTGACACTGTTGACCACAACCTTCTCCTTGATAACTTGTCCTCGCTTGGTTTTATGGGCTTTGTGCTATCCTGGTTCTCGTCTTATCTTTCCCATTGCTCTTTCAGTGTTTATGCTGGTGGATCTTCCTCTATTGCTATACCACTCTCAGTTGATGTACTCCAAGGATCTGTCTTGGGTCCACTCCTTTTTTCTCTATATACGTAGTCCCTTGGTGCACTCATTTTTTCTCATGGCTTTCAGTTCCATATTCACGCTGATGACTCCCAGATAAGAACATAAGAACATAAGATATGCCATATTGGGTCAGACCAAAGTCCATCAAGCCCAGTATCCTGTTTCCAACAGTGGCCAATCTAGGTCATACGTACCTAGCAGTTTCCCCAAAAGACACAGGTTCCGCAATGCTTGCACTGGGTCAAGCATTGATATCCTGGGTCCCTTCTTAATAATGGTTTATGGACCTTTCCTCCAGGAACTTGTCCAAATCTTTTTTAAACCCAGCTACACTAACAGCCTTTACTACATCCTCCGGTAACAAATTCCAGAGTTTGATTACACGTTGAGTGAAAAAATATTTTCTTTTATTAGTCTTAAATAATTTACCCTGTAGCTTCATTGCATGTCCCCTAATCTTTCTATATTCTGATAACGTAAACAATCGATCTACGTTTACCTGTTCCACTCCATTCATTAATTTATAGACTTCTATCATATCTCCCCTCAGCCGTCTCTTTTCCAGGTAAAAGAGCCCTAACCTTTTTAGCCTTTCTTCATAGGCGTATCCTTCCATCCCCTTTACCATTTTGGTGGCTCTTCTCTGAACCTTTTCTAATAACTGTATATCCTTTTTAAGATATGGCGACCAGAATTGCACACAATATTGAAGGTGCGGTCTCACCATGGAACGATATAGAGGCATTTTAATATCTTTTGTTTTATTTTCCATTCCTTTCCTTATGATACCTAGCATTCTATTTGCTCTCTTGGCCACCGCTGCACACTGGACCGAGGGTTTTAACATGTTATCCACAATGACGCCTAAATCTTTTTCCTGGGTGGTGGTTCCTAATGTGGAACCTTGCATTGTGTAACCATAGTTTGGGTTGTTCTTCCCTAGGTGCATAACTTTGCACTTGTCCACATTAAATTTCATCTGCCATTTTGATGCCCAGTCTTCTAATTTATCAAGATCCTCTTGCAATTTTCCACAATCCTCCTGGGTTTTAACAACTTTAAATAGTTTTGTGTCATCTGTAAATTTGATAACCTCACTCGTTATTCCACTTTCCAGGTCATTTATGAATATGTCAAAAAGCAGTGGACCCAGCACAGATCCCTGGTGTACACCACTATTCACTTTCTCCATTGGGAAAATTGGCCATTTAGCCCAACCCTCTGCTTTCTATCTTTTAACCAGTTCTTGGTCCACAGTAGTACACTGCCTCCTATCCCATGACTCTTTAGTTTTGCCAAAAGTCTCTGATGAGGGACCTTGTCAAAGGCTTTCTGAAAGTCCAGATACACTATATCAACCGACTCACCTTTGTCCACCTGTTTGTTCACACTTTCAAAAAAACATAACAGATTAGTAAGACAAGATCTTCCTTGTCTAAAGCCATGTTGTCTGTCTCCCATTAGGCCATGACTATCTACATGCTGAGTAATTTTATTCTTTATGATGGTTTTTACCATTTTTCCCGGTACTGACGTGAGGCTCTCCGGTCTGTAGTTTCCCGAATCACCTCTGGAACCCTTTTTAAAAATTGGTGTTACATTGGCGATCCTCCAATCTTCAGGTATTAGAGATGATTTTAATGATAGTTCACAGATTACTAATAGCAGGTCTGCAATCTCATATTTCAGTTCTTTCAACACCCTTGGATGTATACCATCCGGCCCAGGTGATTTGCTACTCTTCAGTTTATCTAATAGCACTTATTAAAAGAGGGCTGCTACACAGTACCCTGTCCTGTGCTGCTGAGGTAAGCTGTATTCTTATTTGATTTAAATAAATTATAGCTCTTTGCTGCTGCTAGGCTCTAACTTATTATGAAATTTAAACTACAAGCTCTCTGCTGGGTTCTAAATTTAACAAGAAAGCTCCCTTCTGTGTTTTAAATTTAAACTAAAAGTACTTTGCTGATGCTAAGCCCTGAATGACTATTAAATTTAAACTACAAGCTCTCTGCTGGGTATGAAATTTAACTAGAAAGCTCTCTTCTGTGTTTTAAATGTACACTTAAACTGCTGCTACTAGGCCCTGACTGATTTAACAAAAAATAGTGGGTTCACAGATTAATTAGCTTTAATAAAAATAATGCCTTTCAGAAAATTCCCAGAAGTATATACTCACAATTGCAGATCTCTCTCCAGAAGTAACAGTCCCCTTTTCTAGTCTTTCAAGACTGAGGATCACAGAGCTCTGGTTGAGCTATTTATGCCTGTGCTGCTGAGGTAAGCTTTGACCAACTTCCTGGATGATTAACAGTCCTTGCTTGGATAGAAGGAGTCTTTCAAAATGGCCTTTTGATCTGCCACCTGGTGTTTACACCTATTGAAAAGGTTTCACAGGTCTCTTGCCCCCTAGGTAGAAGGCCTCTTTGTAAAGGTCTCTAGAAGACTATTTGCTGCTCAAAGAGTACTGACCCTGTTTTGCCTTTTGTGCTAATCTATATTCTTATTTGATTTAAATTATAGCTCTTTGCTGCTGCTAGGCTCTAACTTATTATGAAATTTAAACTACAAGCTCTCTGCTGGGTTCTAAATTTAACCAGAAAGCTCTGTTCTGTGTTTTAAATTTAAACTAAAAGTACTTTGCTGATTCTAGACCCTGAATGACTATTACATTTAAACTACAAGCTCTCTGCTGGGTATGAAATTTAACCAGAAAGCTCTCTTCTGTGTTTTAAATGTAAACTTAAACTGCTGCTACTAGGCCCTGACTGATTTAACAAAAAATAGTGGGTTCACAGATCTACCTCTCTGCACCTGAAATCTTTCTGGCAATCCAGGCCAGGATCTCTGCCTGTCTTTCTGACATTGCTTCTTGGATATCTCACTGCCACTTGAAATTGAACATGGCCAAAACATATCTTCTTATTTTCCCCCCTAAACCCTCCTCTCCCCTTCCTCCTTTCTCAGTCTCTGTGGATAACTCTCTACTCCTCCCTGTCTCCTCAGCTTGCAACCTTGGGATCGTCTTTGACTTTTCTCTCTCCTTCTCCCCCCCCCCCCCCCCAACATCCAACTGATAGCTAAAACCTGCCGTTTCTTTTTCTACAACATCAACAAAATTCACCCATTCCTTTCTGAACATGCTACTAAGACATTCATCTACTCTTTAGTCACCTCCTTTCTAGACTATTGTAACCTACTCCTTGCTAGTCTCCCTCTGACTCATCTCTCTCCTCTTCAGTCTGTTCAAAACTGTGCTGCAAAGCTAATCTTCTGCCAGCCTCATCATGCTCATATTACCCCTCTTCTCAAGTCACTTCTTTGGCTCTCTATCCATTTCCACATCCAGTTCAAACTTCTCATGCTGATCTATAAGTGCATTCATTCTGCAGCTCCTCGCTACCTTCCCTCTCTTATCTCTCCCTACACCCCTCCTCGGGAACTCTGTTCTTCTGGCAAATTGCTTCTATCTGTGCCCTTCTCTTCTATTGCTAACTCCAGACTTTGCTCCTTTCACCTTGCTGCTCTTTATGCCTGGAACAAACTACCTGAGTCTGTATGTCAGCCGCCTTCTCTGACCCTTTTGAAATCCAGGCTAAAAACTCACCTCTTCGCTGCCACTTTCAGATCTTATTTTATTTATTTATTTATTTTTATTTAACTTTCTTATATACCGCGCTCTTTACACCAGCGCGGTTTACATGAAATGAAATTATGCAGAGCAAGGGATTGAACTGCATTTACATTATAACAGGGGGTTATGTACAGGAGACATACGAACAAGGTAACTATGTGCAGAATAAACTATCAACATATGTACCTGGATCATTCAGCTATATATAAATCTTGACTCACCTGTTCTCCCTCGTGTTTCCTTATCATTCCCCCTAGATGTATCCTATGTCTCAGCTACTGTGTGTCTGTCTTGACTAGATTGTAAGCTCTGATGAGAAGGGACCATCTTTTACATGTGTCTGTGCATTGCTGTCTACATCTTGTAGCGCTATGCAAATATTCAATAGTAGTAGTAGTGGTAGTAGTAGTAAAGAATGCCATGCTTGATATAAATCTTGTAGCGCTATGCAAATATTCAATAGTAGTAGTAGTGGTAGTAGTAGTAGTAGTAGTAGTAAAGAATGCCATGCTTGATATAAATCTTTAATCTTTGCAGCTGCTCCTTTTAGTTTTTTCTTAACTATTTTCCTCATATTATCATAGTTTCCCTTTTGAAAGTTAAATGGTAGTACTGTGGATTTCCTTGCCATCCTTCTTCCATTCATTAAATCAAATGTGATCATGCTATGATCACTATTGTCAAATGGCCCCACACCCTTATCTCTTGCACCAGATCTTGCGTTCTACTAAGGACCAGGTCCAAAATAGCTTCCCCTCTTGTTGGTTCATGAACCAGCTCCTCCAGGAAGCAGTCATTTATTTCATTTAGAAACTTTATCTCTCTAGTATGTCCTGATGTGACATTGACCCAATTGATACCAGGGTAGTTGAAATCACCCATTATTACTCTGTTGTAACTTCTGTTAGCTTCCCTGATTTCTTTCAGCATTTCATCATCCATCTGTTCTTTTTGGCCAAGTGGTCAGTAGTACACCCCCACTGCTATTGCTTTCCCCCTTTTTACATGAAATTTCTATTCACAGAGATTCTACACTGTATTTTGTTTCCTGCAAAACTTTAGTTCTATGTAACACAATGCCATCTCTAACATAGAGCGCAACCACTCCACCAATTTGATCTACTCTGTCATTGTGATATAGTTTGTACACAGGTATCACAGTGTCGCATTGGCTGTCCTCCTTCCACCATGTCTCTGAGATGTCAATCATATCTAACCCTTAATTTAGTGTTATATATTCTAGCTCTCCCATCTTATTTTTTGGACTTCTAGCATTATCATTTTTTAGAGGTTGTATTTTATTCCTTTTAATCTGGTTATCAATTGTTAGGGGTAATTTGGAATCTTTCAGCTCTGTATTTAAGGGCATCTGGATTACTTTTATCTTTTTTGGAACCTCTCTATTGGGATTCCCTAGCTTCCCTCTTTTGCTGGTATCCTTCAAGAATACATCCTTCTGAGCCATGTGCACGTGGGCGACTGTCGGCTTTCCCCTATTATGCACTTTAAAAGTTGCTCTATCTCCTTTTTAAATCTTAATGCCAGCAGCCTGGTCCATCCTGGTTACGGTGGAACCCATCCCTTTGGAAGAGCCCCTCCTTTCCCCAGAATGTTGCCCAGTTCCTAACAAATCTGAAACCTTCTTTTCTGCACCATCGTCTCATCCTATTTATAGTGGTTAGAGCAACTGCCTGGTACCCAGAAGATCAAGGGTTTGATTCCCACTGGCACTGCTTGTGACTTTGGGCAAGTCACTTTACCCTCCATTGCCTCAGAAGAAAAGGCTGGCAATCTACTTCTGGTGATACATTGCCAAGAAAACCCAGAGGTAACTGAGTCGCTATGAGTCAACACTGACTCGATAACACTAAAAAAAATAAAAAATAAAAAATGGTTGTTTGTAAATGAGTCTTCCATGATGTTCTTTTGCTATTATATAGCAGTGAGGTTAGTGTTTATGCCAGGAAGGTTTTGGCAGGTTTAAATGCAGCTGGCTGATTGGGGAGACACATTTTTTTAATGATATGATCGAGCTGGTGCTTCTATTCGGCTTGAGTATAGCCCTTTGCGGGTTGAACCAATATCATTGGCTTGCTTTGGCTGTGTTCTAATTGGTTGACTTTCAGTATAAATTATTGAGCTGTATTGGCACCATTTTACAGCCCTTTTGGTGAGGGGGCTACAATGGTTACAAAGTGATTCTGATCCGTTGGATCGTAATGCAATGTCAGTGCTTTGAAGTAAGTTATTCTAACCTCTATGATTATTGTTGTGAGTGTATTTTAGGTCTTGTTTGGTTTGACTTGTCAGTGCAGGATCTATTGGTGAGCTAACTAATTATGGTGCTGTTTTGGTATTTCATTTTTAGATTACTTCCTGATGCAGCTTACACTGTGAAATCCTACCAACATCAGGGTATGTGTCTGAGTCTATGAAGCTGTTTTGAGGCTATAAAGTTTTGTATATTTTAAGTTGAAGGTGTAGGAAGCTCTTTTATGACTCACATTAAACCTGTGTACCATTTCTTACTGATGCTATCACCTTCATTTGTTGTTCTATTTTGGGGATCTAATAGTCATTTTCTGATAGCATTGTCCGATTTGATCATTTTTCTGCTACTGTTTTGAGGCTTTTTTATGTTTACAAACAGTAGTGGGAACCAGAACTATCCACAATTCAATAGAAGTATGTCTGAAAACATTATACAAATCAGACCTTAACCTATTCTACACAGAAACAAGAAATGTGTCTTCCTTCACACTCTTACCCCTCCATAATTAAAGCCATACCTTCAGGAATCCATTTTATGAATACCCTTAGAAATATACATACATAACCTTAGGAAATGACCTACACTCAAGACATACTCCAAGGAATCCACAAATACTTTAAAAATATATTCAGAAACATCTACTAGGGATGCACATTTGTTTTTGGATGAATAATAAAATGGAAAATTGAAGGCATTTGTGGTTCATACACCTTTAAACGAAATTAATGAATTAGAGGATAGAATTTGCCAAATCCTCGCTCATTCCATTTGTTTTCAGTGGCCAGACACAATGGAGCCACTTTGAGAGTAAAAGAAGGCAGAAACATGAGGCACTTCACCTATAAAAAAGCAACAAAACAAGCCTATTCCTGTATGTCTTATCTGAAATCCCACTGGAGATTATGTAAATTGCTGTGCTGGAAAAATACACCACATCAACGATGCACCATTTTCTTTCAGACATTCAAAAAGGAAGAGTGATTCAGTGCTTCAGAAAAAAATGTTTTGCTGAAATGCAAAAGTTGTTAAAAAAATAGAAAAATCTAGTAATCTAACAAGTATACAGCTCAGTGACTCAGAGACATCTGTCTCAGAAGCACAGAGAAGTAAGTTTTAAAATTCAGGCTTTTTACCTCTGGCTGCTAGTAGTCAGGCAGAGACTGAGTATAATAGGAGAGAAAGAGTTCTGTGACTGATACAGCCATCACTCAATCTGTCTCAAAAGCAGAAAGAAGGGAGTTCCAAAAATTTCCCAATTTATGGATTCACAGAAGAGGAACCTAAAGAGATAGACAGGAAACTAAGGAAGAGACAGGCAGCTATTCATCCACTACTACTACTACTACTACTACTACTACTTACACAGGTACACTAAAAAAAAATTTTTTTAAACTGCCTCTAATGTTTCGATTGATTTTTACGTTTTTTGGTGCGCTGAATCCAAATCTGGTAACCAATTTGCTCCATCACGTACAGATGTTTTGCTACATTGGGTTAGCAATTTGAGATGAACATTTCAGATTGAGTGCGATCGAGATAAAAGTTTCTTGGATGAATTCTTTATACTAATTGTTTAGTAGTTATTCAAATAAGAATAAAGAAAATTGTAACAAGGCAGCACATAAGAATAGAGTAATATCAACAAAACACACTGTGATGGTAGCAAAATTGTCTGCACTTAAAACAGCCACATACATGTGCACAAACATTGAGCATATAAGAGCGAGGTTAGACACAAAGCAAAGCAAAGAAATGTGCAAAAAATGTTGTACAGGTATGTATGTAAGAATAGAAAACGCAAACCGCACCATTGCAATACATGAAGACAAACACCCGATGGTGTGAAAATAAAATTCTAATAAATGAGATCCGACACTGTGGTAATAACTAGCAAATTTTTATTTCAAAGTTTAGTAAAAACACGATATTTGTCAACACAGTTTAGATTTTAAAGTCATTCTTGGGTCAATCAATCTCCTGGTGGGCCCGTTTCTTCTTCCCCCAAATGCTTCTCTTGGTGCGCTGCTTGGTGTATTTTTCATCTGGGGTTTCCCGCAGCAGCAACCAGCAGAAATCAGCCATCATAGTGGTGTTCCATCTTCCTTGGTACCTTCTCTCTGCGTCCTTGATGTCCTGGTGAAACCTTTCACCTTGTTCTTCACTGTACACCCCCAAGTTTTCGGGAAAGTAGTTCACATGGGAGTGCAAGAAATGGACTTTCAGGCTCATGTTACAGCCTTGTTCTTTGAAGGCATTGAGCATCCTGGCAACAATATCCTTATAGTTCTCATCCCGCCTGTTCCCCAAGAATTTGAGAACAACATCCTTGAAGGAATCCCAGGCTTCTTTTTCCTTCTCAGACATCGTTTCAGCGAATGCTCCATCTGAAATGAGTTTCCTTATATCAGGGCCAACAAACACTCCTTCCTTTAGCTTTGCTTCAGAAAGTCGGGGGAACTTTGAGCAAAGGTACCGAAAGCACTCACCATCTTTTGGAAGGGACTTGATGAATTGCTTAATGAGACCCAACTTAATGTGGAGAGGTGGTAATAGAATTTTATCACGAGGTACCAAGCTCTCATGAAGAACATTTTTCTCACCGGGTCTCAAATACTCCCGAATTGGCCAGTCTTTTTTCCCCCAGTGTAGGTCGCGGGCCCGGCTATCCCACAAGCAAAGGAAGCATGGATATTTGGTGAAACCGGATTGCTGCCCTAATAGCATGGATAGAATTTTAAAGTCTCCACAAATCATCCACTTATGCTCATCATAACGAATCTTCTGAAGAATCAGGGCCAAATTCTCATATTTTTCTTGGAGAATAACAGAGTGAACAATAGGAACTGAAGCGAATGTGTTGCCATTATGAAGAAGAACACCTTTTATGCTGTCTTTTGACGAATCAATGAACAGCCGCCATTCAGCAGGATCATACTTGAGTTTAAACTTTTCCATCACTCCGTATATATCGTTGCAAAATACCAAATCTTCCTCTTTGCTGAAATACTTCAAAAATTGTGTCTTGCGGTTGCGGTACCAATAAAAAGTTGTTCCTGGTGACAATAGATTTTTCTGTTTAAGCCGAGAACCTAGCAGTTGGGCAGCATCTTTTGGGAGTCCTAAATCCCGGACTAAATCATTCAATTCAGCTTGAGAGAAAAGTTCAGGTTTCGGATCTGGTTCAGTTTCAAACTCGGAAGTACTGGATTCATCAGGAAAAGCCATCTGATGAGTCTCATCATGATCAGAACCGTCCACACAAATATGATCCAAAGATTTTGGTGGTTCAGGCACAGGTACTTCGTTGCTATGAGGCATAGGCCTAATTGCTGAGGGAAGGTTGGGGTAACTTATTACGTTCTTATTTTTTAAGTTGTATCCCTTCACAATGCAAGAGCAAAAATAGCAGTCACTGCTGTGGTCTCTTTGTTCACGCCACATCATAGGTATTCCGAAACGAAATGCTTGTTTTTTACCTTTCATCCATAAGCGTAGATCTTCCTCACATGTCTTGCACACTTTGTGAGGAGCCCACGGTTTGTCTTCATCGCCTAACTTCAAACCGAAATAGGCGAAATATACTTTTTTAATAAATGCAGAAATGTTCCTCTGCTGCTTTTTCACGGTATATTCCCCACAAATAAAACAAAAACTGTCCAGAGAGTTGATGCAACCTCTGGCTCTGTGAGCCATCACAAATACACAGCACTGCAAACTACAACTGTAGTGAACCACTTCGGAATAAAGCTGGATTACGACGGAGCAAACAAAAGGTAATAATGAACTTGCAAGAAATTGAAATTTGACAGGAACGTTCATGTCGCAACCACCGTGTTTGAGCGAGCGAACGAGGCGAGGCGAACAGGAAAGAACATGCGCCAGCGCGAGTACTGGATTTAGCCCCCCGCCTCCCAATCATCCTGTTAATGTATAAAATTAATACAAAACACTCTAAAATATCACGAGGGAGTGTTTCTAGTTAGTTAACCATTACAACCTCTATTTTGGGCCAAGAAAATAAACTGCAGTCGGCTAAAAAGAAATTATGTGAACATTCCTTATATGGGTAAGAAATCTAATTTTGCAAGAAAACGTGACGTGATGGAACATTTTGGCTATTTTCCCTGGATTCAGCACCCCAAAATCTATAGGAATCAGTTGCAAAACTGGAGGCAGTTTTTTGGTAGTGTACCTGTGTTATCATTTATAAGGTACTACCAGATATGCATAGTACTGTATAGACACATATAAAAGAGACAGTCTCTTCTCCTTAGAGTTTACAGTCTGCCTGAGAGGAATAGGAACAGAAATAATTGTGGAAGCAGAGGAGGGAGGTAGTAGAGATATCTAGAGCCAGCAGCCGCAGCAGAAGCACTAGTGGAGAGGGATAGAAAGGGTGCTCTATGCAGGGCCGGCCCGTCCATTGAGCAAGAATGTTGTTTGCAAAGGACCCCGCGTTTCAGGGGGCCCCGCGCAAACAACATTCTGTATCAGCCCAGGTAGATTAAAAAAACAAACAAACTGGCTGCTGCTGCTGCCACTACCGCCATGGCAGCAGCAGAATCAAGTGTCCCATGGGGCCTCCCCCTGCCCGGCAGAGCCCTCCCTGCAGCATCAGCTCCCAAAGCGCAAGCTTTTCAGAGCTGAAAAGGGAGAGTTTCCCTTTCTCGCGGCTCTGTTAATCCCGCCGGGGCTGATGGGAAACAGCTCACAGGATACTTCATTCTGCCGCTGCCATGGCAGCAGCAGCAGCCAGTTTGGTTCTTTTTAATCTGCCTGGGCTGATGGGGGGGGGGGGTTTAGGACTGGTAATGGGCTATGTGGGGGGGTAGGACTGGTAATGGCCTATTGGGGGAGGTAGGACTGGAAATGGGGTGATGGGGGGGTTAGGACTGGAGGTGGGATGATGGGGGGTTAGGACTGTTAATGGGCTATTGGGGGGGGGGCTAAGACTGGAAATTGGCTGATGGGGGGTTAGGACTGGAGGTGGTATGATGGGGGGTTAGGACTTGAAGTGGGCTGATAGGGGTTAGGACTGGTAATGGGCTATGGGGGGGCTAAGACTGAAAATGGGGTGACGGAGAGGTTAGGACTGGAAGTGGGCTGATGGGGGGCTTAGGACTGGTAATGGGCTATGGGGGGCTAGGACTGGTAATGGGCTGAGTGGAAGGGGGGCTTGAACTGCAAATAGCTGATGGGGATGGGGGGCTTGGAATGGACATGGGCTGAGTGGAAGGGGGGGCTTGAACTGCAAATAGCTGATGGGGAGGGGGGCTTGGAATAGAAATGGGCTGTGTGGGGAGGGAGCTAGGACTGGAAATGGGCTGAGTGGTGGGGGAGCTAGGACAGGAAATGGGCTGATGGAGGACTAGGATAAGACTGGAAATGGGCTGTTGGGGGTGCTAAGATTGGTAATGGGCTGTGGTGGGGGGCTTGGATTGAAATAGACTCATGGAGGGGCTAGAATTGGAAATAGGCTCATGGGGGGTTTGGATTGGAAATGGGCTGAGTGGAGGGGAGCTAGGATTTGACATGGGCTGATAGTGGAGCTAGGAAAGGACTAGAAATGGGCTGATGGGGGGCTGGGATTGGAAATGAGCTGATGGAGAGACTTGAAGACCTAAATATGTACACTTTGGAGGAGAGGAGGGATAGGGGAGATATGATTCAGACCTTTAAATACTTAGAAATAATGAACAAACAAACCTCTTCCAAAGACGGGAAAGCTGTAAAACTAGAGGGCATAACATGAAGCTGCAAGGTGGTAAATTGAAAGGCAATGTCAGGAAATACTTTTTCACTGAAAGGGTGGTGGATGCATGGAATGCCCTCCCGATGGAAGTGGTGGGGGCAAACACAGTGACGGAATTCAAAATGGCAAGGGACAGACACAGTGGATCCCTTTACAGCAACAGGATAAAATTCAAATAAACTGAACCATCTAATTTCTGAACAAACAGGGGTGTCCTACATGGAGCGGTGGGTTCACCGCTAAACAAAGACATGGGAGGGGTGGCCTGCACAGAGTTCCAGATGCACCCCTGAACAAAGACATGGGGAGGGGTGCACCTACTCCTGCCATCTTACTCCTGCCATCTTACTGGGCAGACTAGATGGACCATACTGGTCTTTATCTGCCGTCATTTACTATGTTACTGTGTTACTATGGAGGGACTCGGATAGGACTGGAAATGGATGGGGGAGCTAGGACTGGAAATGGGATGATGGTGTGGCTAGGATAGGATTGGAAATGGGCTGATGGGGGGCTAGGACTGGAAATGGGATGATGCGGGGACTAGAAGGGAGCGGATACTGGGTGGGGCTGGAACTGGAAGGGAGCTGATGTTGGGGGAGGATTAGAATAGGATAGAGCTGGGAGAGTGAAATGGAGAGGGGAAAATATTTTCTGTGGGAGGGAAGACAAATCTACAATTGGCTGGGTATTGGGAGAGTAAGTGGGGATTGAGGATGGAGGGGTAAAATTTGAGTGGATGAAATAGGAATGAGGAAAGAGCAAAAGGAGAAAGATTAGTATGTTAAAGCAGATGTAGAGAGAGGATGGAAAAAAACTAGAAGAGAGAAGAAAGGACAAATGGACAGCAGACGATGGAGAGTTAGCAGAAGACACAAAGAAACCAGAAGAAAGTGGCTGGAGCAATTGTAACTGAAAAAAAAAATGAACAAAAGGTACAAAATATCTCTTTATTCTGAATTTAGTAACTAGAATATTTCAGCTCTGGGAAATGTGCATCATTAACATCTGCGCTTTGTTTAATACAAGGGGAAAGTAATTTATAGTTTTATTTGTATAGTGTTGTTGTAAATTCCAAGTTTGGCTTTTGGGGTTCCCAGTTTAATTGTCTTCCTGTTTCTAAATTTGATTCCTTGTTTGGTGATTGTCTATGTTCTACATGTGTAACTGAGCTGAGGTATTCTGTTTATGTAATTCCTATTTGACATTGCCATTTGTTCTCTTTCCCCAGTAGGTCATGTATTGTTATTCTCTGAAATGTATTGATTTAATATTTGCAGTGTTGCCTTTTGATAAGTAGGGTCTGGTGCTTTGTGAGTCCTGGTAGTGCTGTTAGGATACGGCGGGTTTGCTATGGGTTCTAAATGGGCAGTGTTTGTAGTAGTTCCTAATGTGCCTGGCGGTTGGCACTGGATTATAGCAATGTAGAAATCTTTTAGTATTTCTTTATCCATACACTCATTAAGAGGCATATTTACTAAAAGATAGTGTATGGTAACATTATGCAAATATTTATGCAAATGTGCCCTTATGCAAATGAGGCCCCACACCGAGTCTCCGCACATGGCCTCACAACACCTTTGGGCCGCCCCTGGCTCTACGACAGGCTTGAAGAATTCTTTAGATTTAGGAGCCAGGCCAAACACGTAGGAACCAGTGGCTGAGACTTCCCCTCCCCTCCCCCTGTCTCCTGAACTTGAGAAACAGAGAGTGAGTGAGATTGTTTTTGAGGTCTACTGCAGCTCCTTTAGGGCCTTATTTACAAAGGCTTACCCTCCCCCCATTATGTCTCTAATAAAAAGAAAGCTTAATAAATCAGACTCTTAATGCACCCCCTCAAGGCACTGGCAGAAGAACACAACCAGCAGTCCCCTCCCCCCCACCTTCCCCACCCACTCCTTTCCTAACACTGCTGTCACCTAGTAACACTAAATCCCATTCCTCCCAGCTGGTCTTCCTCCTTTCTTAAAATCTGCCACCCTTGATCCAAACCCCTCACGTCAGCTAGCCCTTATCATCCAGCCACTCCTACAGTCCCTACCCCACAAGATGGCCTGCCGCCTGCAGTCCCTACCCCTGAAATCTAGCAAGCAAGCTAGTCAAGCACTTCCCCCCAGGCAGCCTCAGTAAACGAGCAGATCACTCAGCCCCTGTAAGCAATCCAGTCACTTTCTCCCACCTTAGCCAGCTCCAGTAGGCAATCCATTAAACCACTTCCCCCCAGCATGTCCCAGTAAGCAAGCCTCTTGGCCACTTCCTTTTCCTGCAGCCCATGCCCCCTCCCCAGCCATTCAGCCTCGCTCCTAGTCCTTAGAGCCAAAGCTCAGTCTGTTTTCGATGGCTACAGGCGTGGGAACATTCTCCATGCAAGCACGGCTCTGTGTAATCTGAGAAGTGTGGTGCAGAAACTCTCACGCTGGTCTCTAGTTCCTGCACTGTGTGGCTCATACACAGAGACACATGGACAGGGGATGGATATTCTTGCTCCGATGACAGTGCCACACTGAAAAAAAAGAACATTCTTTTTAAGAGAACAAAAATTCCAGATGCTAATGACAAATATCTAGTCGCCATGGTGACCTGGTACCTAGGATTTGTCCGGCCCTGGTCTATTCGTTTGAGCCCCTGTTTTCCACCAATCAAGTTAAAGAGAGATTTCTTTCAACATCTGCAACTGCCAGTGCAATCGTGAAAGAACAGTTACCTGTTTCCATCTCCATGGGGAAAGGGGGTGGGCAAGAAAGTCTGAGAAAGTAAAAGATGAAGGGACAGGAGACCACCAGCAGGTAAAGCAAACATATTACAGTGGCAGGCACACATTGTTCCCTGCTGAAAAATCTAGCAGAGAGTCTGCTAAATCCTTGTGTGAGGGATTTCCAACAGAATCATCAAATGTTGAAAATTTTGAAGTTGTCTGGGAGATATTATTGTTAGTGTGCTAAGTGGTGAGAAGCTGAAGTGATCAGGGGAGGCTCTATAATGAGGCGAAGTGAGGCGGCTGCCTTAGGCGGCAAAGTTTTGAGGGCGGCAAAAATGCCCCCAAAACAGCCACCTCACTTCGCCTTCAAAAATTAAAAAACAAAAAAAAACCAAGCGCACAAGTTGTTGCCGCTGCCGAGTCCGCTATGATCTCATCTTGCATTGCCCCTGCCTGTGGAACACGCTGTTTCATGGGAAGTCTCTGCCTCTTGCACATTACCAGGGAGGGGGGAATGGACATTGAGGAGGGTACTGGGAGTGGTCATGGGGTGCATTGGGGGTGGAGGAGATATGCTGGATGTGGAGGGGCATAGACTGACAGACAGGAGATGAAAGATACAGGGGGGAAAGGGAAACAGTGGAGACAAGCTAGAGGTGGGGGCTAGGAGAAGAAGGGCGATACTGGACATGGGAAGAGGCATAGGGGGAACGGATATAGGGAGAATCAAGGAGGGGAGATGGAGTGCAGGATGCAGGGAGATAGGAAGGAAGAGGACAGATATGGAAGGATAGGGAGAGAAAGAATGGATACTGGATGGAAGGAAAGAGAACGAGACACTGGATGAAGGGTGAGTAATGGTAGACATCAGGGGTGGTTCTTCCATTAGGCCATCTGAGGCAATCGCCTCAGGTGACACTCCAATGGGACTGGCACTCCCAATGTTGGTGGCACTCCAGATGTGTTTTAATTTTAGATTTTACAGCCTCTGGCATACCTCTTATTTCCCACATGGTAAAGTAGAGGCAGGGCAGAGGTGCAAAAACTAAAATTAAAACAGCCGGAGTGCCCCCGCTGCCACCAGATGAGAGGTGCAGATGGAGGGAATGGGGACAGGAGGAAGACAACAAGGAGAGACAATGGTGAGTGACAGGGGGGAGAAAGGGGGAGACAGGGGACATGCTGGACAAAGGAGGAGACGGGGACATGATGCTGGACAAGGGGAGACAGGGGATATGCTGGAGAAAGGGGGAGACAGGGGAACAAGTGCTGGACAAAGGGGGAAACAGGGGATATTCTGGACAAAGGGGGAGATGGGGACAAGTGCTGGACAAAGGGGGAAACAGGGGGATATGCTGGAGAAAGGGAGAGACAGGAGGACAAGTGCTGGACAAAGGGGGAGACAGGGAATTTTGCTGGATAAAGGGGAGAGACAGGGGAACAAGTGCTGGACAAAGGCAGAGACATGGGCACACTGGACAAAGGGGGAGATGGGGAGATGGGGGCATGCTGGGCAAAGGGGGAGACTGGGGACATGCTGGACAAAAGAGGAAGACAGGGGGATAAATAATAGACAAAGTGGAGCGACAGGAGAGAAATGCTGGACAAAGGGGAGAGACAGTGCAGGTGAGGATTATAATGGGATGATGGGGCTAGCACTGGTAATGGGCAGATCAGGGGGGCTGGGACTGGTAATGGGTTGATTAGGGAAGGCTAGGACTGGTAATGGACTGATCGAGGGGGGTGGAACTGGTAATGGGTTGATCGGGGGGGCTGGGACTGGTAATGGGCTGATCAGGGGGGCTAGCATTGGAAATGAGCTGATCAGGGGGCTAGGACTGGAAATGGGCTGATTAGTGGAGGTTAAGACTGGTAATGGGCTGATGGGATGCAGCACTGGTAATGGACTGATTAGGGGAGGCTAGCACTGATAATGGGGTTGAGGGGGGACTAGCACTGGAAATGAGCTGATTAGGGGAGGCTAGGACTGGTAATGGTCTGATGGAGTGGGGTAGGACTGGTAATGAACTGATGGGGGGGCTAGCATTGGAAATGAGCTGAACGGGGGGGGGGGGCTAGGACTGGAAATGGGCTGATTAGTGGAGGCTAGGATTGGTAATAGGGTGATGGGGGAGTAGGACTGGTATTGGGCTAGCACTGGTAATGGGGTTGAGGGGGGACTAGCACTAGAAGTGAGCTGATTGGGGGGCTTTGACTGGGAATGGGCTGATGGTGGAGAGGGGAGGATAGAGCTGCTGGCCCTGGAAGAAAACCAGGGGCTAGGGCTACAAATTGGCTGATGTGAGGGGATGGGAGAATGGAACTAGAAGTGAGTGGATGCTGAGAGGGGCTGCCATGGTATTTGGACTAGAAGGGACTGGACAGTGGGGAAGGAGGGGGACTGGAAGGGAATGGACACCAGTGGCAGTCAAGTGAATGCAAGTTGACATTGGAAGGTACTGGGAGGGAGGACTGGAAAGGGGCTGATACTGGGAAGGGTTATTGGGACTGGAAATAGGCTGATAGAAAGAAGTGAAGAAAACAAAAGAAGAGATACGAAATGGCAGATGGACCATAGACCATAGAAAAAGAGCTAAGAGAAGACAGGAAAGCAGAAGCTTCAGATCGGGACCAGCATGATCAGAGAATAAAATGGTCAGACAACAAAGGTAGAAAAAATAATTTTATTTCATTTTAGTGATTAGACTTTGTGTTATCTCTATATTTTACCCAGTATGGGGGAACTACATCTCTTATTTATCTCATGTTGCACTGCATGCAGAGTCTGGCTTCTTGGGGTTTCAGTTTACATTTTGTCTACATATTTTTATTTTTACTTTAGATTGTTAAGTCACTTATTCTGTACTTGGTGAGGGTCTGTGTTCTGAGTGTGTGATTGAGCACAGGTGTTCTGTTAACATAGAGTTTGTACATAAAGATCTATACTGTACTGTTGTAATTTGACTTGTTCAGCTTTTCAAATAGGTGTATGGATGTTTCAAGGCCCACTGTAGTATTTACAGCAACACATTTTTTTGGATAGGCTCCTTATGTGCGTTTTGGAAGTTGGTGCTGATATGGTATGGTATAGTAGATTTGCTCTATAGATACTCAGTGACTTTGTTGTAGGGTTTTGTATTAGTTCACAATATGCCTGGTACTGGAGAATGTTTGTTGTTGTTAGTGAGATGATCAGAATCAGATTTTTTTTTTTAAAGATATTGAGTTATGTGGGTGAATGTCCTGGTTCTGCTCTGCAACCACTGTAAATATATGTTGAAAAAGAAAAGGTAATAACCATAATGCAGTTTATAACAACAAAATAAAAATGAGTTATAATTTAGTTTTATAAACTGTGTTGTGCTTCTCGCTCTCTTTTAGTTCCTTGGTGTGCAAACATCTTGCATTTCCTCCATATAATCTAATCAGCTTTTTGGTTTGGTTCAATCCCTGATTGGAGTTTTGAAAAAGTCCCGCCCGCCTCTATGGGGGGTGGGGGGGGGCGCGCCGTCTCATCCTTCGCCTCAGGCAGCAGATTGCTATGAGCCGCCCCTGGAAATGATGTAACAGGGCCCAGAGCACGCCACAGGTAAAGCAGGCAGTGGAGATTACGAAGGACGCCCCTGACCTCTCATGTTTATGTTTATACTAAACTGCCTTTTGCAAAGCATCAATTAATTTACAATAAAACATACATGATTTAAAATGAAAAAGGTGAATATAGGAGTCAGAAAAGAAAATGGAGGAAAAAAACTACTATATCCTTTTATGTTTTGACCAGAGGAAAGGGGAGAAAAAATGTACTAGATACCAGATCAAGCTCAACCACAGGTCCAACTCGAAAGAAGGTTTAGCCACTGCTTGAGAAACAAAATAGACCTATAGTGAGGCCTTCAACTTTTTAAGAGATGTTTTTAATCATATGTAGCAGGGCAAATTGTTCCATAAATGGGGGGGGGGGGGGGAGGAGGGGGAGGGAAGGGGCCCAAAGTAGAAAGCAGAATGATGCATGGACGCTTGCTCTCTCCCTCAGATCCAGCAGCAGAAGCAGGTTGACTCCAAGGAAGTCCAATAAACCATTGAAAGTGTGGAGGCACTGTAAAGTGCTTCAGCATTTGTGTTGTGCAGATTGCAACTCGTATTGTTGGAAGGCCATTAGAGGATGAAATCTAAAGGGCTATCTTTCCAAAAGTGATCTGCTGCAGAAGTACCTCTCTAATAGGTCATGTGATTCTACTTCTTGGCTATGCCTGCGGCATACAGTCTAATCTCTTATACTTTTTCAAGTTGAATAATAATGATGTCTCTTATAATATTGAAAAGTTTTTTGATGTATAGGTTAATTACTGCTGTTTTCTATGAACAGATATATTTTCTATAAGTGCAGATTGAGAAGGTTTTTCGTAATTACAAATGATGTCGCCCAAGTAATAGATATTAGTGCGTAGCTATGTTTTGGAGGTCTTTTGAAAACTGTATATGACTTTGGCTGTTGGTTATTTGTTTACAGGGATTTTGGACATTTTATAAAGAGAAGATTTTAATGACCCCTGATGCCTAGTGTTTAGAGCACTGACTTGGTAACCAAGAGACCAGAGTTTGATTCCCACTAGCACTCCTTGTGGCCTTGGGCAAGTCACTTAACCCTCCATTGCCTCTGAAGAAAGGCCTGGCAATCTACTTCTGGTCACACTGCCAAGAAAGCTCAGGAGCTGCTGGGTCAGCATTGACTCAAAGGCACACATTGCATTGCATTTGATGCAATCACTGAAACATAACCATGTCAGGTCTTTTATTGTTTTTATGCATGATATTATATTAAATTATTTTAAAACATTTTAAAGATTGTTCTTCATTGGTCTTCATGCTGTTGTTACTTCTTCAGCATATCTCTACACTCCTTTCTCCTCCCAGTCACAGAACAATGAAGGAAAACCAAGCAAGGAGAGGTTTGTCTTCAGTAACACTAGCTTTTCCATCAAGTCCAGTGCTAGCTGTGAATAATAGGGAACCATGATATCCCTTGCCATGGTGAATATATGTTCACTGGGCACACTGGTTACACAGCAAGACAGGAAATGCTGAGCAACTTTGGCCATTTCTGTCCAGACTATCAATTTGTGTTCCCAGTATTTCAAGGAATCTGTGTGCATGGCCTCAATGGGCTCAGCAAAGTAGCATGCCGCTAAAATCCATGTAGAAGACTAACTTGTGGCAGGATGATCTCTGTGACAGCATTTTAAGTAGGGTTTCGATCACCAAAGATTGTCCCTGGCTGGGGCTGATGGGCAGTGGGCATATAAAACTTGGAGGAGGGGGGGAGTGGTAAGTGACAGGGTGGTACTCATGCTAGCAATATTGCTTACCAGTGTGCCTAGAATTTCTCTTTCTGCATCACCACTACCACCATCTTCTTCCGACACTCACTTTCCTCCACCTCACTCACCAGTTTATCCTTCCGGTAAGTCAGTCAGCTACAAAGCAGAGTGAAAGTTCCTTTCATCCATAGGTCAGAAAGACCAGCTAGCATAAGAACATAAGAAATGCCATACTGGGTCAGACCAAGATCCATCAAGCCCAGTATCCTATTTTCAACAGTGGCCATACACTGGGGATACCTTGTCTCTTTCTGCACACTTGTGCCAGGGCTGCTCTGACCTTCCCTCATTTTTACAACCATTTAATTTTCCAGAAGTCCCCTTCCCAAACATTATTATATGCCTCAACTCAGTCCTGCAGTGCAATGATAGTAAGGTGGTGTGCCTCTGCTGACACTCTTGTAAGGACTGGGGAGAGGGGATGTGTTTGCCCACTATCCAGCTATACTACTATAATACTCCAAGGAGACTGGATTCCCAGGGACTGCACCTGTATTGCAGATTTTAATTTGGAAATTTTTATCTGTTGCTATGCTATGAATAATGGAAGATACCCCTTGCCCTGCCTACTTCAGAACTACCATTACAGGCAATACATATGAAAGAGACTTGCAATAAATATTATTATACTGTATCTTATAATTATGAAATCAAATATATATATTTTGATACATTAATTATTCTGCCACTGTGTTGTATCAAAGTGCATAGACAATTCCCTTTCAATCCCTAGTGTGGCAGGCTCTGTAAAGGAAGGCAGAAACACTTTCTTGGAAAAAAACCCAGCTTGAATCTTTTCTTTTTGTGCTTTGATATAGAAAAGCAAAGAGATTCCAGGCACAAGTCAGGCTTGCTTTTCGTTTGCTTTAAAGTCCTCTTCGACTCTGGCACAGCCCTATGGCAATAGCCGCTAATGAAGCTAGTATGCTCTATTTTCTTCTTTGCAGTCTTACTACAGCCACAGACAAACTGTCTTGCCCTTAAAATCCTAAATCTCACACAGCACTCCTTTCTTACCTTCTAAAAATCAGACCAAAAATGGCTCTCTGCATATGTATTTACTGTGTACTGCAGCCCTGCTATGACATCATCAGCCATGGGATTTGCCAAAGTCAGCCACAGGGATAGGGTTCTCTAGTTACCTGTCAAGATTTTGAAGCAAGATTGGCTGAAGTGCCTCATGCTGACTGTTGGTGACCTCTCCTTGACCTTCCCCTCCCAGATTAGCTCCAGTGCATTTGGATGTTCGCATGCATGAAGAAAACAAACTACACACGAATGGTGATTCATGAAAACTTTAGCACTTAGTTGACAATGGAGTGACACAAAAATCATGCATTTTTTCCATTCAGATAAAACTAATGCACATGCCTAATTTTTTTTCACTCATCTTATAAAAGGAGTATAGCTCTTGAAAGTTAATCCAATATAAAGCTATCACAGTTATTTTGAGAATTCCTGTGAACTGATATTCCTCAGGTTCCTCAGGATAGGGTCCATTAAAATAACAACAGACTCTTATTCAAGGTTGCCATGTGCTTCCTGAACCTGCCATCATCTGCACAATTTTGTGATTCAGCATATAATGCGCCAGTCTTGAATCAAGCAGACCTTGACTCCAAAATGGCCAGAACATATTTTTCCCTAATGGAGAGTTATAGGAAGGGAGCCTAGAAAGTTGAAGTAGGCTGATGGAAGCATGTCCCTTGTCCGTGCTCTTTGATAAAAACAGAGCTGTATTTCTTTGATACTCGTAAGCCACGTTAGGAATGGGTCGACAATTGCAGCTGTAGTCTTCACCCCCATAAGCTACATCAGGAAAGGGGGTGCTGTGACAGCATTTACAGTCTTTGTCACCTGTGGGCCACACTGGGAAAGGTGCAACTGTGGGTCAAGAGTGGTAAGTTGTAAGAGCCTGCCAATTTATATACATCTTTTTAAACCTATGTCTGCAGCTTTCCTGCTATACATGTAACTTTCCAGTGACAGCAAAGTTATGTGCTTACCTTATTGCACATATACAGTTGAAAATGACACAGATAGACATAGCAAGGAATATGTTGTTCCAGAGCATACATGCTATAAAGACCTAAAAAAATGAATGTAAACTCCTGCATAATTGTGAATAAAGTTTCATGGCTGTCCTGAATATCTCTCCCCCCCCCCCTTGACCATTTGAATTGGGATCCAAATGAACTTGAAGTCCATAGGAGCCAGACAGAGGTGCAGGAGGGAAGCAAGATTATAATTCTCTAGATGAAATGCCTTAAAACCAGAAATGGCTCTTTTCCAGATGACTTAAACTAGTTGATAACCCTATCAAAGACAGACTGTTTTATTTCAAACATGTTGCTTTAACAGTTTCTATGCTTACACCAAAATGAAATGACTTTAGTTCAGTTCCTTTGATATTGTTACTAAAGACCCAGGGAAACCAAGTCATTCCTTTATTTATTCACTTCCATCTTCCATTTATATATCTAAACCCATTCCGAGTGGTGTACAACACCATAAAACTCAATGTATAGAATATACTATTAAAACAGCAGTGGCAGAATCAATGCTTGCACAGCAGAAGTTAAATAAAACTAATATGGATAAGACAGTAGGAAAGAATTCTGTACAACTTTGAAATATGTTCCTTCAGTCATAACTGAGGAACCATCCAAACCCCGAATCATGACAGAGCGATTTAATGCTCATAACAGAGTTGTCCCCTAATACAGCCATCTGTAGTTTTCTCTCCTCCTGACTAAGCCAGAGGAACTCTGTTTTTGTAATCTTTAATCTCAACCATAGCTGTGGTAAACTACCTCTGTAACATTGTTAATATACTAATTACGATAACCTCAAAATCTAACACCCCTAGAGCAAGGAAAACAGAATTTGAACATTGTCTGCAAAGCTATAAATGGAAACCAGCAGATGTCAAAGCCAAACATAATAGCATCAGATAAACAGGTAAGGGGATAATAGTGACCCCTGAGACATTCCACAGCTAACTGGCTAGACTCAAGCGTGGTCATCTCCCAACCTTAGCTGCTGCAATCGACCCAGCAAATATGACATGAACAATTATAGAACTCTTCCCCCAAAGGAAATAAAGGCGAGTCACATTCAGGTACAGTCCATGTTTCCCAGGCCCAGAGAACTTGTGATCTAGGTTTTTACCAACTCTCAAGTGGCTTCCTCAAGATCACAATGGATGTCAGCAGGCTTTGAACCCTGGCTCCCCTGTTCTCAGTTCACTGTTTTAATTACTGGCTATTGTTCCACTGTAAATGCGTAAAATGGATTCCTAATACCGCATTACCTTGTACAATGTGCACTGTCTAACAAATCAATTTCATGGGTTAGTGTATAACTGGAGGCGGAGCCTTGCAGGACAATATCACAGCAGCATTTTGTACAAACTGAAGCATTGCTACTGAATTCACCCATCCTGCTCCAATCATATTGGGATTCAAAATCCTAAGGCAACGTTTGAAATCATTTTATTCCTTCATATACTGTTTGTTTTGAACATGACTTTCCGATGTGACCACACACTGGAAAACCGCATGCCTTGTACTTTAAAAGCAACATTTCAGCACTGCTCTGCAATGATTTCTACAGCCATGAATATAATGTAGTATTAAAAACAGAAAAGGGTAACATTTAGCAGATAAGGGCTATTTTTCAAAGATATTCCTGTCATAGCTTTGATGTTGTAACCGCCTTTTCCCTCCTCCCCAACACTCTTCAACTATTCAAGACCCTCTTAAGGTGGCTTTGAGCACTCATCTCTGATAAGGCTCAACATGGAAAATCAGAGGCCAGTCAGAGGCATAGGGTTGCTATCTCAAATGAAAATTAAAATGGATACAACCTGTTTAAAATGTATGTTAAGTTTCAAAAATTATACCTTATATTATAAAGCATTGGATTAATGATGTAGAAATGCTGCTTTAATCGCAGTTCTGACTAGGGATGGACAAACCAATTTCAACTGAATCTGAACATAACCAAGCCAAGAAATCCAGTCCATATTAGACCAGTTTTTGTGTCATAGCTTGAAAGTGAACCGTCCCAAAGATGCACTAATATTTAAAGTGTTTGAAAATGTAGTATTTATGGATATAAAGAGGTTGATATTCAGCTTCATGAAAAACATATAGGGACCCACTGTTACATGGCCTTACAGGCCCAATACTGCTACCTATCCCGGGAGGGGGAAGGACCACCAGACAGGGATGACCCGATCACATCCTGACCATGTCTCCCCTAACAGGGATGGTATGTGACAGGGTGTACGTCAGTAGTGTACCTATTATACGTCCCATCACTGCCAGAATCCTTGGGGACCCCGGTTAGTCTCTGCTGTAGGGGTGTGGGTCCATTTGGTAGGATCCCCTTAGAATGGCAGACAAGGAAACCTAAGGGCCGAGGAAGAGTCTGAAAGTATGTTCCCTCCCCTGCCAGAAAGCCCAAGGCCCAGCTCCCCAACCACACCTAGAATGAGAGGGAGTTGGGAAGGGAGATGAAGGCCTTGCCCCAGACCCTCATGGAGGTGGATTCCCAGTGGGAGGAGGAGATGGAGCTTGGGTATGAAGAATAGCTAGACCCTAAAGCAGAGCTACTCAATTCCAGTCCTGGTGGCCCGCAACCCTGCAGGTTTTTGGGATATCCCTAATGATATGCATGAGATATATATGCATTAGAGATAGCCTGCCAACCTGACTAGTGTTTGGCCCTCCAGGGCTGGATTTGGAGACCCCTGCCTTACACCTCTGTCATTTAAGATTGTAAGTGGGCAAGGTGCAGATGTCCAAGACATCAAAAAGGTTAGAATTTGTCACATTCCTCCTTGCTTCTCACCACCACCAAAATATTGTCTATTAGACAACTTTTTGGTGGTGTTGAGAATCTAGGAGGAATGTGACACATTCTATCTACCCTTTTGATGTCTAGAACATCTGTACCTTGCCCACTCACAATCTTAAATGACAGAGGTGTAAGGCAGGGGTCTCCAAATCCAGCCCTGGAGGGCCACAAACCAGTCAGGTTGGCAGGCTATCTCTAATGCATATATATCTCATGCATATCATTACGGATATCCCAAAAACCTGCAGGGTTGCGGGCCACCAGGACTGGAATTGAGTAGCTCTGCCCTAAAGAGATGCCCATGAATGCTCAGCCAGTGGATAACCCGCCACTTGGAGTGATTGTAGCAACAAGAAACTACATGGGAGGTGGCATGGTGTCCAATTAAATACCTGGGATGCCAGTTGAACCACAGACTTAAGGAGGGTTCACTGTGAGTATTTGGTGTGTATGTCTGTTTGAACTGAAGAATATTGGGAAGATTTAATTTGCATACTGACCCCTTGATTTGCATATTGACTACATTTTGTTGCAAAGAAGGACCCCTTTGAGGACTACTTTGGGCCCGGGGTGGCAATGGTTGCCCTAGAAGGGGGGAGGGGACTCTACCAAACGTGGACTTTGAGACTGTCGGAGTTCTCACCCTAACTTAAAAGAGAACTCCGGAGATAAACCTCCCCACAAGGAGAGGCTATAAAGGGTTGTAGTTGGACTTTTCTTGTGAGCAAATTAACTTAGGAGGATTACAGGCAAGACCTGAAAGAGCCACCAGATGCTTGTATCCTGGATCTGTCCTGAGAAGGAGTAACAGTGACATATAACTTGAAAAATCCAAGTTATATATGTAAGTTATACTTGTTATTTGTGCAAGCTATCTAAACGTACAACTTATGGGATTGATATTCAAAGGGAAATGTTCAGAAAAGTGCTACGGTTAGCCAGGTATTTCTCTTAGCCACAGTTGTCTATCCAAGCAGTGTCACTAAACGTCCTTGTGGGTCGCCTCAGCACTCTCTGGATAGTGCTGGAGTAATGTGTCAGCAATCCTGGGAATGATCTGTCTAGTGGTGAAATGCAATCTGCTATCCAGACAACTATCTGGATCGCTTTATGCCAAAAAAAGATTGTCCTACGTTCTGCAGATAGTCATCTGGGCAGCGGACTGAATATCAGTGCTATCCAGATAATTACCGCTGTTGAATGCAATATATATGCATTCAGCACCAGCAGCTATCCAGAGAGCAGTGCTGAATATATGCATTTCTTTAACAGGAGTGGCCAGTGCGTTAGAGAAAATATGGATTGTGGTGGCTGAATATTGACCTGTTTATGTTTAGTTGCTGAATATCACCACTTGCAACTACTTGCCAATTCCCCACTCCTTAATCTCCTCTCGCCTTGATTACTGCAACCTACTCCTTGCTGGTCTCCCCGTGAGCCATCTCTTTCCCCTTCAATCTATACAAAATTATGCTGCCCGACTAATCTTCTGCCAATATCGCCATGCCCACACTACTCCTCTTCTCAAGTCGCTTCACTGGCTCCCTATTCAATTCCGCATTCAATTCAAACTTTTCCTACTGACCTATAAATGCATTCACTCTACGGCCCCTCAATACCTCTCATCTCTTATCTCCCCCTGCATCCCCTCTCGGGAACTTCGCTTCACTAACAAATTACTTCTATCTAGGCCTTTTACTCACACTGCTAACTCCCGACTTCATTCCTTTCATCTTGCTGCACCTTACGCCTGGAACAGCCTACCTGGGTCTATACGTCAAGCACCCTCCCTCGCCCTCTTCAAATGCAGGTTGAAGACCCACCTTTTCACTGTCGCCTTCAGATCCTGACTTCTATCCTTTATCTCCTTTATCTTAACCTGACTCCCGTCAATTTTCACAACGGAATTGTAAAGACCGTATTGTGCTTTGCACCGAATTGACTAATGCTCTGTACTATCTTGACTAGATTGTAAGCTCGGACGAGCACGACTCCGATGAGCAGGGACTGTCTCTTGTATGTCTGTCTGTACAGCGCTGCGTGTGTGGCGCTATATAAGTGCTAAATAGTAGTAGTAATAGTAATAAGTTATACAGTCAAGTGGCAGTGCCTCTGGGATGTCTGCAATCTCATCTATTTTTTTTTTGGATGAACAGCTTTGGGCATAAAATAAACTATGGGCTAAATTTAATAAAGTAAGTGAGCATGCTAGTTCACGCTAGCTTCATTAATGAACCATATTAATAGTCTTACTGCATAAAATGGGGCCTGTGGTAAATAACTCTACTACTATTATTACTATTAATCATTTATATAGTGCTACAAGGCATATGCAGCACTGTATAAACACATATAATGAGATGATCCCTGATCATCAGAGCTTACAATCTAATCAAGACAGTTGGTACAATAGAAGAGATCAAGGGTACAATAGGGAAGGGTAAGGAGAGAGAAGGAGAACAAAGGATTAAGATCCAAAAGTGACCTGCAAGAGGTAAGCCTTTAGCATGGATTTGAAAGGGGAGAGATGAAACCTGGCATAAAGATACAGGCATAAGGAGCAGCAAGGTGAAAGGACTGAAGTCTGGAGCTGACAGTAGAAGAGAAAGGCATAGAGAGAAGCAAGCC
The DNA here is from genome assembly GCA_033557465.1 of Ichthyophis bannanicus. Taxonomy (NCBI): domain Eukaryota; kingdom Metazoa; phylum Chordata; class Amphibia; order Gymnophiona; family Ichthyophiidae; genus Ichthyophis; species Ichthyophis bannanicus. The sequence goes on along the minus strand of CM066031.1, from coordinate 1,686,439,713 downwards.
AAAGGAAGAGTAGAGTTCATGAGGAGGGATGCAGGGAGAGAAGAGAGAGGAGGAGGAGCAACAGAATGAATGCATTTATATGAAATGGAAGGGAACCCAATGAAATGATTTAAGAAGAGGGGTTATCTGAGTATAGTGGGATGGGCTGAAGTTAGCCGCACAGCAGAGTTTTGAACAGACTGCAGGGGAGAAAGATGACTCAGAAGAACACCAGCAAGGAGGAGGTTGCAATAATCTAAGTGAGAGGTGATTAAAGAGTGCATAAGTGTTTTAGCGGTGTGTTCAGAAAGGAAATAGTGAATTTTGTTAATGTTATAGAGAAAGAAATGACAGGTTTTTGCTATCTGTTGGATATGTGAGGAGAAGGAGAGGGAGAGGTTGAAGATGAGTGTTAGTGCACAGTAATACAGTGGACTTTTTAGTACATCTAAGGACCCCTTCTACTAAAGCTCACTAAGGATTTGCTATTAACATGCTGATCTCATGCACGCTAATAGCAAAGGCAGCACGTTTAGCCGTCGGTGTGTGTTCAATATGTCCCCAGCAGCTAACGCACTAAGGACCTTCTTAGCATGCATACCACTTTGTCAGGTTTACTTAACGGCTCCTATAGAAGAGTCGTTAGGTGAACCTACATTTAGAGCTGCATTACCACTTAGTGCACTCTCTCCACCTATTCCCCTCCCCATCCCACAATTGCTGATTAACGTGTGTTTTAAAATATGAAGGCAGACATTATTGCATGTTGGTATTCCCAACCACCTGGAGACAAACATTAAATCACCCACTAACCAGCTAATTGCCTTTAGTAAAAGAGGCCCTAGGTGTGTATGCTCAAAATCATCTGTTCAACCAGCTCTGGTTCTTTTTTAAAAACACTTGCGTGCCTGTCACTGCCGCCAACTGCATAAGTGCTTTTGAGTATCTGTCTCTACACAAGTTAGGGATTTAAGTTTGATTTTGGATAGCCAGTTATCATTGGTCTCTCATATTCAAAGATTATCTAAGGCTGCTTAATTTAAATTGAATATCATTCACAGATTAAAATCATTCTTGGGGAAAATAAATTTTGCACAATGGTGCACACTCTTGTCTTATCTTCTCTTGATTATTTTAACAATTAATTTTTAGGTTTGTCCACACAAGTGATTCAGTTGTTGCAATTAGTGCAAAATGCTGCTGCATGAGTTATTACAGGAGCAAGTCGGGTCAAACATATTACACCCCTCTTGTAACAGTTACATTGGTTATGGCACATTATCTATAAGAATCTGCTTATTGGTCTTAAAGCCTCAGTCATGTTGCACTACAAAGTTTTTCAACAGTTTTGAGAATTTATTGTTTGCCACATGCTTTGTGATCTCAGGCTGCTCTTCGATTTTAAATGTTGTTTCGTGAGGTGCACTTTTGTGATTTTAGGCGGAGGATGTTTTCTATGAAAGCACCTAAGCTCTGGAATTTGCTTCAGGTAGAGATGCACCTCTTGTCTTATACAGTAGAGTATAAGAAGTAGCTTAAGACCTACCTTTTCGAACAAGCATATGCAATGACATAGTTAGGTAGGGCCCAATATTGCAAGGCATTTATAGAAATAAAGAGCTGTGTAAATGCTCCTAAGCGGGATATATATCCCAGAGTAATGCTGCTATATGCCCCGATACTAATGCTAACCGCTTAGCATAGGGGTGTTTTAGGGGTATTCTGGGGGCAGTACCCAGGGATAACCATGCAGCAGCAATATTCAGCCATTGCCCAGTTATTCCTCAGTAGCAAATGTTAGGTGCAGCAAAAGCACATGTGGCTGTTTGGCAAACCCGGATATTCAATGCCGGTGGCCAGATATGGTCTAGGATTGAATATCTGGGGTTGAAGTTCAGCGACGATGGTGATGAGCCTTAGAGGTGCATAGCCATCACAACTCAATGTCAGTCCCATAGTAATTATTTGAGAGCAGATGGTTTATTTACTTTACTTATTTATTTTATTTATTTATTTATTTTTATTTTTTAGTATCTTTTTCTTTTGGTTTTTTGCTATTTATAGTTTTTGAAATTTCTTTTTATTTGCTTTATGCTCTTGAGTATTGTAAGTTAAGTTATTGTGTATGTATTTTTGTACTCTGTCTAGGTTGTGTCATGAGGTGGATCAACCAGAGCCTATGGAAATAGGAAAAACTGAGCAGAACAGTTCTAATAATGACAGGCTAGAGCAGCACATGGAGCAGAGTTGCTATAGGCAACGTACACAAACTGAATTACCAGGTGTGAGAGCACGCCCAAGCAGTAGGTTACCTCACAGCCCATTAGGTAATGAGGGACAGCTGGGAGGAGGCGGGGCTCAAGGAAACACCAAGAGTGACACAGTTAAAATTCACTCACCGGAGGTTAGAATCAGAGCCGATTGTAGAGCCGATTGGGGAGCCGATAGGAGAGCTGATTGCAGACCTGATCAGAGAGCTGGACAAGGGGCCAGAGCTTCACACGGAGTCTTACACAAAGTTCTAGAGGAAGAAACCCAAGAGAGAATACCAGGGATTTGCTTCAGAGAGCAGTGCACAACTGAACAAAAGCCCAGTGGACTTTGCCACAAAGGTATTTCTGGAACCAGGCTGAGAAAGGCTGTGGGAAAGAATCTTCCTAGTAACAGGTACAAGGAGGGCAAGAGTTTTTATCTTGAGGATACTTTTGTGCCCAAACGAAAGCAGAAAGAGAAAGGCAGTGAGAGGCTTTCATCTTGGCAAAGCTCCGTTAAGTTCCCTGTACCCAGAAGCTCCGTGAGAACTAAGCCAGAAGGTAGGCTTATTCCTTCTAGTATAAGGGAAGCTGAAAGTAAGAGTTTTACCTACACTTATCCAAGAGTGTGTGGCTCTCAGGAAGGAAACTCTACTGTGGGTGGTAACCTCCCATTTTACTCTAGCAGAGAGGAGGAGGGGAGCTCTCTTAACCAAGAAGAGGAACTGTTTAAAAATAGCCTAAGTTACAATCCTAGGGAGTTTAGCTCCGAAGAAGTATGTGAAGAAATGCAGTGTGATTTCTGTAAGGAAACATCTTCTGAGTCTTGCATGGATTGTACGTTAATAATTTCGGATGAGATTTCTTCATTGTGCTGAAGTGGCTACAGAAATTCTGTTTAAGGAAAACAGCAGTGAAGAAACTTGCTTGTTTAAGAAAAAGGACTGTTTGAATTACCTTTTGTTTATTGCCAAGCTGAAGATACAAGCATTTATTTTGTTCCAGTAGTTTAACTTTATTTTATGCCAGAAGTATGGTTTTTGTCTTTTGTTCCAATGTGCTGAAAATTCACCCGGGAAGGGAAAATAAAAAGTCCTCTCTTTAAGCCTTGCTATTCGTCTACAACTACATTCTTATATTAGCTTGTGGGACTACAATTCCCAGGGGGCATTTCAATACCTTCTTGATACCAACCCCCGCTGTTTAAGAAGAGGCCCCACTATAGCTCCTATGCTTTAAGCCTCTGGGAACCTATAGGTGGTGACAAATGGCGTAGTTTTTTGGATTTTTGCCTTAAGGAATAAAAGGACATTACTAAGGAAACTACTTGCCACTGGAGAAGATTGCTTCCAGACCGGGAGAGCCGTCGGAGACGAGATTTCGCTGGCAGATCGGCCAGGTGGTGCTGACGCAGTAACCTTTCTCACAGGCTGGAATCTACACGAAGGCTCAGGTAAAGCTTACCTAGGGCATAAGTGTAGGAGGACACGGGTGAGAAAGGGAGCGCTGGTGGGCACACAAAGAAATAGACGGGGAAAAAGAATTGCAGTGCCGCACTTTGTGGCCTTTTTTTCTTTTTTTCTCTCTCCACAGGGACGCCGACTTCCAAGGATGGATCCACAGGACGTCATGCGCTGGATGCAGGCACAATGGGACAAGCAGGTCGAAATGGTCCGGTATCTCCAGGAGCAGAATGCAATAACCATGAGGGAGCAGCAGAAGCCGCTCATGGACACAATGGAGGCACTCCTAAAGAAGCCGCTGGATGCAGGAGCTGCCATCCCCTCTATAGTTCAGGGGTTAGGACTGAACTCTCACAGTGCATTTACTCTGGGACAATTGAATCCCTATGATAATCTTGACGATTTCATAAACGCCTTCGAGCGTATAGCGGGAGCTTTAAAGTGTCCGGTAGAGCAGTGGGCAACCCGCTTCGCAATGTCGCTTACGGGCGAAGCCCTATCTGCCTATAAGGCTATGCCTGCTGTCCTGGCCTCTGACTATGCAGAGGTAAAAAGAGCAGTCAAAGACAGACTAGGGTTAACTCCTGTACATTATAGAAGAATGTTTAGGGAGGCTAGGATAAAGCCTCGGGAGACCCCTAAGGCCCTGTCTCAAAGGCTAAAGAGTCTAGCCGAAAAGTGGTTAACTCCGGAAGAGAGAACGCTAGAGTCAGTAGTTGATATAATTGTTTTAGAACAGTTTATGCAGGCTGTCCCTACTGAAGTGAAAATTTTTCTTACACTCCAGAACTGCCGAACCACTGATGAGGCAGCCAGTCTTGCAGAAAGATATTTTGAAGCAGAGATGGCTGACACCTCAGGGGTAGGTGTGTGGAAAGCAGCTTTTTTAGCAAAAAGGGCAAATGTTCAAAGGGTAGCATGTTTAATGCTAAAATGTCTAGTGTTGATGAGAAACATGATAATGACAATGTTTTGTATGTACCTAAAGGGAAGTGTTATGCCTGTGGAAAAACGGGGCATTTTCAGAGGAACTGCACTGAACGAATGGTCCTTGTGTTTGGAGCCGAGGAGCCAAGCCAGGAAGGATTCCTTCTACAAGTCCAGGTAGAAGGTATTGAAGCACTGGCACTACTTGACTCGGGGGCTGACCAGAGCATGGTTTCATGCAAGCTCTGGGAAGCCATTGAGGAGCGACGTCAGTCAGCCCCGAGTCAAGCAGAAGGCCAGGTGCGAATAAGATGCGTGCACGGCGCATTTGTACCTTATCCCCTACATAAAATATCTGTGCGAGGGTTAGGCACCGAAAAAGAAGTAAAGGTAGCCGTAGTCCCGAAACTGCCAAGAGACATCGTCCTGGTTAAGGACTGGCCTCCCTTTTATAAGGGGCTGGTAAAAGATTTGAGCACCAGAACAGGCTTAGTGTCCACCCGGTCTCAAGCCAGAACCTCAGGGGTGGGGAAGATGTCAGCAGAAAGCATGGAGGAGCCTGAGGGAGAGGAAGAATCCCAAGGGGGGGAGCTAGATGAGGGAGAGATAGGCACTCTTCCTGTTCATGAAGATTTAATCCATGCCCCAGTTAAAGAGGGTAAAAAGGAGAAATCTAAAAAACGTCAGGAGAGGTACTGTAGGACCCGAGGGAGGGCCGAGTTAGAGGCGGGAGTAGGATTGCCCTGGGTACCTGCAGAGGTGGTCAAAAAGCTTCCATCATTCCCCATGGAACAAAGGGCTGACCCAGCTCTTAAGAGAGCATTTGAGTGGGCCCGGGAAACCCAACCTACATTACCCAGGTTTTTCTTAGAGAAAGAAATTCTGTATAGGGAGAGCATTGACTCACATACCGATGCCATACGAAAGCAGTTGGTAGTGCCAACAACCTTTAAAGCTACAGTATTACGTTTGGCACATGACCACCCGGTGGGTAGTCACAAAGGGATCCAAGGTATGCTTGACCAAATTTTGGCCAGGTTTTATTGGCCAGGGGTCTTCAAGGAGACCAAGCAGTACTGTGAATCATGTCCCACCTGTCAGAGGGTTACAGCTATAAAACCCAAGGCAGTACCCATGGTGCCCACACCCACTATATCGGCACCCATAAGCCGTATAGGAGTTGACATTGTAGGGCCTCTAATAAAAACACCGAGGGGTTTTCAGTACATCCTGGTAATAGTAGACCACGCTACACGTTTCCCTTGGGCTATCCCACTAAGGAACACCTCTACTAGGATAATAGCCCTAGAACTCGTAAAATTATTCTGCGAGGTAGGCTTTCCTAAAGAAGTACTAAGGGATCAGGGAAGTAATTTTTTATCCAAGCATTTGGCTATGGTGTGGGAAGCCTTTGGCATCAGGCATATACGGACTGCAGCATATCATCCGCAGTCCAATGGACTCGTGGAGCGGATGAATCAGTCCATAAAACAGATGCTTAGGAGAGGTTTAAAAAAGGGAGAGATGTCTGACTGGGACTCGCTGCTCCCCTTTACATTATATGCGTGTAGGGAACGCATACAAGCGTCATTGGGGGCTGCTGTTCGGCCGAGCTCCAAGAGGAGTTTTGGATATTTTACAGGAACAAGAGGTTGGGGTACCTCAATTTTTAAGGGATTTAAGGGAACGCCTAGAGAGGACATCCAAGACCTCAATAGAAATCTTACAGGCCAGTAAGCAATGGCAAAAGCGTTATTATGACAGGGGCACGAGACCTAGGCAATTGGATATAGGAGACAAGGTGCTTATCCAGGTAGCAGACCCGGGACCTAAGTTTGAATCCCGTTGGAAAGGCCTTTGTACAATGATAGAGAAGGTTGGGCCTGTATCATATCGTGTAGAAAATGAAAGAGGGCACCAACAGGTGTATCACCTTAACGTCCTAAAGCCGTGGAAGGACAGGTCAGCCACTGCTAGTCTGGTCAGTGTAGAGCAGCACTACAGGACCCATAAAGAAATTACGTGCTGTCTGAAAGGTTCAGCAGCCCGTAATATTTTAAGGGGGGGATCTGTCATGAGGTGGATCAGCCAGAGCCTATGGAAATAGGAAAATCTGAGCAGAACAGTTCTAATAATGACAGGCTAGAGCAGCACATGGAGCAGAGTTGCTATAGGCAACGTACACAAACTGAATTACCAGGTGTGAGAGCAAGCCCAAGCAGTAGGTTACCTCACAGCACATTAGGTAATGAGGGACAGCTGGGAGGAGGCGGGGCTCAAGGAAACACCAAGAGTGACGCAGTTAAAATTCACTCACCGGAGTTTAGAGACAGAGCCGATTGGAGAGCCGATTGGGGAGCCGTTAGGAGAGCTGATTGCAGACCTGATCAGAGAGCTGGACAAGGGGCCAGAGCTTCACATGGAGTCTTACACAAAGTTCTAGAGGAAGAAACCCAAGAGAGAATACCAGGGATTTGCTTCAGAGAGCAGTGCACAACTGAACAAAAGCCCAGTGGACTTTGCCACAAAGGTATTTCTGGAACCAGGCTGAGAAAGGCTGTGGGAAAGAATCTTCCTAGTAACAGAAACAAGGAGGGCAAGAGTTTTTATCTTGAGGATACTTTTGTGCCCAAACGAAAGCAGAAAGGGAAAGCAGTGAGAGGCTTTCATCTTGGCAAAGCTCCGTTAAGTTCCCTGTACCCAGAAGCTCCGTGAGAACTAAGCCAGAAGGTAGGCTTATTCCTTCTAGTATAAGGGAAGCTGAAAGTAAGAGTTTTACCTACACTTATCCAAGAGTGTGTGGCTCTCAGGAAGGAAACTCTACTATGTGTGGTAACCTCCCATTTTACTCTAGCAGAGAGGAGGAGAGGAGCTCTCTTAACCGAGAAGAGGGACTGTTTTAAAATAGCCTAAGTTACAATCCTAGGGAGATTAGCTCCGAAGAAGTATGTGAAGAAATGCAGTGTGATTTCTGTGAGGAAACATCTTCTGAGTCTTGCATGGATTGTACGTTAATAATTTCGGATGAGATTTCTTCATTGTGCTGAAGTGGCTACAGAAATTCTGTTTAAGGAAAACAGCAGTGAAGAAACTTGCTTGTTTAAGAAAAAGGACTGTATGAATTACCTTTTGTTTATTGCCAAGCTGAAGATACAAGCATTTATTTTGTTCCAGTAGTTTACCTTTATTTTATGCCAGAAGTATGGTTTTTGTCTTTTGTTCCAATGTGCTGAAACTTCACCCGGGAAGGGAAAATAAAAAGTCCTCTCTTTAAGCCTTGCTATTCGTCTACAACTACATTCTTATATTAGCTTGTGGGACTACAGTTCCCAGGGGGCATTTCAATACCTTCTTGATACCAACCCCCGCTGTTTAAGAAGAGGCCCCACTATAGCTCCCATGCTTTAAGCCTCTGGGAACCTATAGGTGGGTGACAGTTGTTGTGCAGAATATAAATATTTTTAAATAAATAAATATCGAACTTTAAGGCCCCAGTTCTATGAGGTGAATAGCGGGGCTGCACGTTCCAGTGGGACATGCATCCCCGCTATCTGCCTTGCTCATATTCTGCCTCTATCTCCACTGCACACAGAGAGCTGCTGTGCATGCTGCAGGGGAAGGGGGTGCAGAGTGGGAGAGGCATGGGTAGGACCAACCTCCGGACATACAGGGCCTATTCCACTCAAAGCCCTGTACATCCAGGGGTCACCAGGGGGATGGATCGGCAGGCCAGGACACTGAGTCCAGCGGCGGAGCAGCAGGTGGGTCCCTGTTGCCCAATTGGTGCACTGGTAGCTCCCATTGGACTCGAGTGGCAGGGATTCAGGGTCTCAGAGGGCCGAGCTGTCTCCAAGGGCCCGATCATGCATCTGTGGAAGTGTCTTGCTCCTGCAATGCAGAATCAGGCACTGATGGCCCGGACATGTCCCATTGTGTATCGGGCTCCGCATGAATATCAGACCGTGAACGTACAAACAAATTTGCATTTTAAAAAAGGCATGCATAAAATCAGCGTTTGATTCAAATCAAGACAAAGCTGATTATGAATATCCAAGCAAATATCTGGCAAATGTTCACAGATGTGAGCCCAGATTGGAAACCAGATAGAGAAAAGGGACTTGTGCCAATGGAAACCACATTGAATGATGTCCTTAAAGTGTTAAAATAAAAATCTATACTGAAAGCAACAGTACATGATTTGTGATTCCAAATGCAACTACTCTCAAATTGTCTGTTTTCAGCTGAGTTAACATTAAATATATGAAAATATAACCCTCCCAGCTATGCCCGCATTATTGAGCCTATTTACTAAGGGAGATATTTTACAATCTACTTGTCAGTAGCCATTTTAGAAAGGGTTTGATTTACATGTGGCTGTCCTGATCATGTGCAAGTAACATGGGGTCCTGGGGGCGTGGCCTGAGCAGGACAAAAATCTACATGTGTATTCCCTTTTCATATAGGGACTGTACATGTAAGCCCGAAATTGTTCACGTCCAGATTTATACCTGCTCTCAAACACAAATAGCTATTTAAAAAGATGAAACAAGGTAAAAAGAGTCCCCTGTGTTAAAGGCAGCCTCCTTATGTCCTTATATACATTTAATGGCTTAGATGAATGTTTCTGTGCTGACATTTGTTCAGAAATGCAGCACTTACACATGTAAATTGCTGGATTAACTCTGTCGGTGTTTCCCACACATATACAGGGTGAGCCAGTCAAACCTGCATTTTTGAAATGACTGTAAAAAATAAACGGATGGATATGTCAAAATTTTATTGTTACTATCTTAATGTACATTAAAAAGCATTTAAGAAACAACATTCACTGTTTAAAAATAATGCGAGTAAGATGGTGTCCTTCCCGATTGAGACATTCTTGTAGGCGATTTCTGAAACTGCCCATCACATCACGGAGCATATGCTGAGGAATTCTCTCGATTTCCAACCGGATTCTCCTCTTGAGTTCCCCAAGCGTTGGAGGTCATTGTTCAAAGACTTTACTCTTCAGGTACCCCCACAAGAAAAAAATCGCACACTGTGAGGTCGGGCGATCGGGGAGGCCAAGAAATTGCTCCATTTCGGGATATCACCCGATTTGGAAAAACATTGTTGAGAACATTCATGCTCACACGGGCTGTATGACTTGTGGCACCGTCTTGCTGGAATAAGGTTTCATTGTTCATTCCATGTTGACGAAGCTGAGGAATGAAGAACGAATGCAACATTTCCGAATAGCGTTGTGCATTCACAGTAACTGCTTGCTCCCTGTCTTTTTCAAAAACATACGGGCCTATGATTCCCAATGAGGACATTGCGCACCAAACTGTTACCTTGCTTGAATGGAGTGGTTTTTGATGGAGTTGTTGAGGGTTTTCATCACTCCAATATCGGAAATTTTGTTTATTCACAAAACCGGAGAGATGGAAATGTGCCTCATCGCTCATCCACAGGTTGTGAACAAGGTCCTCGTTTTCATCAAACATGTCCAACAACGTTTGACAAAAACGCCGTCGAGCTGCAAAATCGTTTTCATTCATAGCCTGAACAACCTGAATTTTGTACGGGTGATGATGTAAATCTAACCTCAAGATTCTTCGGACGCTCGTGTTTGCCATGCCAAGCGCAGCACTCTGTCGACGCGCCGATCTCCGAGGGCTTCTTTCCACAGCAACTCTCACGCGGTCAATATTCGCGGGAGTTCACACTGATCTTGCACTGCCACCCCTTCTGCTTCTCGTTTCACCAATTGCTTCAAAGTTTGTCACCCACAATTTGATTGAATTAACAGACGGCACTGGCTTATTTCGATTAATTTGAAAATTCGTCCGGAAACGACGCTGAGCGGCTGCATAACTACCACTTTGGTAAAACGCTTTCACAGCGAATGAACGTTGTTGTTTAGACCATGGCGACTGAAATGCTTAGTTGTGGGGGACACAATGGTAGCCTTGCTAACTCGCTCCGCCCACTTTCACGGCTCTCCCGCCCTTTTCAAAAATGCAGGTTTGACTGGCTCACCCTTTATTTCTGAAATGGCTCGTCCTGCTGCATGTGGCTGTTCACACTTTTGATCTCCAACCAAATACCTGGAGGGAGTAGAGAAGAAGAGTCTGAGAACCAGAATACTTTTCATGACCAAAAAGAGCATGGAAGGGAAATGAGGACACTTGTTTTATAGTTGGCTCATCAAAGCATGTCTCTGTTTGCAAAATAACAGGCAGGGGACATATATGCGGCATGGGATAGATGTCCATATTCTAAAAAATTTTCACGGGGACATCCATGTGGCCATGACCACTGTTGTACGTTTCAGGCACATGCAAGTTTCAGGAATCAGGCCAACACCTGTATGTGGTCGGCCTTTTTTCATATATTTTGATCTGCAGGTCCTAGATTGCACCTAGACGTCATTTCTGAAATGTGCCTTTAAATGTATAGGCCACTTTTTAAATTGCAAAATGATATACAGCAAAGATACATATAAAATAGAATAGTCCAAAGTTCTCCGCTGTAACAACGGAGCGATCCGGTTTGTAATGAGAAATTACATCAGAGTTGAAAGAAGGAACTTATCTGACCAAAAGAAGATATTAATTCAGATGAGTATATAGAGCAGATATTTAAGCGTTGAAGCAGAACCGGAAAACGAGTGCGGTTTTTAACGCAGTACTGTGTCCGTTGAAGATCTGCAGTTAATGATTTTCTAAGGTTGAAGTTCAACAATTAAGAAATTTTAAAATTGGTTGTGTTGTAGCATTGGATAATGCAATTACTTCACAGGTTTTATACGGTGGTTTGGTTACCATAAAAGTAATTAAAAGGGAAGTCACGCTTCAAGAGGGAGAAATCTCTCAAGGCAATAACTTCCGACAAAAAAAAATAATACACGGTATTTATTAGTTTACATCAGTCACTATTGAATCACTCGTTGGATGGTATAAATTAGTTGAAGTGAGTGAGGGGTGGAAAAAATTTTGGTTTATAAATATTAGAGAAAGGCAATTATATTGCAATTGTAATAGCAATCAATCATTTCTCCAGTTATCTGGCTATTTGTAGACTTTTAGAATCCCAGAAATATACTCAGTCAAAATTATGAAGAAAATACCAAAGTTCCTGATACCTTGTCTACTCATCCACCAAATATTGTCAGACAAATGAGGTTTTCCAATTTCAAAGAAAATAATGGAATCCAGATCATGATAGAAACATTATTTTATTTTGTCAGACCATATTTATATAACTCAAGATCAACTAGGAAAGTCCTGCTTCCTTGCTAATACCTAGAGAATGTATTTATTCATTTAATTTAAAAAAGTTATAGACCTTCCTGATTCAAATGAGTTGTCCAAAGTGGTTTACAACACAATAAACCGTATAATATAAAATGCACAAAGTGTGTGATCATAAAAGAAAATAAAGACAAACACCTATTACATCTGTCTCCCTCCCCAACTTGTTATCAGTTATCTTCAAGTCAAAAAATCAAACTCTCAACCCAGAGAGGGTCAAGAGAATGCATACTCCTGCTCTAATCTCAATTCTCTGGAAAGACTGGTCCATATGGATGAAGCCACCAGAGACAAAAGCCTATTACATACCACTGTTTTCTGTACTATGTATTGAGTGTACACACAACGCCCCTCCCCCCACCCCCAACAACTTAATCATAAAGATCACTCAGGATTCATGGAACAGCCTCACAGTAGAGGTGGTTGAATCAAGAACTGTATCTGAATTCAAGAAAGCATGGGACAAATACAGAAGATATGACGGAGAAAACGGGATTGTAGAATTTAATAGTTCTTATGGATGAGCAGATTGAATATGCCATATGGTCTTTATCTGCCATCGTTTTCTATGTTTCTATATAAAACTATCCTATTCAAGAGATATTGAAGTCTATTCATATGCAACACACAAAAAGTAACAGATAAAATCTTAAACTGGACCCACAATCAAATGGGGAGCCAATGTAGCATTCTCAACAAAGGGAATTGGGGTTCATCCTGATACCTCCAGAATCATCCTGGCCGCTGCATTTTGCACAGTCTGCAATCGGACTAACAACTTTTTAAGCAATCCTATGTGAAGTCCATTACAATCATTTAAATGTGATATAGAAGAAACCGAATTAGAATAAAAGAAGCCAGATTAAGAAAAGATGATTTTATTAAAATAGAGTAAAATGGACATATAGATTTGCTGCCAGGTGGTTAGGCCTGAACAAGAGTCTGACCAAAAATTGCATTTTAACTATGAGGGGTTACTGGTGAATGGCATTTAATATTTTAGCCTGTATTTTTATTTTTTAATTGTTCATGTATTTTATTAGCTTTTTGCTTCAAGCTGTTTTAAGTCTAGTGGAAAATAACTGTTATATTATTATTTTCTTTTCCAGTAGTGGAGCATTTGAGGTTACTCATGGAGGGATGTTCAGTGGAAGAGTTGGCTGAAGAGTGGGATAATGTGATGGGGCATCATTGAAAGAGAGTGCCCTGGTGAAAGTGAGGAAGATGGAATGTAAACAACGGCAGTCATGGTTTAATGAGGCTAGATGGCTGAAGTCTAAAGACAAAAATCCTAGGAAAATATGGGGGAAGGCTACACATATACAGTATATTGATGGGTGATTTGCAAGACAAAAAGAATGTTTTGGTGGCTAAAATCAGGGGTGGTCACCAGACCACCCCTGCACCTAAAAAGAAGACTCAGATCCCAGGTATTTGGATGCTGAATTGCTATGCATCTTGGATGGATAAGTTGAAAGAATTAAGAGGATTAGGTGGGAAAGCAGATGATGAGGTTGATCAAACTAAAGGCGGCAAAGAGAAAGGTGTAAAGGAATGTTTAACAGAGTTTGTGGAGCTTTCCAGGGAAGACTGTTGGAAGGATTTGAGTGGGATTAGGGTCACTAGTTGTCCATCTAACCCATGCCCCTCTTTTGTTTTTATTAACGGTGCTTTAGATTTGTTGATAAATAGCCTTCATAAGATTGTGGCTATATCCTTAAAGGAGGGTTTGGTCCCCTGCCAATTAAAATGTTCAAATATTATTAGCATTATAGTGGCCTAGTGGTTGGGGCAAGGTACTTCAGGCCGGAAGGTCAGGGGTTCAAATCCTACTAGAGGACAGCAACCTTGGGCTGGAAGGACTGGGGTTTCTAGTCCCACAGGTGCTCCTTGTGGTCTTGGGCAAGCCACATAACCCTCCATAGCCCATGTTCCCTGTAAAATAGTTATCTCCAAGTTAAATGCCCTGTTCAATGTAATTTCAGTTTGTTCAATGTAAACCGCACTGATGCAGAATAGCGCAGTATATAAGAGAATGTAATAAATAAATAAATAATATAATCAAAAAATATCAAAGTGGTTTACATAATTCAAAATAAACAAGATAATGTTTGCTATCAAGTCAATTTTGACTTCTGGTAACCTAGCCCCTGTGTTCTCTTGGCAAGTTACAACTGGAAGTAGATTGCCAGGCCATTCTTCCCTGAAGTGAGTTTACATCCTCAGTTATTCCAAGGTGGTCTCCCATCCAAGTACTTGCCAGGCCTGACCCTGCTTAGCTTCAGCATATAGATCAAAAAGAACAGAGAGGGAGGAAGAGTTACAATATAGTAAAGTTGAGGAAGAGGAGAGGCAACCAGGTTCTTGTCATGCTATCTGGCAGGGTTCCAACTAATCTAGCTAATTCATGAATACTTATTAGATACATAGATATGCTTTGAATTCATTTTTTAAATGTTCAAAAGGAAGATTCCCCATTTGGCAGTAAATTCTACAATCTAGGGCCCATAAACGCAAGAGAACTGATTCGGTGTTTTCCAATCTAATTTTAGTGTGCAAAGGGATCACCAGTAAGTTCCCTTGAGAGGATCGCAATGGCCAGGAAACCTGTATAAGGAACCTTAAAAGCCAAGGTCAATATATTGAACTTAATCCTTAAACTATAGGAAGCCAGTGCTCCGCCGTCAAATGTGGGATCAAATGACTAGTGCATTTGATTTGGTTCATCATCCATTTTTGTTAAGAAGGTATAAAGAGGTAAGATTGAGAGGTAAGTGTGTAACTAGATTACATCCTCTTTGGCAGGAAGGAGATTTTTTTTGGTTAAGGGAAATAAATCAGCCCCTTTGTGACATGTTGTGTGTGGGTACCTCAGGGTTCTGCTTTCTCGCTGCTTTTATTTAACATCTTCCCGTGCCTTTATTTATTTATTTATTTAAACTTTTTTTATATACCGCTTTGTCCTTCACTCAGAGTGGTTTACATTACAACTCGAAACATTATACATAGAACAGTTAAACAGTAACTAATGTTGTACAAAGAACAAGTTATGAAGGGTATAGGTAATGTAAAAACTATGTACAGCGTTATGGGAGTAAAACATAACTATATACAATTTATTATATTGTATATAACATCTACCAGTCCACAGAAAAAGGTTGTACTAGGTGGCTTTAGAGGCTTTGGTACATGCCATGAGGTTATGGGTTTTCTATTTACAGATGGCATGCAGATTCTGATTTCAGGTAGTAAAAAGCTCCAAAATTGGGAGATGGAGGTGAGAAACTAGGTGGACAGCAATGGGTTGGTACTGAATAAGGCATCAATGGAAGTACTGTGGATTATGGGGTCACAAAATCCTGTTCCCCTGTTAAAGTGAAAGCTGATGGGAGAAGTTCAGGAATCAGGATATCTTGGTGTGATTTTAGATAAGATAGTGACTTGCAATGAGATTTCAGGAGTGGTTAGGAATTGTTTTTGGAAAATAAGGAAGTTAACAAAAATTGAGACCTCTGCTAAATCAGGAAGATTTTAAGATCGTGCTTTAGGCTTCTCTTCTTTCTATTCTGGAATACTGCAGTGGTCCCTATGTGGGCTTACCAGGTAGAATAATTTTCCAATTGCAAGAAGTACAGAATATGCTGCAAGACTGATTTTTTGTTTGTTCAGGATGGCAGAGTTTCTAGACCCCTTTTTTCAGGAACTACAGTGGCTCCTGATGACATTACAATAAAATAAATATAATAACAATCATGAAACAAAATTAACTTAAAACCACTTTCACACTCACAAAAATCAAACCATTATAAATATTTGCACACTTGATTTATTTGGTCAATGCTATGACTGGATTATCAATTTGGAGGGAAGATATAAAATGAGAAAAACTAATCCTGGTAGCTATCAGTTCAAGATCACGGTGCCCAGACTGGATTAGACCATGCCAAAGATGGAAAAGCCCAGAAAATCAACAGCAGTGAAGCTATCAGGCCATTAAACAAAATTAAAGCATTCCCTTAAAATGCGAGATTTTCTTAAATCTGAACTGACAAAATGTTTTAAATTTCAAACTAGCAGCATCAAGAACACAAAACTGCAAATCTCACAGACAATCCATATTTGACTACCCCCCACCAAAACCCTACAGCTGATTCCACACAAGAAACAACAACAAAAAAGGCAAGAACCACAGAACATAACCTATAGTGCACAGTTATCATTCCACAACAGCTCTAACTTCCAAAACTCACACAAGGAGCTTACCCCAGAAAGGGCAGCACTTTAAGTTCTGCAATGTGCACCTACTGGGTAAACTGAACAATCCAGATTCCTACATAGAAACTCCATGCTAACAGAATACCTGGCCTCAGTCATACGATTACAACATAGATAGACCTTCGCAAAGTACAGAATAAGTGACCACAAACTAAAAATAGAAATATGTAGAAAATGTTTAAACTGAAACCAAAGAAACCAGACCGCTTGCAGGGCAACACCAGAGAAATAAAAAGATGCATATAAAGATAGTATATGTAAATTACAAAAACTGACATATTCCAGACACTAAATTGAAAATAAATACTTTCTTTTATCCCTATTGTCTGGCCATTTTATTTTCTAATTGTTGGTTCCATCTTTCTTAACTCTTAGTAGGGTTTCAAGTCCAACTACTAATTCTTCTTTTCTTCTCTTCTCTGAATCTCTAACACTCATTTTTTTCCTTTCAAATTTCTTCCATTATTTTTCTATCTATGGACTCAGATTTCTTGCCTCCTTCTTACCATCTTGTCCTTCACCAAACTACAGCTTTTCAACTCTAACCCAGCCTTTCCATTCCCCATCTCTCTCTCTCTCTTTCCACAGCCTCCTATTCCCCAGTCTCTTCTCTTTCTCTCTTCCCTGCTATGCCCATCATCTCATTGCTCCCTCTGTCCCCACTGTCCAGCATCCCCCTATACAACATCTGCCCATTCTTTATCTCCCACTATCCAGTATTTCCCCCCTTTCTTTTGTTTCATATCCTGCAATATCCATAATCCTCCCTTTCTCCCTCTCTCTTGTGTCCAGCATTCCCACCCTTCTCCTTATTTCCAGCTACCCATTCACAGCTAACTCGTTAAAGCCACTGACAGTAGCTTACTAAGCAGCTAGGCAGTGCTGTATAAAGGTCTACAGGGCCTTTCAGGTACTGCCATTCCTGATGAACTCCACTGCAAAGCAAGGTAATACTCTGCCTGAAAGCTCTCAAAGGGGTTTTGGTGATCATTTTAAAAGCTAATTCTTAAAGGGGTTTTGGTGTTCATTTTTAAAAGCTAAGGGCCCAATTTTCGAAGCGCTAGGTGCATGTTACATGTTTAAAGGAGGGCCTTACCCGGGTAAAACTGCCATAACCGTGTACACTAGATTTTCAACAAGGTGGCTTGAGTCAGAGGATACCAGCTAATGCACAGCGCCAGGCACCAAGGTCCAGGGGCGTAATGGGGGTATATCTGTTGCCAACCTGCATAAACCAGATTTCTGAAAGCCCTGTGAGGCGACACTGGATGGCACAAACTGTGGAAGTCTATGCAACATTTCCTGGTGCCTAAGAGCAAGAGATGTGCATATAACCCATGTAGTGGTGTTGCAGTGTACAGTACGGTGAAGAGAGCAAATCCAGATGTGTACCCAACCTGTGCAGAGTGACAACATTGTTTGACCAGCCGGGAAGCTCCGTGGGCCATGCACATGGTGTTCCAGAGGTAGAGACACGGCAATCATGCCTATGCAGAACAGAGCAGGCGATACAGACACAGCAGCAGGCAGCAGCCCAGTGGCAGTGATGGAGGTACCATACTTCACGTGTACACAGGTCCAGGGTGGGCTACCTACAACTGATGGAGGAGGAGGTCTACCAGAGATATAGATGGGATGGGGCAACAATAACAGAGCTGTGCCATTTATTCAGTGGTGACCTGGAGCCCTCCACCACCAGAAGCCAGGCCCTCCCAGTGGCAATGAAGGTGACCACAGCCCTGGGATAGCTGGAAGCTCGCAGCTTCCAGCATGTATTGGGGTCAATTGTTGGGATCACTCAGTCCACTGACAGCACCTGCATACATGCCTTTGCCAGGACCCTGCTGCGGAGAATGCGCCACCTCATTGCCTTCCCATGGACCCAGCGGGAGCAGCACAAGACCATGAAGGCCTATTATAATGTGCAAGGGTTTCCATCTGTCCTTGGAAGTATAGACTTTACCCACATTGCACTGCGCACCCCACGGATGGGGCAGAGGGCATACCGTAACCGGCATGGCCACACATTGGTGAACATGCAGGTCATTGTGGATGCCAACATAACCATAACGGATGTGTGTGCCCACTACCCGGGGTCATCCCATGGTGCCTTTGTCCTTGCCCAGTCCAGCCTATGACAGGCAGCAGCTGGGGGATAGCTCAGATACATGGCTGCTCGGTGAGTGAAAACATATGTGATGCCCTCTGTGTAACTAATATTTCACCCCACCCTGCTGGTATATGGTTTGTGTTATGTTGTCCGTCACATCCCACATTCCCACCCAACACATGTCCCATGTGTATGTGCACATCTCCCATTGCCCCCACAGGCGACCATGGATACCTGCTGAGGACATGGCTGCTGACACAGGTACGACACTCCAGGAGCCGGTAGGAGGAGCTCTACAATGCTGCCCATCAGCAGACCCAGGCAGCAGTGGAAAGAGCAATCGATGTGCTTTACAGCCGCTTATGGTGCATTGACAAGGGTGGTGGGGAGCTCCTTTACAGCCCAGAGCGTGTATGCCAGATATTTGCAGCCTGCTACATACTACACAACCTTGCACGCATGCATGGATTGCCCAATCCAGAGCCAAAGGCTGCGGAGAAGTGGGAGGTTGCTGACGCAGTAGATAGCAATGGCGTCCTGGCTGGGAACCAACAACAGGCCCAGGCGCTGGCACACTGAACGTGGTTGATAAGGGACAGATTTTGAGGTGGCTTCCTCACACCCTTACTCTGTTATGTTATGTACAATCACCAATAAAGTGCCCTCACTGCCATTCTGTGTTCTGTATGCTCATTTCCCATCAAAGGTATCCCCTGCCCCCATGTTTCAAACCTACCATGGATGCTTGCCGACACATGCACTGCAAATCAGAATTTCAAAATGAAAAATGCTCAATTCAATCTGCCAAAGGATCAAAATCTTTTCACCATCTTTTGTTTCTTTCTTTATGGTTACTTCTGCAATTGTGGCACAATTGAGCAATGTCTGATGATATGCTGGCAGTGTCATCTCACTCCCCAGAGGGGCAGGCCCCTGCACACAGTTCACACCTACCAGGTGTCTGTGCAGGTGAGCTTGCACCCCTAGCTCCTGCTTCCCTGGCCTGCATTATGCCCATCAAACTGTGCAATGAGTCAGCAATAGTTGCCTGGTATGCCACCATCTCCCACATGAGACATAGGTGCCCCTCTAGGTGGCACTCCACATGCAATCTGTGGTCCTGCCACTCCTCGTGCTCTTCCTCTCTCACCTGTTCTGCAGTCAGCAGGTCCTGCTGGATACCATACAGCTCAGCCTGGATGCCCTCTGTGCATGCCAGCAGGTGTGCCCCCTCCTGCACTAGTTCCTGGTCTGCATCTGTGGCATCAGCATCCACAAGGTCATCAAGGATGGGAACTCTAGCTCTGCCAATGATGCATCATCTGTCCTGGTCTCCACAGCCCTGGCAGACACTCCATCCTATTCCTCATTGCTTGGTGTCACACCGAACCACTCCTCGGTCTCTGGTAACAGGCCAGACTGCCTCACCGGCCTTGGTGCTGGACTGGACTGCCCTTCCACCCTGGCATGCATACCACCCCTTGTGGATATGCTGCATTCTGGCTGTCCACCGGCCGCATCCTCTGCAGGTGGTGAGGCTCCCTCTAACATATCAGGTTCTTGCTGTGTGTGTTGGGTCCCTGTGAAGTCTGTGGGAGAGCAAAGGTGCCAGAGGTTGGTGCCATGGGTCACAATGTCAGCCTATGAGGTGGTACCAGGTTGATAAAAGGACAGGCAGGGGGTTCCCTGGCCACCACTGCCTCCAGCCTCCACAGCACCCATGCAACATCAAACAGATGGGCAGGCCCTGGGCAGGTGGCACAATGGCATGGGCACAGACATGGCCCCCATGGTGTCACCCAGGCCATGCAGCAACTCCTACTCACCCTCCTGTGTGTCAGGGTGGAGCTGTCAAAGCCTGTGACCCCTGTAATGGAAACCTCCTCCATGAACTGCAGCATCTGTTCCTCCAGCGGGGTAAGTTTGTGCTGGTCACAGGTGGTAGCTTGTTGTTGCTGGCCCTCCTCTTCTTAGCAGCCTGCCATACCATCTGCCATTTTTTCTTTGTGTCCTCCATGTCGCTTGTTGTGATAGTGGAAAGCACTGACATGCCTAACTATGACACACAATGCTGATATCTGTGTGCTGGCATCCTCTGCCACAAAGAGTGCTGCGTGCTGCTGTATAATGAGTCCCAAAGCCATAGAGGTCTCTGAGGTGTGAAGTTGGCTTCCCTGGTCTTCTTTTGCCCTTTCCACTCTGTCTCAGCCATTGTGCTGTACATACAGGTACTATGGCTGGATCGTGCTACCTGCATAGGCCCTCTTACACATATGTGGATATGATGCGCAACCATGCCATGCCCCATCCAAAACCATATCTGCTACCCGCATTGGTTTATGTGGGCTGTCACTATGAGAATCTGCCTAACAGCTATCCGCCATAGGACACAGGGGCCACACACCAGGTCACAGAGGCATATGCATGCATGGATGCCCAGACAGCAATACACGGGTAGGTCAGACAGCATGGTAGCAGCCATGGGTGCTGTGGTATGAAGTGTGCCCTCCTGGGCCAGAGTGAATGCTGTGCATGTGCTGCCACCATGACACACCCATGGTGAATGGTGACAGCACATGTACCCTGCATGTGTATGGTGGCACTGGCTCATCCCATTGTGCACAGATATGCAACATGTGCACTACCCATGAAAAGCGGGTGATGAGGGAGCACTGTTCATGTATGCACCGGAGTATCCACCCTGCACCGGTATGGTGCGGTGACACTGCCCAAGCAGGGCAGTGCTGCGCATGTAGTGCCTCTGTGCCATACCCATGCAGGGACCCTACCCACATGGCAAATACCCCCCAATGCCCAGAATACAAATGCCACATCTCACAGACTCCAGCACCACACATGCATGCAAACAACCCTGCCCCCAAAAATCTGACAACACACTGGGATTGCAAAATATGGGAACATTTATTTATAAGGCTGCAACATAGCTAGCATTGGCAACATATCTGCTTTAAACAGTGATAGAAATCCCCACAGCTAAGGGAACAATGGGCACACATGCCTTTGTAAAAAGCATACCTGCCCATCATGGCTGGGAGAGGGACAATACTTGCCATGGGGAGCAACTATGGTGCAGGGGGGCCCTGCCTGTGGTCTATTAAGGCATCAGTGAAGGTATCAAGACACATGGAAAGTGCCTGGATTGCTGTTTGCATGTCCCCCCTGAGGAGATGTATCTCTGCCGCCAGAGTGGCCAGGCCAAATCTGCATATTGCCTGTTCAGCGGTGGCACAGAAGTGCCTGGTATGGGTCCGCCATGGTGTGCCAAGGGGGGCTGGGGTGGATGTACAGGCCCATGGACATGAAGTGATGCCCATAGGTCTGGGGCACATCGCACTTGCTCCTGTCCATGTCCAGAGGATGCCCCATGGCCCCCTGGTATGGTCATGTCCAGGTATGGCTGCGGGGGAAGGGGGCAGCCAGGGTCTTTTGTCCCTCCCCTGGTCCCCCTGCTGGGTGCCATCTGACCCCTGGTTGCATCACTCTTCCATACCTGCAGCACTTGGTGGGTGGTGGCTACATATCCCCAACCTCCCTCTTAGCCTCCCCTTATTGCCCCTCACCCTCTGAGCCACCCTCCCTCTCGGACTCCCCATCCTGCCCCTCCCCCTCTTCCTCCCCCTCCCCCTCAGACTTTCCTTCTTGCCCCCTGTCCTGTGAGCCCTCCCCCTGCTCACATTCCACTTCCTGCTGCTGCACAATGGACCACTAACTGCCCTGCTCCTCGATGGAACTGTCTTCCATGGCTGAGGTACTGGTGTCCTTCTCCTTGCTGTTGCTACTGCTTGTGCCAGACGGGGATGCAGGCTGGGATGAATGCACTGCAGCAGGTCTGCCACCTGGGGTCTGTGCCCATGGTGCACCGGAGCTGAATGGGTCCTCCCTCAAACCAGTTGTCAGGAAAGAGGGAGGGGAGGTTAGATATCCACACCTGCATGGCCATGGTGTGGGACTGGCACATCTCCAGGAGACCCCACATACATTGTGAAACCCACCCTGAGGCCACGGGTGTATGCCATCTCACATTGCACACTACATACCTTCCCCAATGTCCACATCACTCCACTTTGTACCCCCCACCCAAGGGCATCTGTGGCCTGCCATCCTCAACACCCTGCCAGGGCCACAGTCTCCCACAGTGGGTGGTGCCGGTGGGTGTGCTGTAGGAATCTATGTATGATGCTGTGGGTGTGTGCCCCTGTGCCACCATTCTGTGCTGTACCATGCCCATGTGTGTGTACTTCTACAGTGGTTGGGCACCAGCTGGTACGCACATGGCACAGTGGCATTGGGGATGGTAGGGCTGTCCAAGGCATGTCACCATCATTGTGTACAGAGGATACCATACTTCCAGGTCTGCCTGCACCTGTCCAGCAGGCACGGCTGTCACCCTGGGTCTGACGGGGCCCAATGAGTAACTCACTGACCTTCCTCTGCTGCCAAGTGCTACCAGATCTGCTGGGGTTGTGCTGGTTGCCTCTGCTGCAGCATCCGGAAATGGCACTTTAGCATCTCAAGGGTGCATCACACGCCATAGTCACTGTAAGCAAGAGGAAGAGAGGACACACATGGGATCAGTTGTGTGTTTCCTTGGAACCTATTGCGCATACCTGTATCCTCTCTCTGCCTGGGGGACCATCCTCTCTCTGCCAGGTAGCTGGTGTGGAGGGCATGTGATGATACCTCTGTTAGATGGGATGGAGTTCATCCACTCTGCTCCCATTCACTTTGGACACATGCCCCGTGCCACCACCAACAGTGCCAGCTGCCCCATTGCTACACCTGTGTCACCCCTCTGGTTCCATTTGAAACCTCAGCAGCCCTCAACCCTATCCGGTCACCCCATCTGTTGCACACATCCTTGCCTTGGCACCATGGTATCTGGTTGGGGAACATGGGCAGGCACAGCTGTGGGGAGGGGGTGGCAGGCAGCAGTGGCTAGTACAAATGCAGGGACACACCAACAGTACATTTATGGGTGCTGACACTGGCCCCCTACAAGCCATGGCCAGAGGTCATAGGGGCTGGTGGTATGGGTGCATGTCCGGGGCATCTCAATAGCCAGCAGATTCCCTTGGGGTAGGCATCCCAACTCCCAGATCCTCATGCACAGGCATCCCGACTCCCACCTTCTATGTCCGGGCATTCCTTCTGCTGTGGGCAGCCAGGGATGCATGGCCCTTCACCCCACTGTCACCTGTTCTGCTTCAATTGGTGCAGCCACCGGCGTGTCTTGGCCCAACAGCCCTTTCTCCTGGGCCAGACACAGACCAGGGCCGTTCAGGGTGCATCTGGTCTGTCATGTTGCTCAGCCCCCCCCCCAACCTTTCCATGCAAATGCAGCTCTCATTACCTATGCAGGCAGAGCTGGATGGCCTCCAAATCGCCATTGTGAGATGCAGGTTGGGACGATGCCCCCCCCAGGTATAGGACTCCCTTGTACCTAAGTACGGCACAGGCGAAGGCCTCAGACTCACTGGGGAGTTTGGAGTTCATCTCACTGCCATTCCACTGTTGTCAACCCTCCAAGCCACAGAGTGCTCCTTGTGGGACCTGCGTGTCTGTGCCATCCATGCACTGGTATGAGTAGGGGATACAGGGGTTCATGCCTACTTGCCATTCCACTTGCCTGCCCACCAGAGGGGAGGCCAATAAAGGTAAGGCGGCCTAACTTGTCTTGTGTGCCAAGCCTGTTTTCCAGCTCCTGTGCATACACGGCTAGGCCGCACCAGGCGTCTGCCGCTATGCTTGTTTTATGCCGCATTTTCGTGGCCTGCCCATGTAGGCAGCACATGACTCATGATTTGGACACTTTTACTGAATGGGTATCTTTCTGCGGGTACGGCTGGCCTCAGAGCCTTGTTGAAAATCTGGCCCTAAGGCTTTTTTCTATACTGCAAAGGGGAATTTTTTTGTTTGCTTGTGGTGTTAGGCAAGGCTCTGTTGGTTAGAGTTCATTGTCTTTGTTCCAGCTCCCAGCTAACTCTTTGAAACCACTGACCTCATCAGGTGTTAGATCCCTCCCTACCCATTCTGACACCCACCCACCCCATGTGAGCATTCTTACTTTATAGGGCAACTCCCCAATTAGCTACACACAGGGACATAGATAGAACTGCACTGTTAGAACACACTGAAAAGAGGTTAACTGCTTTTCCTCTTAAAGGACAGCTGAGGAACTGGTAGGGACTTTGGTAGGTCTCTCTCTTTTACTTCAACAGGTACCAAAGCTCCATAAAATAAACAATGGCTGAAAAAAGTCATATTGCTGTTGCCCCCATTACAGCTTCTGCCTCTGTCCAAACAGAGATCCCAATGCCAGTTGAAGAACCAGTTCCATGTGCAGTATGCCTGCATGCTGAGGCTCTCAGGAAAGAGGTGGAGGATCTTAGAGGAGAGGTGGTGAGGCTAAGAAGCATTTGAGACAGTGAGAAGTACATTGATGAGATGCTTCTTGAAACATCCAAACTCTCTGACAGAGGTGAAGATGTGAGTGTACAGAAGGAAGAAGGTTGGACATGAATCACCAGAGCCTGCAGTATCAACACTCCAACTCCTCCAGCCCTTGAATTGAAGAGCCAGTATGCAGCCCTGGAAGTGGAGGAGGTGGAAGCATCTGAGGAAAGGGAAGAACCAGAGCTCGAGCACCTCAAAACTGCAGAATCAGTCATCACAAGGAAGAAAAGGGTAGTGGTGGTTGATAACTCTCTTCTGAGGGGTACTGAGGCATCTATCTGCTGACCAGATTTGATGTCCAGAGAGGTGTGCTGTCTGCCAGGTGCCAAAATCTGAGATGTTATAGAGAGTTTTCCGAGGCTCATCAAGCCTACTGACTATTATATGATGTTGCTTATCCATGTCGGCACAAATGATATTGCTAGGTATCCCTCCAAGCATATGAAAAATGACTTCATGGCTCTGGGACAGAGGATGAAGCAGATAGGTGCACAGGTGGTGTTCTCTTCAATCCTCCCTGTTGAGGGTAAAGACTGAGCCTGAGAAACTTGCATCCTAGAGATGAATGCATGGCTGCGTAGATGGTGTCATTGAGAGTGTATTGGTTTCTTGGACCATGGAATGATATTCCAAGGGCTGCAGAGCAGAGATGGTGTCCATCTGTTGAAGAAGGGTTAAAGTGTCTTCAGCAACAGACTGGATAACCTACTGAAGATGGCTTTCAACTAGATTTATTGGGGATGGGTGAAGAGAGACCCCAGGTAAGTGAAGAAAGCCCACAAGTAAGTGAAACATTAAATACCTCTGTAGAAATGAGTAATAGGGGCAACATCTGGAAAGCGGTGTGAATAAATGCCCGTAACATGGGAAATAAGATCTTATATGTTCAGGCTTTAATGTAAGAGGATGACTTGGATTTAGTGGCGGTTACGGAGGCATGGTTCATGGAAAACCATGACTGGGATGTAATTACATGGGCTAAACATTTTTCGGGAAGGACAAGGAAGGAAGAAGGGGAGATGGAGTTGCACTATATGTAAAAATTAATATTAAAGCTATAGAATTGCAGGGCTTAAAAGGAAGAGAGGAGGCACCCTGGGTTAAACTAGAAAGAGGGAAAAGGAAATCCGTTTGCACTAGAGATATATACAGATCCCCCCTCACAGGGCATAGAAGTGGATGAAGATTTAATAAAAGACATACACAGTATTGCCATGAAAGGAGAAGTGCTACTGATAGGTGATTTCAATGTGCCGGATGTGGATTGGTGTATCCCTGCTGCAGTGTCATCTAGAAGTAAGGAAATCCTGAATTCTCTATGGGAAGAACTATTCAGGCAACTGGTAACAGAACCCACACATAATGGGGCCATACTGGACTTAGTACTTACCAATGGAGAAAGTGTTTCTGGTGTTACAGTGGGAGATCATCTCGCATCCACTGATCACTAGATAGTATGGTTCAATATTAGGACTAGGGCTGATAAAATCCATTCAAAAGTGAGGTTCTTAAACTTCAGAAAAACTGACTTTGCTAAGATGCGGCAATACCTCAAAGATTTGTAAATCGGATGGGAACAGCTGGGGGATGTAAAAAAAGAGTGGGACAAACTGAAAGAGGATATTTTAAGGAAAACAAACCTTTTTGTTAGAAAGGTAAATAAATGTAAAAGGAAAAGGAGGCAGCTATGGTTCTTTTTAACATCATTGTTAGTGACATTGTGGAAGGACTGTCGGATAAGGGTTGCTTATTTGCGGATGATACTAAAATCTGCAATAGACAGCCAGGAAGGAGTAGATAACACGAGGGATGTAGCTAAGCTTGAAGAATGGTCTAGAATTTGACAGCTGAAATTTAAAGCTAAAATATGCAGGGTCATGCATTCGGGCTGCAAAAATCCAAAGGAGTGGT
Organism: Ichthyophis bannanicus; assembly: GCA_033557465.1. NCBI lineage: Eukaryota > Metazoa > Chordata > Amphibia > Gymnophiona > Ichthyophiidae > Ichthyophis > Ichthyophis bannanicus. The sequence continues at coordinate 1,686,413,027 of CM066031.1, read as the reverse complement.
ACATCATAGGGGATGAGGTACTTCTGTTCACAAAAGAATAGCAGGACCTGGGCGTAATTGTGTCTTGTGATCTTAAAGTAGCTAAACAGGTAGAAAAGGCAACTGCGAAAGCCAGAAGGATGCTTGGGTGTATAGGGAGAGGAATGGCCAGCAGAAAAAAGGAGGTGATAATGCCTCTGTATAAGTCTCTGGTGCAAACTCATTTGGAGTATTGTGTACAATTCTGAAGACCACACCTTCAAAAGGATATAAGGAGGTTGGATTTGGTGCAGAGAATGGTTAGTGGTGTTCATTATGTAGCATATGAGGACAGACTTAAAGATCTTAATATGTATTCTTTAGAGGAAAGACTGGATAGGGGTGATATGATAGAGACATTTAAATACCTCCATGGCATAAATGCACAGAAGGGTCTCTTTCAATTGAAGGCAAGCTTTGTTACGAGGGGACATAGGATGAGAGTGAAAGGGGATAGACTCAGGAGTAATATGCGGAACTATTTCTTTACGGAAAGAGTAGTAGATGCATGGAATAGTCTGCCAGTGAAGGTAATGGACACGAGGACAGTATCTGAATTCAAAAAAGCATGAGACAAACACAGAGGATCTCTAAAGGTAAAAAGGGGACTATTGTAGTTGATATGGAAGAGCAGACTAGATAGGCCATGTGGTCTTTTTCTATGTTTCCTCTTATGTCCAGTAGCTTACCTCTGTCTCTCTGCCCCGTCCCATGTATTCTGCATCTCTCTTCCATGTCCCTATTACATTTCCCCTGTGTCTAGCATCTCCCTATGGACCAACCCTCATGTCCAGCATCGCCCATCCCTCTTTTTAAGATCCCATATCCAGAATTTTCTCTCCAATTTTCTATTCCCTTTTTCACTGTGTCCGACATTCCCCTCCTCTGACACCCCCCTATGCCAGTATTATCCCTCCATCTCCATATCCCCCTCTCCTATGTCTAGCAGCTTGCGTGTCATCTCCAACCAAAGGCCCAATACAGCACTTCTCTTCCAAAAGTTTCCATACTTTCCCCTCATGATTGTCCTTCAATGGCAGCAAAAGTGGTGGATTCTGTGAAACTGTGCATTCCTAAATCCCTCCAGTCATAGCCACTGTGATATGAAAAGCATGCATCAGAGGGGATGTAACCAATAGCACCTTGAAGACACGCACACACCTCCAGGAACCAGCTCCGCTGCCTTCATGCCAGTTTCTAAAGCCCTGACAGGAGTTCTGATTACCATGAAGTAGGGCAGGGTCAGGGATCCAGCAGATGTCACGATCGCTGGGAGTCTGCAGGAGGTCAGAACAGCCTTGATTCTGCTGTGCTCCTGCTTCAGCTGTACCCAGCTCTGCTGATTCTGTCTGCACCCTATGTTCTGCGCGGTTCAACTGGGCCTCCGGTGGCCTCAATCTAACTGTTGGGCTCTACAGCTGAGACTGTTTGCCCTCTCAGCTTGGTTCTTCATGTCTCCAGTCCAGTTTTCAGGATCTTCGCTCGCATTGATGGCTTTTTCTTGGCAGTGATAGCAGTGGCTGGAGCAAGGGAGGGTAGCAGATGCTATACTTTCTACAGCTGTGCAGATGCGGGGCAAAGCAGGGCCATGAATGGGCAATATGTCTGAACATGCTTAGGGCCAGTCCTGTATGTATGCAGTTCATGCTTTAGTCTTTAGTGTTGTGGGTTCTCCATGGTGCACACTATTACTCAATTGTAACAAAATAAATGATAACAGATCAAGACCAATATGGCTCATCCAGTCTGCTCAATAAGGTGTTTAGAATGCACACTATCAAAAATAATAACACATGCTATTGCACCATAGTGCACACTATTAATGAAATTCCCCAGAAACAAAATTTAAAAAAGAAAGAAACCAGCAGCATGGGAAAGTAAACAAAATAAAAATTGTTGGCCTAAAGTGAAGTGCAAACTTCCTGACAATGGTTTTTTGAGAAAGCGAGAGACTAAAATCCAGGACTTCTATAATGTAACTGAGAGGATAGACCATGGGCAAACAACAATGTGCAAGAATTTTTTAAGTGTGCAGTCAATTGTACAAATGTTAATTCATAGGTATATGCATGGACACTGATTTGCACACCAGAATTTGTAGGCACCCAAATTACCTGAATGCATGCTCAGGGGAAAATCAAAAAGTTATATTGCTCAGCTGTTGGGTCCACATTCCAATTAATCTTGTGAGTAAATACTTCAGCATAATCCAGGAGCAAGGAATGCCCATTTTAGGAAGAAAATAGTGCTGCCTGGTCTCTGACTGTAGTGTCGCGATGCTACTGCAAAGAGTTAAGCTGCCAAATACAGGAGTGAGTGGGAATTGCTTCCAGCAGCAATGTGCCCTGAAATCCAAGCATGAGTCAAGGTCAGCTTAAGGGAGACAAGGAGGAGCAGGGTTGGCCCTCATTCCTGGATGATAGTGGTAGGGCTTTGAAGGCAACTTTTTTTCATTTATGCCCCTCCTTAGGGCTGGGGTATTACTGCAGGGGTCATACTATAATACCAGGGGCTTGCGGGGTCCTCCCAGGGAAGGTGCCAAGGGACCTTTTTTCTTTTAACTTTTATGCTCTGCCTTAGAGCTGGGGGATATGGAACCTCTGATTAGGGCCATGAGGGCCTTGTAAAGTCTGCTGTTTCTGTGAGAAATTGGTTCATTTTTCCCTAAGAGTGCAAAACATTAACTACACCTCCAAGGGGGTAGGGGATATTTTGCAAAAACTGGCCTGTGAAGCCTTTTTCATATGCTTGTTTTCATTTAACATCTCATTACTGAGTTGTTTTACACTACTTTACATCTCAGCAGCTCATTAATGTGAAATTTAGATAAACTAGCACAAACTGAGTTTTGCAGGAGTTTATTACAATGCTATCCCCTTTTGTAATTATTATTTTCACAAAAGGGGCTCTTTGCATTAAACAGCATGAAAACACTGGCAGTTTACGTGTTTTTGCATGTCTGCTTGAATTTTTGTGCTGCCAATGTGCAAATCCTCTTATGGATAAAAAATTGATATTTTTCTACATAGGCCCTAAATTAATTTAAATAATTTTTTACTACATTGGGGGTCCCAGTGCTAAAATATTGAACTCGGCACAAAATAATGGTAATATTCAATTAAAAAGAATCTTGCTGGTGGGCTACTGGAGGAGCACATCCAGGAGAAAATGAGGGCTCAAAAAAATGTGGCATTGAATTTTGTAAGATAGTATTTCTCAAAGGCATAGTCGCATGTTGTTTTTTTTTTTTACATATTCATAAATGACCTGGAAATGGGAGGTGATCAAATTTGCAGATGACTCAAAATTATTCAGGGTTGTTAAAACACAAGAGAATTGTGAAAAATTGCAAGAGGACCTTGATAAATTGGAAGACTGGATGTCCAAATGAAATTTAATGTGGACAAGTGCAAAGATATGCATTTAGGAAAGAACTCATGGTTACACGATGCAAAGTTCCACATTAGGAACCACCACCCAGGAAAAGGATTTAGGCATCATCATCATGGATGATATGTTGAAACCCTCCATCCAGTATGCAACGGCAGCCAAGAAAGCAAAATAAAATGCTAGGAATCATAAGGAAAGGAATGGAGAACAAAACCAAAGATATTATAAGGCCTCTGTATTGTCCCATGGTGTGACCGCAACTTGAACATTGTGTGCAATTCTGGTCGCCATATCTTAAAAATGATATAGCAGAATTAGAAAAGGTACAGAGAAGAGCCACCAAAATGGTAAAGGGAATAGGATACCCCTATGAGGAAAGGCTTAAAAGGTTAGGGCTCTTCAATTTGGAAAAGAGATGGCTGAGGGAAGATATGATAGAGGTCTATAAAATAATGAATGGAGTAGAGCGAGTATGCATAGATTTGTTGTTTGCTTCATCAAAAAGTAGAAAGACTAGGTGACATGCAATGAAGCTACAATGTAACCCATTTAAGACCGATTTTCACGGGCTCTTCCAACTCTGGTAGGTTTCTAAGGCTCCAATGGGTCCACCTCCTCTGATGATGCTCTTTTCATCAGAGGGGGTGAAACCAAGAAGGACTTTGAAGCCTCAGAGTCTCCAAAACCCCACACTTTTCCTGGGTGGCAGATGCTGGACAATGGGGAGGGGGGGGGGCAGGGACAGGAGGGCAAATGCTGGTGGGAAATGCTGGACAATGGGTGTGGAGAGACAGGGGGCAAATGCTGGACAATGGGGGAGAGGGACTTGGGCAAATACTGGACAACAAGGGGGAGGAACAGGAGGGTAAATGCTGGATGATGAGGGAAGAGGGACAGGAGGGCAAATGCAGGGACAAGAGGGCAAATGCTGACAATGGGACAATGGGGGGCAGGAACAGGAGGCAAATTCTAGACAACAGGGAGGGAGGGAGGGACACGAGGCAAATGCTGGACAATGGGGGGAGGAGAGACAAGAGGACAAGTGCTGGACAACACAGGGGCAGGACAGGAGGAAAAAAGCTAGACAATGGGGGCAGGGACATGAGGGCACAGGCTGGACAATGGGAGGAGGGAGGACAGGAGGGCAAATGCTAGACACAGGGGTGGGGGGTAAGCAGGAAGAGAAATTTTGGATACCAGGGAAGGGGGAAGACAAATGCTGGAATGGAGGGGGGGGGGACAGGAGGAGATGCAGGACAACAGGGGGAAGCAGGAAGGCAAATGCTGGACCAGTGCCGGCACTACCCAGAAGGCTGGATAAGCATGGCAGGGGGACCTGGACATCAAAAGAGTTCTGTCACTAGCCACCTGCCCCCATTCCCCATTCAAGATGGCCTGCGGAGCAGCATCGGCCCAGTGGAGAGCCTGCCCACAGGATACGCTGCTCCCGAGAGCAGAAGACTGTAAGAGGCCGCATTCACTACTCAAAGTCTTGTGTCCCATGGGCAGGATCTCCATTAGGCTGCTGGCACTCCGCAGGTCATCCTGAATGGAGAGTGTGGGTGGGCGACCAATGATGGTGCTCTCCTGACATCTGCTCCTGCGGCAGGCTCTGTTTCTCTTGGCCGCAGTCATGGCTTGCACAGCCCCTGTCTGCAGGACATTCTGCTCCCACAGGCAGAAGGGTGTGGGAGGCAGTGAAGTGATCATGGCCCAGAGAAGTAGAGTCTTCTTGCAGGAGCAGCATGTCCTGTGGGCAGGGGCTGTGCAAGGCCAATTGTGCCCTGCCTCTCTGGGCTGGGATCATGGCTTGCACAGCCCCTATCTGTGGGATATGTTGCTCCATGGGCAGTCTCTGCCCCTTGTACATACAAGGGGTGGACACAAGAGGGCATTGAAAGTGGGAGTGGACATGAGGGGACATTGGGAGGTGGAGGTGGATGGGCACAGGGATTCAGAAGGGAGATGCTGGGTGCAGAGGAGGGAATATGGAGGCAGAGGGGAGAAAATTGAGGTGGGGGGGGGGGGCTAGGGAGATAGAGATACTGGGCATGAAAAGGGCATAGGGAAATGCAAGGAGGGGGATGGAGTTGTGATGTTGGCCAGAGGGTTATAGGGAGACTATAGGAAAATGCTGGACTTGGGGGAGGGGGGATGGGACACAGGGGAAATGCTGGACATGAGGTAATAAGGGGAAAAGGAAATGCAGGACATGGAGGTAATAGGGATAGAGATAGGAGAAAATGGGCATGCAATAAAAAGGTTGAGAAAGACGGAGAGATGCTGGACATGGGAGTAATAGGGAGGGGATGGTATGGAGATGGGGTAGATGCTGATTGAAAGGGGATAGGAAGGGAGAAAGCAGACAAGGAAGGAAAGCGAGGGTGGAAGTACTGGATGGAGGGAAAAAGAGAGACACACACACTGGATGGGGGGAGAGATGTTAGACATGGAGGGGAAGAGAGAGTGAGCAAAAGACTAGGAAAATAATGGACCACGGAAGAAGACCTGGGGAATGTAAGGACTGGGATTAAGTTTGAAAAATGGTAGGTAGATGGCGTAAAAAAGAGGGAGATGGAGAACTGGATAGTAAGGAGTACTGAAATCTGAGTGGACAGAGAGAGAGAGAGAGAGAGAGAGAGAGAGAAATAAATGGAAGAAAGCTGAAAGGAAAAAAAATCAATATCCAAGATGGAAGGAAGAAAACAAGAGATGGCAGATGGACTAGAGACCATAGAAAGAGAGCTAAGAAAAGACAGAAGAAAGCAGAAGTCTCAGATCAGGACCAGCATGATCAGAAAATAAAATGGTCAGACAACAAAGGTAGAAAAAATAATTTTATTTTCAATTTTATGATTGAACTTTGCACTATTTTTACACAGTATGGGAAACGGCATCTGTTATTTCTCTGGTGTTGCACAGCATACGGAGTCTGGCTTCTTGGGGTTTCAGTTTAATTTTTGTGTGCATATTTGTATTTTTACTTTGGGTTATAGTCACTTATTCTGTACTTGGTGAGGGTCGATGTTGTGAGTGTGTGACTGAGGTCAGGTGTTCTGTTAACATGGAGTTTGTACATAAAGATTTATACTGTACTGTAGTAATCTGAATTGTTCAGCTTATGTTCTAGGGCCCATTGCAGCATTTATAATGATACTTTTTTTGGATGGGTTCCTTATGTGAATTTTGGAAGTTGGTGCTGATATGGTATGGTAGATTTTCTCTATAGATCCTCAGTGACTTTGTTGTAGTGTTTTGTATTCACAGTATACCTGGTACTGGAGAATGTTTGTTGTTAGTGAGATGACCCGAATCAGATTTTTTTTTTTTAGATATTGAGTTTTGTGGGTCCTAATTCTGCTCTGCACCATTGTTAAGAGAGGGGGTTCTGTGAATGCAAAATATATGCTCAAAAAGAAAAAGCAAGAACCATAACACAGTTTGTAACAACAAAATAAAAATGAGTTATAATTTGGTATTATAAATTGTGCTGTGGTTCTCGTTCTTTCATTTAGCCCCTTGGTGAGCAAACATCTTGCATTTCCTCCACATCATCTAATTGGCTTTTTGGTTTGGTTCAGTCCCTGATTAGAGTTTTGAGAAAAGCCCCCCCTCCCCCTCGTTCCTGGGGGGGGGGGGTGCCATCTCATCCCTCGCCTCACGCAGCAGATTGCTTTGAGACGCCCCTGTGCACAGCATTTCCCCAGCAAACAATGTGACAGAAATGCAGGAAATGTAGTGCAGCAGCATCTCTGATGCAGCTAAGGCCACCTATCGAAGTGGCGTAAACTGCACCCGTGATGCCTCCAAAACATGTGATTACCACATGCTGTCAATGCCCATGGTAACCACACATTGCAGACACACCCACTGTCCACCCACTCACACTGCTAACATGACATATACAGACAGCGCAGAAAATTGTGCTATTTACATTTGGCCCAGGTTAGCTATTACTGTGGCACACTTCCCCGCATTAGCAACTAATGCCCTTTAGTAAGATACCCCTGTGTGTCTGAAAGATCTGTGGAGGAGTCAAGTCAGTCACCTATTTATTTATTTAACAATGCTTATATACCACTTTTCACCAGGACAAAACGGTGTACATTCAGGTACGGTATATATTTCCCTTATCCCCAAAGGGCTCACAATCTAAGTTTTGTACCTGAGGCAATGGAGGGTTTAGTGTCTTGCCCAAGGCCACAAGGAAGCCTGTGGGACTAGAAACTCCAGTCCCTCCGGCCTGAGATTGCTGTCCTCCAGTAGGATTCTAACCCCCAGCCCAAGGCCACTTGCCCCAACCACTAGACCATTCCTCCCCTACTGTCTCTGTTGTAGGTTACGAGGAAACCAAGCAAGATTTTTTAAACCTATTTGTGGTTATTATTATAATGTGTCATGCATTTGATTTTAAACTGTACTGTGACTATTATATTTTATATTGTTTTCATTTGTTGATTACTAGCCATGGAGGACTTGGATGGCAGAGAATATGAAACTAAAAAATAAATTCAATAAGTGCCTGACAATTGCCCTCCATAATTTTACCAAAAAGCTATTAATGGGTTCCCTAGCCTACCTTTAGCTGCAGGAGAAAGGAGGCATTTCAGATTGCGAGTTTAGAAAAATCACACAGGAGCACTGAATTTCCAGATAGACGTGAACAGCTTCACTCCTTCCCCCAGCTCCCCACTGCCTAGAGAAATAGCAGGAGGAAAAGTACTACACTGCATTTTATTTCAAAGAGAAACACCTGAGGGTCTGATTTGAAAATTGTCCCCATAAGGACAATAACAGACATCAGAAGGTTTGAATTTTGTTTTTTATATAGCTCCATGTTGCTTATCTAAGGGGTCTTTTTGCTCCTATAGCACCAAAACCATTACGCGTTAGGTGCAAAGCCACCTACATCAACTGTCAAGGGTGTTGAAAGTGAGTTCCTGGCAGCTATTGTGTGTACCCTGCCCCAACACGGCGTACAGATAGCACAGGTGCACTTACCGCCACCTACTGAGGTGGCAGTGGATGCACCCATGCTAATTGGCCACTTTGCAGTTAGCGCGGAACACTCACTCTGCCCACTTGCTCCCCAAATGCCGCATGGACTGTTAGCGCCAGAATTCGGCAGCGCTGTCGTGGCTTCACACATGCCCCAACTTGCCTTTAGCGCAGACTAGAGCCGGCTAACCGCTAATGCCCTGTAGTAAAAGGGCCCCTATGTGCTGTTTTTAGTATCACAGGTTTTAGTTTAAGAGTGGGGAAACCAATTTGGATTTAGCTTGGGATGTCTTTACTGTAGCTTGGGATTTTATTTATTTATTTTTTAAATTTACATTCTCTTATATACCATGCTATTCTGCATCAGTGCGGTTTACATTGAACAAACTGAAATTACATTGAACAGGGCATTATAACTTGGAGATAACTATTTTACAGGGAACATGGGCTATGGAGGGTTAAGTGGCTTGCCCAAGACCACAAGGAACACCTGTGGGACTAGAAACACCAGTCCTTCCGGCCCAAAGTTGCTGTCCTCTAGTGGGATTTGAACCCCCCCCCGCCCCCCGACCTGAAGTACCTTGCCCCAACCACTAGGCCACTCCTCCACTCCACTCCACTAGGCCACTCCTCCACTCCTCCACTCAATTACATTCAGGTACAGTAGGTATTTCAACTTCCCCAGAGGGCTTACAATCTAGAGACCTTTCTACTAGTTGCGCACCTAGACCCGCAGCAACTGTTAACATGAGGGGCATCACAGTTACCCCATGCTGACTTGGATACTAACTGCAAATTGTGCATTGGGGTGGAGAATGAGAGAGTTAGGTGTGGAGAGTGGACGTCGATAACACATTGCAGCTGGCACAGGAGGGCACATCATGCACTAGCCTGGGGGCTCATTGACCATCATCTCAATGGCTGGTGTTAGGTACGCCCACGGTAATTATGCCACACGTTAGGGTGTACATCGCTGCAGTGACTGCTGGAACATATTGCTCATGCTCCCCACAGTTTCCACAGAGGCTCTGCACTTAGCACAGGTTCGTTGAATTGCTAAAGGCATGTTAAGTACAAAAAGCTAAAGTACTGCGTCAGAAGCCTTATGAGAAGAGACTTGAAGACCTAAATATGTACACTTTGGAGGAGAGGAGGGATAGGGGAGATATGATTCAGACCTTTAAATACTTAAAGAGAAATGATGAACAAACAAACCTCTTCCAAAGACGGGGAAGCTGTAAAACTAGAGGGCATAACATGAAGCTGCAAGGTGGCAAATTGAAAGGCAATGTCAGGAAATATTTCTTCACTGAAAGAGTGGTGGAGGCTTGGAATGCCCTCCCGATGGAAGTGGTGGGGGCAAACACGAGGACAGAATTCTAAACGGCATGGGACAAACACAGTGGATCCCTTTACAGCAACAGGATAAAAACAAAATAAACTGAAACATATAACTTAGTGAACGGGCACTTGTGGTTATACCTGAGACTCTGAGAATGAAGTTTCTTGCCTGATGGAAATAGGGTCCCCTGCATTCTGCAGTTCTCGATCTGTAATCTATAGGCCTTAAATGCTTAATAACAATATCACTGCTGTTGCTAACTTCTAAACAGAGAAAAAACCGAGGTTATCGCTGCGTTTATATCCTTCATGCTGCTTCCTAGCAGAGCTCGTCTTATTTTCCGTCCACAGCTGCTATTTACAGTAACCTGCCTTCCCTTCTAGCCTGTCCTCTCGACTCACGGTAGCCCGGGTCGTCAGGCGTTTACCTCACTCTCCAAGACGAGCTTCATCTTAATCCTCCAGGATTTGCTTGTTGATCTGAGGTCAAGACATAGTAACTGGAGACAAGTTAAATGTTTTCAGAGGATTCCAGCCGATTGAGAGCGTTTAAAGTATCCGCGCAGATCTGTAGATAAAAACAAACCAAACGAGGCTTTCAAGACTATCGAAATGGGGATAGAGAACAGAGCGGGCTAGAATCTGTGACATGCGATTAAAGGTCTTAAATACGGGTCCATAAGTAACCTGTAGTTGACGGCTGCACGTGTAGAAAGTGCGGACTGCGGGTTTGGAATCTGCCTCGCAGGGTTACGGATAAAGCAAGAGAATACGGATGACAGCAGAGCAGGATGTGGCGATGCAGTGGCGTTCCCTCCTAGTGCTTGGAAACCCCAGCTCTCATCCAAACATCAAATACGTACCCTGAAAAATAAAAAGAAAGAAGATATCCGTGTTAATCGGCTAGCAACTATCCTTCCAAATCAAAAGACTGTAAAAAAAAAAAAAATCAAAGCTTAGTGGTGCATAACTCCCCAGCCCAGTTATGCTAAATACTTAATTTCACCTTGGCATGCATGTGAACAGAATTTTAGCAGTTACCGGCAAACTTTCCAGAAACGTTACCATTCTCTCGACGTTTGCAATCCGCTTATATTACCAGATCGAAAGCACACACTGTAAAAATGCGTCTTGTAAATCTTTCTCTGACCATGTTGCAGGATGTGGCCCTTCTCCCCTATGTTCCAAATCAACTTAATTTCTGAATCTTGAGATTCAGTTCCATTAGATGATTTAAATAAAATATTTTAATAAAGTTAGCTTCCTGGTACATGGGACAAAACGGCTTGAACTCGATACATTAAAAACAAACAACAACAAAAAAACCCTTTCATACAGAACAAAACTAAGGCCGGAAAAAAATTCGTCCTGTTCCTACAAGCTTTATTAAAAAGAAAATAGAACAATATTCTTTCTTTTAGTCTCCATGACTGAAACACATTATGCCAAGAAAACAACTGCTGGTTGTTTAAATGTCTATATGATGGAAATTGTATCTATAGAATATTTTATTTTATATGTATTTAAATCTGTATTTTAGAATTTGTCTACTGAAGATTAAGGGGTATCCTAAAACCAAAACAACAACAAAAAAAGAAAAAAACCCCGGCTCATACAAGAAAATTTTCTCACCGCAGTCGGGACGGCTCAACTATTCTGAAAGATTGTTTCCAAGAAGTCAGTGGCTTTATTGAGCTACTTAATCTATTTCGGTGACAATTACCATCTATGTTGCTGTTTATTTTCGTGTATCTGTGCCATAGATCTGGAGACAACTAAGGAAGAATGACAGATTTAAGGCAATTTGTTTAAAGACTAAACATGAAAGGGGATCCGCCCCAGGTATTTTATCTTCCGATAAAAGTGGCCGGAAGCTGATGTCCTTGGGCAAACAAAAGTGTTGAATGGAAGGGCCAGATGTGATTGTCAGGGAGACAAAAGGGCCCATCCGAAAATCTAGAGTTTTAGCAAGGATCATTTAGTTCCTAGATCTTGTAAATATTGGGAGAATTTAGCTAGCTATAAAACTCTTGACAAAGGATGCAGAGCTCAAATTAACAGATCCTGCATTGCAGGAAGTGCAACGAGGTGTAAAATGAAATGCAGCTGTTGAAAAGAAATGGGAAAAAATATCACTTCCATAAAATAAGAGGTGTTGTGAAGGGCATTCTTGAAGTTCCATTGGGACTAATGTATTTCGGCTATTTCTACTCTGCTGTGGTCTTACAAGGCTTCCCTAAATATGCAGTGTTTCCCTTAAGGTTTTATTTTAGTTATGCAGAAACAAAGGGGGAGGGGGCGCCCCTTAAAAAAAACACACCAGAGCTGGAATCACTCATCTTTGGCATTCCTGAGTTTATCTTGGAGCGCTGACGTCGGCAAGAGGGTGGCTGCTCGTAGACATGGGGCAGGCTAGGAGCTACCGCATCAAAGAAAGGGGCCGGTTATCTATGCCGTATAGAAACTGCTTTAAATGCATAGAGCAATAGGATGTTCCGCTACATTTTCGGCGATCGCCGTGGATGAAAGACGTAATATTCGTTCCCTAGACACACCTCTTTCACGTTATTCCAAAGGTTAAAGTTTCTTACCCATAATGATTTAAACCCTAAAAATGGTAGTCCCTGCCAGAAATAGTACTCCTTAGCCAAGATGCTAACTGGGTTAGCGATTCTTGAGCTCGGGCAACGCAGCAAACTACCTGTAAATGCCCGATCGGGAGGGAATTACTTATCCAGCACCAACAATAGTAGAAAATGCAAATCTTCCCGGGAGCCGGTAATAATTTTTGCAATCCTCCTAGCAAGGAACTGCCTTCACCACCATTTAAGAGACAGGCACACGTAAGCGACTTAACGCTTGTGCTGGGGGAAGGGAGGGGAGTGGGGAAAACTTTCAAGCGCGATATAGATTTTTAGACGTATTACGGAAGCACTCTCCATTTAGCTCGAGTGAATCAATTATCATCAAGGCTGCGGTCACACGGCGATATGAAGCATAGAAGCAATTCTAGATTGTTCCCTGTAAAGGAAAAATGTTCCGAAAGAGTCCACGAGAAAACTCTGTAGATCGTTTCTCTAAACGTTTTACTTATTCTGTTCTACAAAACAAGCTAAATCTATCGGAAATCAACCAACAGCAACCCCCCCCCCCCGTCATTAAATGTGTTTGATATATATATGCACAAATTTACCAAGTCAGATTGTAAGTGATCTTCAAAGAGAAATACCGCTTTGATGGGCTGTGAAAGCGCAGCTACCGTGTGTCCATCCAAGTAGGAAGGAAAGGTCGCTGGATTGTGTTATTATATATAGAAAGACTGAGATATGTATGATGCATGTACGTATATGCAATTCCTGAAACAAATACATTTAAAATTAATTTGTTTCCATGTTTGTTCTTTAAATTATTTCAGGATTGGTAGCAAAAGTCCCACGATTTGCACAAGTGGGACTTTTAATTAAAAATAAAAGGTTTCCCAATAAGCGTTGATACAGGCTAGAAGTCAATGCAAACTTTTTTATGCTTGTAAAATGACTCAAGGAAAGCAACTTTGCTGCTCAGAAACGGATTGCTTTAGAAGAACGTCCTGCTGGCAATCCAACAATAGAATCGTCTACAATTCTAAAGGCATCCCATCAATTGTATGCTATCCACAGACAGTGCAGCGCCCTGCAGTAAGGAGATTCTGTAGGTACTAAGAAAGAAACGTGGCGAGAGAATGGAAATCCCCTCGGGCTTTTATTACGAGACTATCACTTTTGAAGAGAACTTGAACGAACAACACGAAACACATGCACGCCCACTTTCTGACATAAACGCATAGCCAAGGGCACGTTATTGTGTACTTAGATGCACGGGTGGTCCGATCAAAATCCAGTGACCTTTCCTTCCTACTGGGACGCACGGTAGCTGCGCTTTCACAGGCCGTCCACGAGGCATCTCTCTTTTCAGATTGGGAAACCAGGGGTAAAGAGCACGCATCAGCCTACCGCGTTGTTTGGCACCTGCATTGATGCCGGATAAGGTTAGACGAGATTGGGAGCCCCCCGATTAAAAAGAAAACAAAACAAACAGCTTTTGATTTCTGCACATCTGGAGGCCGAATTCAGCCAGCTGTTCTCCACCCTGTTTCCCGGGGGCAGTGAAGGGGATAGACGCACATGCGGACACTTGGGCAATTTCCTTTGGTTCTGACGAAGTTGCAGGGGCTCGTTCGCTGCACCTCAAGAGTCCCGCTATGCAAACAGAAAAATAAACGTGTTAGGGTGACTTTCGAATTCCGTTTACTCGGTTACTTGGATGAATGTTTTTGTTGATGGGAGTAGCAAGAGCAAGGCTTAGATCTAGCAGGTAAGTCGGGTGATTGGCAATAGCATGCCTCACCTCGGCTCCCTTCCAGGGCTAAAGCCTTTGGGTTTGGCTAGCATAGCTCTGTGACTTGTTCCGAAAAACAGACGCGGTAGTAGAAGTTTCAGATTTCTGCTAATTCAACCTGAACTAAAATGTCTGGGGAACACATAAAAACAAATCGCCAACAAGTCAAGGAATACACGTCAAACCCTTCCCTATTTTCTTCCGGATTTACAAAAAGGGAAAAACAAGATGACTGACTTAATACAATCTTAGACTAGACTTAGAAGGTTAAAATCTTCTTTGGGTCAGGACAATATGACCATAGTATAATAGATCTGTTCCTCATAATATCCTGACCCAATGAAAGGTTTTACTTTCAAAAGCTAGTCCAAGAATGTATTGTTAGTCCAATAATTGTGTTTACACACAATTTTTTTTCAACCTTATTTTTCACGAAAGGAACCAAACCAAGAGACCACATTATTGCTTGCATTTCTGAGTTGTGTGGCCAAAAGATCTGGTATTAACTGACTTTGCATTTTGTAATTTGACTTCCAGTGTTAAAAGCTACTAGTGGCCTAAAGTTAAATGCACAGAAAAGACTTACAGAATAGAATTTAAACATAGACACAACACATCTATTGCAAAATGTTTGTATTTGATTACTCGGGTAAAATTACAGTAGCTCTTCTGTTAGTAAGTATTAAATGTTAAAGAAACTGGACCCCTTTTCTTTTACCTTTCCATGAAAGTGCATGTGACAGTCCATGGTTTCCATACCAATACAAAATAAACAAACGCTATAAGGTGTCCTCTTCATCAAGAAGACTGGCCTGGATTTATAAGGAACATATGTACACTTTCAATGAAAATGAATATTTTTTCCAATTTATATACAGGAGCATCTACATTTTCCACAGAAGGTTGATCAAGATGCCATTACTTAGCAGCATTGTGAAATTCCAGCACATTGTCTATAATGGGCATATACCTACAAGGCAAAATGTTACGTCTCAGTTTCACCTACCAAAACAACAATTGATATCTTCTCTATCTGCGTGCTTGTTACTGTACAGAAACTTACGTGTAAGACGACTCAAGTAAAAAGCACAATACAAATAACAGTTCAAAACGGAAAGTGTTAAAATCTACAAAACTTAAAGCAGTTTTAATTTCAGAATAAAAATCAAAAACCCAGTCTGGTGGAAGGGACCCCATGGTTTAGTCCACTCTCAGATTTCACACTTTCTCTTTTTCGTCAGTCTGTTTGGAAATTTAAACAACTTTGTTGCTGATGAAATTTCCAGCAGGTTCAAAGTGTAGATCTATATGCAGACTTTTATTAGAGATCTATGCATTATTGAGGCATTGCACCAACAGCAGAGTTCATATTAAACTGGATATATAAAATAAGTTAATGCCAGAATAAGATCACCTAGCAGAATAGACTTGCAACTGCCATAAATGTTACAGCATGTTTAAAGCACTCTAGTCCATTAGTATTTAATTCAAAATACAGAAGACCAAAGTTAATGCTTGCATTAGTTTGCAAAGCAAGGTTGTATCACTAATAAATAATGTCTTTTAGAACTCTAGAAGTTGGACATGGTACAAAAGAAAACATGTCTTCATGTCATAGTTCATACATCTGGAGAGGAGGGTAAAAGCAACCCTAGGTTGCACTCCTTGCAGACTTCTTTTTAAATAATGCTTGTTCTAGTTTGTTACAATTTCTTTGTTATCTTCTACAAAATGGGTAAAGCGGTAGGTTGTCCCATTTTCACCACTTGCCATTTTCTCCAGACCAGCTAGAGGCGCGCTGGCTTCAGAGTTCTGCAGCTTTTCAAAGTTTCCTGTCAAACCACTAATAGGGGAGCTGCCACCATTACCCAGGCTCCCAAGAAGGGGAGGGATTCCTCCATTCTGAATGACTGAAATTTCGTTGGTCTTCATAGCCAGGCCATTGGAAAGGGCGGCGGCATACTGATTCCAGAAGCTGGAAGGGTCTCCATTTCCCGTCCGAGCAGCCAAATCTTTCTGGAATATTTCAGGGAGCTTGATTGCGCTGCTTCCTAGAAAAGTCATAGGACCGTCCACAGAAAGCCGCCGGCCTCTTCTTGCGGGAGTGCTGTTCCACATATGAGTCCCCATGTGCACCTAAAAGACAAGGAAGAGTAGTAGACAGAAGAGGAACTGTAATTTCTCATTTAAAAAAAGGGGGGGGGGGGCTGACCCTCTGAAGAGACTAGGGGAAGATATTCATCCTTCCATTATAATTAAAGGCACAGTCCAAGAAGCAGAATACCTCAGGTTTGCTTGACTAGCTACCGCTATAACCTGTCCAGTACTCCCTTAATGTCCACTCATTATTAAATGCATTTAGTTTTGAATGCTTTACTGTTATTCAAGTCAAGTGCTTCTGGTGTGAGAATTGCCATGTCCGCTTTCATTCCACTGCCAAGTATTATATTTGACACCTTTCATCCTATAAACGTCCTTTTCAGGCAGGCCGAAAGTATCCTTTACTGATTGCTCATCGGAGGGCCCAGGCTATAGACACAATGGCCTGACAGTAATTATTCAGCTCACGTTACCGGCAGTATCTCTGGAGAAATACTCTCCTCAACAGAGAAAATGTACAAAACACTGTGTTCAACTGGTGGTCTAGAGCTGCAATATATTTTAAAGTGTATCCGCTTCACCCCTCCTCCAACAGAGCAACAGAAAAACGGATCTAAATAAAATATGTCCTGTTCACACTCAAGAATGATATTAACTAATCGTTTGCTACTATTCCCATTACATGCAACTATCTTAATTAAAGGACATTGATGCCTTTCTGCAGGCCGTAAGTCTGTGGTTTTTCCGGCTAGTTTAGCTGCCTGTTTACTAGATGCCAGAACCATCTCTGGTTTTGCATGGTACACGTTCTATTCCACACATTGAGGGGTTCAGGTGGAAAAAAAGCCCAGAAGTTGCAGTTGCAGGTGCTAAGTGAAAGCCTCACTGGGGTTGATAGCAATAATAGTTTAAAGCGACATGTTTTAGAAATAATTATGGGAAAAATAAAAAAGTGAACAAAAAGTTTTATTGCAGTTTGTATGCAAAATACACTGTGGAGAAAAAAAAAACTTAAAGAGACTACACCAAGATTTTGCAGTAATAAGAAAAGATGATTTGGGATATCCAGTGGATTCCAGTCAAAAGAAAGTAATTCGATGTTTCAACAGGTTTTTTTTTTCATAGGAACATTTTTCTGCATTCATTGGTGCATATCAGAGCATGTCTACTAAAATGCAGTTAGTATGCGTTTAGGCCTATTTTTTAGCACAGGGAGCAGGGCCAGACCAGCACTAGTTGACGGAGAAGTGCTTGGCATAGCTCCATGCAGTTAGTTCTGTCCCCACGCTACGCTGTCTGCTGCGATTAATGCAGGCACACTTACCGCCATCTGTGGTGGTGGTTAGTGCTCCTTTGCTAACTGCAACATTGCCAGTTAGCGCATACCAAAGATGCCTGCGTTTACTGCAGGGTATACACTCGGGGGTAGATTCTGATCCTCATTTAGCAGGTCTGGACATTTGATCCGGACGTCCAGACCCACTAAATGTCCAGATTGCACTAGCAGTCATAGAGCTTCCCGCATGCACAGGCCGCCTGTGCAGGGAGCTCTGTTTGTGGGAGGAAGGAGGTGGGCCGGAGGAGGAGTGAGGGCGGGCGGCAGGCAGGGCTGAGACCCCGGACGTACAGGCCAATTCTGAGGTTGGCCCTGTACATCCAGGGTTATTCAGTTAGAAGGGGGTGGAATAAGTCCCCTGGATGTGGATGGAAAGTGGAGGGTGGTAAAGGCAGAACGGTGAGGGGTACAGAGGGTTCTCCGTAGCCCAGCCTTGGCCATGAAAGGCCGGATTGGGGGGTTGGGCTGTGGGGAAAGAATCTTTTCGGTAGCAGCCAGTGATCACAGCTCCCTCATGGAGCCGCGGTGCTATGGCAATGGGTACTGCAGCTCCATGAGGGAGCCTGACTAAGTAAACCGGGTAAGTGGCTGGACGTCCAGGGTGACTGAATTGGGGCACCTCCTAGACATACAGCCACTGTGCTGTGATTCTGCTCCCGTGGGGATGTCTAGCCCCCGCGGGAACAGAATCGGGTGCATCTCCTGGCCGTCCGGACGTGCAGCTACAGAATTGGCCTCTCTGCCTCTGAACTGTCCAGTCTCTGCCTCAACCCACATTAAGCAGGTAGTGTGACATTTCTACCAGGGCCACACTTTTAGCAGACAGTAATGGTACTGCAGTAGGTTTAGCATGCAGTAAATCCCACACTAACCATTAGCACACGTTAGTAAACATGTCCCATTCAGTTTGTAATGTTTTCTTGTAACGAAAACACATTACATCAACTTTACCTATGTAAAATCTAGGAATTAATGTGTGTAAAGTCGATTAATGCACCTACCATTAATTTTATGACTGCAAAGACATTTTTAAGTGCATTAACTTCTAAAGAAAACCAAAAGAATATCTAAAGAATTGCAAATATTTCTGTAATTTGTCCAAAAACAAAATGAAAATTTAACAAGACATATCCCTATGATTTAGTAGAACATAATTTATATTTATATTTATTGAGTTTCTTGATATACCACTCCTTCGATTTGGTTTTCTAACAAGGAAGCAGTGAACTCCCTGCTCTGTTGCCAGAGGACATCTAACACTTAGGTAATAGGCTTATGGCAGCACTATATGGAGATTGTTTGTAGTTAACAGGAAGTGAGCACAAACCTGGCAACTAGTGCTGCCAACTAACACAAATAGTTAAGAATACAAACTCAGGAGCCTAGCAAAGATCACTGCATGTTGAAGCTCCCTCTCCCCCACAAGGAAGCACTGTTTGTCTCCTGTAAGCTAACCTCCAGTTGCACACCTGCTTCAAATTGTCTACAGATGGAAGAGCAGCAAAGAAAAGGGGAGGGAAAAGGTTAGCTATAATTTGGCTTAAATACGATCTGCTGCATCTCAGCTGACCACTGTTGACATTAGAGTAGCCAGAGTGTGGAAGGATAGCCATCATCTAGATATTTTTACACTGATCTCACACCTTACAGCCACTTGAAATGCCAGCATAAAAAACTGAGGCCTCTGTATACTTTCATACCGTCGCAAGCAATCTCCAAAGACAATACAGCAGGCTTTGGTAATTAAAAGGACAAATGCAGATGAACCCATGCTTGCTTTACAATTAGCTTGCTTGTGGGATTTGCTGCTAGGATAGCTATATGAAAAAGCCAAGAAAGAGAGAGAGAGAGAAAATGCGCTGAAGGTAGGGGTGAGGTTTGGCCAGGCCAGGGACAAGAAACATTAAACTGAAATGGAAAAAATCCAGTTCTGCTTGCCTTGTATCTCTATAATAGATGAAAAGAGACAGGAGGCAACAAAGGAAGGAGAGTATGTGTATGAACAATGTACAAACAACTGAGGCTTAAATCCAAAACACAGGGGAAACAAGATTAAACTGGCAAAAAATGCAGTTGGAACAAACACACAATTTTTAAGGCAGTATCTTACGGCTCAAACTACCTCCTACTTGGCTATAAGCCTTCAATCACAGCTAGACATTTTCTTCCTATTTTTAAACCACTCCCCCCTCCCCCCAGCTAAGTTCAACTAGCACAGGAACTCCTTCCAAAATCCAGTGAATGTGCACCCTGAACCTGGCTAAGTAGCTGTCGATACCACAGAGTGACTAAGTCCCGTCCCCCCTCCCCCTTCCCCTGAGGCTATGCGCAACATTCCCGTGAAATTGTGCAGGACTCCTCTGCTCATGCTACTGCTGGATCCTCACGACTAAAAATTTGGTATTACAGCATCCTTTCCACCCCCCCCCACCAGCAGCAGCACAGATGGAGGACTTCCACACAGCTTTGCAGGAACATCATCAAACCAAGTCCCAAGCAGCCTGAGGAATTCAAGCTAGGCTCAGACTTTGAACCTGAAACTCCTCTACAGCCGTGCACAGCCCTGCCACTGAGCCATTAGGGCAGCCTGGAGTGTTCCTATGCAATGAAACAAGTTGATTTATTTATGTATAACAACTGCTTTTAAAACAGAGAGCAACAGGAAAGTGTACCTTAAGATTTCCTTTTGTTGTGAAAGCTCTCCCGCATATAGTGCAGGCAAAAGGTTTTTCTCCAGTGTGTGTCCTTTCATGAATCTGTAAAGCACTAGAAGAAGAGAAGGTTTTCCCACATGCGTTACAGTAGTGCTGTTTAGGAGTTCTTCTCGGTAGAGTTGGTAGCAGAACTGGTGATGTGGCAGAAGATGGCAGAGACCCTGACGGTACGATGCTCAGTGGTGTTTCTTTATTATCCTGAGGAGAGCCATGCATAAAACCATTAACCTCAGTTTTTATGAGAGCTGAAAGAGAATTAGCAGGTATAACTGAAGAGTTCTGATTAGTGCCAATATTGGAGTTGGGCTCAAAAAGCTGTGATGGTAGATCTCGCATTTGATGTGTCAACATATGCTGCTTCAAATTACCCTTTGTGGAAAAGCCACGATTGCAAACTGTGCAAATAAATGGTCTCTCTTTGGTATGGCTTCTATAATGAATGTCCAAGGCACTCTGACAAGCAAATGTTTTGCCACAAATATCACATGCTGTGTTTCTAAATTTACCCCGTTCTCTGAAAGGAAATAACATGCTTAAAGACTCTTCTTTAACCATTTTATCTGTGCTACTAGATGTTAGGTCCAAAGTGCCCCCGTTAGCAGAAGCTGGAGACAAACCATTGGCAAACTCACTTGATAAAGCCGCCTGTTTCTCTTCAGTAGTGGGCGACTTCTGATAATCGTTAGTGCTGTTGGATGGAGATAAGGCCTGCATGGAATAGGTAGACTCTGAGGCAGCAGGACTTCCAGCGCTTTGGCTCTCCACATCTCCACCAACGGATGATGATGAGTCATTAGTCATAGCATCTCCTTCCACTGATCCGATTTCAGCAGACCTTAAGCTTGCCTGAAGTTGCTCTGCAAGTCCTGCATTAATCATCTTCATTTGATTTTCTAAAGCAGCAATACTGGATATTTCCAGAGGCAGAGGGGAAGAGCATAAACTGTCTTGTGATGCGTCAGCAGATTTAGGTGTGTCTGGCACACTGCTATCAGGACAGTCTTCCATATTCTCATCTGAAAAGTTGTCCAAGTCATCAAGAGTCTTCTCATCAAATGATCCAGTATCAGATTCCATTGACTCGGGATAGTTTTCCGAGACAGGTGTATTGGGAATCTGGCCTCCCATATGCATTCTGATATGCTGCTGTAGCACAACAGCATTGGTGAATTTCTTCTGGCAGATTGGACATGAATGCTGCACTCTTAGCGGAGGCATGGCACGATGGACACTATAATGGGTCTTCAAATTTCCTTTAGTAGTGAAAGCACGGCCACAGACTTTACACTTAAATGGCCTTTCACCGGTATGTGTTCGATAATGCATTTTTAATGCACTCTGGCAGCTCAGAACACGATGGCAAATAATACACTCATTTGGGTCAGTTGCCTTTTTGTCAATATTTTCTACCAGCTGCTGTAATTTTGATGTTTCTGATGCCGGTGCAGAATCTAACAGTCCTCCAAATGGAAACTTTGCTTTAAATTGTTCCGACATCAGAGGCATAAGTGGGTTTGTGAAAGTAACAACACTGTTGGAACCAGAATCAGCAGTAGGAGGGCTTGCAGAACTGTTAACATCCGGGAAGTAGTTTGATATTTGTACATTTTCTTCAGTTTTGCCATTTGAGGTAGGCAAAGTACCAGTTTCAGCTTCATCTGAATGTCCATTAGAGTTTTTGATGGTGAGATCAGTAGCTCCAGAGTCACTTTTAACAGAATAAGGAGGGCTATTGGCAGAATGACTAACGGGTATAGGTTGTTGTTCCTCAGTTTTGATAAATGGTGTCAAGTTTGGAATTGTTGGAGGGAGCGGCAGGCCAACTGAAGTTGTCAAAGTAGATAAGACTGGCTTAGTGTCCAACCAGCTGGTTACAGGTTTCTCCGGCAGTATAGACATGCCATATGGAATGCCTGTGCTTGTTGGAATGTTGTCCAAGTGTTCCGGCACTGGGTATGGATTCATTTGAATATGAGGATATTTTTCTTTATGACGCTGAAAATGAACTTTCAAATTTCCCTTTGTGGAAAACCTGTTTCCGCAAATGTTGCACTTGAATGGTCTCTCGCCTGTATGGGAACGTAAATGAATCTGCAAGGCACTGTCACTCCCAAAAACTTTAGCACAGAACCTGCATTTGTGTTTAAAGAACGACTCATCAGATGTACTCTTTGTTTCAAAAGTAGTTACATTTGCTGGCTTGCCTTTTCTTTGCTGTGCCAATGGAGATGAGGAGTTTAAATCTTCTGCTGTTGTTCCAATACTGGGCAAAGGGTTGGAGAAAATAGAGTTACTGGGGGAAGACTGAGGTAGACGTGGATTTGATGCAGGGCTTAATAAGCTGCTTATTGCAAAAGCTGGTGAAGATGATGTGGACACTGGTGGGTTGCTGAGCTGTGAACCACCAGCATTTGAAGCTACTTTGTCTGAGGATGGTGTTGTAACTACTGCTGCCAAGACATTAATATTTGGAGAAGAGCCACTACTGGGTGGAATTATAGTGTTGCCGTGGTTGCTGTGAGGTAGCTGTATAGGGGGTAGTTTTACACCACTAATGCTAGCCGATTGACTAGCAAGGCTTTGCGCTAGTCCAGCTGCTGCAGCCAGTTGCTGGGACAAATGGGAACTTAATGTGGTCAAAGGGTTAGTGGATGGTCGCAAAGTACCTTGAGAAGCATTAGATGGAATTGGCATTTCTGTATTTTGAGAAGCCAACAACAATATTTGGTGACGTATTTGTTCAATCAGCTGCAACTGGTGTATCTGCTGTTGTTGTAAAGCTAAAAGTTGTTCCATTAGAGCAGGTACAGCAAGTTTATTATTTGTTGCCCCTTTACATCTGGCTTCCTGCGAGAACTGTGCCACAGCCACTTTCGTACTCTGAAGGTTTTCAATGATGACATT